>CM046814.1:6827485-7515803 GCA_025617385.1 Murraya koenigii | reverse complement strand
AATCTAGTAAAGGGAACTCATTTCATACCAACAAGTGTTGTTCTATACCTCTAGGCTAAAAATTTTCCCTGGAAAGCTAAAGTCTAGATTATCAGGACCCTTCAAACTCATTAGAGTTTATCTTTATGGAGCTATTGACCTTCAAGATGAAAAGACAAGCAAAGAGTTCATGGTTAATGGCCACAGAATGAAACATTACATAGGAACTATTATGAACAATCTAAAGGAGGATCTATTCTTAAAGAATCCAACTTGAGCAAACAAGGAAGGTCAAGTTGAAGGACCTAAAACCAAATGCTGATTAAGAGACAACCCAATGAATGAAGTGATTTTTAAAAATTATTAAACACTTTACTTTAATTTTTTCTTGTTGTTTAGTTATTTTTCTATTATGTTATAATTTGGACAACTAATTTTTATGTTTTTTTGTTGTTTTATTGTGATGAATAAGAAATTAAGAGTGGAAAGTAGGAATGCAAAACTTGAATAGAGAGAAAAATAGGACAATGTCAGTTGAAAATAAATTCTGCAGTATTGCTTGCAGTATTACTGAAGAAGGCTGGTTCTTTTATGAACTGTGTACTTAACATCTATGCTACAATAATTCATCTAATGTTATGGTAGCGCGTCATTCAATACTTAGCTGATAGTTTCCAAAGGTAACCTAAAATAATTATACCGTTACTAACTATTAGGCTGATGCCAGCAAAACAACACTTTTTGAATTCAAAAGAGGAATAAAATCCCTAACTCTTAGTAAATTAAATCTCCCCTCTTTACTTCCAATTTCTTTATAAATTGAAGCTATCACTGTTAAACCATTTACCATCAATTAATCCATTCACCATCAATCTTTCTTCTTCAATTTAATTTTTGCAGTCACACTCTATCTCTCTAAAAATCTTATTTCTCATACTAACAAAACTCTTTTTAGTGCTATAGTAATGCCAAGAGTTAAGACAACAACTGGTAGATTGAAGGACCTATAGTAATTTTACAACTACAAGGCTAAAGAAAAATATGAGGAAATCATTAATTCTTAAAAAATTCTAGAGAAGAAGAGTTTTCAGTTTCCTAAGCAGTCCACTAGTACAAATCAACACCATCATCACAGTTGCAATAAAAAGGGGTTAGGTCAAGTTTTGTGCATACCCTTAGGACCCAATGCTTCCAATTTTCAAGGAGTTCTACTTTAAAATTCTCTAATAAGACCAACTTAACATTTCGGTAAAGAAAGTTCAAGTCCTCTTAGATTCTAGAGTGATAAATATTTTCTATAATTTGCCTCTTGCCATTGATTGTGAATATACTAAACTTATTGAAAGTGTGAATGTTAAAAAAAAATCTTGAGAAGTGGTAGCTAAAGAAAGATAACTACTGCACAAATAGGGTCGCTAAATAAAAGCTTGAGAAGTGGAGCAAAGAAGAAGTGAAGTTGCACAACAAGTGCTACAACATTATTTTCAACAACAATGAAGTATCCCCTTTTTATCAAGTTTATTTTTGTAATTTCTAAAACTTTTTCTTTTTTTAATTATTTTATCTTGTTTATTTTGCATGTTTTTAAGTTTATGACTTCAATTTAAACTCTATTCATGAATGCATATAATTTATTTTAAATACACGTAAGGACACATCACCTTTCAAGTTTAGGGGGAGTTATCTTATAGTGTAATATGTTTATGAATGAATGTGGTGAATGTGAATAAATTTTTTCAGTTTTATGGATGTTTATTTGAGTATGTGTGATTAAGTATGTAGCTTTGTTTATCTAGTATTTGTTTTTTATTTAGGAACCCAAGAAGGATGATTGAGTGTCGAAATATAGGATAAGCTACCTTCAAGTAGAGACAATTTGTAAATGAAAGTTAAAGTTCTGTCTTAACACTTAGATTTTAGTTTAGTTTTATACGTATGTTGTAGCAAGCCAAGTTGAGCAATTTAGAAAATTTTCAAAAAAAATAGATAAGAATAGCTCAAGTTTTGGGGGATATTAGGAAATCGTTCAAAATTTATTGCAAACTGTGCTAAAAATAGAATAAATTTGCTCCAATGACTTAGTTGCTGAGTAACTAGGGCTGTGTATGCACCCCGTATATAGACTTGAATAAAAAAACAGCAAGAGTTATGAGGATTATTGTAGCAAACCAAAAGAAAGACAAGTCCTTGGTCTAAGAAACTAAGTGGCCAAGTCTGTGCAGAACCCCATGTTCAGCCTTGAGTTAAAGGTGTCTAGTGATAAGACCATAACAATATTGTCTTATATGTTTATGCTGCAATAACCATGATTTATGCATTGATGAAGTAATTAGGTGCCATCATTACAAGTGATAGATATTCACTTGAAAAAAAAAAAATTGATGCTATATTGAAGGAGCTTAAAAAAAAATTGAAAATGAATGATATAACAAAGTTTGTAGCTCTTTATGACTCATGTTCCTCTGAGAATGAAAATTTTTTATCTTTAAGATATATCTGATGCTTGAATATTGCTACAACAACTCTAAACTTGATAAAAGTGACACATACACATTGGACATAATGAAACCCAAGTCTAGAATTAGAATTATTGATGGTAATTTTGCACAGTTAAGATTGAAATCTGAGGGTTAATGAGTCAGAATAGTCTAGATGACAGAGCTAAGTTGTTTATTGCAATGATTGTGTAATTGAGGAATATGTTATTGTCATTACATAAGGACAATTTATGGTTTAAGTTTGGGGGTGTGATAGCTCTATGAAATGAGAGTTATGATAACATTTCTCAACCTAAACTAGTATTACTTAGAGAGTAAATGATAAGTTTTTGTCATATTTTTAGTTAGGTTTTGTATGAGTATTTATTTAAGCTTAAGTATAATAATTTGATGTATTTAGATAACTTTATGCTCCGATGAAATGTATTATTGTAGGTGACCCAAAAGCCTATGCTTTGTTGAAGGATGTTAAAGAAGAAGGATTGCATTGTTACAGTAATAGATCTGCAGAAAATGACAAAAAACAAGTAAGAATAAGAGATAATGTTATAGTGACTACTACAATAAACCAAAAGCAAAATAGACAAAACTATTCAGTCTATGCAGGTGCTAGCAGACAAAGTTTGTTGCAACCATTACTGCACTGCCACTGTCAGGTGTAGACAAAACAGTGGCAAGCGTGGCAGGCAGTAGAAAATGAAATGTGGCTCTATAATGCTATAGATTGACAAGTGTTCTCATGCCTTTTTGGGTTGTCTTAAGTCCAAGTTATAAAAGAGCACATTTTAAGGAATGCATCATCCATATCCATCATCCTCATCCATTGTCGCCATACAAAGAAAAATCAAAGGAGATTTCAAAGCTGCAACAGAGGAATTTTATGGAGATAAAGGAGAGATACTTGAAGACTAAAGCGTGATACTTTAATCCTTTTTGTACCTCAACTTTGTTCTTGTATTTGTTTGCTTTATTCTCTATTTGATGGTGTATTTGAGGACAAACTCTGTGTTGTTACTGTTTTAAAGCTCATTATGAGCTAAATTTCAATGTAGTTGGGTTTTGAATGAGCTTAATTAATGACTATTTGACTTATAAATGTATGTTGCTTAGAATCTGCTATAACATTTTTTTTTTATTTTACTTATTGTAAATCTCTATTTCGGCTGACCACTTATTTAGTAGATGCTAGTTAGGAAGGAGCCTAAAAAATGTATGACTTAGTGGAACAAGTGAAGACAATATATGATTTAGGTTGGGTTTCCCAAGTTGAGTTAATCTCGATTTGAATAAGGTCGTACTTAATATAAGATTAGGGAAGAACTAAACATATGAATTTACCTTATAGGGCAAATAGAATATACAATGTATAATGTTATGTCTAATGCTAGCTTAACAGCTGGTTACTGTTAGGTTTCATATAGATATAAGATATCCAACAAGCGATATGTGAGGATGAGTAAGAGATTCTACCCAATGTTGTAATAGATATTGTGGCAATTGAACCTCAATTGAAGAATGGTTAATAATCATTAACTGGGTTTAGAACCCAACTACTCATTTGCTATTGAACATACATTTATGTTTGACTTTAGCTTTATTTTATTACATTTTGTTTATTGTGCTGGTAATTTCATTACGTCCTTAATCTCATCATTTATTTTTGTTTTATTAGTTCACTAAAATTACACTGTCAAGATTATCATAGCAAGTTTCAGTACATTAATACCTATAGTAACAATCTTGGTATTCATCATTATTTTACTTGTTGTGTACACTTGCACATTGATACCATACATCATATTAAGCACATAAAAGAATGCACACCAAACATCATCATACACGTACAAAAAGGTAGTAACAATTTATTCTGCTTAAAGAACTATTTCCTATAACTATATTCATGTGACATCTTTTTTCAAAGTAGCAGAAAGTTATTTTCCAGCTCTTAATCTCTAATTTTTATTACATAAAATACTAGCTCAAATATTATAAGATTTTTTAGGGCCCATATAGAATCATAGATATACATGTGGTAGAACTTTCAAAACTAAATTCAGTCAAATTTTGTTTCAAATCAATTTTATTTCTACACTAGTAAATTCTAAAATCTAGAATCAAGGTCTGAGGACCCTTCACTCATCAATTCAAAACAATTAAAATACACAAAATTATGACCCTAATTTTGGATATCACATACTAAACATGTATAAGGTTAAATACGAAAAGCTTTATAATTTTTTTAGAAAACTTAGTTTCTTTATATAGGCACTAGGGTTTCACAAAAATCATAAAGTTTTAAAAACTTATATTCTTTCTAAATAAGAGTTTATTTTCTCGTATAATTTCAATGAATCTCAATAAGAATAAATCTTATATTTTTTATTACTTGTCTCCTGAAAAATATCTAGAGCATTTAATAAACTTCTTACTCTAAATAAATCATATACGCCAGTTATAGAATTCTGTCATTAATAGACTTACTAAATTAGACATATAATTAAACTAAGAAACAAATATTCCTAAGAAATTAGAATTGCACTAAATTAAGGATTTAATAAAATTAAATCTTATTACAAGATATTCAATAAAAAAAATCTAATTTAACTAGATTTTTTCATAATATTCCAACTCTATAAATAATGGATTTAACTGTTTAGTTGGCCTAAACTTTTTTTCCATCTCATATTATTGTAGGAAAATCAATTTTCTAGAATCTCAATACTTGTTATAAAATTCGTTAAAAATAGAACATTACTTTTTTAAAATAAAAAAATCAATGCAATTCCCAAGATGTTTATTTTTACCAAATATAAGAAAATTTTCAAAATTTAAGCTGCATAATTTTAAATAATTTTTAGAGTGGGTGACAGTCAAAAAAATTCTTTACAATTCATTAATCCTCTCAGCTTTCACTTAATTTATATATATATATATATATATATATATATAAGAGTACTCAAATATCTACAAATAAATACCTTAAGTACATCCATAATTACCCAATACTTTTGTTATGTCAATAATAAACTAGGAAAAATAATATTTACACCTCCAAGGTTTGGAGAAATGATCACCAATATCCACCAAATTTCAAAAAGGGGACATTAAGATCTCCTTTAGATCATAATACTCTTTTTTTTTTTATTATCCCAAAAAAAGATTAACTCTAATATTTCATAATAAATAAAAAATATAACATTAAAATAAATGTAATAATATATACGTTTTAGAATAATTTCAATATTTAAAAATATTTTAATATTTTACTATCTATTTTTATATTTTAATATTTTACAATCTAATGATTTAATAAATAGAATCATAATGCTAAAATAAATGTATTAAACTTTAAATTATTTTTAATATTATGCAAAATAATAATTTTAACATTATTAGTATATGAATTTTTAAATTGTAAAATGCATTTAATGCAAATATTTATTTAAAATCTCTACAACAAATAAAAATATATTATTAAAATGATATAATAATTTAGATATTTAAATTTATTAAAATACTAAAATATTTTTTTATTATTAGGTTAATACATAGATTACATTATTTATATAATATTTGTATTTATTAAAAATTTTAAAGTTAATTTTTTAGGGATAATAGAACTAAATAGTATTATGATAAAAAAATTCTTAATATTTTTTTAAAAATTTTAAAAATATTGATGATTATTTCTTCAAATTTTTAGAAATTAGTTACCTTTTTTTCCAGAAAATCAAGAAAAACTTTGGCATCCCTCTTAAATCTCTCCTGAAGGGGCAGGTCTCGTCACTTTTCTCTATTTGCAGCTAGGACTTGCTAGTGGAATTGGGTTGGGGTAAATTGGGCTTAGACTAAAAACAATTAGAAATTGCCCAATAAAATTTAAAGCCTAAATCAAGTAAGTCCAAGCACTAATATAATAGTAATACCCACATTGATATTCTTGGTTATAACGAATAATAGCAACATTAATAATAACACAAATAAAAAGAGAAGACCAATTAAGAAAATAACCAATATTCATAACAATACAATTAAAATAATATTAATAATTACTCATTTGATTTACGAGTATTACAATTTTGATCTTCCTATTTTGAATTGTATAATTGGCTTATAATTATTATGGATGATTAACGTATGGTGGCATTACCTACAACATAATCTTTTGATATTTTAAAAATGTTGGATGATATTTATATGAGATCATTTAAGCATGTTATTAATAGTAATATGTGATATTATGTATGAGGAGATAGACTAATGAATTTGGTTGAATATTTGATGATTTTGAGAGTGCTTAACATACAAATTTGTAGCTGGAAATGTCAGAATATTGGAGAAACTTCAGAAAGATCATTATTGATGATTTATTTTCGTCATGTTCGATGGAACTAGCTAGACTAGCCCTTGGAGTTTGGGGTGGGTGGTTTCAATCCGGTAGCCATTAACGTTGTATTTGATACCGTCAATCCTCGTCATTGGTTCTATAAAATGGTAATTAATCTTCCATTTATGATACATTTATATTTTATAGTTTTGAATATTTGTAGATCTCCTTACAACGCATAAAGTTCTGTTAACAGTGCTAAATGGGACTAAAACAGACAAAAACTATTAGTTCCTGGTGGTGGCCGGCGCTAGTAGCCAATGATGATTTGATTTTTTATTAATGGACAAAAAAAATATTAATTTAATATTTTTATTCATTTCTAAATATATAATTGAAATCCTAATATAATGCACATCTTATTAATATCAGATAATACAATGTAGTATATAAGTACTGCAGCACAGAACAAACACACCATAAACGATATCGTTTATACAAACTAGATTTAATATTAGAAAAGAACAATACAGAGCGCACCTAAAAGATGAGCATCCAAGGCAGTCAAACTGTGAAAATAACAGATCATCAAGACGACTGGAAAAAGAAAAAAGGAAAATTGCAGTCTTGAAATCTTATGCTTCCATATTCCCAAAGAAAACACTTGTCAAAACATTCTTGCATTCCATTGCTGCCTTCAACAGCTTCAAACCCTAACATTAAGTAGCCATCAACAGGTAAAAAAAGAAAAAGTTTCATATTATTATTGAATAATCACATACAAATGGGAAAATATTGATCAATATACCTCATCAAGGCCAAAATCGACAACTTTTTCCTCAAGGGCACCCAGATCCTTAACATTAAACTTGCTAGGAAAAGTAATATAGGAGATAGCAGACATGGGCATCACCTCTAAATTATCCATCACCATGTAAGTCACCACCCCTTTAACAAACCCTTTCTCAGCATCCACCGCCGCAGCGGTGCTTGTACCATCCGAAAAAACAAAAGTCATTTCACTCTTCATGGTCACTTCGCAACTAGGACAAGACCTGGACAGAGTATCAGCCACATGAGAGTGAGAACAGTGACTATAACATTTATTTTGATCATAGTAGCTACTATTATTAGTGCACGTGTAAAACTTCCGAGGCTTTGTTTCGCTGTTATAAGCAGGTAGTGAAAGAGGAATTTCATTTGGACATGGTGGAGATTTGGGATTTAGCACCGAGTTCTTGTTTTTGTTTGATTGCATGTAGGTTTCACTCAGAGTTTCAATGCTTTGATAAAGATCACTAAGACACCATACCATGTTTTTGTTTCTCAAAAGATTAACGATAGAGCCAACGGGCAAAGAGAGAATGTAGAAGAGGAAATCTACAAAGTCTTTGCCAGCTTCAGCGAAAAGAACTCTGTTTTCCGTTTTATTGGTGAGAAGCTTCAAAGTTATCTTTGCAGTTTCCATTGCTGTGTTTCTCTTTCAGTGTGTGTATTGAAGAGGTGATCTACTAAAAGTGACATGTGGTGGTTGGATGTATATATTAATGGTAAGCTGTGGTAGTGTTTTGCTCTAAAAGTGCACAGACAATTTATGTTGTGATAATGCATATTATTAAAATAGACAACAGACTGATTAATAAAAATATCTCTAATTTTTGTGTCTGTATTATAATAGTGTTTGAACTTTTTATTTATTTGTTTGTTATCTAAATTTAGCTTGTACTGAAATAAATATTCTTACTCCTTATTTTGTTTTTAATCTTTTGTTATCTCAAAATAATTGAAAAAAATTAATTTTCCCACAATATTTTTAAATGCTCTCGTTTAGGTAAAAATTTTTAATGATTTTATTTTATTGATAAAGTTGTAATTGACTTATATAATTTGTATGATAATAATTTTGGAATTATATTGAAGTATGAAATACTTTTTCATAATAAAATTTTAAAAGCTACTCCTTTTACGTTGATGGCAATCGGGCTACGGCAGACAATTAAAGAGAAGAAGAACAGAGCAAACATGAAAGTGTAAATAAGGGCCGAGCATATATTTGTTACAGATTTAAGCGGTGTGACTCAGAATGCAGAGCATCTATGTTGAGATTTTAAATTCAAAGTGGCGGAGAAGATTTAGAATGTTCTGCGGTGGATAAACGCATAAATGAAATGAGTTGATATGATTTTACTAGACCGAATGTCACAACAATTACTAAATTTTGATATTAATTTTTTTTTTTTGTTAAATCACAATATTATATTGAAAATTTTTCTTTAAATGATTATAATGTGAATCATAATCTTCAATTAATTCAAGATGAAGGATAATGAAATCTGGCATTAGTACTATAATGTTTTTTATGACGTAGGATAAAGGAATTGAGATTGAAATGAATAAATTAAAGGAGAAACTTCAATTTACTTTAAGATAAAATGATAATTTTCAATTTATTTTTAAAAGTATGAAAAGTTTAATTTACCTTCTTTTATTGTTAAGAAGATTAAAAAAAGTCATTAATTCACCCCAATTTGTCATCATCTTCTAAATTAAAAAATGGGTAAATTGAAGTACTCAAACTTTTGGGAGGTAAATTGAAGATTATCATTCAATTTAGGTGTTAATTGAAGTTTACCCTAAATTAAATGGTAAGAAATTTTAACAATAAAAAAGGAGGGATATCGCAATTTTTTCTCTACTGAAATTAATATATACCACGTGTTTCTCTATTATTTTTATAATAGGTAATAATTTTTTGGCAGTATAATTTTACAGTATTATTCTTATTTTCATATGTACTTTTATCCATACTCATTATAAGTTAAATAAATTATCTCAATGAAAATTAAAATAACAAAATTTAACAACTAAAAATAAGAAATATATATTTTGGTCTAAATAAAAATAATAAGATATTTTCTTGTACTTATTCTTATTTTTTAAATATTTTTCATATAATAAATACATATTTTAAATTATTAAAAAATTATTAATTTACCCGTCTTTAATTTTCTTGTGCCAAAGGGATTTTTAGTTATTATAAAAATAGTAGGTAGAAAATTAGTAATTTCCCAAAAAGTGAATTGTGGTAAAATTATAAAAAAAAATTAATCGAAATGACCTATTTTGCAAAATTGCTAAATAAACTAATGGGAGAGGCTGTTTGCTCCCACTAAATTGTTTTTTGAACACATTTATTAAATAAAATTACTCTTAAAATTCAAAAATTTGAATTTTACTCTACTAACCTACATAAAAACCCAATATATCCTTAGTAAACAAAAATATTATTAAACCAGTTTTTTTTATTTAAGAGACTTATAATTAAAATTATATATATATACCTTTAACTAATTGAACAGATATCTATTTATTGTTTTATACAAACAAAAATTTTAACAACATCATATATAGAAATGGCCTCCTATAGTTTCATTTATGAACAATAAATCTGATATGAAATTAACTTTATTCTGGCCCTCTTTTGTTTCCTTCTTTTTCTTTCTTTCCTTTTTTTTTTTTTATTTTTCCACTCAAATTCCATACTTTTCCTCAATCATCAAGCATACCGTAATTAAGGAGGCTTTTAACCAGTATGAAACTCCATATGATAATAACAACATACAAGAAATTATATGGAAAAAAATGATAGTAACAAAATACTTCTTTTGTTTTTTTTTTTTATATGAAGCTTGACCATTCAAAAATTTAAAAAAAACAGTTTCACTAGCAGTAGAATTCTAAGTAACATGTGATTATAAATTGAATGTGCTTATAGATGGTTTAACAATGAGGAAGGGGTACAGAGAATAAAGCTCTTATTATTTATTTATTTATTTTTAGAATGACCGTATTATTAATTTGTATGATAGGTATTTTAATAATAAATAAATTTATTAAAAAATGAGTTCTTTCAGTACTTTCACGGTTCAAATAGTCTTATCCTAATTAAATTTATAAATTATAAACTAAGTTATCGTTTTTGGACGAAAATAACCCGCGAGTGTTGTATATATTTATATCCCCATCAATACTTCAATATTTTTTGACATTTTACACATTTTCATTTTCTGTGATTTATTTCACTTTAATTACAACATTACAATCCATACATTTTGAATTTCCAATCCAGAAACCACAACAAGAAAACTAGCTACTAGAAAAATCGTTTAGAGAAAATCTCCAAGCCTCTTGTTTGAGTCTCTCATCTCTTCGATTGAAAACTGTGGAATGAAATGGAAATTAAATAGATTTTACCCAGTGCGCAAGTTTCAATTAGAAAAATTGATCCATTTATGTAAATTATCGATGTTAATTTGAATGCACAAAGTTATTTATTTATTTATTTTTAACAAAACACTACAGAATGCATAAGTTAAAGAAAAAAAAGGTGATTAAATAAAAAAGCGGAAAATCTTTAAGATTTGTAATGCGCATAAAATTGACCCACACAAAACCTCTTTTTTTTTAAGTGAGAAAAAGAATATAAAAATAAAAAAGTATCTAGTTAGCGCGCAAAAAGAAGCATTTTGGAAAGAAAAGTAAGCTCATAGTAAAAGAGATAGATGTTACTTGTATTGGATATATTGTGATAAGGAAAAGCCGAAGATTACGAATTTGGAGTTTTGGAGCCCCTTTGTGCGAGGAAACATTAATGATATGTGATTAAATTCTTTTTCACATTTTCCACTTTGATTGGACCCATATAACGAGAAAATCTAGGGGAATAATTTCAACTCCATTCATTCATCATGCCCCATTTGTGAGTAGTCAAAATAAAAAAAGAATCGCGTTAGTGCGCAAAAAAGAAGCATTTGGAAAGAAAAGTAAGGTCATAGTAAAGAAAGATTAGATGTTACTTTTATTTGATATATTGTGAAGGATAAGGAAAAGCAGAAGATTACGAATTTGGAGTTTTGGACCCCCAATTGTACGAGGAAACATTGATGATACGTGATTAAACTCTTTTTTCTGCTTTGATTGGACCCATATGACGAGAAAATCTAGGGAAATAATTTCGACTCTATTCGTTCATCATACCCCATTTGTGAGTGCTTAAATCCCAAACTTTCCTAATCAAATTTAGGATACATTTTGCGTTTGTACCTGTGAAAGGGTAAATGATTTAAATGAAAATACCTAAGACATCCATATTGTTAAGCATATTATATTTATATCTTCACTTTTCTTTCTTTTTATAATAATATTTTTAAAAATATTAATAAAAAGAAAAAAATAATAATTTATTAATTAATCTTAAAAGCAAATAAAAATTTACATAAATTTTTATATTATTATTAATTTTAAGATTAATTTGATAAATTATTTTTTATAAAATAATTATTAATAATATTATTGTAAGGATATTAAACATTACTTGAAGTTGACTGATATTAATTTATTTATAAATAATTATTAGTAAGATGCATATGAATAAAAAATATTAGTTCTTTTATGCTGATATTTATTGGTTAATTGTTAATAAATAATTATTAGTTAATTTTTTAATTAATTTTCTCATAGATAAATTAATTAATATCAAGCATATTGTTGGAATAATATTATTGTAAAAAGAAAGAAAAAATATGAGTAAAACATAATATATTTAATTACATAGTATTTTGAAATATCTTTTAAAATATAATAATTAAATATATACTTACAAGTTAAAATATAAGGGCTAAATAAAAATTTAACCTTATGAAGTTGTAATCCCAAGTGCTAAATAATTAAATATATAGTTACAAGTACATAACACCTAAACCGATTAACTATGTAACACTTTAAAATGTGAAAGAATGTTTTCTTTCTTCTTTTGAAGTTTTAAAAAATACGCTCCAATAATCATATAAGATATTATTTAAATTTTATAGAATTTATGTATTATTCACTCAAACAAAGTACTAATGATAACTAGGGAGATGTTGAGGATATAATATATCTCACATCAAGCGAGAATAATTACTAGGATAATAGTATAATTTTAGAGAATTTTTAACTTAGATTTTGAATTTGATCTAGACCCATAAACTTGTGTACTCGGAGTGTTGAACGTAGACGTTTTTGGGTTGAGAAAAAATAATCCCAACCCAAACAAATCCAACTTTTAAGTTATTGGGTTTGGTTAATTTTGGTTGATCAGTTGATGGTTAGATTAAAATTAGAAGTTAATAAAATTTAAATATTCAACAATTTCAAAAAAAAAGATTATTCGATACTTAAAACCAAATTCAAATAAGAAAGAAAATTTCATAATATAAATTATTGTCTATTGTACCAAACATGTATCAATAAACAAAGCAGCAAAAGTAAATATTTTTAGAAAATTATATGGCGTAATATTTGAATGTCTATTAACTTAGGGCACGCAGTGCAGCTGCCCCATACCCTTACTTTTAGTGAAAACAAAGAAGATAATTTCTTAATTTTGAGTCTCAAAAATTAGAATTATTGTCAGATTTAATAGAGATATTGAAAATATTTTCTTTTGTAAAAGAATAAAACTGTAAAAGTGATTCAAATTTAGGTTTCAGCTTTGGTGTTAACAATAACAATTCACATTAATATTTCCATGATTAAATTGATTAAATTTAGGTTTTAGCTTTGGTGTCTAACAATACCAATTCACATTAATATTTCCATGATTTTTTTTTTTCATAGGATTGGTTTAGATTTTATATGTTCATATTAATGAACAAATCCCAAGCCGATAAAGCTACTTCTAATATATTTATCAATCAATTTATACTCTTATGTAGTTGAACATTAAAAATATTTCTAAAATGTCATAAACAACTCTTATCTTACCAATCATCTGTTACATTTAAATTTAACATATGAGATTTTCCAAATTTAAATTTACAAGAAACTTTTATCACAAACAAAACACCTACAGATAACAATAACAATCCCTAAACTATCATTACGCAGCCAAACATCGACGCCAGGAAGGGGGATTGAGAAAAGATGGAACCCAAGCGGTAAAGATAGAGCATAATTTGCCAGGAAGTCTGCCGCAAAATTTGCTTTGGATAGATATGATACACATAAACCTGCCAGCTTCGAGATAGAAGATCTAAGATTCCATTAATAAGAATATGAGAAGTATTTGAACCACTATGTCGTTACTGCAAGAACTGAGTAACACTATCCACCTCAACATGCACTAGACGAATATCGTTGTTCCAAGCCATTGTGAGATAGTAGACAAGCATACAATATTTAAGTTCTTTACAGATAACAATATTTAATTTCTTTACATACTAGATTTAATAAAAGAACACAATGAAGGGCATACTACAAGCATTAATTGTCATCCGAAGCAGTTCGAAATGATAAAATGACGGCAGGAAAATGACTAAAAATGGAAAGTTGCAGCCTTGAAATTTTAAGATTCCATATTGCCCAAGAAAACACTTGTCAAAACATTCTTGCACTCCATAGATGCTTTCAGCAACTTCAAACCCTAGCCGAATAAATTGAATACAAAAATGTTACAGGTTATTGAACACATAATCCCAACCAAATAATCACTGACGAAATATATTAACAATATACCTCATCAATGCCAAAATCGACAACTTTCTCTTCAAGGGCACTCAGATCCACAACTTTAAACTTTATAGGCAAAGTAATACAAGAGATAGTAGACATGGGCATCACCTCTAAATTGTCCATCACCATGTAAGTCACCACCCCTTTAACAAACCCTCTATCAGCATCCGCCTCCGCCGTTGTACATTCCGTAGGAACAAAAGTCAACTCGTGGTTCATGGTCGCCTTGCAACTAGGACAAGACCTTAACGGAGCATCAGCCACATATAAGTGAGAACTTCCATAGTGATTTCTATTAGGACACGAGTAAAATTTCAGATCAGCTTTGGGTTCATTGCTATTATCAAGCAACAAAAGAGGAATTTCATTGGGACATAGTGGAGATTTGGGATTTAGCACAGAATTCTTGCTTTGGTTTGATTGCATGTAGGTTTCAGTCAGAGGTTCAATGCTCTGATAAAGATCGCCAAGACACCACCCCATGTTTTTGTTTTTTAAAAGATTAACGATAGTGCCAACTGGCAAAGAAAGGACGTAGAAGAGGAAATCTACAAAGTCTTTGCCAGCTTCTGCGAAAAGGACTTTGCGTTCCGTTTTGTTGATGAGAAGCTTCAAAGTTGTCTTTGAGGTTTCCATGGCTGTGTTTTTCTTTCAATATGTGTATTGAAAAGATGATCTAGTGAAGTTGTAATGTGGCTGTTGGGTAAATATATTGAATGAGGTGATCAATTTTGTGGTTGTTGGGTTAGTTTAAATATTAGGGTGTAAGGCTCATTATCAGTGCTCTGACTTTAAAACCATGCGGGGTAAATTTAATTTACTTAAAGAATTTAATTCATTAAATAATTTTAGATTTAATACACTCATTTAATGATTTTGGTTATTTAAAAAAGATGTCCAGAAAAAATTATGATTAGTAATGTAGCCACTGCTTATTATGTCCTCCGATTGATTGTATATATTAAGCTATTATGATGATATTTTTACATTGTATTGAAGTATAAAATTATTTTTAAATATTATATTTTAAAAAGCTATTTCTTTTCAGATTTCTTTATTATGCTGTATGTGATTTCACATTATTTATAATGGGATTATTATCTATCTTTATCGTATAATATTTTTATAAAAGCATGTATTTTTGTGAAACTTAAATTCTCCTATCTCTCTACAATTTAAAACTCTTTAACCAAATAAAAGTATAAAAATAAAGAAGTTCTAGGATTTTCTTTTATGCAAGTTTAAAAGAAGTTTTGAGGTATCTATCATTCTTTAATACATGTTCTATAATATGAACTTATGAACTTGATGATGAATGCATGCATTGTTCTCTTTATCATGAATGACGAATGACTAGCTAGGCATTATGAGGCGTGAGCAGTGTGGCTTGATTACTATTTTTCCTTTTTTTTTTTATTTAATTTCTGTAGTCTGTTAAAAATCTTTAAAATGACCTATTAAATTTATATTCATGTAATATTATGAGTCTCTATGATTTAATGTTTATTTGACTAATTTTCTTTGAGTTAACATTAAGTTATGAATTTTTGAAGTGCAAAACACAAACCTACAAGTTTTTTGATAGGTTTTCTGGTCTCTTCATATAAATTCGTTTAAAATAGTTTCACATCTTCAAATATTCTAGGATTTTGATATGTGTTTCAAGATTTTTGTAAAATTAAGTGGTTTAATTTTATGAGTTGCATTAAATATTTTATTTTTAATTCAGTGACCTTTGTTTTTATCATTACTGGACAGTATTTTGATATTTGTATGTAAAATTCTTTTTGTAATATGTCTTTGACTTTTATTCTCTTTTTTGAATTTTTATATGAAATGGTACACATGTTTATGGTTTCTTTGTCTTATTTTTACAAATTTCTACATATGATTAGCTTGGTAAAATCAGCTCGAATAGGATGGTCGGGTTTAGACTACCTTAGATGGTTTAGTGCTTATGGTTAGACTTAATTATATTGGATTTATATCATGGTTAGAATGAGTAATGATATTGATAAGAAAGTGTCTTGATGTTTTTTAGGATAAGAGAGAGCTTATGGTTAAGATTGTTATCCTTTTTATTACTGAGGATCGAGATAAGTAGATTCATACATGGTAAATGTATTTCACTATTAAATTACTTTCAATTTGAGGTATGTATTATGTTAAGTCAAATACTTTGAAATAATTGTCAATTATTTATGGAAGCTTACAAATAATTAAAAGTTCAAGGATGGTTTTAAATGTTTTAGTCCATTATCTGCAGTGATGTTATGTTATGTTATGGAAGGCTCTACCGGATTTTGAGCGCATAAGATATTAATGTTAATGATTCTTGTAGGATATAGTACCACGAATGATGTTATATAGCTAGGTCACCGAGTTTATAGGTGATACTCTATGGCATGAGTTAACTATGTTTTGTGTGTTTAAAATACTTTTGTCATGTGTAAAGGATTTAAATGACTATATGATGTTTTGATTTAATATAATTTTTCTTATTATTATGTATATATAAGAAATTCCATCAATTATATTTTAATGGTTTTTAGTGTTGTGCATTAATTTACTTACCAAGTTTACAGTTCACCCTTATTACCACATTTGTTGTAGATTGAGTTATATGATATGAGCTTATGACCTTAGAAGGAAGAATAAGACCTCGTTTCTTTTGGGAATTAATGTTACGTTAATAATCTATGGATATTTTAGCTTTATTTGGGATGATATTTATTTGAGGATTTGTTATTTCATTACATAATTTCTTTTGGAGGTTTAGAACATTTATTGTTGAATTTTATTTTAGTAGTTTTAGAAATGAGAATGATGAAATACAGTTCCACTTCAATTTCACTTTAGTACTTTTGTTAGTGGAATTGAGGTGTTACAATTTTAATTTCAGTCATTCATTTTGTATAATGAATAAATAATTAAATCATTAAAATAATTGCAGGTGATTTACATATTGATATAAATATTAGTTTTTTTCAATCATCAGATGAAACTTATTTTAATGTCGTAGATTGAAACATACATAGTTTTTTTCTTTTAAATGTAACAATAAATAAGTAGTGATCCTGAATTTTTATTAGATCTTTCCTCTATTTCCTCTTCCTCTATTTCTTCACCCTCATCCCTATAGAGTTTTGTATCTTAAAAGTTAAAACAAAAAAGTTCTAATTCAATAAAAAAAAAAAGTCTTGCAAGATATTGATAAAAGATAAAGGCAAATGCTTTTTTTTTTCTTTAAATTTAACTGTGTATCAAGCCATGAGGAGCATAATCAAATGTAAGAATAGAAGAATCTTGAGATTGAACTTGATCAATGAGTAAGATTTATAGGAATAGAACTTTCAGGAATTTCTATCATGAATTTGATGAGGAATTCGCTCTACACGGATTGACGAATTGATTAGGGTCATTAAGCTATATGTTGGAACAATATAATGACCAAAAGTATTTTGGTTGGAAGAACATATGGTTTTTTTTTTAATTAAACAATGTTAAATTTTTAATTTCAAAGTTCAAGTTTTAGATTGAACATTAATTGAAACACAAAAAAATTTCAGTAATGAATGAATGTGATGGGGCGAGAGGAGATCTTGAGAGAGAGAGATGAAGATGGTGAGAGATAAAACTAAGAGTGAATTCAACGAGATAAAAGAAAGAGTTTGTATTTTATTATGTTTTTATTTTCTTTTCTTTTTTTAATTTAAAATAACTTGTTTAACTAATTTTTAAAAATAATTAAATATTTTCTTAATTAAAATAATATATATCATTGATTAAATTCAATGATACATATTTTTTATATTATTGATACTGTAAAAAATTATGGCATCATTATTGAGGATCCCCCTCCATATCCCTTTCTCAAAATCACTTTTAGATTCAATTCAACTCTGATTCTAAAAGGGATATTATCATTTTCCTACCTAAGTTATTCTAACATATCAAGTCAGTAACATGGTTTGTTAAAAACAGCATTTGACTATTAAACATTTATACTGTTATTATTTTACCACAATTCTGTTAAAAATCAGTTAGTATTTAACAGAAAATAAATAACAAGTCAATTTTGCCCCTGAAATATAAAAGACAATTTTACCCTTCCGTGATTATAATTGAAGAGGCGTTGGCACTTCACTTGTACAAACAAGAGCTGCACCCTTCAGGTCTTTGTCCAAACACAACCATTCTTCCTTCAGTGATCAAAGCATGCGCTTATGCTCGGACTCCACTAGCACTTTGGTCTTCAACTTCACTGCATAGCTCTCAAATCAGGCTCTGATGCAGACCCACTCATATCCAACTCTCCCATTTCGATGTATGCAAAATTTTTGACACTCGAGTCTGCGTACCAATTGTTCGATAAAATGCCTTATAAAGACACCATCTCTTGGAATTCCATCATAAATTGTTTTGCTCAAAATGGATTTTTATGTAAGATCATTGGAAATGTTTAAAGAAATGCATTTATGCGGTTTTGTACCAAAAGTTGAGCTGATTGCTCAAATTATATCGCTTTGTGCACGAATAGAAGAGTTGGAAGTAGGAAGGCAAATTCATGCTCTTGTTATTGTTGATGGAAATTTTGTGGAGTCGACTTTTGTGTCAAGCTGCATTATTAGACTTGTACTCGAAGTGCCGACATTTCTTGATAGCTTTCCGTGTTTTTGATCAAATGGTGATAAGAAATGAGGTCTCGTGGACTGCCATGATTTCGAGGTTGCATTGACGATCAAAACTATAATATGGGTATTGATTTGTTTAGAGCAATGCGAGAGAAGGGGTTAAACCTAACCGAGTGACATTAACGAGTTGTTTTACTAGCTTGTCTTGAGTCGCATGATTTACTGATCGGGAAAGCAATTCATGGATATGTTTATTGTCTGTGGCATTGATTTCGATCATCGCTCTATCGCCAGCTCTCATGCATATGTATTGTGAATGCACGGAAGCATTACGTCCAGCCAGGATCATTTTCGAAAGATCTAAAGTTAAGGATGTGGTGATTGTGAGAGGGCACCGAGTGCGGGCGAGACCAAACGGTGCGTGGGCTCAGTGGAAAATTGTTATTTATTTTTCACGAAGGGTAAAATTGTCTTTTATATTTCAGGGGTAAAATTGACTTGTTATTTATTTTCTGTTAAATACTAACTGATTTTTAACTAAATTATGGTAAAATGATAATAGTATAAATATTTAGTAGTCAAATGTTGTTTTTAACAAATTATGGTACTGACTTGATATGTCAGAATAACTTAGGTAGGAAAATGATAATATCCCGATCCTAAAGTATAAAGGAACACTTTTGCACCATTACACTCTTCTGTGAGAAACCAGGAATATTTTCTTGAAAATCGACTATGCAAAAAGTCAGTATGTGAGAAAGATACTTGAAGCATATCCATTATCCAGTACTAAAACCTGTATCATGTAGAAAATGATGCTGAGTACATGTTGAAGAATTTTTCGTTTTCGAATTATTGGTCTGTCCTTTGATGTTGCAATGAAATAGCAAACTAAAGATGCGTTTGTAATAAATTAATTTTAAAAGGTTTATCAAAAGGGAGAAACATTGTTTTGATCCTGTAACACGTAAAATATGAAACTTCAATAATTAAAATTAGAAACAGAGAGTAAATTCTATGTTACTATTGTAGAACTAGATTTACTTTTATGAATTATATATTTACATAACTATTTATTTTAGAAATTTATAAATTTTGGCCAAAGGTTCGGCCTTACCTCCCGATTATTTAACACTGGATAGAGAGAATCATGAAATAAAAAAAAATTCAAGTTAAAAAATAACTTTAAATAATTCTCATAAATCAAAACATTGAATCAAATCATAATATTATATTAAGATAAACTTGAAATAAAATTATAATGTGAACCAAAATCATCTACAAATTTGAAGATTGAACAAATTAAAAGGTATAAATTGAAGATTGAAATATTACTAATAAAATAAAAATTTGTGGTAGCATCATAAATAAGTCTAATCAAAAGGACCTATATATAATTTTGCTAAATGAATAGTAGAATGAAATTATAAATAATTTTACAAAAGTTGGACATATTTACACTCTAAATATTGTTTAAAATAGTCTAATTTTATTATTAAGGATAATTTATTATAAGTCAATCTTACACAATTATTTTAGAAAGTTATATAGCACACTTATTATTCAATATATAATTCTTATATGCCTTAAATCCTAAAACTTTTATTTCTAATATCTTAATCAATACTTAGATGAATAATGAAGAAATCAATTTTTTTTTTTAAAAAAAATTGACTACAAAATTTTCGTTATACTTTTTATTTTTTGAAAAATAAAATGATACAAAATGTTTGGGTAAAATATCAGACAGGCCCCTCAAAGCCCTTACAGGTGTATGGGGTAAATATCAGACAAGCCCCTCGAAGCCCTTCCAGCTCGAGTAAGAGACCTCGAAGACAGCCTAGTTCGAGCAGGTCGGGACGTCAAAGCGGTCAAGGTCGAGCTCAGAGCTCCTGATACTGCTCGAGATCATCGAGGAAGGTCAAAGTTAGTCAAGGTCGGGGAACTCGGAGCGGCCAGAGACTAGGCACTCCTCACCAGCTCGAGGTAGTCCCTCAGGTCAAAGCTGGTCAAGGTTGAGAGCTAAGCACTCCATCACCAGCTCGAGGTCGTCCTCCAGGTCAAAGCTGGTCAAGGTCGAGAGCCGAGCACATCTCTCCTGCTCGCAGAGATCCACGAGCACAGCTGGACAAGACCCGACCCAGGGTAGCCCGACCCGTTTTCTCAGACCCCTGGCACACCTTTTGATGTCTGACCAGGGTCCCACATGGTGGAGTGGTGATACTGTTGTCAATGGCCAGCACGTGCCTCCAAGGCGTCATCATTCCCTGCGCACTTGCAGACATGGTGATCACGCCACGTGAATCGGGTTAAGGGACGGTACGCTCATCCACAGGGAATATTCGCTGAACTCGGTACGTCGGAAGGACCCATATACCACTAGCGTGGGAGTGGACAGCCTGGAAAGGAAAAGAGCGGGAAAAATGGAGTATAAAAGGAAACGAAGGAGATCGTTACGGGGGTTGAAGAATTTGATTCTCAAAGGTTGGATTTTCTAATTCACAGGTTCTTCCTTTTCAAATCTCTCTCATTCGTTTCTCTGAAAAAACACTATACTTATCCAAAAAGGGGAGGCGAAATAATACCCCTTTCATCTTTCCGGTCTCCCTCACTAAGGAGATACCAAAAGAGAAACCGATTCTTGACTTGGCGTCGGAGGGTTTCGTCGGGACACGCCTGGCGACCCTTGACCGGTTTTACGTGAGTGCGGTCAGGAAATCACTATTACGAAGAAGGCTGCGGAGCAGGACAAATGAGGTAATCACTGCTCGAGCTTATAGCGGCGGAAGGATCGAGTCTTGTTTGAAGCCATGAGCATAAGGCTTGAGACAGATCCTGCTAGAAGCTGTTTGGAAGTATTGTTGGAAGGTTCGAAGCACTGTTGAGGCACGCGGGAAAAGCTGCATCAACATTTTTGGCGCCGTCTGTGGGGATCGGCACAAAAAGCCTGATTTCCTAATACATTGAAGACACACAACACGACGATGAGGGGAAACAGCCGAAGAGGAGTAAGTCCAGAAGAATCGGTGACTCTGAGAGAAGTGGCCAATGAGGCCCAGAACAGGGAGATCCAGGAAAGGATGGATCGAATGGAAAAACAGATCGAAACTATGACCTCCCTGTTACAAGAATTCAGGGAAGGACAGAGAAAAGCATGCAACGATGTCCGGAGTCAGTCGAGGAATGCTCGTGTTCGGGAAAATCGCGGAGATGAAGCCAAGACCTCGGGCACTAGAATGTTGCGATGAGAGAAGAAACAAACATGGAGGAAAGGGGTCTCGTCAACATTTGCGAGGCAGATGACCTCTCGTCTGCGGAGGAGTTGGAGGGAGAGGTGCAGCGAGGTTGGCACAAGTTGTGGAAGATCTTGGGAGGCAGAAAGAGTCAAGTGGCGAATAATCTTTGGACAATGAATCTCCTCTCTCCGGAGATCATGGGTGTCACGATCCCACGTGACTTTCGCTTCCCGGATCTGCAATATTCGGGAAAGAGTGACCCATTAGTACACATAGAGCGGTTCGATGACATGGCAGGGTGCAAGGTGCAGTCGGCAGCAGCAGGTGCGGAGCCTTCCAGCTCACTCTTGAGGGAAGGGCGAGAGAATGGTACATGAGACTCCACGGGAAGCATTTTGAGTTTTGAGCAGGATGTGCGGGAGTTCGCGAGAACAATTTGAGTAGCGGTGACCCACGAGGATGACATGATGGGTACGTCGAGTGAGGCGAGAAGAATGAGAGTCCCTCGGGAGTTTATCAAAAGATACCATAGATCGGTCCTCAGATCTTGGTGCGTTCAACCATCCCCGAGCTCTAAGGGGATTAAAAGAAGGTGTTCGGATGGGGAGACCATGGTATAACCTGCGGAGTCCTTCGATCCGTTCTGTATTCGGACGCATACGAACAAGTAAAACTGGACATGGTAATTGAAGAAGAAAAGGCTGCCAAACTGAGGAATGAACAAGTCAGTGAAGCAAAGAGGAAGGAGAAAGTGGGTCCTGCCCGAGGGACACATGCTCCAAAGGCAGCAAGGGACCGGGCAACCTTGTACAACCCGTGATCGTAGAGTGCCCCACCGCGGATGGTCCCCAACCACCTAGCAGGTCTTCGTGCCGGGATCACGGAGAATACCAGCGCCATGATGGCCACATACCCCGTAACCAGCCACCGAATAGACTCAAGTGAGTCACAACAGGGTGATCGTGCATTGCCACCCCACCAAGAAGCTTCCCGGGGATAGGGCAATACAAGTAAGTGGAACAAAGCCCCGCTACATGACAAGATACTGAAGTTGAAGGTATCTCTCAAGAGATACTTCAGTGGTCGAGGAGCGTGGATCGCTAAGCCTCCAACGCCGATGACCACGCCACCATAGCAAGTGAGCAAGGGCGCTCGCTGCTTCCATGGAGACCATGGTCACACCACATCACGGTGCCGTGATTTGAAAACCAGTGAAGATTTAGTTAGAAATCGATACCGGATGAGTTTGTAGGCGATGGCACCCAGTAGTTGAACAACGACTGAAGAAGGTGACCAGTGCCTACGAAATCGATACTGAACCACCATCCACGAGAGTAATTTCAGTGGGCCAACGATGGCCTAAGTTCTAACAGGCCCGAAAAACTATTGCAGATATGCCACGCCGCCGAGAAGTCCCTGCTCACCGCCTCCCGCGCCAAGAAGGCCAAGGTTCTAGCAGTGCCAATCATGTGATGTATGAAGATGAGGAGGGGTGTCAGACTTCACCGAAGATGCCCCGTGGTAAAAGCCAATGTAGCGAATAGTGAAGTTGACCGAACATCGGCTGATTCTGGGAGCTCTGGAGATATTCTTTTCAAATCCACACTCGAGGATTTAGGAATAGCAGGCGCGAGCCTCGAGCATACGAGCACTTCTTGCAGGGTTCTGGGAGGAAAGCTAATACCTCTAGGAATCATCAAGTCGGCAAGAACTATGGGCTCAAGCCTTCGAGAAGAACATGATGCCGGATTTCGTGGTGGTAGATGAAACCAACTCATACCAAGCGATTCTCGGGAGGCCATTTACGAGGATCACCCAATGCGTGGTGTCCACCCATTACCTAGCCCTAAAATATCGAGTAAACGGGGCTATAGGGGTCGTGAAAGGCAGCCAAAGGGTGGCGAGGAGTCGCTACGTCAGAGCCGCCAAAGAAACTATGCAGATTACCTCGCTAGACACGAGGGCGGAATCGAGGAACCAAGGCAAGAGCCGAGAGAAGTCGGAGGAGCTCGAGGTGAGAGCAGATGACCCCGGAAGAAAGTCCGAATCGGCCGAGCCTTAGCGAGCCGCTGAGGAAAAGTCGATGGAATGTCCGCGAGCACACGCAGATGTGTTCGCATGGACGCATGATGATACGCCCGGATCGACCCGTAGTGGCGCGGTCACAGTCGGGCAAGACGGAGAGATGCTAGCTCAGAAGTGTAAGAGGAGGTGCGTGAACCGTGAGAGATACGAAGCCATCAATTGCGAGGTTGAAAAGTCACTGAAAGTGGATTCATACGGAGGTGTCCTACCCGAATGGATCTCGAATGCGTGCACGTGAAGAAAGCAAATGGGAAATGGAGAATGTGTGTTGATTTCACAGATTTGAATAAGGCATCGCCTGAAAGATAGCTTTCCACTACCAAAGATAGACTAACCTGTGGACTCTACTAGTAGGCACGGTTGCTTAGCTTCATGGATGCATTCTCGTGATATAACCAAATTCCCATGCACCAATCGGACGAGGAGTGTACAGCTTTCATCACCAATCGTAGGTCAGATCACATAAGGTCATGCCTTCTACCTAAAGAATGCAGGGCGACGTATCGTAGGCTAGTGAATAAGGTTTTCAAGCCATCGATCGGCCTGACTACGGAGGTATATGTAGATGACATGATCACCAAGTCTAGAGACGCTGAGGAGCATGTAAAGCATCTAGAGGAGACCTTCGTGACTCCTAAGGAAGTACCGAATGAAGTTAAACCCCGAAAATGTGCTTGGAGTGAGTTCGGAAAATTCCTAGGCTTCATGGCGAGTCACAGGGGATCGAGGCCAATCCGAGAAGATCGTAGCAGTTGATAGAAATGAGGTCCCTCGTAGTCTCAAGCGAGATACAGTAGTCCGACCGGCAAGCTAGCGCCTCTCAACAGTGTTCGTATCTCGAGCCACTGGATAATGCCGAGTCTTCTTCCGTGAAACGGAAGGGAGGTGAAGACGAAATGGACGCCTGAATGCGAGGAGGCTGCCCAAGAACTGAAAGAGTATTTGCTAAAAGTCTCACATCACAACACCTCGAGCAGTGAGAGGTACTGCTTCTATACTGGTCAGTATCCCAACGGGCAACGAGCCCGGCCTCGGTAAGGGAGGAATCGGAGTACAAGATCCTGCTTATTACACGAGCAGAAGCTGCTGTAAGCGTAAACCCCAGATCCAACCATGGAGAATGGGCACTAGCCTCGGTCACTGCGTCCGAAAGTCGAGGCCTTATTTTCAAGCACATTCAGCTGGTGGTATCGACTAACCAACTCCTCGTGCAAACTCTACACAAGCCCGAGACCTCCGAAGGTCAAGTTAAATGGTCACTGGAGTTAAGCTGAGTTCGACCTCAATTACCAACCCCGAGCAGCCATAAAAGCACAGCCTTTAGCCGACTTCGTGGTCGAGTGCACCTGCGAGGGTAAAGAGACTGGAGAGCGAACCCTCATCAAGCTCCCGTGCATCAACCAAAGCATGGGTAGTCACAAGAGATGGATCCTGTGGAAGTCGTGGAGCAGGAGCAGGGCGGTGCTCGAAAGTCCAGAGGGGCTGAGATGCACATACCGCGAGATTAGAGTTCAAGTCACCAACAATCGTGCCGAGTACGAAGTCAGAATAGCGGGCTCAAGCTCGCCTCGGAGTAAAAGCAGAGGAAATAAAGCTTCGAACGGACTCACAGCTGGTAACTAATCACCTCGACGAGAGCTTTCAGCAAAGGGAGAAGATGGACGCCTACCTTCGTAGGTAAGGCAACTAATGAAGAATTTCCGAGTCGCCGAGGTGGAACAGATCCCGAGGGGAAGAATTTTCGAGCAGATATGATAGCTCGCATGGCAGCCCACCCTGACCCCAAGTTTCCAAAGTCTATCCTCTCGAAGTTAAAACCGCCGAGTATCGAGCGAGGACGATGTGATGAACCTAACAACGAGCAACACCTGGATGCAGCCGATCATTTCTACCTCAAGGAAGGGACAAGGCTCACCGATAAGAAACAGCAAGGAAATTGAGGTGCAAAGCAGCCTGTGCACTCTCATCGACGGGGTCTTATATAGACGGGGTACACTCTCCCTCGCGCAGTGTTTAGACCAAGAGGAGGCCGATTACGCCCTCCGAGAGATACACGAGGGAGTCCGTGGAAATCATTCCGGCTCGAGGTCCTCGGCTTTCAAGGCCTCGAGGCAAGGGTATTTTTGGCCCCGCATGCACCAAGATGCTCGTGAGAAGACGAGAAGTTCGCAAGAGTCGCCGTAGCTTTGCTAACCACCGACTCACCTCCGGAGAACCTTACGGCGATGAATTCGCCATGGCCATTTGCTCAACTGGGAATAGATTTGATCGGGCCACCGCCGAAGGGAGAGCATCCGCCACCCATGCCATAGTCGCGATTGATTATTTCACCAAACGGGTCGAGCTGGAGCCTCGAGAAGATCACGTAAGGTAAAACCACCGATTTCATTTCGAAGAATGCGATTTGCAGTGTATGGGATTCCTCATGCATTAGTCACCGATAATGGGAGGCGCTTGATAATGGCAAGTTCGAGACTTCGCCGTAACTCGGGATAGAGTCAAGTTTTGCTCTCCTCACACCCACAGAGCCAACGGGCAAGCAGAGGCCGCGAATAAAACTATAAAACGCCTCAAGACAAGGTCAGGCGAGCAAAAGGGCTTGGGTGGATGAGTCGCTCGGTGTCTCGTGGGCCTACGTAACCACACACAAAACGGCCACCGGAGAGACCCCATTCTCCTCGACATTTGGGCACGAGCAGCTGGTTCCCACCGAGATAGAAATCGGGACACACCGGACAGAGCACTTCAACGAGGAGCAAAACAACGAGCGGATGCGTGCAGCTCGGACTCACTGGAAGAAAAAGAGAAAGGATAACCGCCAAGATCTCGTAATATCAACAAAGAGTGGCTCGTTATTACAACCAAAAGGTACACATTCGCCGATTCCAAGCTGGGTGATCGGGTGTCGAGGAAAGTCAACCGGAGCACGAAAGACCCAAGACAAGGTGTACTTAGACCAAACCGGAAGGTCCCTATCGAGTCACTCAACTAGCAGGACCCGGAGCATACCGTACTGGCTCATCCAGATGGACGAGAGGTCAAGAGGCCATGGAACGCACAACTCCCGAGGAAGTATTTTCAATAGGTCTTCTTGTATTGTAAAATGCTAATGTAAATATTTCATCCCAAGATGGGATATGTAAAAGTACAAATGTAAGAATAAGAAAAGCATTTATAATGTAAGTTCAAAATGAAGAGCAGGCGAGAAGAACTCCTTGGCGGAAGTCCCGGTGGGACGGTGCCACGCTTGGGTCAATTACAGGCCCGAGCAGGAGTGTTATCAGAAGACCTCGGGTCGATTAAAAGGCTCGAGAAGAAGAAGAACTCCTAGGCATGAAGTCCCAAAGCCTAACTCATTAGGCGGGACGGTGCCAAGCTCGGGTTATTTGAAAACCAGAGCAGGAGTTTCATCAGAAGACCTCGAGTCAATTAAAAGGTTCGAGCAGAAGAAGAGCTCCATGGCATGAAGTCCCAAAGCCTAACTCATTAGGCGGGACGGTGTCAGCTTCGGGTTATTTGAAAACCGAGGCGGGAGTGTTATCGAAGCTCGGGTCGGTTAAAAGGCTCGAGGAGAAGAAGAGCTCCTAGGCATGAAGTCCCAAAGCCTAACTCATTAGGCGGGACGGTGCCAAGCTCGGGTTATTTGAAAACCAGAGCAGGAGTGTCCTCAGGAAGACCTCGGGTCGATTAAAAGGCTCGAGGAGAAGAAGAACTCCTCGGCCAGAAGTCCCAAAGCCTAACTCATTAGGCGGGACGGTGCCAAGCTCGGGTTATTTGAAAACCAGAGCAGGAGTCTCATCAGAAGACCTCGGGTCAATTAAAGGCTCGGCGGAAGAAGAACTCCATGGCATGAAGTCCCGAGCCTAACTCATTAGGCGGGACGGTGCCAAGCTCGGGTTAATTGAAAACCGAGGCGGGAGTGTCCTCAGGAAGACCTCGGGTCGATTAAAAGGCTCGAGAAGAAGAAGAACTCCTAGGCATGAAGTCCCACAGCCTAACTCGTTAGGCGGGGACGGTGCCAGCTTCGGGTTGTTGAAAACCGAGGCGGGAGTTTCATCGGAAGACCTCGGGTCGATTAAAGGCTCGAGCGGAAGAAGAACTCCATGGCATGAAGTCCCAAGCCTAACTCATTAGGCGGGACGGTGCTAAGCTTCGAGGTTAATTGAAAACCAGAGCGGGAGTTTCCTCGAGAAGACCTCGGGTCGATTAAAAGGCTCGAGGAGAAGAAGAACTCCTCGGCCGAAGTCCCGAGCCTAACTTCGTTAGGCGGGACGATGCCAAGCTTCGGGTTAGTTGAAAACCGGAGGCGGAGTGTCCTCGGGAAGACCTCGGGTCGATTAAAAGCTCGAGAGAAGAAGAACTCCTCGGCGGAAGTCCCGAGCCTAACTCATTAGGCGGGATGGTGCCAAGCTCGGGTTAGTTGAAAACCGAGGCGGGAGTGTCTCGGGAAGACCTCGGGTCGATTAAAGGCTCGAGGAAGAAGAACTCCTCGGCATGAAGTCCCAAGCCTAACTCATTAGGCGGGACGGTGCCAAGCTTCGGGTTGTTGAAAACCGAGGCGGGAGTTTCATCGAAGACCTCGGGTCGATTAAAGGCTCGGCGGAAGAAGAACTCCTCGGCGGAAGTCCCAAGCCTAACTTCGTTAGGCGGGACGGTGCTAAGCTTCGGGTTAGTTGAAAACAGGCGGGAGTGTCCTCGGAAGACCTCGGGTCGATTAAAAGGCTCGAGGAGAAGAGACATCCTCGGCATGAAGTCCCAAAGCCTAAATCATTAGGCGGGATGGTGCCAGCTTCGGGTCGATTCTGAGGCCCGAGCGGGAGTTCAAAGAACCCACTTATCTAAAAGTCCCTAGGCCTAAGTTCTAGGCGGGGCGTTGTCTAGCAAGAGCCAAATCGCGAGGCTCGAGCAAGTCAAATAAGCTCATAAAGTAGACATAAGGCTTTTTAGCTCTGAGTCGGAGCAAAACTCTACCATGCATTCATAAATGAAAATAGGATGTCCAACATTAGAAAATTTTTTACTCGGCGAGCACATTCAAAGTTAATTCAACGTAGAAGACAAGAATGTGTGTACACTAGCGATCCATAGAATTGTTCAAAACATGTATCTTTTTATTTCATGCGAAAAGATTACATATGTAAAAAAAAAAAAAAAAAGAGTCCAAGTCATTCAGTGACAGCGGGAAGAAGCGGCGTCAGCGGAAACATCATCGGTGAGAAACATCAGCGGGAACGTCAGGCGGGAGGAAGGACACCGGCGAGGAGCTTGAGCGGAGGAAGGACACGGCGGGGAGCTTCGGCGAGGAGGCGTGGGAAGAAGAGGAGCCGGCTCTCGACAACACCTGGGGCTCGGATGAAGTAGCTCGGGGTTGCTCATGTACTCGGCTACATACCCTTGACCTTGGACATGTCGGCTCGAGGTATGCCTTGCCAAAGCATACATAAAGCGATCGTGGCTGGAGTCGCCTGAGTGTTGTACTCGGTGGCAGGTTGGACCTTGAGTGTCAATTTGCTCCACGAAGGCGGCGAGCTTCTCCTCCGTGAGCTGCTCGTAACAAGACTTACGAGTATCCGGGTCTTTCGGCGTGCTTGACTCGTTCTTGATCTCGATCAACTCCTTTTCAAGCCGGAGACCTTGAGTCGGCCGCTGCTGCATCTTCTGCGCAAAATTTATATTTTAGATCCGGTGACACGATTCTCCTCCTTACGCTCATTCAAAGCACGCTCCAAGCTACGAACGCTTTGCTCGGAGTTCTTCACGGGAACTCGGAGTAATCTCGATGAGCACAGTCGCGAGATACCGATGCTCGAGAGGAGGCCGTCTGGAAGATCTTGCCAGTAGCTTGAGGAGAGCAGGACTACATCTCATCAGAAACACAGTCGGTCGACTCTTCGTTCAAAAGCCCTACGGTAAGGCTCGGAGCAGTAGGGTGACTCTGTTCTGCACTGCTTCTTGGTTTGGGGACGGTGGGTCAGCGATCCTCTGTCTCCTACGAGGAGGACCACTGCTCTGCCGCTCGACCTGCTGAGGCAGAAGAAGGAGGCGAGCTCGGTGATGGAGGTGGAGCACTGATTCGGCTCGTGGTCTTTTGAGGTACTCGCGAGCTTGATTGTCCCCAGCGCTGTGCAACATCTCGCGCATCCTGCGATCATCTCTTCGGCTTGGTATTAAGTTGGACTCCAAAAGCTCAGGGGTGTCAGCGGTCTACCTGCGAGCTCGCGTTTGAAGAAGCGATCTGCACTGCGTGCTTGAAGCGACCCCGATTGAATAAAAGCACCGGGAGGCTGCGAAAAACAACGGAGCAAGACAATGAAAGCAGACGCGAGTAGGAAAACTAAAAGTAAAATTCACAAGGCGGATAAATGACACGGAATGCGAAATGCAGCGGGGCTGGAGGGACTCCTACGCTACTGAGTGCAGCGTGCCCCAGTCTCCCAGCGAAGAAGAATTTGCTCTTCGGGTTGCCACGGAGGTAGGGAGATCGGTGATGGGCTTACACCCTTGAGTTGGAGGTAAGGTAATACCAACCAGCATCCTTTGGGCTACACTTAGGTTGGTAGAGGTGTCGATTTCCCTACCGAGGGCTCATCCGGTCGCGGCGTTTCCGCAAAGCGAAGAGTCAGGAAAGGACCCTCCACCCGTTCGGGTTCGATTGCCCGAGGGCGAGACGAAACCAGGACAAAACCCGGCCAAAATAAAGTTTGGAGGCGGCCTAACCCCATCTGAAGCACTCGAGTAGAAGGTTGTAAACCCGTGGGAGACGGTGAGGATTTCACCACTGCTAGCAACCTCGGAATGACACTTATCGGAGATGTGGTAAGTTTCCCTAAGTGCATTCGACTCAGGTTGAGTGGTTTCACATTCTAAGTAATCAATGGGGTATTCCACGCTCGGACCTCTGGTGGCCACTTACCCTACGATGCTGGTGGGTCTCGGTGGCGGGTAGTCCCTCTCGGGACTAGAATCCCTCACGGGGATTATACTCGGAGGCGTGCCTCAGCTAGAAGAGGAAGAGTCCTCCGGTGACATCCTACAGGGGTTCTTTGGGGATCGACATTTTAAAGGGTATGGACTAACAAGATGCGAGAGGAAGAAGCAGGTGGTGAAATGGAAAATTGAGTGGTACACGAACACAGAGGGAAGTGTGGATGGCCGGAAGCCGCCTTGCGGAAAGAAGAAGGCCAGGTAAGCGAGGGAGGCGGATGAATTTTGAATTCGAATGAAAAGTAAGCAAATAGAGAACGATTGAAGAAGTTGGGGATTTTTAAAGAGGAAGGCAGCGTCCTTTCGAGTGGCGGCGTGCGTTTGAGGGACACGACCTTTTAGGTCGCGTCCTTTCGAATTCAAATCTGTGGTGGGATCGACCACGTGTCCGTATTAAATAAGAAATGATTCGAGTGGCGGGGCAGTTTGGGAAGCATGGGGAAGAGTAAAAGGCAGCGAGTCGGCCCATCATTCTTGAGTTTCAGTCTTATCTCGCTTCACTCAAAGACTAGAGCTGGGGGCTGGTGTTTGGGTAAAATATCAGACAGGCCCTGAAGCCCTTCAGTGTATGGGTAAATATCAGACAAGCCCTCGAAGCCCTTCCAGCTCGAGTAAGAGACCTCGAAGACAGCCTGGTTCGAGCGAGTCGGGACGTCAAAGCGGTCAAGGTCGAGCTCAGAGCTCTACGATCTGCTCGAGATCATCGAGGAAGGTCAAAGTTAGTCGAGGTCGGGGAACTCGGAGCGACCGAGACTAGGCACTCCTCGCCAGCTCGAGGTAGTCCCTCGGGTCAAAGGCTGGTCAAGGTCGAGAGCTAAGCACTCCATCATCGCTCGAGGTCGTCCTCCAGGTCAAGGCTGGTCAAGGTCGAGGCCAGGGCACATCTCTCACCTTTCGTGAGAGATCCACGAGCACAGTTGGACAAGACCAGGCCAGGGTAGCCAGGCCCGTTTTCTCGGACTCACAGCACACTTTTGATGTCGACCGAGGGTCCACATGGTGGAGTGGTGATCTTGTTGTCGATGGCCGGCCACGTGCCTCAAGGCGTCATCATTCCCTGCGCACTTGCAGAGCATGGTGATCAGCCACGTGAATCGGGTTAAGGGACAGCCGCTCATCCACAGGGAATATTCGCCGAACCCGGTTGTCGGAAGGACCCGGATACCACTAGCGTGGGAGTGGACGACTGGAAAGGAAAAGAGCGGGAAAAATGGAGTATAAAAGGAAGCGAAGGAGATCGTTCATGAGGGTTGAAGAATTTGATTCTCAAAGGTTGGATTTTCTAATTCACGGGTTCTTCCTTTTCAAATCTCTCTCATTCGATTTCTACGAAAAACACCATACTTATCCAAAAGGGCGAAATAATACCCCTTTCATCTTTCAGGTCTCCCTCACTAAGGAGATACCAAAAGAAACCCGATTCTTGACTTGGCGTCGGAGGGTTTCGCAGGACACGCCGGCGACCCTTGACCCGGTTTTACGTGAGTGCGGTCAGGAAATCACTATTACGAAGAAGGCTGAAGCGGGACAAAGGAGGTAATCCTACTCGAGCTTATAGCGAGCGGAAGGATCGATGTACTGTTTGAAGCCGCGAGCATAAGGCTTGAACAGTCCTGCTAGAGCTGTTTGGAAGTACTATTTGAAGGTTCGAAGTACTGTTGAGGCACGCGGGAAAAGCTGCATCAACACAAAAATATTGAAAAGAGTTTATTTTTTAATCTTTTGAACCTTCTTTTTCTTCTTCTTATTCATCTCTTCATTTTCTTCTTCTTATTAGCCCCTTCATCGAGACACTTTATTTTTCATTTTCTTATTCATCTTTTCATCTTCATCTTCTTCTCTCCTAGTTTTTCTTTTTAATTTGGTAGTATTTATAGAATGTATTTTATTAAATTAATAACTAAAATTATGTTAAATAATTTATTTACAACTTGAATTTATTATATTATTATAAGTAAGCGTTAAATCTCTTAAAATTCTATATGTTGAATAGTTTATTGTTGTCTTAACTAAATAAAGTTAAGAACTTTTTTTTTCTTTTCTTTTTTTATAAACCTTTGTAAAGAGACAAGTTATTCTAATAAAAGAAATATTTACAATCAATTAGGGAAGGACATAGTGAGTTTTAACGTTTAAAACAACCATAAAACGGAGTTAGATGAAAATAAGCAACAAGCCATTAAATAAAAACAAAATAGAACAGGCTTCAAGAAAATCTATAATTTGGAAAGCCATGTAACGTTCAGTGTGCCACCGAGTGAGATCACTACTATCAAGCCCAAGATTAGCTAGGCCACCTGCAATGCCATTGCATTCTATAAGAGTATATGTGAGAAAAACGAAATTAGTTAAGTAATTTAAATAATTTAAGGATTTTTTTAAAAATTTTAAACAACGTTTAAAAATTAATCTATGAATGTACAAAATTATAGGATGTAATTTTAGAGTACAAATAGTGTTACGGTTCTATAAATTGTAAACTCTATAACTAACAATACTTTTTATACCAAAATAATCCCTTGTATTTTGTTTCTGTCCCCACGTAACACAGCGCTTGCTCTCCAAACCGAAGTACTTTCATTTTTATATATTACACTTCAATTACGTAATTACAATCCACACATTAATAATTTCCAATCCAAAAATTAGAATGAGAAAACTAGTTAATCAGACCTAGAAAAATCGTATGGAGAAAATCTCCAGAGCCTCTTGTTTGGATATCGAATCATTTAGAAGCAATCGTGATTGCCTCCTCTCTTTAGCTTTGTAGATGAATCATTAAATAGAAGAATTTCAAATGATCATTTTAGCCAGTAAAATAGAAATAAAATTTCTTTACCACGAGCAAGTATTTTGTCTATAAAAATTGTAATTGACTGAAATTCCTCAAATTTGAGCTTTTATGTAAATTCTCCTTTTTAGTTAAATGCACAAGTTAGTTTTCTTTTTTTTTTTCCTTTTTGAACTTTAGAACGGTTAAGTTAAAACAGTAGAAAAATTTTGACGTTCTGTATGGCGCGCAAAATTGACCCGCACTGGCTTTGTCTTTTTTTAAAGTGAGAAATTTAAAAAAGTAAATAAAAAAATAAAAGAATAAAGAATCCCGTTAGTGCACAAAAAAGATGGATTGGAAAAGAAAAGTAAGGTCTCGCTAAAAGAGACAAGATGAAAATGATTATGATTACTTTTATTTGATAATCCTGGAAAGAAAAGTAAGTCCACAGTAAAAAGGGTGTAAAAATAATTATTTTCATTTGATAAATTGTAAAAAAAAAAGTAGAAAATGATGATGAATTATTAATTGGGACCCCAGTTGTACGCGTCCTTTAGGAAACGCTATTGACTTCCAAATTCTCGTACAATTAAAATCTTCTTTAGCCTTCCGCCACATTTTTTGGACCAATATGACTAGGTATATGAGAGAGAAAATCTGGGAAGAAATTGAATTTCAACTTTATTCGTTCGAATGCCTCTTGTAAGAGCAATTAATTTTGTGTTTCACTTGACATTATTCACGTGGTTAATTTAATTATAAATTAAAATAAATAAATTAAATTTATATATGATATAAATTATTTAAATTAAATTAAATTATAAGATACATAAATAATTAATTTAAATTAAATAAAAAAAAGAGAGATTAATTTAAATTAAATTAAAAAAAAAATTATAGAGAGTTTGTTTACACAAGAGAGACATACAAAATTTTTAACGATGATTATTGAGAAGAAAACAGTTTGATTGTCCTTATTAATACTCTCTACTTTCGTCACATATTTCTTTATCAATTTTCTTTTATTGTTATAAATTATTGTGCTTGAAGTGTAACTTTATAATAATGTCATTGTATTCTGATGATCAAACTACCTTATTTATATTCTTACACTAAGAAATCATCCCTTGAGGAGCAAAATTTAATTTTATGGATAATGCTTCATGTATACCTTGACAAATTTATATTTACCAATCGGGTAACAACTTCAGCAACTAAGGATCCACTTTCTACTTTACAAATAGGACATGCTTGCATCCTAAAGCTTTTTAGCCTATATTAGTACTAGCGTGGTCACTTTCTGCGTGCACTGCTTCTTCATCAGTAGGTAGGTAATTCGATACTCCGGCCTAAGGATCCACTTTCAATTTACTACTGCAAGTTCAACATTTCTAGGTGCAATACCAAGTTTGAATGACTATATTGTTATAATCAAGCCATTGTTCTTACAAAATTGTAGGTGAAATATTGGCTATCTAAGATTTTACAAATTTTAAACTGATAGCAGGTTATTACAAAATTTGTAATTAATTAATTTAAATTATTTTTTAATTTGAAATTTTTATAGCTTATACTAGACATCTAAAGAAATACTTGAAACTTGGTACACAAGAAATTTCTAGTTCTAGTAAAATACATGAATTATGAAAGTATTTTACCATATTTATGCTCCTTAAAAAATTATGAAATTTGCAACATTGTTTTCTATATGCGCTACTACAAAAGCATTAAACAATGACCATTTTGAATAAATAAAGATGACGATTCTAAAACCCTCATTTCAGGTGACGTCACTAAAAAAAGGTTATTTTTAATGACGGTTTATAAACTGTCATCTTTGTTATTTTTTAATGACGGTTCTTATTAAAATTCATCATCTTATGTTGAATATAAATGAATAAAGATAACCTTTTAATTAAGAAGTCGTCATGTTATGTCACACATAGATGGTTGTTCTTTATAAGACCGGTCATCTTTTGCCTAATTAAAAAGAAAAAAAACGTAATTTAATAATTAATCTATATTAATTGTATTATAAAATTGAAATTGTAATTGTTTCATATACAAAAAGTTGGCATTAAAAATATATGTAAAGTTACAAACATTTTTAATATTACTTTCTTCATCTAAAAAAATACTACCACATAAAATTAAAATTCTCATAAAATATTCAATATTTAATTTCATATTTCTCCAAATGAATTCCATCACAAATCAATAAATACATCTACCACTAACAACTTTCATAGTTCCCAAACTACCTTTTCTTAAAGGTAACCCATCTTATATCTCATTACGTAAAATTTTTTATTAGGTTTCCTAAATAAAAAAAAAAAGGAACAAAGCAATGGCATGATAATAGCAAATCTAGTAAAGGGAACTCATTTCATACCAACAAGTGTTGTTCTATAACTCTAGGCTAAAACTTTTCCCTGGAAAGCTAAAGTCTAGATTATCAGGACCCTTCAAATTCATTAGAGTTTATCTTTATGGAGCTATTGACCTTCAAGATGAAAAGATAAGCAAAGAGTTCATGGTTAATGACCACAGAATGAAACATTACATAGGAATTATTATGAACAATCTAAAGGAGGATCTATTCTTAAAGAATCCAACTTGAGCAAACAAGGAAGGTCAAGTTGAAGGACCTAAAACCAAATGCTGATTAAGAGACAACCCAATGAATGAAGTGATTTTTAAAAATTATTAAACACTTTACTTTAATTTTTTCTTGTTGTTTAGTTATTTTTCTATTATGTTATAATTTGGACAACTAATTTTTATGTTTTTTTGTTGTTTTATTGTGATGAATAAGAAATTAAGAGTGGAAAGTAGGAATGCAAAACTTGAATAGAGAGAAAAATAGGACAATGTCAGTTGAAAATAAATACTGCAGTATTGCTTGCAGTATTACTGAAGAAGGCTGGTTCTTTTATGAACTGTGTACTTAACATCGATGCTACAATAATTCATCTAATGTTATGGTAGCGCGTCATTCAATACTTAGCTGATAGTTTCCAAAGGTAACCTAAAATAATTATACCGTTACTAACTATTAGGCTGATGCCAGCAAAACAACACTTTTTGAATTCAAAAGAGGAATAAAATCCCTAACTCTTAGTAAATTAAATCTCCCCTCTTTACTTCCAATTTCTTTATAAATTGAAGCTATCACTGTTTAACCATTTACCATCAATTAATCCATTCACCATCAATCTTTCTTCTTCAATTTAATTTTTGCAGTCACACTCTATCTCTCTAAAAATCTTATTAGGAACCCAAGAAGGATGATTGAGTGTCGAAATATAGGATAAGCTACCTTCAAGTAGAGACAATTTGTAAATGAAAGTTAAAATTTTGTCTTAACACTTAGATTTTAGTTTAGTTTTATACGTATGTTGTAGCAAGCCAGGTTGAGCAATTTAGAAAATTTTCAAAAAAATTAGATAAGAATAGCTCAAGTTTTGGGGGATATTAGGAAATCGTTCAAAATTTATTGCAAACTGTGCTAAAAATAGAATAAATTTGCTCCAATGACTTAGTTGCTGAGTAACTAGGGCTGTGTATGCACCCCGTATATAGACTTGAATAAAAAAACAGCAAGAGTTATGAGGATTATTGTAGCAAACCAAAAGAAAGACAAGTCCTTGGTCTAAGAAACTAAGTGGCCAAGTCTGTGCAGAACCCCATGTTCAGCCTTGAGTTAAAGGTGTCTAGTGATAAGACCATAACAATATTGTCTTATATGTTTATGCTGCAATAACCATGATTTATGCATTGATGAAGTAATTAGGTGCCATCATTACAAGTGATAGATATTCACTTGAAAAAAAAAATTGATGCTATATTGAAGGAGCTTAAAAAAAAATTGAAAATGAATGATATAACAAAGTTTGTAGCTCTTTATGACTCATGTTCCTCTGAGAATGAAAATTTTTTATCTTTAAGATATATCTGATGCTTGAATGTTGCTACAACAACTCTAAACTTGATAAAAGTGACACATACACATTGGACATAATGAAACCCAAGTCTAAAATTAGAATTATTGATGGTAATTTTGCACAGTTAAGATTGAAATCTGAGGGTTGATGAGTCAGAATAGTCTAGATGACAGAGCTAAGTTGTTTATTACAATGATTGTGTAATTGAGGAATATGTTATTGTCATTACATAAGGACAATTTATGGTTTAAGTTTGGGGGTGTGATAGCTCTATGAAATGAGAGTTATGATAACATTTCTCAACCTAAACTAGTATTACTTAGAGAGTAAATGATAAGTTTTTGTCATATTTTTAGTTAGGTTTTGTATGAGTATTTATTTAAGCTTAAGTATAATAATTTGATGTATTTAGATAACTTTATGCTCCGATGAAATGTATTATTGTAGGTGACCCAAAAGCCTATGCTTTGTTGAAGGATGTTGAAGAAGAAGGATTGCATTGTTACAGTAATAGATCTGCAGAAAATGACAAAAAACAAGTAAGAATAAGAGATAATGTTATAGTGACTACTACAATAAACCAAAAGCAAAATAGACAAAACTATTCAGCCTATGCAGGTGCTAACAGACAAAGTTTGTTGCAACCATTACTGCACTGCCACTGTCAGGTGAAGACAAAACAGTGGAAAGCGTGGCAGGCAGTAGAAAATGAAATGTGGCTCTATAATGCTATAGATTGACAAGTGTTCTCATGCCTTTTTGGGTTGTCTTAAGTCCAAGTTATAAAAGAGCACATTTTAAGGAATGCATCATCCATATCCATCATCCTCATCCATTGTCGCCATACAAAGAAAAATCAAAGGAGATTTCAGAGCTGCAACAGAGGAATTTTATGGAGAAAAATGAGAGATACTTGAAGACTAAAGCGTGATACTTTAATCCTTTTTGTACCTCAACTTTGTTCTTGTATTTGTTTGCTTTATTCTCTATTTGATGGTGTATTTGAGGACAAACTACGTGTTATTACTCGTTTTAAAGCTCATTATGAGCTAAATTTCAATGTAGTTGGGTTTTGAATGAGCTTAATTAATGACTATTTGACTTATAAATGTATGTTGCTTAGAATCTGCTATAACATTTTTTTTTTATTTTACTTATTGTAAATCTCTATTTCGGCTGACCACTTATTTAGTAGATGCTAGTTAGGAAGGAGCCTAAAAAATGTATGACTTAGTGGAACAAGTGAAGACAATATATGATTTAGGTTGGGTTTCCCAAGTTGAGTTAATCTCGATTTGAATAAGGTCATGCTTAATATAAGATTAGGGAAGAACTAGACATATGGATTTACCTTATATGGCAAATAGAATATACAATGTATAATGTTATGTCTAATGCTAGCTTAATAATTGATTCATCATTAGGTTTCATATAGATATAAGATATCCAACAAGTGATATGTGAGGATGAGTAAGAGATTCTACCCAATGTTGTAATAGATATTGTGGCAATTGAACCTCAATTGAAGAATGGTTAATAATCATTAACTGGGTTTAGAACCCAACTACTCATTTGCTATTGAACATACATTTATGTTTGACTTTACCTTTATTTTATTACATTCTGTTTATTGTGCTGGTAATTTCATTACGTCCTTAATCTCATCATTTATTTTTGTTTTATTAGTTCACTAAAATTACACTCGTCAAGATTATCATAGCAAGTTTCAGTACATTAATACCTATAGTAACAATCTTGGTATTCATCATTATTTTACTTGTTGTGTACACTTGCACATTGATACCATACATCATATTAAGCACATAAAAGAATGCACACCAAACATCATCATACACGTACAAAAAGGTAGTAACAATTTATTCTGCTTAAAGAACTATTTCCTATAACTATATTCATGTGACATCTTTTTTCAAAGTAGCAGAAAGTTATTTTCCAGCTCTTAATCTCTAATTTTTATTACATAAAATACTAGCTCAAATATTATAAGATTTTTTAGGGCCCATATAGAATCATAGATATACATGTGGTAGAACTTTCAAAACTAAATTCAGTCAAATTTTGTTTCAAATCAATTTTATTTCTACACTAGTAAATTCTAAAATCTAGAATCAAGGTCTGAGGACCCTTCACTCATCAATTCAAAACAATTAAAATACACAAAATTATGACCCTAATTTTGGATATCACATACTAAACATGTATAAGGTTAAATACGAAAAGCTTTATAATTTTTTTTAGAAAACTTAGTTTCTTTATATAGGCACTAGGGTTTCACAAAAATCATAAAGTTTTAAAAACTTATATTCTTTCTAAATAAGAGTTTATTTTCTCGTATAATTTCAATGAATCTCAATAAGAATAAATCTTATATTTTTTATTACTTGTCTCCTGAAAAATATCTAGAGCATTTAATAAACTTCTTACTCTAAATAAATCATATACGCCAGTTATAGAATTCTGTCATTAATAGACTTACTAAATTAGACATATAATTAAACTAAGAAACAAATATTCCTAAGAAATTAGAATTGCACTAAATTAAGGATTTAATAAAATTAAATCTTATTACAAGATATTCAATAAAAAAATCTAATTTAACTAGATTTTTCATAATATTCCAACTCTATAAATAATGGATTTAACTCGTTTAGTTGGCCTAAACTTTTTTCCATCTCATATTATTGTAGGAAAATCAATTTTCTAGAATCTCAAGTACTTGTTATAAAATTCGTTAAAAATAGAACATTACTTTTTAAAATAAAAAATCAATGCAATTCCCAAGATGTTTATTTTTACCAAATATAAGAAAATTTTCAAAATTTAAGCTGCATAATTTTAAATAATTTTTAGAGTGGGTGACAGTCAAAAAAATTCTTTACAATTCATTAATCCTCTCAGCTTTCACTTAATTTTTATATGTATATATATATATAAGAGTACTCAAATATCTACAAATAAATACCTTAAGTACATCCATAATTACCCAATACTTTTGTTATGTCAATAATAAACTAGGAAAAATAATATTTACACCTCCAAGGTTTGGAGAAATGATCACCAATATCCACCAAATTTCAAAAGGGGACATTAAGATCTCCTTTAGATCATAATACTCTTTTTTTTATTATCCCAAAAAAGATTAACTCTAATATTTCATAATAAATAAAAAATATAACATTAAAATAAATGTAATAATATATACGTTTTAGAATAATTTCAATATTTAAAAATATTTTAATATTTTACTATCTATTTTTATATTTTAATATTTTACAATCTAATGATTTAATAAATAGAATCATAATGCTAAAATAAATGTATTAAACTTTAAATTATTTTTAATATTATGCAAAATAATAATTTTAACATTATTAGTATATGAATTTTTTAAATTGTAAAATGCATTTAATGCAAATATTTATTTAAAATCTCTACAACAAATAAAAATATATTATTAAAATGATATAATAATTTAGATATTTAAATTTATTAAAATACTAAAATATTTTTTTATTATTAGGTTAATACATAGATTACATTATTTATATAATATTTGTATTTATTAAAAATTTTAAAGTTAATTTTTTAGGGATAATAGAACTAAATAGTATTATGATAAAAAAATTCTTAATATTTTTTTAAAAATTTTAAAAATATTGATGATTATTTCTTCAAATTTTTAGAAATTAGTTACCTTTTTTTCCAGAAAATCAAGAAAAACTTTGGCATCCCTCTTAAATCTCTCCTGAAGGGCAGGTCTCGTCACTTTTCTCTATTTGCAGCTAGGACTTGCTAGTGGAATTGGGTTGGAGTAAATTGGGCTTAGACTAAAAACAATTAGAAATTGCCCAATAAAATTTAAAGCCTAAATCAAGTAAGTCCAAGCACTAATATAATAGTAATACCCACATTGATATTCTTGGTTATAACGAATAATAGCAACATTAATAATAACACAAATAAAAAGAGAAGACCAATTAAGAAAATAACCAATATTCATAACAATACAATTAAAATAATATTAATAATTACTCATTTGATTTACGAGTATTACAATTTTGATCTTCCTATTTTGAATTGTATAATTGGCTTATAATTATTATGGATGATTAACGTATGGTGGCATTACCTACAACATAATCTTTTGATATTTTAAAAATGTTGGATGATATTTATATGAGATCATTTAAGCATGTTATTAATAGTAATATGTGATATTATGTATGAGGAGATAGACTAATGAATTTGGTTGAATATTTGATGATTTTGAGAGTGCTTAACATACAAATTTGTAGCTGGAAATGTCAGAATATTGGAGAAACTTCAGAAAGATCATTATTGATGATTTATTTTCGTCATGTTCGATGGAACTAGCTAGACTAGCCCTTGGAGTTTGGGGTGGGTGGTTTCAATCCGGTAGCCATTAACGTTGTATTTGATACCGTCAATCCTCGTCATTGGTTCTATAAAATGGTAATTAATCTTCCATTTATGATACATTTATATTTTATAGTTTTGAATATTTGTAGATCTCCTTACAACGCATAAAGTTCTGTTAACAGTGCTAAATGGGACTAAAACAGACAAAAACTATTAGTTCCTGGTGGTGGCCGGCGCTAGTAGCCAATGATGATTTGATTTTTATTAATGGACAAAAAAATATTAATTTAATATTTTTATTCATTTCTAAATATATAATTGAAATCCTAATATAATGCACATCTTATTAATATCAGATAATACAATGTAGTATATAAGTACTGCAGCACAGAACAAACACACCATAAACGATATCGTTTATACAAACTAGATTTAATATTAGAAAAGAACAATACAGAGCGCACCTAAAAGATGAGCATCCAAGGCAGTCAAACTGTGAAAATAACAGATCATCAAGACGACTGGAAAAAGAAAAAAGGAAAATTGCAGTCTTGAAATCTTATGCTTCCATATTCCCAAAGAAAACACTTGTCAAAACATTCTTGCATTCCATTGCTGCCTTCAACAGCTTCAAACCCTAACATTAAGTAGCCATCAACAGGTAAAAAAAGAAAAAGTTTCATATTATTATTGAATAATCACATACAAATGGGAAAATATTGATCAATATACCTCATCAAGGCCAAAATCGACAACTTTTTCCTCAAGGGCACCCAGATCCTTAACATTAAACTTGCTAGGAAAAGTAATATAGGAGATAGCAGACATGGGCATCACCTCTAAATTATCCATCACCATGTAAGTCACCACCCCTTTAACAAACCCTTTCTCAGCATCCACCGCCGCAGCGGTGCTTGTACCATCCGAAAAAACAAAAGTCATTTCACTCTTCATGGTCACTTTGCAACTAGGACAAGACCTGGACAGAGTATCAGCCACATGAGAGTGAGAACAGTGACTATAACATTCATTTTGATCATAGTAGCGACTATTATTAGTGCACGTGTAAAACTTCCGAGGCTTTGTTTCGCTGTTATAAGCAGGTAGTGAAAGAGGAATTTCATTTGGACATGGTGGAGATTTGGGATTTAGCACCGAGTTCTTGTTTTTGTTTGATTGCATGTAGGTTTCACTCAGAGTTTCAATGCTTTGATAAAGATCACTAAGACACCATACCATGTTTTTGTTTCTCAAAAGATTAACGATAGAGCCAACGGGCAAAGAGAGAATGTAGAAGAGGAAATCTACAAAGTCTTTGCCAGCTTCAGCGAAAAGAACTCTGTTTTCCGTTTTATTGGTGAGAAGCTTCAAAGTTATCTTTGCAGTTTCCATTGCTGTGTTTCTCTTTCAGTGTGTGTATTGAAGAGGTGATCTACTAAAAGTGACATGTGGTGGTTGGATGTATATATTAATGGTAAGCTGTGGTAGTGTTTTGCTCTAAAAGTGCACAGACAATTTATGTTGTGATAATGCATATTATTAAAATAGACAACAGACTGATTAATAAAAAATATCTCTAATTTTTGTGTCTGTATTATAATAGTGTTTGAACTTTTTATTTATTTGTTTGTTATCTAAATTTAGCTTGTACTGAAATAAATATTCTTACTCCTTATTTTGTTTTTAATCTTTTGTTATCTCAAAATAATTGAAAAAAATTAATTTTCCCACAATATTTTTAAATGCTCTCGTTTAGGTAAAAATTTTTAATGATTTTATTTTATTGATAAAGTTGTAATTGACTTATATAATTTGTATGATAATAATTTTGGAATTATATTGAAGTATGAAATACTTTTTCATAATAAAATTTTAAAAAGCTACTCCTTTTACGTTGATGGCAATCGGGCTACGGCAGACAATTAAAGAGAAGAAGAACAGAGCAAACATGAAAGTGTAAATAAGGGCCGAGCATATATTTGTTACAGATTTAAGCGGTGTGACTCAGAATGCAGAGCATCTATGTTGAGATTTTAAATTCAAAGTGGCGGAGAAGATTTAGAATGTTCTGCGGTGGATAAACGCATAAATGAAATGAGTTGATATGATTTTACTAGACCGAATGTCACAACAATTACTAAATTTTGATATTAATTTTTTTTTTTTGTTAAATCACAATATTATATTGAAAATTTTTCTTTAAATGATTATAATGTGAATCATAATCTTCAATTAATTCAAGATGAAGGATAATGAAATCTGGCATTAGTACTATAATGTTTTTTATGACGTAGGATAAAGGAATTGAGATTGAAATGAATAAATTAAAGGAGAAACTTCAATTTACTTTAAGATAAAATGATAATCTTCAATTTATTTTTAAAAGTATGAAAAGTTTAATTTACCTTCTTTTATTGTTAAAAAGATTAAAAAAAGTTATTAATTCACCCCAATTTGTCATCATCTTCTAAATTAAAAAATGGGTAAATTGAAGTACTCAAATTTTTGGGAGGTAAATTGAAGATTATCATTCAATTTAGGTGTCAATTGAAGATTATCATTCAATTTAGGTGTCAATTGAAGTTTACCCTAAATTAAATGGTAAGAAATTTTAACAATAAAAAAGGAGGGATATCCCAATTTTTTCTCTACTGAAATTAATATATACCATGTGCTTCTCTATTATTTTTATAATAGGTAATAATTTTTTGGCAGTATAATTTTACAGTATTATTCTTATTTTCATATGCACTTTTATCCATACTCATTATAAGTTAAATAAATTATCTCAATGAAAATTAAAATAACAAAATTTAACAACTAAAAATAAGAAATATATATTTTGGTCTAAATAAAAATAATAAGATATTTTCTTGTACTTATTCTTATTTTTTAAATATTTTTCATATAATAAATACATATTTTAAATTATTAAAAAATTATTAATTTACCCGTCTTTAATTTTCTTGTGCCAAAGGGATTTTTAGTTATTATAAAAATAGTAGGTAGAAAATTAGTAATTTCCCAAAAAGTGAATTGTGGTAAAATTATAAAAAAAAATTAATCGAAATGACCTATTTTGCAAAATTGCTAAATAAACTAATGGGAGAGGCTGTTTGCTCCCACTAAATTGTTTTTTGAACACATTTATTAAATAAAATTGCTCTTAAAATTCAAAAATTTGAATTTTACTCTACTAACCTACATAAAAACCCAATATATCCTTAGTAAACAAAAATATTATTAAACCAGCTTTTTTTATTTAAGAGACTTATAATTAAAATTATATATATAACCTTTAATTGAACAGATATCTATTTATTGTTTTATACAAACAAAAATTTTAACAACATCATATATAGAAATGGCCTCCTATAGTTTCATTTATGAACAATAAATCTGATATGAAATTAACTTTATTCTGGCCCTCTTTTGTTTCCTTCTTTTTCTTTCTTTCCTTTTTTTTTTTTTATTTTTTCCACTCAAATTCCATACTTTTCCTCAATCATCAAGCATACCGTAATTAAGGAGGCTTTTAACCAGTATGAAACTCCATATGATAATAACAACATACAAGAAATTATATGGAAAAAAATGATAGTAACAAAATACTTCTTTTGTTTTTTTTTTTTATATGAAGCTTGACCATTCAAAAATTAAAAAAAAAACAGTTTCACTAGCAGTAGAATTCTAAGTAACATGTGATTATAAATTGAATGTGCTTATAGATGGTTTAACAATGAGGAAGGCGTACTGAGAATAAAGCTCTTATTATTTATTTATTTATTTTTAGAATGACTGTACTATTAATTTGTATGATAGGTATTTTAATAATAAATAAATTTATTAAAAAATGAGTTCTTTCAGTACTTTCACGGTTTAAATAGTCTTATCCTAATTAAATTTATAAATTATAAACTAAGTTATCGCTTTTGGACGAAAATAACCCATGAAGTGTTGTATATATTTATATCCCCATCAATACTTCAATATTTTTTGACATTTTACACATTTTCATTTTCTGTGATTTATTTCACTTTAATTACAACATTACAATCCATACATTTTGAATTTCCAATCCAGAAACCACAACAAGAAAACTAGCTACTAGAAAAATCGTTTAGAGAAAATCTCCAAGCCTCTTGTTTGAGTCTCTCATCTCTTCGATTGAAAACTGTGGAATGAAATGGAAATTAAATAGATTTTACCCAGTGCGCAAGTTTCAATTAGAAAAATTGATCCATTTATGTAAATTATCGATGTTAATTTGAATGCACAAAGTTATTTATTTATTTATTTTTAACAAAACACTACAGAATGCATAAGTTAAAGAAAAAAAAGGTGATTAAATAAAAAAGCGGAAAATCTTTAAGATTTGTAATGCGCATAAAATTGACCCACACAAAACCTCTTTTTTTTTTAAGTGAGGAAAAAAATATAAAAATAAAAAAGTATCTAGTTAGCGCGCAAAAAAGAAGCATTTTGGAAAGAAAAGTAAGCTCATAGTAAAAGAAAGGTTACTTGTATTGGATATATTGTGATAAGGAAAAGCCGAAGATTACGAATTTGGAGTTTTGGAGCCCCCTTTGTGCGAGGAAACATTAATGATATGTGATTAAATTCTTTTTCACATTTTCCACTTTGATTGGACCCATATAACGAGAAAATCTAGGGGAATAATTTCAACTCCATTCATTCATCATGCCCCATTTGTGAGTAGTCAAAATAAAAAAAGAATCGCGTTAGTGCGCAAAAAAGAAGCATTTGGAAAGAAAAGTAAGGTCATAGTAAAGAAAGATTAGATGTTACTTTTATTTGATATATTGTGAAGGATAAGGAAAAGCAGAAGATTACGAATTTGGAGTTTTGGACCCCCAATTGTACGAGGAAACATTGATGATACGTGATTAAACTCTTTTTTCTGCTTTGATTGGACCCATATGACGAGAAAATCTAGGGAAATAATTTCGACTCTATTCGTTCATCATACCCCATTTGTGAGTGCTTAAATCCCAAACTTTCCTAATCAAATTTAGGATACATTTTGCGTTTGTACCTGTGAAAGGGTAAATGATTTAAATGAAAATACCTAAGACATCCATATTGTTAAGCATATTATATTTATATCTTCACTTTTTCTTTCTTTTTATAATAATTTTTTAAAAATATTAATAAAAAGAAAAAAAATAATAATTTATCAATTAATCTTAAAAGCAAATAAAAATTTACATAAATTTTTATATTATTATTACTTTTAAGGTTAATTTGATAAATTATTTTTTATAAAATAATTATTAATAATATTATTGTAAGGATATTAAACATTACTTGAAGTTGACCGATATTAATTTATTTATAAATAATTATTAGTAAGATGCATATGAATAAAAAATATTAGTTCTTTTATGCTGATATTTATTGGTTAATTGTTAATAAATAATTATTAGTTAATTTTTTAATTAATTTTTTCATAGATAAATTAATTAATATCAAGCATATTGTTGGAATAATATTATTGTAAAAAGAAAGAAAAAATATGAGTAAAAACATAATATATTTAATTACATAGTATTTTGAAATATCTTTTAAAATATAATAATTAAATATATACTTACAAGTTAAAATATAAGGGCTAAATAAAAATTTAACCTTATGAAGTTGTAATCCCAAGTGCTAAATAATTAAATATATAGTTACAAGTACATAACACCTAGACCGATTAACTATGTAACACTTTAAAATGTGAAAGAATGTTTTCTTTCTTCTTTTGAAGTTTTAAAAAATACGCTCCAATAATCATATAAGATATTATTTAAATTTTATAGAATTTATGTATTATTCACTCAAACAAAGTACTAATGATAACTAGGGAGTTGTTGAGGATATAATATATCTCACATCAAGCGAGAATAATTACTAGGATAATAGTATAATTTTAGAGAATTTTTAACTTAGATTTTGAATTTGATCTAGACCCATAGACTTGTGTACTCGGAGTGTTGAACGTAGACGTTTTTGGGTTGAGAAAAAATAATCCCAACCCACCCAAACAAATCCAACTTTTAAGTTATTGGGTTTGGTTAATTTTGGTTGATCAGTTGATGGTTAGATTAAAATTAGAAGTTAATAAAATTTAAATATTCAACAATTTAAAAAAAAAGATTATTCGATACTTAAAACCAAATTCAAATAAGAAAGAAAATTTCATAATATAAATTATTGTCTATTGTACCAAACATGTATCAATAAACAAAGCAGCAAAAGTAAATATTTTTAGAAAATTATATGGCGTAATATTTGAATGTCTATTAACTTAGGGCACGCAGTGCAGCTGCCCCATACCCTTACTTTTAGTGAAAACAAAGAAGATAATTTCTTAATTTTGAGTCTCAAAAATTAGAATTATTGTCAGATTTAATAGAGATATTGAAAATATTTTCTTTTGTAAAAGAATAAAACTGTAAAAGTGATTCAAATTTAGGTTTCAGCTTTGGTGTTAACAATAACAATTCACATTAATATTTCCATGATTAAATTTAGGTTTTAGCTTTGGTGTCTAACAATACCAATTCACATTAATATTTCCATGATTTTTTTTTTTTCATAGGATTGGTTTAGATTTTATATGTTCATATTAATGAACAAATCCCAAGCCGATAAAGCTACTTCTAATATATTTATCAATCAATTTATACTCTTATGTAGTTGAACATTAAAAATATTTCTAAAATGTCATAAACAACTCTTATCTTACCAATCATCTGTTACATTTAAATTTAACATATGAGATTTTCAAAATTTAAATTTACAAGAAACTTTTATCACAAACAAACACCTACAGATAACAATAACAATCCCTAAACTATCATTACGCAGCCAAACATCGACGCCAGGAAGGGGGATTGAGAAAACATGGAACCCAAGCGGTAAAGATAGAGCATAATTTGCCAAGAAGTCTGCCGCAAAATTTGCTTTGGATAGATATGATACACATAAACCTGCCAGCTTCGAGATAGAAGATCTAAGATTCCATTAATAAGAATATGAGAAGTATTTGAACCACTATGTCGTTACTGCAAGAACTGAGTAACACTATCCACCTCAACATGCACTAGACGAATATCGTTGTTCCAAGCCATTGTGAGATAGTAGACAAGCATACAATATTTAATTTCTTTACATACTAGATTTAATAAAAGAACACAATGAAGGGCATACTACAAGCATTAATTGTCATCCGAAGCAGTTCGAAATGATAAAATGACGGCAGGAAAATGACTAAAAATGGAAAGTTGCAGCCTTGAAATTTTAAGATTCCATATTGCCCAAGAAAACACTTGTCAAAACATTCTTGCACTCCATAGATGCTTTCAGCAACTTCAAACCCTAGCCGAATAAATTGAATACAAAAATGTTACAGGTTATTGAACACATAATCCCAACCAAATAATCACTGACGAAATATATTAACAATATACCTCATCAATGCCAAAATCGACAACTTTCTCTTCAAGGGCACTCAGATCCACAACTTTAAACTTTATAGGCAAAGTAATACAAGAGATAGTAGACATGGGCATCACCTCTAAATTGTCCATCACCATGTAAGTCACCACCCCTTTAACAAACCCTCTATCAGCATCCGCCTCCGCCGTTGTACATTCCGTAGGAACAAAAGTCAACTCGTGGTTCATGGTCGCCTTGCAACTAGGACAAGACCTTAACGGAGCATCAGCCACATATAAGTGAGAACTTCCATAGTGATTTCTATTAGGACACGAGTAAAATTTCAGATCAGCTTTGGGTTCATTGCTATTATCAAGCAACAAAAGAGGAATTTCATTGGGACATAGTGGAGATTTGGGATTTAGCACAGAATTCTTGCTTTGGTTTGATTGCATGTAGGTTTCAGTCAGAGATTCAATGCTCTGATAAAGATCGCCAAGACACCACCCCATGTTTTTGTTTTTTAAAAGATTAACGATAGTGCCAACTGGCAAAGAAAGGACGTAGAAGAGGAAATCTACAAAGTCTTTGCCAGCTTCTGCGAAAAGGACTTTGCGTTCCGTTTTGTTGATGAGAAGCTTCAAAGTTGTCTTTGAGGTTTCCATGGCTGTGTTTTTCTTTCAATATGTGTATTGAAAAGATGATCTAGTGAAGTTGTAATGTGGCTCTTGGGTAAATATATTGAATGAGGTGATCAATTTTGTGGTTGTTGGGTTAGTTTAAATATTAGGGTGTAAGGCTCATTATCAGTGCTCTGACTTTAAAACCATGCGGGGTAAATTTAATTTACTTAAAGAATTTAATTCATTAAATAATTTTAGATTTAATACACTCATTTAATGATTTTGGTTATTTAAAAAAGATGTCCAGAAAAAATTATGATTAGTAATGTAGCCACTGCTTATTATGTCCTCCGATTGATTGTATATATTAAGCTATTATGATGATATTTTTTACATTGTATTGAAGTATAAAATTATTTTTAAATATTATATTTTAAAAAGCTATTTCTTTTCAGATTTCTTTATTATGCTGTATGTGATTTCACATTATTTATAATGGGATTATTATCTATCTTTATCGTATAATATTTTTATAAAAGCATGTATTTTTGTGAAACTTAAATTCTCCTATCTCTCTACAATTTAAAACTCTTTAACCAAATAAAAGTATAAAAATAAAGAAGTTCTAGGATTTTCTTTTATGCAAGTTTAAAAGAAGTTTTGAGGTATCTATCATTCTTTAATACATGTTCTATAATATGAACTTATGAACTTGATGATGAATGCATGCATTGTTCTCTTTATCATGAATGACGAATGACTAGCTAGGCATTATGAGGCGTGAGCAGTGTGGCTTGATTACTATTTTTCCTTTTTTTTTTTTATTTAATTTCTGTAGTCTGTTAAAAATCTTTAAAATGACCTATTAAATTTATATTCATGTAATATTATGAGTCTCTATGATTTAATGTTTATTTGACTAATTTTCTTTGAGTTAACATTAAGTTATGAATTTTTGAAGTGCAAAACACAAACCTACAAGTTTTTTGATAGGTTTTCTGGTCTCTTCATATAAATTCGTTTAAAATAGTTTCACATCTTCAAATATTCTAGGATTTTGATATGTGTTTCAAGATTTTTGTAAAATTAAGTGGTTTAATTTTATGAGTTGCATTAAATATTTTACTTTTAATTCAGTGACCTTTGTTTTTATCATTACTGGACAGTATTTTGATATTTGTATGTAAAATTCTTTTTGTAATATGTCTTTGACTTTTATTCTCTTTTTTGAATTTTTATATGAAATGGTACACATGTTTATGGTTTCTTTGTCTTATTTTTACAAATTTCTACATATGATTAGCTTGGTAAAAATCAGCTCGAATAGGATGGTCAGGTTTAGACTACCTTAGATGGTTTAGTGCTTATGGTTAGACTTAATTATATTGGATTTATATCATGGTTAGAATGAGTAATGATATTGATAAGAAAGTGTCTTGATGTTTTTTAGGATAAGAGAGAGCTTATGGTTAAGATTGTTATCCTTTTTATTACTGAGGATCGAGATAAGTAGATTCATACATGGTAAATGTATTTCACTATTAAATTACTTTCAATTTGAGGTATGTATTATGTTAAGTCAAATACTTTGAAATAATTGTCAATTATTTATGGAAGCTTACAAATAATTAAAAGTTCAAGGATGGTTTTTAATGTTTTAGTCCATTATCTGCAGTGATGTTATGTTATGTTATGGAAGGCCTACCGGATTTTGAGCGCATAAGATATTAATGTTAATGATTCTTGTAGGATATAGTACCCTGAATGATGTTATATAGCTAGGTCACCGAGTTTATAGGTGATACTCTATGGCATGAGTTAACTATGTTTTGTGTGTTTAAAATACTTTTGTCATGTGTAAAGGATTTAAATGACTATATGATGTTTTGATTTAATATAATTTTTCTTATTATTATGTATATATAAGAAATTCCATCAATTATATTTTAATGGTTTTTAGTGTTGTGCATGAATTTACTTACCAAGTTTACAGTTCACCCCTTATTACCACATTTGTTGTAGATTGAGTTATATGATATGAGCTTATGACCTTAGAAGGAAGAATAAGACCTCGTTTCTTTTGGGAATTAATGTTACGTTAATAATCTATGGATATTTTAGCTTCATTTGGGATGATATTTATTTGAGGATTTGTTATTTCATTACATAATTTCTTTTGGAGGTTTAGAACATTTATTGTTGAATTTTATTTTAGTAGTTTTAGAAATGAGAATGATGAAATACAGTTCCACTTCAATTTCACTTTAGTACTTTTGTTAGTGGAATTGAGGTGTTACAATTTTAATTTCAGTCATTCATTTTGTATAATGAATAAATAATTAAATCATTAAAACAATTGCAGGTGATTTACATATTGATATAAATATTAGTTTTTTTCAATCATCAGATGAAACTTATTTTAATGTCGTAGATTGAAACATACATAGTTTTTTTTTTTTTAAGTGATCCTGAATTTTTATTAGATCTTCCCTCTATTTCCTCTTCCTCTATTTCTTCACCCTCATCCCTATAGAGTTTTTTATCTTAAAAGTTAAAACAAAAAAGTTCTAATTCAATAAAAAAAAAAGTCTTGCAAGATATTGATAAAAGATAAAGGCAAATGCTTTTTTTTTTTTCTTTAAATTTAACTGTGTATCAAGCCATGAGGAGCATAATCAAATGTAAGAATAGAAGAATCTTGAGATTGAACTTGATCAATGAGTAAGATTTATAGGAATAGAACTTTCAGGAATTTCTATCATGAATTTGATGAGGAATTCGCTCTACACAGATTGACGAATTGATTAGGGTCATTAAGCTATATGTTGGAACAATATAATGACCAAAAGTATTTTGGTTGGAAGAACATATGGTTTTTTTTTTTAATTAAACAATGTTAAATTTTTAATTTCAAAGTTCAAGTTTTAGATTGAACATTAATTGAAACACAAAAAAATTTCAGTAATGAATGAATGTGATGGGGCAGAGGAGATGCTGAGAGAGAGAGATGAAGATGGTGAGAGATAAAACTAAGAGTGAATTCAACGAGATAAAAGAAAGAGTTTGTATTTTATTATGTTTTTATTTTCTTTTCTTTTTTTAATTTAAAATAACTTGTTTAACTAATTTTTTAAAAATAATTAAATATTTTCTTAATTAAAATAATATATATCATTGATTAAATTCAATGATACATATTTTTTATATTATTGATACTGTAAAAAATTATGGCATCATTATTGAGGATCCCCCTCCATATCCCTTTCTCAAAATCACTTTTAGATTCAATTCAACTCTGATCCTAAAAGGGATATTATCATTTTCCTACCTAAGTTATTCTAACATATCAAGTCAGTAACATGGTTTGTTAAAAACAGCATTTGACTATTAAACATTTATACTGTTATTATTTTACCTCAATTCTGTTAAAAATCAGTTAGTATTTAACAGAAAATAAATAACAAGTCAATTTTGCCCCTGAAATATAAAAGACAATTTTACCCTTCCGTGATTATAATTGAAGAGGCGTTGGCACTTCACTTGTACAAACAAGAGCTGCACCCTTCAGGTCTTTGTCCAAACACAACCATTCTTCCTTCAGTGATCAAAGCATGCGCTTATGCTCAGACCCACTAGCACTTTGGTCTTCAACTTCACTGCATAGCTCTCAAATCAGGCTCTGATGCAGACCCACTCATATCCAACTCTCCCATTTCGATGTATGCAAAATTTTTGACACTCGAGTCTGCGTACCAATTGTTCGATAAAATGCCTTATAAAGACACCATCTCTTGGAATTCCATCATAAATTGTTTTGCTCAAAATGGAATTTTATGTAAGATCATTGGAAATGTTTAAAGAAATGCATTTATGCGGTTTTGTACCAAAAGTTGAGCTGATTGCTCAAATTATATTGCTTTGTGCACGAATAGAAGAGTTGGAAGTAGGAAGGCAAATTCATGCTCTTGTTATTGTTGATGGAAATTTTGTGGAGTCAGCTTTTGTGTCAACTGCATTATTAGACTTGTACTCGAAGTGCCAGCATTTGCTGATAGCTTTCCGTGTTTTTGATCAAATGGTGATAAGAAATGAGGTCTCGTGGACTCGCCATGATTTCGAGGTTGCATTGACAATCAAAACTATAATATGGGTATTGATTTGTTTAGAGCAATGCGAGAGAAGGGGTTAAACCTAACCAGAGTGACATTAACAGTTGTTTTACTAGCTTGTCTTGAGTTGCATGATTTACTGATCGGGAAAGCAATTCATGGATATGTTTATTGTCTGTGGCATTGATTTCGATCATCGCTCATCGCCAGCTCTCATGCATATGTATTGTGAATGCACGAAGCATTATGTCCAGCCAGGATCATTTTCGAAAGATCTAAAGTTAAGGATGTGGTGATTGTGAGAGGGCACCGAGTGCGGGCGAGACCAAACGGTGCGTGGGCTCAGTGGAAAATTGTTATTTATTTTTCACGAAGGGTAAAATTGTCTTTTATATTTCGAGGGTAAAATTGACTTGTTATTTATTTTCTGTTAAATACTAACTGATTTTTAACTAAATTATGGTAAAATGATAATAGTATAAATATTTAGTAGTCAAATGTTGTTTTTAACAAATTATGGTACTGACTTGATATGTCAGAATAACTTAGGTAGGAAAATGATAATATCCCGATCCTAAAGTATAAAGGAACACTTTTGCACCATTACACTCTTATGTGAGAAACCAGGAATATTTTCTTGAAAATCGACTATGCGAAAAGTCAGTATGTGAGAAAGATACTTGAAGCATATCCATTATCCAGTACTAAAACCTGTATCATGCAGAAAATGATGCTGAGTACATGCTGAAGAATTTTTCGTTTTCAAATTATTGGTCTGTCCTTTGATGTTGCAATGAAATAGCAAACTAAAGATGCGTTTGTAATAAATTAATTTTAAAAGGTTTATCAAAAGGGAGAAACATTGTTTTGATCCTCTAACACGTAAAATATGAAACTTCAATAATTAAAATTAGAAACAGAGAGTAAATTCTATGTTACTATTGTAGAACTAGATTTACTTTTATGAATTATATATTTACATAACTATTTATTTTAGAAATTTATAAATTTTGGCCAAAGGTTCGGCCTTACCTCCCAATTATTTAACACTGGATAGAGAGAATCATGAAATAAAAAAAAATTTAAGTTAAAAAATAACTTTAAATAATTCTCATAAATCAAAACATTGAATCAAATCATAATATTATATTAAGATAAACTTGAAATGAAATTATAATGTGAACCAAAATCATCTTCAAATTTGAGATGAAAGATTATAAACAAATTAAAAGGTATAAATTGAAGATTGAAATATTACTAATAAAATAAAAATTTGTGGTAGCATCATAAATAAGTCTAATCAAAAGGACCTATATATAATTTTGCTAAATGAATAGTAGAATGAAATTATAAATAATTTTACAAAAGTTGGACATATTTACACTCTACATATTGTTTAAAATAGTCTAATTTTATTATTAAGGATAATTTATTATAAGTCAATCTTACATAATTATTTTAGAAAGTTATATAGCACACTTATTATTCAATATATAATTCTTATATGCCTTAAATCCTAAAACTTTTATTTCTAATATCTTAATCAATACTTAGATGAATAATGAAGAAATCAATTTTTTTTAAAAAAATTGACTACAAAATTTTCGTTATACTTTTTATTTTTTGAAAAATAAAATGATACAAAAATATTGAAAAGAGTTTATTTTTTAATCTTTTGAACCTTCTTTTTCTTCTTCTTATTCATCTCTTCATTTTCTTCTTCTTATTAGCCCCTTCATCGACACTTTATTTTTCATTTTCTTATTCGTCTTTTCATCTTCATCTTCTTCTCTCTTAGTTTTTCTTTTTAATTTGGTAGTATTTATAGAATGTATTTTATTAAATTAATAACTAAAATTATGTTAAATAATTTATTTACAACTTGAATTTATTATATTATTATAAGTAAGCGTTAAATCTCTTAAAATTCTATATGTTGAATAGTTTATTGTTGTCTTAACTAAATAAAGTTAAGAACTTTTTTTTTCTTTTTTTTTTTTTTGATAAACCTTTGTAAAGAGACAAGTTATTCTAATAAAAGAAATATTTACAATCAATTAGGGAAGGACATAGTGAGTTTTAACGTTTAAAACAACCATAAAACGGAGTTAGATGAAAATAAGCAACAAGCCATTAAATAAAAACAAAATAGAACAGGCTTCAAGAAAATCTATAATTTGGAAAGCCATGTAACGTTCAGTGTGCCACCGAGTGAGATCACTACTATCAAGCCCAAGATTAGCTAGGCCACCTGCAATGCCATTGCATTCTATAAGAGTATATGTGAGAAAAACGAAATTAGTTAAGTAATTTAAATAATTTAAGGATTTTTTTTAAAAATTTTAAACAACGTTTAAAAATTAATCTATGAATGTACAAAATTATAGGATGTAATTTTAGAGTACAAATAGTGTTACGGTTCTATAAATTGTAAACTCTATAACTAACAATACTTTTTATACCAAAATAATCCCTTGTATTTTGTTTCTGTCCCCACGTAACACAGCGCTTGCTCTCCAAACCGAAGTACTTTCATTTTTATATATTACACTTCAATTACGTAATTACAATCCACACATTAATAATTTCCAATCCAAAAATTAGAATGAGAAAACTAGTTAATCAGACCTAGAAAAATCGTATGGAGAAAATCTCCAGAGCCTCTTGTTTGGATATCGAATCATTTAGAAGCAATCGTGATTGCCTCCTCTCTTTAGCTTTGTAGATGAATCATTAAATAGAAGAATTTCAAATGATCATTTTAGCCAGTAAAATAGAAATAAAATTTCTTTACCACGAGCAAGTATTTTGTCTATAAAAATTGTAATTGACTGAAATTCCTCAAATTTGAGCTTTTTATGTAAATTCTCCTTTTTAGTTAAATGCACAAGTTAGTTTTCTTTTTTTTTTTTCCTTTTTTGAACTTTAGAACGGTTAAGTTAAAACAGTAGAAAAATTTTGACGTTCTGTATGGCGCGCAAAATTGACCCGCACTGGCTTTGTCTTTTTTTAAAGTGAGAAATTTAAAAAAGTAAATAAAAAAATAAAAGAATAAAGAATCCCGTTAGTGCACAAAAAAGATGGATTGGAAAAGAAAAGTAAGGTCTCGCTAAAAGAGACAAGATGAAAATGATTATGATTACTTTTATTTGATAATCCTGGAAAGAAAAGTAAGTCCACAGTAAAAAGGGTGTAAAAATAATTATTTTCATTTGATAAATTGTAAAAAAAAAAGTAGAAAATGATGATGAATTATTAATTGGGACCCCAGTTGTACGCGTCCTTTAGGAAACGCTATTGACTTCCAAATTCTCGTACAATTAAAATCTTCTTTAGCCTTCCGCCACATTTTTTGGACCAATATGACTAGGTATATGAGAGAGAAAATCTGGGAAGAAATTGAATTTCAACTTTATTCGTTCGAGTGCCTCTTGTAAGAGCAATTAATTTTGTGTTTCACTTGACATTATTCACGTGGTTAATTTAATTATAAATTAAAATAAATAAATTAAATTTATATATGATATAAATTATTTAAATTAAATTAAATTATAAGATACATAAATAATTAATTTAAATTAATTAAAAAAAAGAGAGATTAATTTAAATTAAATTAAAAAAAAGAATTATAGAGAGTTTGTTTACACAAGAGAGACATACAAAATTTTTAACGATGATTATTGAGAAGAAAACAGTTTGATTGTCCTTATTAATACTCTCTACTTTCGTCACATATTTCTTTATCAATTTTCTTTTATTGTTATAAATTATTGTGCTTGAAGTGTAACTTTATAATAATGTCATTGTATTCTGATGATCAAACTACCTTATTTATATTCTTACACTAAGAAATCATCCCTTGAGGAGCAAAATTTAATTTTATGGATAATGCTTCATGTATACCTTGACAAATTTATATTTACCAATCGGGTAACAACTTCAGCAACTGAGGATCCACTTTCTACTTTACAAATAGGACATGCTTGCATCCTAAAGCTTTTTAGCCTATATTAGTACTAGCGTGGTCACTTTTTGCGTGCACTGCTTCTTCATCAGTAGGTAGGTAATTCGATACTCCGGCCTAAGGATCCACTTTCAATTTACTACTGCAAGTTCAACATTTCTAGGTGCAATACCAAGTTTGAATGACTATATTGTTATAATCAAGCCATTGTTCTTACAAAATTGTGGGTGAAATATTAGCTATCTAAGATTTTACAAATTTTAAACTGATAGCAGGTTATTACAAAATTTGTAATTAATTAATTTAAATTATTTTTTAATTTGAAATTTTTATAGCTTATACTAGACATCTAAAGAAATACTTGAAACTTGGTACACAAGAAATTTCTAGTTCTAGTAAAATACATGAATTATGAAAGTATTTTACCATATTTATGCTCCTTAAAAAATTATGAAATTTGCAACATTGTTTTCTATATGCGCTACTACAAAAGCATTAAACAATGACCATTTTGAATAAATAAAGATGACGGTTCTAAAACCCTCATTTCAGGTGACGTCACTAAAAGAAAGTTATTTTTAATGACAATTTATAAACTGTCATCTTTGTTATTTTTTAATGACGGTTCTTATTAAAATTCATCATCTTATGTTGAATATAAATGAATAAAGATGACCTTTTAATTAAGAAGCCGTCATGTTATGTCACACATAGATGGTTGTTCTTTATAAGATCGGTCATCTTTTGCCTAATTAAAAAGAACAAAAAAAGTAATTTAATAATTAATCTATATTAATTGTATTATAAAATTGAAATTGTAGTTGTTTCACATACAAAAAGTTGGCATTAAAAATATATGTAAAGTTACAAACATTTTTAATATTACTTTCTTCATCTAAAAAAATACTACCACATAAAATTAAAATTCTCATAAAATATTCAATATTTAATTTCATATTTCTCCAAATGAATTCCATCACAAATCAATAAATACATCTACCACTAACAACTTTCATAGTTCCCAAACTACCTTTTCTTAAAGGTAACCCATCTTATATCTCATTACGTAAAATTTTTTATTAGGTTTCCTAAATAAAAAAAAAAGTTTCCTAAATAAAAAAAAAAACTAAATAACAGAACCACACACTTAATCACATATATTCAAGTAAATATTCATAAAATTGAAAAAAAATCATTCACATTGATCACATTCGCATAAATTGAAATTAAATATTAACACCCCCCACATTTATTTATTCATAAACAAATTACACCATAACACAACTCTCCCCAATCTTGAAAGCTGTTGTACCCTCACATGCACACAAAATAAGTAAAAAGCATAAATGCATACATTTTAATTAGAAGGCATAAGTGTTGAGTCTTAGAGAGTGTATATTTATAAAGGGTAAAATCATTATTTTACACCCCAAAGTCTCACTAACATTTCCACCTTTATGTATTTTAAGTCCCTTGATATTTAATTGTCTATGTTTATGTGTATTTTTAATACTTTTATGTATTTTAGGGGTATTTTAGTCATTTATCAATAAACAAGAATTCAGACAGCAAAACGGACAGTATTTTTAAACTCAGAATAGCTGAAAACCTTAGGAAAGACATAAAGGGTAAAATTATAATTTTGAGATTTTAGTGGGCCCTGTTGATGTGGCGTTGATTGCTGACGTGGCGTTGACTGATGGCGTGTTGTTGACCGATGATGTGGCAGAAGGCTATTGGACCAAAAAATGAGCTTACAATACATGCAATGCACTGGATCATATTTGTTGATTTTTATATTAACCGATGACGTGGCAAAATATTAATGGACCAAAAATCGCACGTACCGTACATGCATATACACAAAATGACAGCTCTAGTGACGTGTCCCAACTAATCAGAGAGTGCCACGTGGTGCAATCCTGAGCGTTCGAATTGTTTTCATATGATGGCCATGGTTTACTTGTTGTATCTATAAATAGGGGGCTCCCCCCTGAGTCGACACCCCTGAATTTATTTTTGGGCTTTATTTTCTGTAATTCCTTCTCTATCTTGTATTTTCTATATATTTTAATAAAATTCTCATTTTACCCCTATTTGTAAAATGAGTAGCTAATTTATTTTGAAGCTTGGGTTAAAAGTAAAGCCTCAACATAATCTATGAGCTTAATTTAGTAAGTTTATTTTTACTTTTTCTAATTTTTTTAAATTATTTTGACTTATCGTAGACAGATAGTAATAATCTTATCTAGATATTACACTGGTATACCAGCTCCCTAGTGCAAGATTATTATTATTTGACACGGTGAGTGCTTTACACTAGATTTATTAGAGAAAAACCTCCCTCTAATTTATGTTGTAGGTCTTGACTCATTGTTGACATAAAATTTATCTAAGTTAATTAGTAGATAGTCTTGCCACCTTGTCGATAGTTACACTATTATTACCTGGCACAACGTGTTCTTGATACCACATTTAACATAAGATTATTCTTCCTCGCACAATGAACACTTGATGTCATAGTTATTAGAGTTAGGTTTATGAGGAGTGGAAATACCCCATTCATAAATTAATTGGAACTAAAAAAGGAATATTAAGCCCATGATGAAATGTTGAGTTCTGAATCCTAAAACCCAAGCATTTTATTACATTGATCAAGTCCCAATTTATTCTCACCATTTTAATTTCAATTTTAGGATAGAATAAACTAGGAAATTTCACAAAAAAACATAAATAAAAAAGAATAATAATAATTCTACATAATTAAAATCTACCTCCTCGTGGGATCGACACTCGTCACCATTAATCTATATTTCAAAAGATTCGTGCGCTTGCGAGTTCAATAAAATTTGCACAACAAGTTTTTGGCGCCATTGTCGGGGAGGTAAGTTATTTCAATTTGTAAAATTAATTTTCTTGTGTAAATATCATTTTGTATTTTTACTTCATTTTAATTTTCTTTTTATATGGCTGGTTTAACCGCCTATAAGTTATCTTAATTTTAGTTGATTTATTTATTTTCTTTTAATTTTTTAATTTAATTTTCATTTTATTTTTTTCATGACTTTACATTGATCTTGTTAATTTATATGGCCGGTTTAACCGCCTAGTAATTTATTTTAATTTCATTTTATTTCAATTTTAGTTAATTTATTTTTTTCATTTTTTTTCTTATTGCACATTCATAGCACTTGAGTGTATTTTCATAACAAAGTTGTAACAAGCGTGATAAGGTTAGTACCATAATTTCCCTTCTCTTTGTTTTCAATTTTGCTTTTGTACGTGTTCTTTGCATGCATGGTCGAAGGTCACTATCACATAATTTAGAACCTATAAACCTCGAGCTAGAGAAAGCACGTCGCACACGTAAGCACATTGCATCACAAGTGGAAATTATGGATAAAATTGAAATGGAATTACAACAACAACCACAAGCACCACAAGAGAGGCCATTTAAGGACTACTTTAGTCTCTTAGCTAATTTGAGCACATCATGCATAAGATACCCAAATATAGTTGCTAGGAGTTTTGAGCTAAAACCTAGCGTGCTAAATTGCCTCCCATCATTCTATGGCCTAGAAAATAAAGATCCATACAATCATTTGAATGATTTTCATGCTATTTGTTAAAATTTTAAATATGAGAATTTTTCAGATGATGATGTTAAGCTTAGGTTGTTTTCATTTTCTTTAAAAGATAGAGCTCGTTCTTAGTTCAATACATTGCCTACTAATATATTACATCATGTGAACAAATAGTTACTAAATTTTTAAATAAATACTTCCCAGTACATAAAACCAATGCTATTTGCAGGGAAATCTCAGAGTTTACCCAAAAATAAGACGAGCAATTTTTTGAAGCATGGGAGTGATTAAATGGGCTACTCTTGAAGTGTCCATATCATGGGTACGAGAAATGGCATCAATGCCAATACTTTTTGGAGGGACTATTGCCACATGTATAGGAATGGCTAATGGCGACAAGTGGAGGAGAGTTGATGTTGAAAAGTGCATAAGAGATTTGAGATTTCTTTCAGCGACAAGCAGATAATTCCCAACAGCGAAGCAGATCATTCAGAAATGTATTGAGTTAAGATCAGAAATCAAGGAAGTCAATGAAATAGTTGAAGGACTTTCTCACCAAATAGCATCTTTGACAGCTGCAAAATCAACAGAGCCACATGCCTATAATCAACTTGATCATGACTCATACCTAGATCAAGCCAATGCAATTGGTGTGATGGGAAAGCAGCCAAACTATAATCTTTACTCCATTACTTATAATTATGGGTGGAGAGGCCATCTTAACTTTTCATGGTCTCAACGATTCCAACAGAACAGAGCAGTAGCTCTAGCTTCATCAATGCAACCAGTTCCTCAGGCTCCTTAAGTCTCTCAACAATCATTCAGACCATACAATCAGAACCAGACCATACAATCAGAACCAGAACTACTCGCAGCCCAAACCATGGGAGGAAGCACTTTAAAATTTCAAGAATTTTACTCACTCCACAATAGATCAACAAAATCGCACCATTGATGAACTGCGAAATAAGATGAGAGCAGGCTTCAATTTATAAGCCTAGTCGATTTCAAACTTAGAAAGGATAGTAGGTCAGCTAGCTTCTTCAGTTCAAAACTTAACAATGACTATTAAGAAAGGTAAGTTCCCAAGTCAGCCAGTGCCTAATCGTAAAGGAGTACATGAAGTAAGTACCAGTTCACCCCATCATCATGAAGAGGTCAAAGCTGTCATGACCTTACAAAAAGGTAAAAATTCGACAATAAAGTGAAGATGTCAGAGACAACTCAAGTTGTACCTTTAGACTCTGAGGATTCATCATCAAAGGAAAAAGAAGCAAGTAGCTCAAGAGAATATATCCTCAAAGCTCTACTCCCTTAGAGGTTAGTTAAAGCAAAAAAGGAAAAATCCACAGGTGAGATTATGGAGATATTTAAACAGGTAAGTGTTAACATTCCCTTACTTGATGCTATAAAGCAAGTGCCCTCTTATGCCAAGTTTCTTAAAGACCTCTGCACTAAAAAAAGAAGCATTCATGTTCAAAAGAAGGCATTTTTAACCGAAAACATTAGTTCCATACTTCAACAAAAAATTCCTCCAAAATTTAAAGACCCAAGATCTCCTACTATCTCATATAGTATTAGGAACCACACATTTGAGAATGCTTTGTTGGACTTGGGAGCTAGTGTAAATCTTTTGCCTTATTATGTATTTATGAAACTTGGATTAAGAGAATTACACCTAACTCCAGTTGTGTTACAACTTGCAGATCGGTCTATGAAAATACCTCATGGTATTGTGAAGGACGTGTTTATCCAAGTTGACAAGTTTTATTTTCCTATTGATTTTATTGTAATTGATACTCAACCAATGTAGGATTCGAAGAAGCACATCCTTATTATTCTAAGCCGAACTTTCTTGGTAACTGCTGATGATCACATTCAATACAGGACCGGAAATATGAAGTTGTCTTTTTGTAATATAACTATAGAGCTTAATATCTTCAACATTGCCAAATAACCTCATGATGGGAATGATGAAATTGTTGATATGAATTTTATTAGAGAATTAGTTAATCATAATCTTTCTTCTAACCTTAGTGACGACTCTTTACAAGAATGGTTAACTCACTTTGGTATGGTTTTTGACCATATTAATGCCTTACTCGATTCATTACCATTCATGGATACTAATAACTGGAAGTTAAAAGAAGAGTAATTGGCACCATTTGGGGAAAATCTCATCCCATCAGAATCATTAACAAAACTCGAGCTTAAACCGTCACCCAACAATTTGGAGTATACATCCGTGGGAGAAGAAAACACATTGCAAGAAATCACCTCATCATTCCTTGACAATAAAAAACTAAATGAAAGTATCATTTACCCCTGCCATTGTTTAAAAAGGAGGTTCTACTTGACATAATTTGAGAATATTTGCAGTGATGCGAAGGCTAAAGATTACAAAAAGAGAATGAAAGTCTTTCATGATAAGCATATCATAAGAAAATCTTTTACACCAAGTCAGAAAGTGCTTTTATTTAATTATCACGTGCAGGTATCCCTAGATAAGTTACAATTTCGATGGTCTAAACCCTTTATTGTTCATACTGTTTTTCCATATAGAGCAATTGAAATTAAGGACCCAATGAATGGTGTTATTTTCAAAGTTAATGGTCAAAGATTAAAGCCATATCTAGAGTACCAACCACATGACGAAGACACCGAAATCAATTTGAGTGACCCACCAGATTTGAATTGAGATATTTCCATTTTTTTCGGTGATTTAATTTCTTTTTATCATTTTATTTTACTATTCTTTTGCTTGAAATTATTTATTTTTGTTAAAGTGTGTTTGATTACCGGTCATATTTTCTTTATTACTTATCATAAATACCTCAATCAAACAGATCCTCTTCGTCCAACTTAAGTGACTTCTACGTGTGAAGCGTCATCTAAATGGCTTGCTCTACGATTGTTAATCACATCTTGTTTGGGACCTTCGACCACCAGCATTAGTATCCCACTTTGAAGACTTAGAAAGACAGCTCAAGAAAATCGAAGGTGGTATCTATGAAATCCAATTGGAACTTGAGGTAAATTCAATAAAAGGACGTTTGTAAGTAGGTGTTCATTTATATGCATTTTTTTTCTTTCCGTTGTGTGTTTTTATTTTGTTTGCTTTCACGTTTTACTTGATTTCACAGGCTTTTTTTTTTTTTTATTTAAGTGTGTTTTAATTTGTTACCTCGGTTAAGTGGCAAATAACGGTACTCTATGACAATCAAAGTCAGTTACTTCAGTTTTCCATAATAACTGATATTTTGAGGAGACGAAATGGATAAAAACACAATTTTGGCAAAGCTTCACAAATGATTTCCTTCACTACCTCAGAATGCTCTCCTTTCAATTTATAAAGCTCGGTCCGAACGCATGCGATTACTTATGAGAAATAACATCCCTTCTGACATTCGATGGTTAATTGAAGCCAAAGTATGATTCGCAGGTGAGTTACCCCCTAAATTTATTGCATATATGTTTGGTTGTGGTAAAGGAAACTACTCAAGAAAAAGAAGAGCTCGACGGCTTCCGGTTGCTTGTCATAAGTGTGCCAAAATGGAATGCAATAAAAAGAAGTGTACTTTAGGAATGGTGTCTGATAACAGGGAAGACAAGATTCAATTCATTAGAGATGGCTTAAATAAAGAGTCATTGGATAATATCCTTTTGTCTCTTGAAATGCATCTTAGTGGATATGTACAAAGAGCAATTTTTCAATTATGGCCATTATTCCAGAAAGAACATGCAAGATATAGTCTCGGGAATCTGACTATAAACGACCCTGTTTGCCAGTTTATAAGAAAATTCGATGGGAAGCCTATCCTCGACCTATAAAGGGCGTTCAAGCCATTTCTGGACGTAAAACCAGAGGAAGATATGAGCCACAATCACAACTACCATTACATATCCTTTTTATTTGTTGTTCTTTTATCATTTACATTATTGTTTTATCTTTTCCTATTGTTTACTTTTTGCTTTTGACTTTAAAGCCACAAATAGAAGAAGCTAGGAGCTAGCCATCATTCCAAAAGCCTTAAGACCTCTTGTAAGCATGCCCGGCCCACCAATTGAAGAGGAGTTAGTTGTCTCCACCATGCAAGAAAGACTATCTGAAATGCTACAACATGCTGAAGCTTTCATTTTATTGTCAGGAGATCTTACAACTTTAGAGGCATTATTTACATTTGCATCTTAGGCCAATTTGAACATTCATAAAAAAATCCATCGGTTTGCTAAATGTTAATAACTTTTTGATGGCTTACTTGCATTTCGTAACCATACAATAAAAAATCATTTCATTCTTTTCACAATAAAAAAAATTTTTATTTGTACCCCTACTGCTAACGAGTTACTTGATCTTTTACAAGCTTATAGACCAGAGCCAGATCCTAGGACTTCTTCATTGGATTGGTCGATTGATGATGGTAGCAGCAGCAGTAAGAAGCATAAATTAGATTTAACTCTCCATCTATAAATTTTTTCTTTCATTTTGTGTTGCAACACTCAGGTGATGTCTTCTAAACCCTACTTCTTTCCTTTAAAACATTGAGGACAATGTTTCATTCTAGTTGGGAGGAAGGAATAGTTGTTGATTGTGGAATGTCTTAATCTTGGAGAAGAAGTTTTTACTAATTTTTGTTGTAGGAACTAATTTTGGCTTAATTTTTGAGTCGAAGATGGCTGAATATGGAGTGTAGTGACTCTAGAGATGCATCTTCTTAGTCTTTTGACATTGGATTACATGATGATGTTTAAATTCTTGTATTTGTATTATCTTTGACCTTGAGTTATGTTACATCATATTTGCTACTCTGCATACTGATATTGGTGACAAATGTGAATTAAGTGAGCTGACGAGTAAAATTGGTTAAGTTACTTGAAGGAAAGCACATGTCCTAATAAACTCCAAGTGAGTTTTTGAGCCTATGATTTTTCTTGGAGAGTAACCATTTTTGCCCATTTTTCATACAATTTACTATACATGATCTCTGTATTTTTCTTTGAGTCAAACATAAAAAAAAAAATTGTGTTGCTACATCTAAAAGTCCATTGAGCTAGTAAAAATTGAAGACTATTTAGAGCCTTAAAAGATGATGGAAAGGCCATATTTAACCCGCCAGAGCCTTTTTCATCCATCCCTTTTGTAAAATATCTATAGTTAGCTCTTTTGAGCTTAGATAAAAAAAAAAAAATTATGTTTTCTTTGTTAACTCATCGTCCTGCTTTACTCCAATTTAGAGTAGTACCCTATGCTTTATGTGTTCCATCACCTACTCATGTTTGAGACAATTTTAGATGATTATTTTTTAAAAAATTGTGTAATATATATATATGAAAAAGAAAAAAAAAAAGATGTGCCTTTAAAAAAAATGGTTGGATTTTATTATCACTTAATTTGGTAGGGACTAGCAATAAGTTGGTTGGGTGGTGTGTTGAGTCCTAGAGAGTGTATATTTATAAAGGGTAAAATCATCATTTTACACCCCAGAGTCTCACTAACATCTCTACCTTTATTTATTTTAAGTCCCTTGATATTTAATTGTCTATGTTTATGTGTATTTTTAATACTTTTATGTATTTTAGGAGTATTTTAGTTATTTTTCAATAAACGAGAAGTCGGAATGTAAAACGGACAGTAATTTTTAACTCAGAACAGCTGAAAACCTTAGGAAAGACATAAAGGCTAAAATCATAATTTTAAGATTTTGGTGGACACTGCTGACGTAGCGTTGACTGCTGACATGGCATTGAATGATGACGTGTCATTGACCGATGATATGGCATTGAAAGATGATGTGGTATAAGTCTATTGGACTAAAAAATGAGCTTATAATACATGTAATGCACTAGATCGCATTTGTTGACGTTTACATTGACCGATCATGTGGCAGAATATTAGTGGACCAAAAATTACGCGTACCGTACATGCATATACACAGAATGACAGTCCTGGTTACGTAATCAGAGAGTGCCATGTGGCACAATCCTGGGCATCCGAATTGTTTTCATCCGATGGCCATGATTTACTTGTTGTATCTATAATTAGGGCGCTCTCCCCCCTAATTTAACACCCCTGAATCCATTTTTGGGCTCTATGTTCCGTAATTCCTTCTCTATCTTGTATTTTCTATTTATGTTAATAAATTCCTATTTTACCCCTAGTTATAAAATGAGTAGTTAATTTATTTTCAAGCTTGGGTTAAAGGCGAAGCCTCAACATAATCTATAAGCTTAATTTGGTAAGTTTATTTTTACTTTCTCTAGTTTATTTAAATTGTTTTGACTTATCGTAGACAGATAGCAATAATCTTGTCTAGATATTGCACTAGTATACCGGCTCTCTAGTGCAATATTATTACTATTTGGCACGGTGAGCGCTTTACACTAGATTTATTAGAGAAAAACCTCCCTCTAATTTATGTGGTAGGTCATGAATCATTGTTGACATAAAATTCATCTAGGTTAATTAATGGATAGTCTTGCCAACTTGTCGACAGTTACACTATTATTACATGACACAACGTGTTCTTGATACCAGATATAACATAAGATTATTCTTCCTGACACAATGAGCGCTTGATGTCATATTTATTAGAGTTAGGTTTATGAGGAGTGGAAATACCCCCTCATAAATTAATTGGAACTAAAAAAGGATTATTAAGCCCATGGTGAAATGTTGAGTGCGAATCCTAAGACCCAGGTACTTTATTACATTGATCAAGTCCCAATTTATTCTCACAATTTTAATTACAATTTTAGTATAGAATAAACTAGGAAATTTCACAAAAAAATACAAATAATAAAGAATAATAATAATAATAATTTTACATAATTAAAATCTACCTCCTCGTGGGATCGACACTCGTGACCATTAATATATACTTCAAAAGATTCATGTGCTTGGGAGTTCAATAAAATTTGCAGAACAATAAGCTTGAAAACATGAAAAATAATTAAAAAGAAAAAAAGTTTCAAAAATTACAAAGATAAACTTCGCGGGTAGGGGAGACTCTCCTATTGTTGAGAATAATGCTACAACACTTGTTTCACAAGTTCACTTGTTCTTCGCTCCACTTCTCATGCTCTTCGTTGGTGAACTCGTTTGAGTAGCGGTTGTCTTTTTCTTTTTCTAGTTTTTGCTTGGACTAGTTTGAGGAGTTCCAACAGCTTATTCTACTTTGGGTAGAATGGGCTTTGTTTTCTTTTATTCTGAATTTTCTAGTGCTTGCAATGCTACAACACCTCTAAAGGATTGTGCCCTTTTCTCTTGCTGGATACTCTAGGAGTTGTGGTAGGATACTTCATTGTTCTTTGTTGTAATTGGTGGAGGAGTTGTTGTTGTAGGCTATTCAGCTGTGATGCTAACAATAAGTTCATGCAAGCTATTCTTTTCTCATTCTGTTATTGCAGTTCTGCTGATAGCCTCTTCAATGGATGAAATAACATCCTCTTGCTCTTCTGTTTTAGAATCCTCCTGCGTGCTATTATTTTCTCATTCTGTTATTGCAGTTCTGCTAATGGCCTCTTCAATGGCTAAAATAATATCTTTTTTCTCTTTTGTTTGAGATTCCTCTTCTTATAAGACTTTTGTTTTCCTTTACTTTTAGAAGTTACCACTGGTGGCTCCTTTCTCTTCTCTCCCTATGATTCTTCTTTATTTTCATCATCTTTACTCTCTTATTCTTTTTCCTCCTCTTCAACTTCAGCTTCAACTTTTTTTTTTGGCTGCTGTGCTTTTTCTAATTCTTTATCAGTCTCTTCTTTTTCTTTACTTTCTTCTGCTGTCTCTTTTGTTAGAGCACTGTCAACTGTTGTAGCAGAGACTCAGGGAAATATGCATCTTGCTCTTTATATATACTACAAATTAATGTTTTTGAGTTTCTAGATATAGTAAGTAGGTTCAAAACCTTTGATTTTCTTCTTTTTGTGTTTCCACACATGCATTCAAGTTTTCACTAAACTCTAATAACATCTTCTCAATCTCAATAGTTTTCCCTGATTTAGTTATAGCAAGATGTCCTAGAGTACCTATAGTAATTGATTCTTCAGTAATTCTCTCTACTTTCCTAACTATGAGAGCCCCTTCATTTTTAATTCTTTCTTTATTGGGAAAAATTTTTACTCCAAAAGCCTAACAAATGTCTGCAATAAGTGTGAGAAATAATAAGGCATACTTCTTAGAAGCAAACTCTTTAATTTATTATTTTATGACTTTCTTGACATCAATGATTAATCGTTTTGCATAAAGAAGTATGAGCCTATTTTGGGACACTATTGGTGTGTGTAGTGGACATCAGTCTAGACTTTAAAAATTTTAGCTGAACCTTAGTAATAGGCTTAAAGTCTATCTTATTAACCACCATACCCTTTTTATTCATCTACTTACTACCTTCCATAGTTAGGGTTTTAAATAGTTCACTCCACTTTTCAATGTTCATCCTTTCAATAAGTCTAGTATGCTCACAATCAATGACAAGGGGCATTTAATAGAAAACATGTATTACTCAAGAGTTTAAGAGACTTAAACTTGCCTTACCAAGGTGTTTGTTGGTCTTACTGTAACATGTTCGAGTAAAAGTTCTTGATAGTTAAAAGCACTGGATCTCGGGGGTGAGTACAAAACTTGACCTAACCTCTCCTCGCTACAATAGTGATGATAGTGTTAATTGTCCCATTGGTTGCTTAAAAAACTAAACACCATTCTCCTCAAGAATTTTTTGAGGTTCGATAAATTCCTTATATTTTTCATTGGCTTTGTGACCGTAGAAATGTTTAGGCTACTTCAATATTCCAGCTTTCTTCTTAACATTCAGCATTGTTATAGCATTGAAAAAAGTTTAGATAATATGTAAATTTAGAGTTTTTAGAGAGATAGAGTATAATTATAGAAATTGAACTGAACAAGAAAGATTGATATTTAGTGGTTTAATAGTGACCACCTCAACATATAGAGGAAGGGAAATTTAAATAGGGAAAGATTTGGTTGCCGAAGGTTAGTGATTCATGACCATCTAAACTTTAAATTTCCTAGGAAAAATTTTAGTCTCGAGTTTAGTTGTAAGGCAAAACTTGTTGGCTTAAAATGAACTGCCTTTTCTGGATTTGCTTGTCATGTCAATGCTTGGTTCTCATTATAGATTTATGCAATTTTATAGGAGAATATCTTCAACTCTTTAACTCCTAAAGTTGTAACAACCTCTATTTTGCTGCAGCATTTATATCCATGTTTAGTTGTTTCATTAGCAATATGCTTTATGTCTAACTCTAATGGAAAATGACAAGCTTTACCATAAATTATTTTGTATAGAAATATGCCAAGTGGTGTTTTATATGAATTTTTATAAGCATATAAGGAATCATCTAGTCTAGTAGACAAGTCTCTTGTTTAGGGTTCACCTTTTCCTCGAGAATCCTTTTGATCTCTCTGTTCGATAATTCTGCTTAACCATTTATTTGTGGATGATATATTGTAGCAACTTTATATTTGATCCCATACTTAGCCATTGTTGCAGCAAATATCCTGTTGTAAAAATAGGTTCCTTTATCACTGATGATAACTCTAAGAGTACCAAATCTTGTAAAAATATTCTTCTGAAGGCACTTCGCTACTGTTTTGGCATCATTTGTTGGCAATACTGTAGCTTATAACCATTTGGACACATAATCCATAGCAATTGAGATGTATAAGTTTTCTAAAGATGGTGGGAATGGTCTCATAAAGTCTATCCTATATACATAAAAATGTTCAACTTTTGAAATATTGGAAAGTGGCATCTCATGCTTTTGAGAAATGTTTCCTACTCTTTAACATCTATCACAGCAGTTAATAAACTTATAAGCATTTCTAAAAATTGAGGGCTATTAATAACTATTTGAAGAACTTTTGCTGGTGTTCTGTATCCTCCAAAGTGTCCACTATATGCTCCAGCATGACAAGACTGTAGAATGCTTGAATTCTCTTTATAAGGGACACCTTTTCTAATCACATGGTCGAAACACATCTTGTACAAGTAGAACTCATCTCAGTAATTACTTCTTACATCATGGAGAAATATTTTCCTCTGTTGGTAGCTTAGGTAGTAACAATCTACTCAGCAAATAGTTAACAAAATCTACATACCAGGGAAATCTGGATTACTACAGCAGCTGTGTATGTTGTAGCATAAAAAATTACTCTTTATGAAATTTTTATGTGATGTCTTACTTAGTTAAAGTACTTACATCTAGTTCTAGCCTTGAAAGATGGTCTGCGACTTGATTTTCAGTCCTTTTTCTGTCATTGACCTTTAAGTCAAACTCTTGTAACAAGAGAATTCACCTTATTAGCCTTAATTTAGCATACTTATTTAAAATCAAATATTTATTCCTGAGTGATTTATGTATACATTGGCACCAAACTAAATTGACTCTAAATTTTTCAAATGCAAAATAACTACTGGCAACTCATTTTAGTAGTGGTGTAGTTAAGTTGTGCATCGGCTATGGTCTTACTGGCATAGTAAATAGAATGAAAATTCTTGCATTTCCTCTGCCCTAGCATTATTCCAACAGAATGGTCATTAGCATCACACATCAATTCAAAAGGAATACTCCAATGAGGTGCCACAATAACTAGCCCTGTAACGAGAGCTTTTTTTAACGCAACGAAGACCTTCAAACAATCTTTATCAAAATATAAGAGTCCATTATATTCCAGCAACATGTATAAAGGTTTTGATTTTTTTAAAAATCCTTAATAAAACTTTTATAGAATCCAGCATGCCTTAATAAACTCCTTATGCCCTTAACTGAAGTGCGTGGTGGAAGCTTATCAATTACCTCTACTTTTTCTTTATCTATATCTATATCTATATCTTTATACTACAAAATGTCACTTTTCTTAATTCAACACGAAATTTGTCTATTCACATCTTCTAAGCACTTTTTCTAGATTGTGCAAACAATTATCATATGTCTCCCCAAAATTAAAAAATCATCCATAAATGCCTCAAGTGTTTAGTTAACCATATCTGAAAATATGAACATCACACACCTTTTGAAAGTTGTTTGAACATTGCATAGGCTAAATAGTATCCTTCCGAAAGAGATGATTCCATAAGGATAAGTAAATGTTGTCTTCTCCTAGTCTTCTAGTGCTATCGAAATCTAGTTGTAGCCTGAGTATCCATTTAATAGTAAATGATACTCTTTTCCAGCAAGTTTGTCCAGGATCTGATCTTTGAATAGTAATGGAATGTAATAATTCATTGTGGCCTTATTTAGCTTCTTGTAATCCATGTAGACCTTCTATTTAGTTACTGTTCTTATGAAAGTGAGCTCATACTTCTCATTTTCTACAATTGTCACTCCATCTTTCTTTAGAAGACATTGTACTAGGCTTCCCCATGAGCTATCTGAAATTGGATAAATGATTCCAACATCTAGCCATTTGATGATCTCTTTCTTCATTACTTCCTTTATGATGGGATTCAATCTTTTCTGTTGCACTGCAGCAGTCCTCTAATAGAATCTTGTGTATACATATGAAGGGGCTGATTCCTTGATATCTACCATGTTTCATCTAATGGTCTTCTTGTAATTCCCTAACACATTTACCAAGCTCTTCTTTTATTTTGCATTGAAAGAAGATGAAATGATTACAAGAAGTATGTTATTGTCACCAAGATAAATATATTTCAAATTTAAAGGGAAATATTTTAACTCTAAAATACGAGGTAACTTAATGGTAGGAACAGAAGGTTTTACTTCCTTTTTCAAAAGATCAAGAGATTCAAATTACTTATCCGTTCTTAAAGGTTAGTTTTATCCCAACCAAGTTATGTCATCTGTCTTAAAGCCTTGATGTTCATTTTCAAGTTATTTAAATGTTACAACCTTTATTTTTTTTTTCTACAGTAATTGTTTAACCTCTCCACTATTGTAATGTCCACAGCTCTGATAAAATTACAATCTTCAACCATAGTAGGACTCTTCATGGCTTCTAGCACACTGAATGTAACTTGCTGATCATTAACCTTCATGGTCAGTTCTTTTTTTTTTACACACTAATTAAAGTTTTTACCATGGCTTAAATAGGTTTGCTAAAAGTAATTGGCAGTTCTTTATTAACTTTAAAATCTAGCACTATGAAGTCAACTTGAAAAATGAATTCGTCTACTTTCATCAGTACATCTTCAATCTTGCCTTCTAAATAGACATAAGATCTATCGGCAAGTTGAAAGGTAACCGTGGTTAGTCTTTCAGACTTATCCAACCCTTGGTTGCTTGAACACTGATAAAGACACGAGATTGATGTTGGCTCCTAAATCACAAAGTGTCTTGCCACTGTATTTGTTTTCTATGAAGCATGAAATTATAAAACTTCTTTGATCTTTCAACTTTTGAGGTATTTTATTCTAAATCATATAGCTGCTCTCTTCTACTAGAGCAACTGTTTCAAATTCTTTTAGCTTTCTCTTTTTTGTCAAAATATCTTTCAAGAACTTCACATAATTTAGCATCTGATCTAAAGCTTCCACAAAAGGAATGTTGATATGCAGCTACTTCAGTACTTTCAAGAATTTATTAAACTTTTTGTCTTATTTCTGTTTCTGAAATATTTAAGGAAATGGTGGTGGGAGCCTGAACTATTGAGTTACAGGTTGTTCAGACTACTGTGCTTTTGCCTTATTCTGGATAGGTGCAGTCGGTGCTGTAATATCTTCATTAACAAGTATTGTATCATCATTTTTTATTGATGTTGTAGCATTGTTGTTCTTATAATTGTGCTGTACAATGGAAGGTTGCTGCTAATTGAGTTTTCTTTTAGATTAAAGTTAGCTCAACTCTTCTTTTTGGTACAACAACTAGAATGTTAACATCCTTACCATATCTTAAGTTGTTTACTTTGTAGCGCTTTTTCCCTTCTCTTCTTGAGTCTTTTATATTGCTTGGTAAACTACCTTGAGGTTTGCTGCATAATGCTGTAGTAAGTTGTCCCATTTGATTTTCTAGATTTCTTAAGAATACTGTTTGACTTTGGACAACCGATTCATTCTTTATAATATATTCTTTAAGCAAACTTTGAGGGAGCTGATTTGATCATTGCTGGTATTCTTTACTCTTAATTTTACTGATGAAATTAAAGTAGTTGAGCAAGTTTATTCTGTCTACTAGATGTTGTAGCATGTTAATTCTGGTTTTGATTACCCACGTAGTTAACTAAAGCACAATTTCTGGGATAATTATCAAAACAAATGTCCTTCCCTGTAGTAGAAAAAGAATATATCAATAATTTTTTTGACAGTTGCTAGAGAAGTGGACATAACTTTTACCATATTGGTCAATAGGGCTACTTAGGCTGATAATACTATCAAGGCATCTACATTGGCAACTCTTACAGTTTCTTTTGTTGTAGCTTATTTGATAGAAGGCCACTGATATTTTTTGTTGGCTATTATTTCTGAAATATCATAGGCTTCTCATTATTTAGCTTTGCATTCTTGGTAAATGGAAAGTACTTCATCAAAAATTTGTCAAACTTAGATAACAAGGCCTCATTTGCTGAACTATTTACCATGAATCTAGCAGTTGGGTTCAAACCATTGTAAAAAGTTTCCAGACGAGGAGATTTCCTAAACATCTCTTTGAACTTTTCTCATGCATCTTACAAGCTTTCATCTTCAAGTTGATGGAAATATGTGATCTCATTCTTTAGCTTTGCATTATTAGTAAGTAGAAAGTACTTCATCAAAAATTTTTTAGTTAAGTCATTCCATATAGAGATGGAGTCAAATGGTAAAGAGTTCAGCCAAGCTGTTGCTCAATCCTTTAAAGAAAATTGGAAGAGGCTGAGCCTCAATGCCTCATTTGATGCTTCAATAATCTTGAATGCATCACTTACTTTTAAAAATAGTTTAAGGTGAAGATGAAGATCTTCTAATGGTAATCCATTAAATTGACCCATTGTTTGTAGCATTTGGAACATAGCTAGTTTGAGCTCGAAATTGTCAGCTTGCACTTTATGTTTGACTATTTCAAGATTTATGGCTTAAGGGGTCAACACTGTATAATCTCTAATGGCTATGTCTCTATCATCTATCTTGTATATATATTGTTGTTCTCTAGTGCCCTTGACCATTCTACCCTTCTTGAACTCTTTGAATATTACTGGATTCATTCCTCATTGAGGATTCAAATCTCTAACATTTTACAAATCAGCCATGTCTACAACTGATATTAAATATATATACTTTTTTCTCCTTGCAATTCTTTTAATCTCTAGATCAAATTGAAATTCAACAAGTTTATACTTGCGTAGGTAAGGGTTCTTAGAGTAATTCTGTAAACAAAGCAAATAAATTAAAAGAAAACTAAAATTGACACCAAATAAAATTGACTTCAAAATTCACAATATGCATTCAATCTCCGGCAACGGGGCTAGAAACTTCGTGTGCATATAGTGTAATTAGTGTGCAATACTTAGTGTCAGTCTGTGAATAGACACAACAAATAATATAATGTTGAGCATAAAAATTGTCCCTACAGGGATTGATATTTTGAGACTTGCTATAATAATTTTAACAGTATAACTCTAGTAATCTAATAAAATAAATGTAAATAATGAGATTAAAATCCTAATAAAATTAAAAATGCAAGAAACAAAATGCAATAAGGAAAAGCTAGAGTCAAACACAAAGATATACTCAATGACAAAGGGATAGTTGGATTTTAAACTCACTTAATGGTTAATGACTATTCTTTAATTGAGGTTCAGTTGCTACAACATCTCCTAAAGCACTAGGCAGAATCTCTCATGCATCCTCAGCTGTCACTTATTGGATATCTTATATCTATAAGCAATCTAACAGTGACCAGTTGTTAAGTTAATATTAGATATAGCATTATATGCTCCAGATTTGATTTACCCTACAAGATGAATCCTAATGCCTAGTTTTTCACTAATCTTAGATTAATCATAGCCCTATTTAAATTGAGTTCAACTCAACTTGAGAAACCCAATAAAAAACCATGTATTGTCTTAATTTATTCTACTACGTCAAAACTTTTCGAGGCTCTTTCTTAGTTTATATCTATTAAATAGGTGGTCATCTGAAATAGAAATTTGCAATAAATAAAATAAAAATAAAATGCTACAGCAGGTTTTAAGCAACATACATATATAAATCAAATAATCATTAAGCTTTTTCAAAACCCAACTAAATTAAGGTTTATCTCATGATGAGCTTTAAAACATTCAAACACAAGATTTTGTCATCAAATACATCAACAAAGAGAAATTAAAATAAAAAATATATAAGAATAAAGTTGTGATACAAAGAGGATTAAAGTGTCATGCTTTAGTCTTTGAGTATCTCTCATTGTCCACGTAAATTTCTCATTACAACTTCATAAATCTCATTTAATTCCCTTTTTTGTGTGTGATGATGAGACATCAAGATGATGGATATCGATGATGTGTTAACTTAATTTTGCTTTTTTATAGCTTAGAATTAGGGCAACCCAAAAGGCATAAGGATACTTGTCAATCTATAGCATTCTAGAAGCACATTTCATTTTGTCGCTCGCCACGCCTATGAATCGTTTTGTTTGCATCGGACGGTGGTAGTGCGAGTAATAGATGCGATGAGACTTTGTATGTTAGCACTTGAACAGGCTAGACAATTTTGTTTTTTTTTGCTCTTGGATTACTGTAATAGTTACTGTAGTATTGTCTCCAAATCAAACTTGTTTTTTTCATGTTCAATCAAGTTTTTTATTATTTTCTAAAGGTTATTGCTGCAGCAATGCAACTCTCCTTTCCACATCCTTTAACAAAGCATAGGCTTTTGGATCACTTACAATAATACATTCAATCAGAGCATAAAGTGATCTAAACACATTAAATTATTATACTTAAGTATAAATAGATGCTCATACAAAATATAACTACAAATAGGATCAATAAGTATCATTTACTCTCTAAGTAATACTAGTTTAGGTGTAGAAGTGTTATAATAAATCTCATTTCATAGAATCAATAAGTATCTATTTAAATTTAGTTATAATAATTTGATGTGTTTTAGACCATTTTGTACTTTGATTAAGTGCACTATTATAAGTGACTAAAAAATTCATGCCTTATTGATGGATATTATATAAGAAAGACTACATTACTATTGCAACAGGCATATAGAAAGTGATAAAAGACTTATCTACATATGAAAAGAAATAAATCTAAACCAGAGAAAATGTTGTAGGTAATTAGCAATTACCACAGTAATCCAGGATCAAATACAGATAAAATTGTCTAGACTGTTCACGTGATAATTGAAAAAGTCTGTTGTAACCGTTATTGCACTGCTATTGTCATGTGCAGATAAAGCAGTGGCAGACAATATAAAAAAAAATGTGGTCTTAAGATGCCAAGAAAAGCCAAATGTCCTTATGCTTTTTAGTTGTCCTAATCCCAAGATATAAAAGAGTACATTTCAAGAAATTACATAATCTATGGTCATCATACACAAATAGAATAAAATGAGAGATTTCAAAGCTGTAACAAAGGTAAATTTTTTGGAGAAAAATGAGAGATAACTAAATATTAAATCGCGACACTTTGTTTCTTTTGCATCTGAGCTTTTATCATGTATTTTCTTGTTTTGTTTTCTCTTTGATAATGTATCTAATGTCAAATACTTGTGTTGTTACTGTTTCAAAGTTTATTATGAGCTGAACTTTAATGCAGTTGTGTTTTAAATAAGCTTAATGGTTATTTGATTTACATATGTATGTTACTTAGATCCTACTATAGCATTTTATTTAATTTCACTTATTGCAATTCCTTATTTCAGTTGACCATCCATTTAATTGATACTAGATAAGAAGGAGCCTAGAAAAAGTATGACTTAGTGGAAACAATTTTACAATACATAGTTTTATATTAGGTTTCCTAAATTGAGTTAATTTCGAGCAAGAGCTTGGTTGAACTCTTTACCACCTGATTCTATAAAATGACTTGGCTGATAAATTTTGAATGAGGTACTTTCCACCTATCAAGAATGAAAAGTTAAGGAATGAGATCACATAATTCTATCAAATTGAAGATGAAAGCTTGTATATAGCATCGGAAAGATTCAAATAGTAACTTAAGAAATGTGCTCATCACGGTATCCTTTGCTTTATCTGATTAGAAACTTTCTACAATGGTCTGAACTGAAGCACTAGATTGGTGGTATATGCTTCAGCAAATAAGGCTTTGTTATCTAAGTCTTATGATATTTTGGAAATAATAGCCAATAACAAACATCAGTGGCCATCTACCAGACAAACTACAGCAAGAGGAATAATAGAAGTTCACAATGTAGATGCCTTGACAGCATTATTAGTCTAAGTAACCTCATTGGCAATTATGGTGAAGGCTATGTCCATTGTTCCAGCAACAGTCATTAAAATTACTGAGGCATCTTGTGTTTATTGTGGAGAAGGACATTTATTTAATAGTTATCCAGGAAATCTTACCTCAGTCAACAATGTGGGCAACTACAACAGACATAACTATAATAATCCTTATTCAAACACTTGCAACCCTAGATGGAGGCAACACCTAAACCTCTTATAGAGCAATCAGAATTAGAACAGAATTAACATGCTGCAACATTTCATCAGTAAAATCAAGGGCAAAGGAACACTAGCAATGATCAACTCAGCTCCCTTGAAGCTTTTGATTAAGGAGTATATTGTAAATAATGAATTAGTTGTCCAAAGTCAAGTTGTATGCTTGAGAAACTTGAAAAATCATATGGGGTAGCTTGCTATGACATTAAAAATAGACCTCAAGGCAGTTTACTAAGCAACATATAGGATTTTAGCTTATATGGCTATATAATTGATTTTGATGATAACAAACCATATTCTATATAATAAAAGCTCAAGTTATTTTTTTATGATATCTCAAATTACTATATAAGAGTTTTTGTTTTCAAGAAAAACTAATTTTATCAAATTAATTTATGGACTAAATTGAAAAATTTTTTGAAAACTTTAAAATCTTAAAAATATTTTTTTTCGAATGATTTTATAAAGTATTTGGGCTATAGTATAGTTTTAAAAGTTTAGGCCAAAATTATAAATTATAAAAAAAAATTTAATGTAGTGATACTGTATCAAGCAGTTAACCAGATTCACAAAATGGCAAATCGGTTTCAAGGCAGTAGCTCTCTGGAATTATACGGCTAATCCAATTTCAAAGAAGCTGCTAGCTGGTAATGACAAACGGCTAGCTAGATAGTGATAAGCGGTAAGCCAGTTTTACAAAATTTAAATTTTGACTCTAACGGTAACTTCAAGCGACGAGCCAATTAGCATAAATAGTAAGTCGGTTATCACTAGAAATTCAATAACGACTTGTTTCTTTTCTCCAATTACAAAAGACTCATTCAAATCAAAATAAAAGTTGAAAAAACTACAATTATCACTGAGTATTCAAGAGCAATCAAAGTTTAAAGTATTGTAATCTTTCTTATTCATACATTGAGCATTTATTTTGTAATCAAAAATATTATGTGAGTGAAATCTTTTATATTCCTCATTGTAAAATCAAAGTTGAGTGATTGTAAATGTTAGAAACACTTAAGGTTAAGATATTGGGAATAATCTCTTGTTGTAATGGTCCATTAACACATTGAAAGTTAAGTGTAAGTGTTGTTAAAGCCTTTGAGGGGCGCTTAGTGAAATCCTCAAGTCCAATGAGCTTGGAGTCGTGGACTTAGGAACAGTTGGCCAAATCATGTAAAAATCTTGTGTTTGCATTTATCTTTTTCTTACTTATTTATATTTACTGCACTTTAAATTTGAGTATTTCAAATTTGTTTGCCTTAATGAGATTTTATTAAGTTTTAATTACTTAATTCTTACAAACCCAATTCACCCCTTCTCTTAGGTTGCTTAGTTAGTATTTCAGAGGACCCAAGAAAACAATAGAAAGAACATTGTAAAGTAATTAACTTAAGATCTTAAAAAGATGTTTACATCCCAATTGGTGTACTAAAAAAAAAAAGTTAAGCCCACTTCAATCTAGAAATTAACTCAAGTTAGAGAGACGTCACAACCCTCCACTTCGCAACACACTAGTGAGAATATTAAGGAATATCTACAGAAATGATGATCTAACACATGTTAATGAAGATGTTGCAATACTAACTACACTAATCCTGAACATGACAAAAGAGAAGCAGTCTGCATAGCCTACTATAACTCAGTAGTTTAGGCACCCAAAACTTTTTTCTCAAAAGTTCTGGAGATAGAAACAAGATAAGCAGTTTAGTAAATTGTTGGAAATATTGAAGCAATTGTATATCAATATCTTTTTTATGGAAACTCTAGAGCAAATGCCAAATTATGTGAAGTTTTAAAAGGATATTTTAACTAAGAAATAAAGGCTGGGAGAATTTGAAATAGTTTCTCTAACACAAGAGTACAACCATATACTTTAGAACAAGCTACCTCAGAAGTTGGAGGATCCAGGAAGCTTTGTAATTCCATGCTCTATAGATAATAACTACAGTAGCTAGGCAGTTTGTGATTTTGGAGCCACCATCAATCTCATGCCCTTATCTGTGTTCAAGCAACTGGGGTTAGAGAAGTTAGACCAACAACAATTACTTTACAACTTGCTGACAGATCTCATGCCTATTCAAAAGGTAAGATTGAAGATGTACTGTTAAAAGTTGACAAGCTTATTTTTCTAGTTGACTTTATAGTACTTGATTTTGAAGTAGATAAAAAAGTACTTATCATTTTAGGTATATCTTTCTTAGCCACTGGCAAGACTCTAATTGATGTGTAAAAAAGAGAAATGACCATGAGGGTTATTGATCAGCAAGTTACATTCAATGTGCTAAATGCCATGAAGTGTCTTGGTGATGTTGAAGATCGTAATTTTGTTAGTGATTGTGGACTTTACTATAGCAAAAAGAATAAATAGTAGCTACAGCAAAGAAGAAATTAATGTTGTAATATTTGAAGAACTTGAAAATGAACATGAGAGCCTTGAAATAGCTGATATAGCATGGTTATGAGAAAAGCAACCCTTCAGAACTGATAAGTAAATTGAATCTCTTGAAATTTTAAGTAGGGAAGAAAAATATTGAATTGATAGTCCTATGCCATAGGATCTTTAGAAAAAGGATATAGGTGGATAAGTAAAAAATTGAGGTAATTGATAAACTTCCACAACCCACTTCAGTTAAGGGTGTAAGGACTTTCTTGGGTATGGTAGATTTTATGGAAGGTTTATTAAGAGTTTCTCTAAAAGATCAAAATCTTTGTGCATGTTGCTAGAGATGACAAATCCTTTAATTTTGATAAGGATTACTTAAAGGCCTTTTTTGAATTAAAGAGAACTCTTATTACAGTACTAGTTATTGTAGCACTTGATTGGAGTATGCCTTTTGAGTTGATGTATAATGTTAGTGATCATTTGTTTGAAGTAGTGCTAGGGCAAAAGAAAGGTAAGACTTTCCATTCTATTTATTATGCCAGTAAGACCCTAGCTGATGCACAACTCAACTACACCACCATTGAAAAGAAGTTGCTGACAATTATCTTTGCATTTGATAAATTTAGAACCTATTTGGATAGCACTAAAGCGATTTTTTGTATAGATTACTTATGTATAAAGTATTTGATTTCATATAAGAATGTCAAACCAAAGCTAATCAGGTGGATTCTCTTGCTACAAGAGTTTCGCTTAGATATTAAGGATAAAAAATGAATTGAGAATTAAGAAACAAATCATCTTTCAAGGCTTGAAGGAGATGGAAGTAGTTTGACCAAGCAGGACATCACAAAAATATTTCCTGATGAGCAGTTATTAAAGCCACAATATGTACAGATACTACAACAATCTAGATTTCTATGGTATGTAAATTTTACTAATTATTTGTTGGGTGGATTGCCACCACCCGACTTGTGTTGTTAGCAGAAGAAGAGGTTTCTTTCTCTATGATGTCAAAAGCTATCAGTGGGATGACCGTTACTTGTGCAAGATGTGTTAATACCATACGATTAAAAGATGTATTTCTAAAAAAGTGATTTTAAGCATTTTGTAGTCTTGTCATGCTGCAGCATATGGTGGACGCTTTAGAGGACACAAAATAGTAGCAAAAGTTCTTTAATCAGGTTATTACTGGCCCTCTATCTTTAAAGAAGCTTATAAGTTTGTTAAGTGTTGCATAAACATTTCTCAAAAGCATGAAATGCCATTGACCAATATTTTAAAAGTTGAAATTTTTGATATATGGGGTATACACTTTATGGGACCATTCCTACAATCTTTTAGAAACTTATACATCTTAGTTACTATAGACTATGTGTCTAAATGGGTAGAAGCTGTAGTATTGCCAATAAATGATGCCAAGATAGCGGTGAAGTTTCTTCATAAGGATATTTTCACAAAACTTGGCACTCCTAAAGCCATCATCAGTAATGAAGATACCTATATTTGGAATAAGATGTTTGCTGGAGCATTGACTAAGTATAAGATCAAGTATAAGATCAAGCATAAACTTGCTACAACATATCGTTCACAAAGAAGTGGTTAAGTAGAATTGTCCAACAGAGAGATATAACTTTATGAACTAAATGATTTGAGGTTACACTCCTATGAAAATGCTAGAATCTATAAGAGAAGAACTAAGTAATGACATAACAAGAAAATTCAGTAAAGAGAACTCATTCGAGGCCAATAAGTATTGCTTTACAACTTTAGACTAAAGCTTTTCCCTAAATAGTTAAAGTCTAGATGGTCAAAACCCTTCAAACTCATCAATGTTTATCCATATGGAGCTGTTGATCTTAAAGATGAAAGAACTGACAAGAATTCAAGGTTAATGCTTAGAGAGTGAAGCCTTATATGGGAGCTTATGTAAATAACAGAAGAAGGATCGATTCTTGAAGGATTCAATTTGAGCAAATAATGAAGGTCAAGTTGAAAGACCTAAAACCGAGCAGTGATTAGAGGCAACCCAGTGAGGAAAGTTTATTTTAATTTTTTTAAGTACTTTAATTTAATTTTTGTTGTTGTTTAGTTTATTCTTCACCTTTTTTTTTAATTTAAGCAACTAAAGTTTATGTTTTTTTATTATTTTCTTTGCCATTAAATCACAATTAATTAGAAATTAGGAGTTGGAAAATTTGAATGCAAGACTTGAATGGGGAGGAAAACTGAACAATGTTAATTAAAAGATAATATTGTAGCATCGCTTACAGCGTTACGAGAAGAAAGTTAGTTCTCAAATGAAATTTGCATTTAACATTTTTGCTGTAGTAACTCATTTTATGCTACAACAAACGCATAATCCTCCAGACTCAGCAACTAATGTCTAGCCGACAATCACCAATGATTAAAAAAAGAATTACCATTAGTGACTATTATACCCATATCAGTGAAACAATCTTTTTAAATTTAAGTAGAGTAAAATCTCTAATTTTTGTTAACCACATCAATCTCCTTCTCCGTTTAAATTTTTTAAAATCTTTAAATTAGTTTTGTCTTTCTCTCTATTTCCCTTCCTTTATAAATTTAAGCTTCTCATTGTTTCGCTTTTCCCTACAAATCTTTCTTCTTCTACTGTAATTGTCAAAACCATGCTCTTTCTCTCTCACAAACTCCCAATCAATCATTCTAACAAAACTCCCTTCAATGCTACAGCAATACCGAGAGTCAAGTACTTACAAGAAGGTTGAATGACCTAGAAAGATTCCATAGTTACAAAGCTGAAGACAAGTATGAGGAGTTCATTGAGCTTCACAAAATTTTAGAAGAGTTTGAAATTCCTAAATAACCTACTGGCACAATCAGTGCCATTCTCACATTTATTGCAAAGAGGTATTTGATGAGAGTATGACTATTAAGAAATAAAGGGAAGTGTTTAAAACATTAACAGTGAAGGGAAATGAGTGGGTTAATAAAGAATCCAAGATTGTTAATAAGATAGACTTTAAATCCATTAGAAAAGGTTTGGGTGAAAGTTTTAAAGTTTAGGCCTATACTTAAAACACACACCACAACAGTGTCACAAGATAGACTCTTACTTTTGTATGCTATAATGAAAGGATTGACAATTGATATTGGGAAAGTGATTGAGCAAGAGGTTAGAGACTATGCTACAAAGAAACAAAAATCAACTGCCTTGTTATTCCCCTCACTCACCACTAGGATTTGTAAGGCCTCTAGTGTAAAATTTATTGAGAGTGACAAGAGAGTTAAAAATGAAGGGGCCCTTATAGTAAGAACAATGGAGAGGATTATTGTAGAGTTAATTTTCGCAGCAACCCCAGAGCATCTAACTACAACAAAATCAATAAAAGCCACTAAATTTGAAAAGATTCTGTAAAATCTTTGTAACAGTTTGAATGCATAGAGAAAAGAACAAAAATAAGAAAATCAAAGGCTTTGGGCTTATTTACTTCATCAAGAAGCTTAGAAACACTAGTTTGTAGTTTATATACAGTGCAAGAATGCAAACTTCCCTGAATCTCTACTGCAACAATACAATTTCCAGAAAGCAGCAGGGATTACTCCAGCAAATGATAAAGCAAATGAAAATGAAGAAGAGTAAAATAATAGTGATGAGTCAGAAGAAGAAGAGAAGTTAGAGAAAAAAGAAGATAAAGATGAAGAAGACGAAAAAGGAGAAGAAAGTGAAGAAGATGAATATGAGGAAGAGACTTACGAGGAGAAGAAAGATGAGCCACAAATAGTAACTCCTAAAAGTAAGGGCAAACAAACGATCCTACTTGATGAGGATTCTAATGAAGAGGACCAAAATAATGATGATGCAACCATTGAAAAGATCATCAACAAGGCTAAAAGGACAGAATGAGACAAGAAAAGCTTAAAAGTGCTCATTGCTTGCATAACTGTTGAAGAACCTGTAATAACAACCCCCTAACAATTGCAATAAAAAAATCTCACAGGAAGTATTTTATCAAATCTCCCAATGTCTATAGGAAAAGAAAATGAGCACTGACTTGTGGAAGTGTTGCAACTCACTCACCGTGCCAAAAATGAAATATTAGTTATGCAATAGTTTTGCAACCCAGAGGGAGTGAATTGAATTTCTAAAAAAATTATTAAATTAAAAAAATAATCTAATTTCAATAAGGCAAACAACTTTGAAATACTCAAATTTAAAGTGCAGTAAATATAAAAGAGTAAGGGAAGAGAAATGCAAACACTAATTTTTATGTGGTTCGGTCAAGCTTGTAAAATTGAATGAGTCATTTTATAATTGGACTTGAAAACTAGTTGTTATTGATTTTTATTTCATAATCAGTTTCCAGTTTATAGTAATCAACTTGTCGTTTAATGTTACCACTAGAGTTATCACTTGACTTTTCAAATATCTGGTTAGAGTTATTATTTGACTTTTCAAATATCTGGTTCCAGTCTAGGAAAATCTGATTTACTATTTAGGCCTAGAGAGCTTGTCTTGAATAATCGGTCTGCCATTTATCTTAAGCTAGAAGTTGTTTTGTTACAAAGAGATTTCTTCTTGTATCCGGTTTCCAAGTTACCTTAAGTAAGAATCCGTTTGATTCCAATAAGTATTTTTCTTGTAACCGTTTTTCATGTTAGCTTAAGTAGGAAGCCGTTTGTCAAAGATTTAGCTACTTATAAATGAATACATTTTTTTTTTATGAATGTGAAATCGTAATCTTTCAAAATACATAATTAATTTTAATATCATAAAACTAATTCATGGTTTATTATCATCAAAATCAATATATTAACAATCTCCCCTTTTTAGATGATGACAAAGCATATAATGCATTTGAAAGAAAAAAAAATTATTTGAAATACTCCTCCTTAATGTGTGCATAATCTGAAGAAGGAAAAGTATTTGATTCACTAAAAAAAAATGCTCCCCCTACAAATATGCAATTTGATAAATATGAAAGAGAGAGAAGAAAATAAAAAATTCAAGAGCTTCTTATGCATATATATCGTTCAAATAATTCTCTCATTTCATCATCTAAAAGAAAAAGAGGAAAAATTTTAAGACAAGAAATTTATAAAAATTTCTGCAGGACCTTCCCTGAATATGAAAGAAAAATGAAGGTTGCGAACTTGTAAATGGACACTTCCAAAAACTCATGAGTCAACTCAGCTACAACTACATATACTACCAAAAATTCATTAAATCAAGTTCAACAATCAAGCCATGATCAAAATAATCAATAGGTGTATAGACTCACTAGATTAAAATGCATTTAAATCATCATTCATATATTAAAAGGATCCAAAATCATCATTCATAATATAGAGAAATGTATAATGCAACAATATATAAAACAATATGTTGATGCGTTTAATACAAGTAGAATATAAAAAAATGAACTAAGAAATACCAAAGTGCTTGAATAGAAGTCGTTGTCCAGTAAGAAGTTGTTGTTGCTGCTCGAGGATGTTCTGCTAGAAACTGGTCTATTGTACAAAAAATATCCAAACTTCTTCCATGAGCTGTTGGAGAGTGACGATGGCAGAAGTACAAGGATCAAGAACAAGTGCAAGAGAAACAAGATCAGATGGCTGAACTTCTGGAGCACGATGCTGGGCTCACAGGGGTTGAGAGAAATCAGGTAGCTCTTCAAGAGGATCAATATCATTAAGCAGATGGTCATCACTAGGAGAGAGTAGAGTAGCCCGTTCACGCTTAGTTTTTACCTATGCTCTATCCTTCTAAGTGAAGCCTAAACTATAAACAATCTCATTACCAATGGGCTTGGTAGGATCAAATATGCGTTAATCTAGGGAAACTTTAAATAAACGAAGTATCCTAATGACAAAATAACCATATGAAAGTGAACAAGCAGTCGTACCAAGAATATTAAACATATGACAAACAAGTGTATAAGCTACATTAACAGGTTAATGTCAAAGAATACAATCGATAGGGGCAACATCATTATCAGAAGGCTCATCCGCATGTTCTGACCTAGGAGTAATGATGGATTGATGAATGCGAAGTAGAACTCGCGACTGAAGGCATAAACACTGAGTGCGGAAATGAATATTACAAAGGTCATCAGAAAAATCAACCCAACAACATATACGAATGGCATTAACATATGAGTAATCAGAGAAATAATGAGCTTTCCTAGCATAATAAATTTCTATAACTTCATTAAGGCTCCAAGAATGTCATTAAGCAACCCAGGTCTAAATTCTATATCAACTTCCCCTACACAAGTTATGACATGAATATATCTATGTTTGAGTAAAATACTCTTACTAAATTGGGATACACATTTTCTTCTATTACCAAGGTATTAACCCATCATACTTTCTTTAGCAATTAGATTAAGTTTCTATTACTAATCATTATAGCGTGCAAGAATTTGAATTCTAGATAATAAGAAGTGACTACCGTATGATTTATGAAGTGGAGTAAATATTTTTATAGACTTTTTTTATGAAAGTGTCGTCACTCAAAACATAACATTCAAAGCTCATAGGGAGTCTTATTAAGGGTAAGTCTTATTAATACACGATTTAAAACATAACATGCAGTGTTGACGGCTTCGATCCAAAAGCATTTAAGCAAACTATTTTCATTGAAAATGGTCCTAGTAATTTATTGAATAAACCTATTTTTCTCTCAACAACCCTGTTTTGTTATGGAGTCCTAAGTAAGGAGAATTGATATTCAATACCATGCATGTAAAAGCGTTGAAATACATAATTTTTAAATTCTCCTTCATGATCACTCTTAATGTATGTAGTGCCATAACCCTTTTCATTTTGAGCCTTTTTACAAAACACCTTAAAAACATCAAAAGCATATCATCCTTATTGGCTAAGAATAATACCCATGTGAATCTAGAGAAATCATCAACAATAACAAATGCATAATACTTGCCATTTAAGCTAGCATATCTAGAAGGTTCAAATAAATCGATATAAAGAAGTTGAAGTGGTTTTGAAGTAAGGATACGATTTTTTTTTTTAAAGAAGTTTTGATTTGTTTACCAAATTGGCATGCTTCACAAATCTTATCATTTTGAAAACCAATTTTCAGAAGACCTTTAACCAAATTATTTTTGGAAATCTTTGAAATCAAATCTATACTTACATGTCCTAATCTTCTATGCTGTAACCAACCATCATTATGCAATGTGGACAAACATTTATCATTTAAAGATGGACATCTAATATCAATGGTGTACACATTACCACATCTATTTCCAATATATACAATTTTACTATCACATGCATTTTGTATAACATATCTAGTTTTATAAAAAATAATTTTATAACCTTTGTCACATAATTGATTAATACTAATCAAGTTGTGTTTCAAATTCTCATCCAAATACACATTCTCAATTAGGGTAGAGGACACATTACCGACATTACCAATCCCAAGAATCTTCCATTTTGAATTGTCTCCAAATGAAACATCTCTGCCATTTTTGATCTTGTTAAAGTTTAAAAACCAAGCATAGTTTCTTGTCATGTGTCTTGAACATCCATTTTCTAAATACCATTTATTCTTTTTATTCTTCAAACCTTGCAAATGAAATCTTAAGTCTTAAGTATCTAAACCTTTTTGGGTCCTTTAGTATTAGTAATGGTTACTTTTGGAACCCAAATACATTTTATTCCATAATATGCATTTCTCTTGATAGGACATCTATTATGTGACAAAGGTTATAAAATTATTTTTTATAAAACTAGATATGTTATACAAAATGCATGTGATGATAAAGAACATTAAGAATGTCAAATTTAGCTCTCATGGCATTTAAGGATGAATTATATGATAATCTTGATGAGGTAAGTGATCCTACCAATGGCAAATTGTATAATGCTTTTAAGGAACTACATGATGATTGGATGAAAATTGATAAAAAGAATGGATGCCTTAAAAATAAAATGGTATAGCTCACAAATGCAAATAAATCTTTAAGTGTTAAGATTATATGCCTATAATTGGAGAACAAATCATTGTATGATAGAATTACTTTGTCAAATGAGAAACCTAGCACATCATATAAGCATATAGAATCACATATAAATGATTTGATAAAAGAAAATGAGATTCTCAATAAAAGGAATAATAAACTTAGTGATGTTGTCTTAAAATTCACAAATGGGCAAAAGATGTCAGATAACTTACCTGGTTTACAAAAATGTGTGTTTGACAAGGGAGGTATTAGCTATAAGCAAAATTTGAAACAAAAGTATTATAAGAATTACTTTGTAAAGGGAATCTCTATTAATGATAAAGTTGTATGTTATACAAAATGCATGTCATAAATGACTCGTTATCACAGTCATCCTAGGAAGAATAATCTTATGTTAAATGTGGTATCAAGAACACGTTCTGCCAGGTAATAATAGTGCAACTGTCGACAAGGTGGTAAGACTATCCACTAATTAAACTAGATGAATTTATGTCAACAATGAGTCAAGACCTACCACATAAATTAGAGGGAGGTTTTTCTCTAATAAATCTAGTGTAAAACGCTCACCGTTCCAAATAGTAATAATTTTACACTAGGGAGCCGATATACCAGTGCAATATCTAGACAAGATTATTACTATCTGTTTATGATAAGTCAGAACAATTTAAATAAATTAGAAAAAGTAAAAATAAACTTACCAAATTAAGCCAATAGATTATGTTGCGGCTTCACCTTTAACCCAAGCTTAAAAATAAATTAGCTACTCATTTTATAACTAAGGGTAAAATGAGAATTTTATTAAAATAAGTAGAAAATACAAGATGGAGAAGGAATTATAGAAAGTAGAGCCCAAAAATGGATTCAAGGGTGTCAAATTAAGGGGGGGGGGGGAAGGCCCTTATTTATTGATACAGCAAGTAAATCATGGCGCCATTTGATGAAAACAATTCGGACGCCCAGGATTGCCCAGGATTGCGCCACGTGGCACTCTTTGATTAGTTGGGACACGTCACCAGGGCTGTTATTCTGTGTATATGCATGTACGGTACGCAAGATTTTCGGTCCACTAATATTCTGCCACGTCATCGGTCAACGTAAAAATCAACTAATATCATCCAGTGCATTGCATGTATTTTAAGCTCATTTTTCAGTCCAATAGACTTTTGCCACATCATTCGACAATGCCACATCATCGGTCAACGCCACATCTATGTATATGTATTGTAAGCTCATTTTTCGGTTAAAAATGCTGTCTGTTTTGCTGTCTGACTTCTCGTTTATTGAGAAATGACTAAAATACCCCTAAAATACATAAAATATTAAAAATACACATAAACATAAACAATTAAATATCAAGGGACTTAAAATACATAAAGGTGGATATGTTAGTGAGACTTTGGGGTGTAAAATAATGATTTTACCCTTTATAAATATACACTCTATGACTCAACACACCCCCCAACCAGCTTATTGCTAGTCCCTAGCAAATTAAGCGATAACAAAATTCAACTAATTTTTTTTTTAAAAGGCAAGTATGTTTACTTCTTAAATTAGATTAATGACAATAATCAAATAAAAGTATAAGCATTATCTCCAGCCTAAAGAGATATCACTCCCACATCAACCATCTACATGAGTCAGTCAAGTGAATACATGCAAACTGATCAATTATCAGAGCTACATTAATTAAGCCACTTTCAGGTATGACATGTCAACCCCAAAATCTCACAGATTAGAGTGACACTCTCAGAAGAAAATAAATCCAAGAAAAACAGTCACTCTAAAAATGATAACTTGAGATAAATTAATGAATGGCAATATCACACACTCTCACCAAGAATAATGCCCACAGCTTAGCATATAGTATGACACCAAATAAAATGAAATGATAGTCAAACCAACTCTTTTTTTTTTTTGTATGTATCACTACATCATTTTAGTCCATATTACTAGCTTCTACTTCAGACTATAGTTCCCTAAAATCTAGAAGGAATTTTATTAGGATGTAATGTAGATTAAGAATATGGCTAACAAAAAAGGGACATTAGGAAAAACAAAGTATTGTTTGAGAAAATAAAATAGAGATCTTTTGAAAATTATAAGGTGCAATTCATTTATTATTATTATTATTTTCTTTTTTTTTTTTTAATTGCACATTTATATATATATATATATTGCACAATTTTTTTTTAAATAATCATCTAAAATTTTCTCAAACATGAGTAGGTGATGGAATACATAAAACATAGAGTACTACTCTAAATTGGAGTAGAGCAGGACAATGAGTTAACAAAGAAAATAATTTTTTTTTTTTATCTAGGCTCAAAAGGGCTAATTATGGATATTTTACAAAAGGAATGGCTGAAAAGGCTCAAACAGGTCAAAGATGGCCTTTCCATCATCTTTTAGTGCCTTAAATAGTCTTCTATTTTTACTAGCTCAATGGACTTTTAGATGTAGCAACACAATTTTTTTTTTTTTATGTTTGACTCAAAGGAAAATATAGAGATCATGTATAGTAAATTGTATGAAAAATGGGTAAAAACGGTTACTCTCTAAGAAAAATGATAGGCTCAAAAACTCACTTGGAATTTATTAGGACATGTGCATTCTTTCAAGTAAATTAACCAATTTTACTCGTCAGCTCGCTCAATTCACATTTGTCACCAACATCAGTATGCGGAGTAGCAAATATGATGTAACATAACTCAAGATCAAAGAAAATACAAATACAAGAATTTAAAAGTCATCATGCCATCAAATATATGAAGATTACATAAAATGCCTTTTTTATTTTTTTATTATTATTTTATTATTTTTTTTAACTCCAAGACTAAGAAGATGTGTTTCTAGAGTCACTACACTCCATATTCATCCATTTTAGACTCGAAAATTAAGCCAAATTTAGTTCCTACAACAAAAATTAGTAAAAAACCTTCTTCTCCAAGATTAAGACATTCCACAATCACTACTAAAAAAATGCCCTTTAGTGATACTGAAATAGTGTCACTAATTACTTTTAGTGACACTTATTAATAGTGTCAGTGATCTAGCAGTCAGAAAAATAGTGACACTTGAATGTGGTGTCAGGAATTACTGTTACTATAGTATTACATAAATAGTAATACTTTAGTGTCAATAATTACTATTACTATAGTATCACAAATTAGTAATAACAGTAAAACAATCATCCCAATAAAATTGATACTTTATGATACATTTTTAGTATCAATGACTTTTATTAGTTATCATTGTCATTTTAAGTTTTGTCAATCTAATGATATTATTTAAAAAAGAATATTAAAAGTATGCTAAACTGCTAAAATGAACAATTACATATAAAATTTCTAACAAATTTTAAAAAAGTCTGAATCAAACATTAATACAAATATAATAATTAAAAAATGTCAAATATAATTTAAAATCAACATAGTGATAGTTTGGAGAAATCAAAACAAATATTTCAAATATAATTTGAAATCAACATAATGACAATGAACTACAATCATTCAGTTATCCCACAAACATCTCCTCCCCGACCTTTGCCTTTCCCTTCACCTTCCCTACCTACAAGTGCATCATATAGATTTAATTAGCTAGCATGCTATACAAATCAATTCTCATATATTTACAAGAAAAAAAAGTATATTGGACAAATCAAACTAAATAAATATAATAACGATAAGAAAAATGATATTTATTCGCGAAGGGACCAAATGGTAAGTTGGCAAGCTAATGATGGGATAAAGAGTGCTGTTGTTGGCTTCATTGAAGCGATGGACTTTCCGGTTATGCTTTTAACCATGGTGATATTGGAGGTTAATGTGCAGTAAACTTACCTCTAATCAAATACAGAAAAAGTGAGGAGTTGCTGTTGCGATGGATGGAGCTAAATGCTTTCACCACAGTTTTTCGGACCCATGAAGTTAAAAATTCTTTTCCAGAAATTCTTATACCGCATTAACATTGACATTATCATTATCGACATCTTTTGTGAGTGAAAAGCAAATGAGTTATTACACTCGACTAACCCATTTACATGTAGGGCAATAAACCATCCTTCAACTGCTAGTTCTACTCAAACCAACAAACATTATACCATTTTGCACGATTTGCTAAAGTATATAGAGCATGGAAATTCTACAGAATAGAACTTGTATAGGGCTGGTTTCTTAGTTCTGTTTCAATGAATAGTCTGATTTCTGCAACAACATTTAACTTAAATAGTAATAAACACTTCCAAGTATACCTTTTTCGTCAATGCATCCCTCAGTTCAGGAAGACCTTCATCAAGACCATATTTGCTAATCAAGGCTCCCAAACTAATTCTTTCACCTTTTCCACTCGCCATTTTAGGCGGTTGTCAATAAACCACCCCTACAAAGACATTGAAATTAAAAAATGAGATAGCTATCATCTAATAAGTTCTACATGAAAGGGCGGGGGTGGGAGGGGCACGGTGTGGGTGGAAAACAAAGGTCAGAAACCATTTTGGTTCACATATCGTAGAAGTATACCCTGGCTTGATGTCTAGATGAATAAATAGTAAAGAAATTTGCCGCTTAGCAACTTGGTCAGTTTGGTAAACGGATTCCCATATCATGCACACGCAATTTATCTTATTTAGCACGTCTTATACAAACTCTCATAGGGAAAAATGGAAAAAATCAAAGTTTAGAGTTCTTCAAAAGCCAGTAATATAACAATTAGACATTGGAGAAAGAAAAAACACCACTAACCACTTCTCCATACAAATATAATACAAAATAACAACATGAACATTGAGAAATGGAAAAACAAACTCGAGCTAAAGACACAAGATTTTTCGCTCCCGGACCGGCTCTCATGATCCGCAAAACAAAAGAACCCACTTTCACCATAAAATCAACACTCATTTTCCAGTTGATCTTCATATAAGACACTTGAAAACGAAACACACACCTTATAATAATGGCCAGTGGAGAATCAACGACAACAACAACTATATATTTAGTTATCTATGTATTTAGTCAAAGATAAGAGATGAATTTCCAACAAAAAATCACAACTAGCACTAGCACTAGGAGTGAGTGTGTGGCCAAGGAACTTGAGGAAGCCAATAAGAAGCAACGAATGCGATTCTAATAGTAGGGTTTACCAGAGAAACTGCAGACGAGGTAATTTCCTCCATGTGATCGGTGTGGCACTCCGCACTTGTTTCACATTGTCCCGGTCATGGTGTGATCCAATGAAAGCTCACTTGATTGAGCAAAAAGAGGTTTGAGAGAAGATGAAATTTTACTCTATTCAACTTTCAGATGATATGCTTGATATTTTGCCTCCGGATAATCCTCTTCTTAAGAGATTGCAGAACAATTTCTTTCCCTCCACTTTGCTTAAACAACTTCGGATGGGCTGAGAAAATCATAATTAATCTCTGAAATAGGTAATAACTTTTTCAAGCTAGAAGTCATAGTTAAGCAACTTGCAAGCATTATCAATTATTACTAGCAAAAGCAATTCTAAGAACGTAAATTTTATTAACCGGAAATAGGAAACAACAATGACAAACGAATGACAAGTAACACACACTCAACATAGCAGAAATCTTTTAAATTAAATGAAATAGGAAGAAGACAAGATAATCAAGAAGCACATACATAAATGGAAAAGCTCAGCCAGAAATCTTATTCGCTCTTGCTCCTTATCGCACTGTATTATTCATAAGGTAGGAAACATGTAGAGAAAGCATTTTGAGTGGCTTGATCCTCCTATTGTAGCTCTTCCCACCATTCTTTCTTTCCCTGAATGACAATTTTACGTTCCTTCGCGCTGCTGGAATTGAATGGGAGCTTCTTCAGCTTTGAGCATTCCAATATGAGAATTTCCTTCAGCTGTGGAAAGGGCAAGAGATCGTGGTAGATGCGCTTCAAATTACTTGCATTTCTTAGTTGTAGTAATTCAAATTTTGTGAACAATTTAAGCTCTTCCATCATCTCTGAAACTTCACTCATTATTTCTTCCATGGCATCGCAACCAACTATAGATAGCCGCTTGAGGTTTGGAACGAAAACAAGCCACGTCAAGTCCTTCGCATTTGAGCAAAATAATATGGAAACCTCTTGAAGATTTCGGAAACCACCAATTTGAAGCGCTTTTTCCACCTCTCCTGTCCAGATCAAAATTACAATTCTCGATAGATAAATCCTCAAGATGCTCCATTTTGCTAGATGTAAGAAATTGAGCGGTAGGCTTTCATGCTTTATAATGGACAAAGTTGGAGTAATGTTCAGTGACTTTGGGAATTTCAAAAGTTTTGACACCAAGTGAACTATATAAAGACAAGTCGATGAGATTTAATTGTTCCAAACGATGGATTTCCTTCATCAATGATTCAACATCATCAGTAAGAACGTTGCCTTCTTCAATTATTAGTCACGATCATCACCGCAACTTAGCATCCCGAGTACACTGTAACTTTGGAAAGCTAGATATCAATTCCTATGGAATTCTAGACATTTCACTTGTATTCTCCAAGTTCAAATATCTCAAATTCACCAATGCCTTGAGCTCTTGCGGCAACTCACATATGTCGTTGAAAGATGATCAAGATGGTGTAATAAAACCAAACTTGAAATCCCTACGGTAGCTCGGTTAGGGAAAAACTAAATCTTAGATCTAAAACTCTCAGTAAGGCAAAGATTGAAAGAAACTATCGATGATCTCCTCTATACAATTTTCATTTAGAAGCAAAGGTCAAGACGTGGACAAGTGGGAATTTCAGTCAAAAATAAATTGAGATTTAAAACTCTCGAATCAGCATAGAAAACATAAAGATGATTTTTGTTTTGTAAATTCAAACAAAAAAAAAAAAGAAAATAGAAACTCATACATGAAAATGAAGAAAGCACTAGGAGGCCTCTTCGACTTGTTTGGATCATTCGCAACCTTGGGCTTCAGCTGTCAGCTTCGGCTCTCGCCCTTTGCTCTTCAGACCTTTAAACACCAGAAAAAATCACAAATAATATTGAACGAAATAAATATACAAGCGATGCTAAAACAACAAAAAAGAATAGATCTACGGATACGATATTATCAAAACTACGAAAACTCACTTGCTATCGGTTCCTACTGCGTCGACTTCGATCTGCCTCATTTCATGATGAATCCTGCACTAAAAATGATGTAAACCGGTGAGAATCGGAGAGACTCAGACTGAGTCCTCGCCGGAGAGACTCAGCGAGTTACTTGACAAAGTTAGGGTTTTTGGAAGACAAAAGGATATGCTTTGTTCGTGGGCATCTGTGAACCTTTGTTTTTGGCTTTATGAGGCGAAGTGAAATAACGAAAGATTAATTTCGGAGGAAATCAAAAATTTTATAAATTGAGATTACGAAAACCAAAACGAAAGAAAAGAGAACAGTAAAGTATGATTTTTGAATTAATTGAAATCAACTTGTAAATAGAGAACAGAGAACAGAAGATATCAAGAAAAGAAAAACGAAAGCGAAAGCATGAGGGAAAGCATGAGAGATCGAGTGAGAGATGGGTGAGAGTTAGCGTTAATTAGGTTTTGTTATTCTTTTGTTATTATATTTTTGTTTTTAAAATCTTTAAAACGAACGAATTAAATTAATTCAACCTGGCTCGATGGTTTCTGTTTCAAATGTTAAAGTTTTAAACTATAGAAGTCTCAGGTTCGAGTTGGCACTAAAACAACTATTAATGAATTTTTTTTTATCTCTGATACTTTAGTGTCAGTGATTATTGATGTTTAATTCACTAACACACTAGTATCAATAACCTCTAATACCTACTTGTTAATAGGTGTATTTGTTCACAATTACTGATACTTTTTGCTAAGTGTCAGTAAACTAAGTGTCAGTAAATTTCATTTTTCTAGTAGTGAATCATCAACTATTCCCTCCCCCTAATCAGATTGAAACATTGTCCTCAATGTTTTAAAGGAAAGAAGTAGGGTTTAGAAGACATCACCCGAGTGCTGCAACATAAAATAAAAGAAAACATTTATAGATGGAAAGTTAAATTTATGCTTCTTACTGCTGCTGCTGCCATCATTAGTCGACCAATCTAATGAAGAGGTCTTAGGATCTGGCTCTGGTCTATAAGCTTGTCAAAGATCAAGTAACTCGTTAGCAGTAGGGGCACAAATAAAAAGTTTTTTTATTGTGAAAAGAATGAAATGATTTTTTTATTGCATGGTTAAGAAATGCAAATAAGCCATCAAAAAAAGTTATTAACATTTAGCAAACCGATGGGTTTTTGATGAATGTTCAGATTGGCCCACTATGAAAATGTAAATAATGCCTCTAAAGTTGCAAGATCTCCGGGTAAGAAAATGAAAGCTTCAGCATGTTGTAGCATTTCAGATAGTCTTTTTTGCATGGTAGAGACAACTATATCCTTTCCAGTTGGTGGGCCGGGCATGCTTACAAGAGGTTTTAAAGTTTTCGGAATGATGCCTAGCACTTGACTTCCTCTATTGTAGGCAGCTTCTGCAATAAGCTTTGATAACCCTCGATCACCTCCGCCATATACTAAGTGTACTTTTCTCTCTGCTAGAACTCGACCAAGATCTATGGCTGCCTCAACAAACTCTTTATACTTTCCGTAGTGAAACCCATAAACCACACAAATGTTCTTAAATTGTCTACTTGAAGGTGCTGCCATTGAGACAATTATAAAAAAAAATAACTTGTGAATGTTTAACAAAATAAGCTCATATTTAAAGATCTTGGTAACAATCATAATGACACACAACTGTAAAGGAAGTGGTGCATTTTTCAAATGATGCATAAAGTTCGTGGCTTTAAAGTTAAAAGCAAAAAGTGAACAACACGAAAAGATAAAATAATAATGCAAATGATAAAAGAATAGTAAATAAAAAGGATATGTATTGGTAGTTGTGATTGTGGCTCACATCTTCCTCTAGTTTTACGTCCAGAAACGGCTTGAACGCCCTCTATAGGTCAAGGATAGGCTTCCCATCCAATTTTCTCATAAACTGGCAAACAAGGCCATTTATAATCAGATTCCCGATACTATATCTTGCATGTTCTTTCTGGAATAATGGCCATAACTGGAGAATTGCTCTCTGTACGTATCCACTCGGATGGGTTTCAAGAGACAAAAGGATATTATCCAATGACTCTTTATTCAAGCCATCCCTAATTGTCTTCCCTGTTATCAGACACCATTCCTAAAGTGCACTTCTCTTTATTGCATTCCATTTTGGCACACTTATGACAAGCAACTGGAAGCTGTCGAGTTCTTCCTTTTCTTGAGTAGTTTTCTTTACCACAACGAGGCATATATACAATAAATTTGGGGGGTAACTCACCTGCCAATCGTACTTTGGCTTTAATTAACCATCAGATGTTAGAAGGGATGTTATTTCTCATAAGTAATCGCATGCGTTCGAACCTAGCTTTATAGATTGTAAGGAAAGCATTATGAGGAAGTGAAGGAAATTGTTTGCGCAACTTTGCCAAAATTGTATTTTTTTTCATTTCGTCTCATCAGAATATCAGTTATTATGGGAAACTGAAGTAACTAACTTTGAGTGTCACGGAGTATCGTTATCCGCCATTTAATCGGGGTAACAAATTAAAACACACTTAAATAAAATAAAGCCTATAAAATCGAGTAACACATGAAAGCAAACAAAATAAAAACACACAACGGTAAGAAAAAAATGCGTATAAGCAAACAACTACTTACAAAATCCTCTTATTGAATTTACCTCAAGTTCTAATTGGATTTCACAGATACCACCTTCGATTTCCTTGAGTTGTCTTTCTAAGTCTTCAAAGTGGGATACTAATGCTAGTGGTCGAAGGTCCCAAACAGGAAGTGATTGAAAAACTTGGAGCAAGCCGTTTCGAGGACGCTTCACATGTAGAAGTAGCTTAAGTTGGACGAAGAGGATCTGTTTGATTGAGGCATTCATGATAAGTAATGAAAGAAAATATGACTGGTAATCAAACACACTTTAATAGAAAATAAATAATTTCAAGCAAAAGAATAGTCAAATAAAACGATAAAAAGAAATTAAATCACCGAAAAGAAATGGAAAGATCTTAATTCAAATCTGGTGAGTCACTCAAATTGTTTTCGGTGTCTTCGTCATGTGGTTGGTACTCTAGATATGGCTCTAATCTTTGACCATTAACTTTGAAAATGACACCATTCTTTGGATCCTTAATTTCAATTGCTCCATGTGAGAAAACAGTATGAACAATAAAGGGGCCAGACTATCGAGAGTGTAACATACCTGAGGATAGGTGTACGTGATAATTGAATAAAAACACTTTCTGACTTGTGTAAAAGATTTCCTCATGATATGCTTGTCATGAAAGACTTTCATTCTCTTTTTGTAATCTCGTTGCAAATATCTTCAAATTCTGCCAGTTGGAACCTCCTTTTTGAACTATGGCAAGGCTAAATGATACTTTCATTTAGTTGTTTATTGTCAAGGAATAATGAGGTGATTTCTTGCAATGTACTTTCTTCTCCCACAGATGTATACTCCAAAGTATTGGGTGATGGTTTAAGCTCGAGTTTTGTTAATGAGTCTGATGGTGATGAATCGAGTGAGGCATTAATCTAGTCAAAAACCGTACCAAAGTGAGTTAACCATTCTTGTAAAGGGTCGTCACTAAGGTTGGAAGAAAGGTTATAATCAACTAATTGTTCAATAAAATTTATATCAACAATTTCATCGTTCCTATCATGAGGTTGTTTTGCAATGTTGAAGATATTAAGCTCCATAGTCATATTGCCAAAGGACAACTTCATATTTCTGGTCCTGCATTGAATGTGAGCATCAGCAATTTCCAAGAAATGTCGGCCTAGAATAATGGGGATATGCTTTATTGAATCCTGCATTGGTTGAGTATCAATTACAATAAAATCAACAGGAAAATAAAACTTGTCGACCTGGATAAGCACGTCCTCCACAATACTACTAGGTATTTTTATAGATCGATCTGCAAGTTGTAACACAACTAAAGTTGGGTGTAATTCTCCTAATCCAAGTTTCATAAATACAGAATAAGGCAAAAGATTTACACTAGCTCCGAAGTCCAACAAAGCATTTTCAAATGTTTGGTTCTCAATACTACATGAGATAGTAAGAGATCCTGGGTCTTTAAATTTTGGAGAAATTTTTGGTTGAAATAAAGAACTAATGTTTTCGGTTAAAATACCTTCTTTTGAACATGAATGCTTTTTTTTTTTAATGCAGAAATCTTTAAGAAACTTGGCATAAGAGGGCACTTGCTTTATAGCATCAAGCAAGGGAATGTTAACACTTACCTATTTAAATATCTCCATAATCTCACCTGTGGAATTTCCTTTTTTTGCTTTAGCTAACCTCTGAGGGAATGGAGCTTTAGGGACATATTCTCGTAAACAACTTTCTTCTTTCTCCTTTGATAAATCCTCAAAATCTACAGGCACAACTTGATTTGTCTTTTTCACTGGCATCTACACCTTGTTGTCAACTTCTTTGCCTTTTCGTAAGGTCATCACAGCTTTGACCTCTTCATATTGCTAGGTTGATTCAGTACTTACTTCATGTACTTCTTTAGGATTTGTTATTGGCTGACTTGAGAATTTTCCCTTTTCAACTGTCATTGTCAAGTTTTGAACTGAAGAAGCTAGCTGACCTACCATCATTTTTAAGTTTAAAATCGACTGGGCTTTTGAATTGAAGCCTGCTCTCATCTCATTCCACAGTTCATCAATGGTCTGAATGGTTATTGAGAGACTTAGGGAGCCTGAGGAGCTGGTTGCATTGATGGAGCTGGAGCTGCTGCTCTGTTCTGTTGGAATCTTTGAGACCATGAAAAGTTAGGATGGCCTCTCCACCCAGGATTATAAGTATTCGAGTAAGGATTGTAGTTTGGCTGCTTTCCCATCACACCAATTGCATTGGCTTGATAAATTATAGTCAGTTAAACCAACTATATAAAAAGAAAATTAAAAGGAAATAAAAATACAAAAAGATATTTACATAAGAAAATTAATTCTACAAATTGAAATGACTTACCTCCTCGGCAAGGGCGCCAAAAACTTGTTGTGCAAATTTTATTGAACTAGCAAGCGCACAAATCTTTTGAAGTATAGATTAATGGTGACGAGTGTCGATCCCACGAGGAGATGAATTTTAATTATGTAAAATTATTATTATTCTTTATTATTTATGCCTTTTTGTGAAATTTCCTAGTTTACTCTATCCTAAAATTGAAATTAAAATGGTGAGAATAAATTGGGACTTGATCAATGTAATAAAGTACTTGAGTCTTAGGATTTACACTCAACATTTTACCATGGACTTAATATTCCTTTTTAAGTTTCAATTAATTTATGAGGGGGTATTTTCACACCTCATAAACCTAACTCTATTAAATATGACATCAAGCGCTCATTGTTCCAGGAAGAATAATCTTATATTAAATGTGGTATCAAGAATACGTTGTGCCAGGTAATAATAGTGTAACTATCGGCAAGGTGGCAAGATTATCCACTAATTAACCTATATGAATTTTATGTCAACAATGAGTCAAGACGTACCACATAAATTAGAGGGAGGTTTTTCTCTAATAAATCTAATACAAAGCACTCACCATGCCAAATAATAATAATTTTGCACTAGGGAGCCGATATACCAGTACAATATCTAGATAAGATATTACTATTTATGTTTGGGTAATACCGAGCAGGCCCCCTTGAGGTCAACCTAGCCCGAGCAGAAGACTTGATCGCTGGCACGAAGACGGCCTTACTAGGCGTCAAAGCTGGTCAAGGTCGAGTGCTCCAAGGCTGGTCGAACCTCGAGCTCCTTCTTCTGCTCGAGATCTTCAAGCCCCCAGGCATAACCGCGGGGAAGCATTCTGAGCTTCGAACAGATGTGCATGGAATTCGCGGAGCAGTTCCGGAGCGCGGTGGCCCCCAAAGATGAAACAAAGGGAGGGGCAGTCCCTCTGGGAGTTTGTCAAAAGATACCACTGGTCGGTCCTGGATCATGGGGCATTCAATCACCCCCAGGCGCTAAGAGGGCTAAACGATGGGATCATGATGGGAAGGCCATGGTACAACTTACGGAGCCCTTCGATCTGATCGTATTCCGATGCATACGAATAGGTGAAGATGGACATGGTTGTTGAGGAGGAAAAGGCCGCTAAACTGAGAAGTGAGCAGGGTAGTGGAGCGAAAAGGAAAGAAAAATGAGGGTCTGCTCGGGGAACATCGACTTCCAGAGTAATAAGGGAACGAGTTGCTCCCTATAGCTCCTATCAGAGGGCTCCCCAGCCACGGATAGCTCCCGCTCCACCTCGCGGGTCTCCCAGTCGGGATTACAGGGAATATCGACAGTACGGCGGCAATCCGTCCCATAATCTGCCTACAAACCGGCCCATGCCGAACAACAGCAGAGCTGACCGCCCATTAACCCCACATCAGGGAAGCTTCCCTCGGGACAGGGCAGTATAGGTGGTTGTGCAAAGCCCCACCTACAGACTTAAGGTGGGATATTTACCGACCACACAAGAAAGCAAAAGAATCGGGTCTTTTGCCTTGAAAGAGGAATTTATGAAAAAATAAATTACTATTGAGTCAGAAGACATGATAAAAAAAGTGAGTCTTAACCAAGATCAAACCTCTAAGGTAGTAAAAATTAGAGAAGCCTCAGTGAAAGAATACGAGAGGCCCTGATAGCTTTCCTAAAAGAGAATAAGGATGTGTTCGCATGGAGTTACAAGGACATGTTGGGAATATCACCAAATCCCATAATGCACTTATTGAATGTCTATAGAATTTCCACCAGTTAAATAAAAAAGTCAGACTTTTAACTAGAAGCGCAATAAAGCAATTCAGGCGGGGGTAGAGAAGCTGTCAAAAGTAGGATTTATCACACCTAAATTGGATTTCTAACGTTGTTTTGGTTAATAAAGCTAGAGGGCAATGACGGATGTTTGTAGATTTTACCAATCTCAATTGGGCTTATCCCAAAGATAACTTGTCGTTTCGTAGAATAGACCAGTTAGTTAACTTAACAACTGAAAATGAATTGTTAAATTTTATGGATGCTTTTTCACAATATAACCTAATCCAAATTTCCCTAATAAATCAGAATAAAACAGTCTTTATAATAAATCAAGGGTTGTATTGTTGCCATGTGATACATTTTAGATTAAAGAATACGGGAGCCACCTACCAATGCCCTATAAATGCTATGGTTAAGGATCGATCGGGAAAACAATAAAGGTATACATGGATGATATGCTTGTCAAAAGTTCGATAGTAGCTGATCATGTACGCCACCTTGATGAAACATTTGAAATTCTACGAAAGTACCAGATGAGACTAAACTCGAACAAATGCACATTTAGGGTAACCTTAGGCAAGTTTCTTGGTTACTTGGTTCATAATTAAGGAATTGACGCTAACGTTGCTAAGGTTCGTGTAATTTTATAGGTGAAATCCCCCTCTAACAAGAAGAAAATATAAAGTATGGTGGAAAAACTTGTTGCCTTAAGCTGGTTCATTTCGTAGCCGACAAACAAATGCACCCCCTAGTTTAAAACTCGTAGTGGATCTAATAACTTACCTGAAATGATGAATGCGAGATATCCTTCAAGACATTGAAAAATTACCTCACGCATACTCCAACCTTACTAAAACCATTGGAAGGTGATGAGTTGAAATAATACATGGTAGTATCAGAGGCGATTGTGGGTGCGATACTATTGAGAAGTGAAGGGGATGCCTAATGTTCCATCTAGTACAGTAGCCACGCATTTGTCAGAATTGAATCTCGCTACTCAAATTTGGAAAAACTAGCATTAGCGTTGGTAGTATCAACCAGAAAGTTACGATCATACTTTTAGTCTATATAATCAGAACACTCTACTTAAGAAAGTATTAAGGAGGCTTAACATTTCAAGGAGGATGGTACAATAGATTGCAGAACTAAGTGAATTTGACATTAAGTATATGCCCCCCAAGGCGATCAAAGGGCAAGCAATTGTAAATTTTGTTGCCAGGTTCACCATACTCCTTCAAGTAAAAGAAATGGAAGTTATACGTTGACAGGTCAGTAAATTCCCATCGGAGCAGAGCAAGAATAGTATTAATCACACCTGAAGGGAACTAATTGGCTTACTCTCTGAAATTTGAATTTAAGGCTTTAAATAATTAGGCAGAATATGAAGCTTTGGTAATTAGCCTGAACTTGGAAATTACAATGGGTGTTAAACGAACCTCCATTTGTAGCAATTTATAACTAATTGTCAACCAAGTTCACAATCAATTCTAAGCTATGGAAGGAAATATGAAGGCTAACCTAGATAAGGTAAGAGCATTATAGGAAAAGTTTTAGAAGTGGCAATTAACCCAGATCTCCAAGAGGGAAAACCAGTATGCTGATGGTTGGCAAAACTAGCATCATTTTAGCTAGTTGAATTTGCCACGTCAGCCAGAATTGAGGTGGTAAAGTTGCCTAGTATAAATAAGGGACTATCGATATAACTAGTAGCCTTTCACAACAACTAAATGGATCCAATCATAACTTACTTGAAGGAGGAGAAATTACTAGAAGATAAAAAGATGAGAAACTTGAGACTCTACACTGCTAGATACGTAAATATTGGGGAAACACTTTATAAGATAGGCTTTTCAATCCCTTACTTGAGGTGTGTACTTCCAGAAAAGGCAGAATATATTTTCAGAAAGGTACATGAAAGAATACGTGGTAGCCATGAGAGATATTTGGCAAGAAGAATTATCTGATAGTGCTATTATTGGCCAACCCAGCAAAAATATTATATCGAACTTTCAAGGAAATATGACTGATGTCAAAAGAATACTGCCATGCTAAGGCAACTGTTGATGCGGTTTTCTGCGTGCCCTCAAATAATGTCGAAAAAACTCCTGCTCGCGGTGTACTCGAGCTCGAGCAGAAGTGTTCTCCGATTTAGTTCTCCTTTATTCACCGGAACAACGACCTTCCCTAGCCTGTACTCACGAAAACAAAGTCAGGGGTCGCCGGGTGTTTTTCCGGCGAAAACCCTCCGACGCTCAAGTCAGTGATCGGGTTGTTCTTGTTGTATCCCTCTTTATTAAAGAGACCGGAGAAAATGAAATGGGTATATTCGTCCCTTTTCGTAAGAAATAGCTTCCCAGAAAAAATCAAAGGGAGAAGAAGAAATAGAACCTGTGTAAAATTTTTTTTTAGAACCCTCTACCTTTGTTTCCATTTCTCTTTTATAGTTCTATTTTCCCGCCCTTTCTTTCTTATGGCTACCGTTCCTGCGTCTATGGTGTCTGGGCCCCTCTGACAGCCGACATTACTGTGGCATTTCCTGGGAATGTGGGATTGTCTGATGGGCATGGTTTCACATGACCTGATCATAGTGTCGGGCGTGTGCGCATAGAATGAAATTATGTAAGTGTAATTTAACCCTCTAAATTAAAAAATATATATAAAATTAATTATAAACAAAGAAATAATACTTTTATTAATTGATTAATTTATATATATAAATAATTAATTGATAAGATTATAAATATTATACTTTGTGAAATTTCTGAATATATTGAAATTCCTAAAATATTTTTTTCATTCATCTCCACAAACATGCTTCTGTTTCCGCTCATGTAATTGCTAGCACCTGTGTCAAGATACCAAGTATTTTCTTGACCTCCATTTTTGTCATTACGTGCTAGTAAAAGTGTGCCATCTCCATCATTCTTCTCTTCAACGTAATTCATTTTCTCATCTACTTTGTTGCTTGGAATTCTACACTTTGAAGCATAATGCCCAAACTTTTGACAATTATAGCACTGCACTTGAGATTTTTCATACCTCGATCTTGGATTGTTTCTTCCTCGCCCTCTGTTTGAGCTTTCTCCTCTTTCATTATTGAAGGAATTTTTGTTGTTGAAATTCCAGCCTCGTCCATGACCACGACCTCTACCTCGTCCTCGGCCTCTTCCTCGGACATAGTGCCTTCTCTCGTTGCTGAAGCTTTCTTCTCCTTTTTTTGGATTGATTTCCATCTTGAAGAGTTGTTCTTCGATCCCTTGCTTCTTCTTCAATTTTTCTTCATAAGCTTGCAACCTTCCTTGAAGTTGCTCGATCGCCATAGCCTCCAAATCTTTAGTCTCCTCTATTGTTACTACAATGTGGTCAAACTTAGAATCTACTGATCGAAGTATTTTCTCAATAATCCTTAGTTCTCTCAACTCTTCACCATTTCTTTATAAATCATTAGCAACAGTCACAACTCTAGCAAAGTAATCAAAAATTGATTCTGATACTTTCATGTGTAAGGACTCAAATTCACCTCTTAGTGTTTGAAGACGGACTTTCTTAACTTTTTCCGCTCCTTTGTAAGAGGTTTCTAACTTCCCCCACACTTCCTTTGAGGATGTTGCGCCAGCGATCTTTTCAAAAGCATCTTCATCTAATGATTAAAAGATGAGATACTTTGCTTTGTTCTCTTTCTTCTTTAAGTCTTTCAAATTCTCCTTTTATGCCGCAGTTAAAGTACCTTCATTTTCTGGTACTATAAAGCCCTTTTCCACGACTTCCCACACATCGTGTGCACCCAATAGAGCCTTTATTTTGATGCTCCAATTGTCAAATTTGCTCCCTTTCAATTGTGGAACTTGAAATGACATCATACCACCATTTGCCATATCTCACAAATCGAGTGAGAATTTGGAGATTCTGAATGCATGAATGAATCCGGAACGTCGAAAAACCTTTGGGAGGTCTCGGGTCAACTTTGGTCAACGGTCAACAGTCAACTCAGTTTCTAGACAGCAAACTTTCGACGGCGATTCTGGGCTCATCCGAACTCCGATAAGGCTGATTCTTATGGCGTTGCGTTCGTCTCGTCGAGAGCTTTGATTTGATATAATACAAGACTATTTTATCCTCCAAACCTAGCTCTGATACCTACTTTGTTGGAGAATTTGAAAGATGAAACAAAAAGTTTATTAGAAAAAGTTCAAGAACATTACAAGAACAATTCACACACTATCACAAATCGCTCTCAGGGGCTTTGTTATACTTCTTATGCTTTCTTACTCTTAGACTTATATCTCACAACACAATAGCATAGGTATTTATAGTGAATAAAATACAAACATAATCATAACAATACACATCACCTAGCACATTCCACCAACCTTACATCATAACACCAAACATATTCCACTCACCTAACATGCTCTAAAGGAATCCTTTAATGACATCAAATGTGTAAAGCTAACCTCCACTCAACATTATAGACCCATAATAATAGAGCATGATGATAGAAGGCTATGTACAGCTCAACACCTTATTATTTTATAAACAAGTTTATTATTTTCAACAAATCCTACGGAAGAAAAAGAGTTGGTCTTACCAGCTGCCCCCTTCAGAAATGACATCACCAGAACTGTAGAACATATCGAAACAAATGCGTTTTATTATTAAAAAAAAAATTCAGAAACGTATTTCATCAGGCACTGCCCGACTACCTGCCCATGACGTGGACCTTCAGGCCATCAGCAAAAATTCATGGCATGCATGTTTCGTGTGCATGCGTTTGTATGTACCCTATCAACCTATCACTATTGCAATTGTGTGTTGCACACGTAATTGCGTACTTAAAAAGTCTTAAATTGTGGGTTGACCTTTGCGGTAATCCTACCGAAGAAAAAGAGTTGGCCTTACCCAATAAAATGCCAAATCAAGTATGATATGTGGACCATAATGGGTCTTACCCAATTTAATGCATTGACTACTACGAAAATCCCACCGGAGAAAAATCGGTGTGGCTACGTTACAGATTCTGTAACGTACGCCTCAACTAAAATTAGTGATGGGAGGTGGGCCCAAGTGGACCCATTCTCCGTTTTTAGTGAAGCGTACGTTACAGAATCTGTAACGTAGCAAATCCCGAGAAAAAGAATTGGTCTTACCCACTTTAATTTCAATCAAATTTGACGTGTAATATTAATCACTAACATTAAATTCCACGACATATGTTTGATGGTATCGTTAGTGGTATTTAATGCACCCTATCACCATTACGCTTGGGTACGAAAAATGTTGTTTGGGTAATATCGGGCAGGTCTCCTCGAGGCCCTTCCAGCTCGAATAAAATACCCCGAGGTCAACCCAGCTCGAGCAGAAGTCTCGACCACTGGCACGAAGACGATCTCACTGGACGTCAAAGTCGGTCAAGGTCGAGCAATTGAGTCTGTCCGAACTCCGAGCTCTCTTGCTCGCCGAGGTCATCGAGCCCGGTCAAGGTCGGACAAGGACGAAGAGCCCAATGGCTGATCGAGATCCGAGCTCTCCTTTCTGCTCGAGCTCTCTTGCCTGCTCGAGGTCATCAAGCCCGGTCAAGGCTGGACAAGGACGAAGAGCCCAATGGCTGATCGAGACCTGAGCTCTCCTTTCTACTCACAGCAGCCAAGTCCTCGAGCACAACTGGGCTACGCCAGTCACAGGACAGATGGAATGTGAAACCCGGCTCAGGACAGTCTGACCCGTTTCCTCAGAATGCTGCACACCTTACGATGTCTAAACAGGGCCCCACATGGTATGGTGGTGGTACTGTTGCCGATGGCCGGCACATGCCCCCACGGTGTCATCATTCCTTGCGCGCATGCCCGACATGATGATCTGGCCATGTGAACCAAGTTAAAGAGACAGCCGTACATACCTAGGGAATATTATGCTTATCCCGGCTGTCAGAGGGACCCAGACACCACCGACGCGGGAACGGATGCACTCGGAGGGAAAATGCGGGAAAAATGGAGGATAAAAGGAAAGGGACAGGTAAATTGCAGAGGTTCTGAAAATTCACACAGGTTCTTCCTATCCTTACTTCCCTTTACACTGATTCTCCGAAAATTCCATTTATTCAGAAAAGAAAGGAAAAAATTCCCCTTTCATTCTTCCGATCTCTCTAACTAAGAGGGATACAAAAAGAACAACCCGATTACTAACTTGAGCGTCGGAGGGTTTTCGCCAGAACAACACCCGGCGACCCCTGACATTGTTTTCTGTGAGTACAGGTCCGAGAGACTTCCATTCTAGAAAAGACAGAGAAATTGGAATTGGGAGATAGTCCTGCTCGAGCTCGAGCTTGCTGCGAGCAGATGATTCTAGCACTGTTTGAAGGGACGCGGAAAAACTGCATCAACATTTTTGGCGTCGTCTGTGGGGATCAGTTCAAAAAGCCTGGTTTCCCAACACGTTCAGTACACACAACGCAACGATGAGAGGAAACAGCCGAAGAGGTGTGGGTCCAGAGGAGTCGGTGACTTTGAGAGAAGTGGCCAACGAGGTTCAGAATAGGGAGATCCAAGAAAGAATGGATCTGATGGAGAAACAAATGGAGAATCTGACCTCCATGCTACAAGAACTGAGGGATGGGCAGAGGAAAGCATGTAATGACGTCTCTGAATCCAGCCGTGGGAACGCTCCCATTCGGGAGAATGTAGCAGATGAAGCCCAAAGACCTAGGGCACCAAACGTTGTCGTGAGGGAGGAGACAAACATGGAGGAAAGAGGGTCTCGTCAGCACTTACAGAATACAGCCCCAACCTCTCGCGTGGAAGAGCTGGAGGGGGAGGTGCGTAGGTTGGCATAAGTTGTGGAGGATCTCCGGGGAAACGGAAAGAGCCCAAGCTGGCGAATAATGCTGGAACGAGTCCCCACTCTCAACAGAGATCATGGGTGTCACGATCCCACGTGACTTACGCTTCCCATATCTGAAATTCTCAGGAAAAAGTGATCCGTTGGTGCATATAGAGCGGTTCAATGACATGATGGTGAGTGCAGAGTTTGTCGGCAGCCCAGAGGTGCAGGGCTTTCCCGCTCACTCTGGAGGGAAGGGCAAGAGAATAGTACCGCAGGCTCCCGTGGGGAAGCATCCTCGGCTTCGAACAGATGTGTAGGGAGTTTCTAGAGCAATTTCGGGGCGCAGTGACCCTCGAAGATGATATGATGGAGCTGTCAAAAGTAAGACAGAGAGAGGGAGAATCCCTCCGGGAGTTTGTCAAAAGATACCATAGATCGGTCCTAGATCTTGGCGCGTTTAATCATCCCCAAGCTCTGAGAGGACTGAAGGACGGGATCCGGATGGGAGGACCATGGTATAATCTACGGAGTCCTTTGATCCGATCATATTCGAATGCGTATGAGCAGGTAAAACTGGATATGGTAATTGAAGAGAAGAACGCTGCAAAGCTGAGAAGTGAGCAAGTCAATGGAGCAAAGAGGAAGGAGAAAGAAGGTCCTGCCCGAGGAGCCCAAGCTTCAAAAGCAGCAAGAGACCGGGTTACCCCGTACAACCCTTACCAGAGAGCTCCCCCACCTCGAATGGTTCCCTTGCCACCTCGTAGGTCTCCAGGTCGGGATCACAGGGAGTACAGGCATCACGACAACCACACATCCCGCAACCAACCACCAAGCAGACCCGAGATGAACCACAACAGAGCAGATCGTCCATTGCCTCCCCCACTAAGAAGTTTCCCAAGGGATCGGGCGATACAGATGGTGGAGCAAAGCCCCGCTTACGGGCAATACACGAGGTTGAAGGTATCTCTCGCAGAGATACTTCAAGTGTCTGAGGAGCGAGGACTGCTGAGCCCTCCAACGCTAATGGCCAAGTCAGCAGCTTGAGGAAGATGATCGAGCTTACGAAATAGACATGGAACCACCGGCCACGAGGGTGATCTCAGGAGGGCCCACGATGGCAGGAAGTTCAAACAGGGCTGGAAGAACTATTGCAGATATGCCGCTGCCGGTCGGGAGGTCCTATTCATTACCCCCACTGCCAAAAAGGCCAAGGTTCGGCAGGTGCCCATTATGTGGATGGAGGAGGACGAGGCGAGGGTGCTGTACCCCCACGAGGATGCCCTGGTTGTAAAAGCCAACATAGCTAACAAGGAAGTTGACCGAATACTAGTAGACTCGGGAAGCTCGGTGGATATTCTCTTCAAATCCACACTCGAGGATTTGGGAATAACAGGCGCGAGCCTCGAGCAGACGAGCACTTCCTTGAAAGGATTCGGGGGAGGAAAGCTGATACCTTTGGGAATCATCAAGCTGGCAGTAACCATGGGCTCGAGGCCTTTTGAAAAGAACATGATGCTAGATTTTGAGGTGGTAGATGAAGCCAGCCCATACCAGGTAATTATAGGGAGGCCGTTTATGAGGATCAGCCAGTGCGTGCTATCCACCCATTACTTGGCCCTGAAGTATCGAGTGAATAGGGCTGTAGGGGTCGTGAAAGGCAGCCAGAGGGTGGCAAGGAGTTGCTACGCTGTGGCAGCCAAAGAAACCATGCAGATAACCTCGCTGGACTCGAGGGGGGACTCAAGGAATAGAAGGCAGAAGCCGGCTGAGGAGCTGGTGGAGGTCGAGGTGAGAAAAGACGACCCCGAGAAGAAGGTCCGGATCGGCTCGGGCATTAGCGAGCGGTTGAAAGAAAAGTTGGTAGAGTGTCTGCGAGCACACGCGGATGTGTTTGCATGGACGCATGAGGATATGCCTGGGATTGACCTAGAAGTGGCGTGTCATAGGCTGGCAATACGAAGAGATGCTAAGCCAGTGAGGCAGAAAAGGAGATGCGTCAACCAAGAAAGATATGAGGCCATCAATTCCGAGGTGGAGAAGCTGCTGAAAGCGGGATTCATAAGGGAGGTCTCCTACCCCGAATGGATCTCGAATGTGGTGCTGGTGAAGAAGGCAAGTGGGAAATGGAGAATGTGTGTGGACCTCACAGATATGAACAAGGCTTGCCCAAAAGATAGCTTTCCGCTGCCAAAGATAGACCAACTGGTGGATTCCACGGCGGGGCACGGGCTGCTTAGTTTTATCGATGCATTCTCAGGATATAACCAGATTCCTATGCACAGCCTTCATCACCAATCAGGGGCTGTACTGCTACAAAGTCATGCCCTTCGGTCTGAAGAATGCAGGGGCAACATATCAGAAGCTGGTGAATAAGGTCTTCAAGCCATTGATCGGTCGAACGATGGAGGTATATGTGGATGACATGATCACCAAGTCTAAAGACGCGGAGGAGCATGTAAGGCATTTAGAGGAGACCAATGGCTGATCGAGACCCGAGCTCTCCTTTCTGCTCGCAGCAGCCAAGTCCTCGAGCACAACTGGGCTACGCCAGTCACAAGATAGATGGAACGTGAGACCCAGCTCAGGACAGTCTGACTCGTTTCCTCAGGGCCCCAATGGCATGGTGGTGGTACTGTTACCGATGGCCGGCACATGCCCCCACGGTGTCATCATTCCTTGCGCGCATGCCCAACATGATGATCTGGCCATGTGAACCAAGTTAAGGAGACAGCCGCGCATCCCCAGGGAATATTACGCTAATCCCGGCTGTCAGAGGGACCCAGACACCACCAACGCGGGAACGGATGCTCTCGGAGGGAAAAGGCGGGAAAAATGAAGGATAAAAGGAAAGAGACAGGTAAATTGCAAAGGTTCCAAAAATTCACACAGGTTCTTCCTATCCTTACTTCCCTTTACACTGATTCTCCGAAAATTCCATTTATTCAGAAAAGAAAGGCAAAAATTCCCCTTTCATTCTTCCGGTCTCTCTAACTAAGAGGGATACAAAAAGAACAACCTGATTACTGACTTGAGCGTCGGAGGGTTTTCGTCGGAACAACACCCGGTGACCCCTGACATTGTTTTTTGTGAGTATAGGTCCGAGAGACTTCCATTCTAGAAAAGACAGAGAAATTGGAATTGGGAGACAGTCCTGCTCGAGCTCGAGCTAGCCGCGAGTAGAAGATTCTAGCACTGTTTGAAGGGACGCGGGAAAACTGCATCAACATGTTATTTTCTTTTTCACAAAATACATATTTGCTGTGCCAGAATTCGTTGGGCATTGAATTGCATGTTAATCCTACCGCAAAAGAAGGAACTGGCCAATTTGATTGAGTTTGAGGAACTTATGGCTACTTAAAATCTTAACGTTGAAAAGAAAATTAGGCTAATTACACGCACTAGATAGGAATTAGAACTGTTCTCTTAGATGAGATTATAAGAGAGATATACAGTCTCAAAATTATGCTAATATTAAGTAAAATTTTTTATTTTATTCGGACGTCTTGAAGGCCACCAAAATATCAGTGTTGAGTTCATACTTCAGAAACCAAGGGTATTTCAGTCAAAATAATTAATTTCGTCGGGCTTATAAACATGCATGCTATGGAAGAGAAAGCAAATGCGATGCCCATTTGATTTCATTTAACACACTTGCACCATCATCGTTAGAAAGTAGAGAACTAGAGAAAAAAAAAATCAAAGCGAAGATTTGATGGATAATTTTACCCTGCAAGTCCTCTTGCTCTCATTTATTGTCTCCATAATAATCACTCTCCTACACTGGAAGTTACAGTCACGGTCACAGTCAGCCACCACCCCACCGTCACCGGCAAATAAATATCCCATAATCGGTCACCTTCATCTCGTCAGAGACAGGCCACATCAAACCCTTGCTAAACTTGCAGACAAACTGGGTCCAATTTTTTACCTCCAACTCGGCCAAGTCCCAACCGTTGTGATCTCCTCATCGGAAGTCGCCAAACACGTTCTCAGAACCCATGACCAAGCCTTCGCTAGCCGCCCGAAACTGGCCGTTATTCAGAACCTCTCGTTCTTAAGTTCTACCGTCACCTTCTCCCCTTACGGGTCTTACTGGCGCCAAGTTCGTAAGATATACGTCACGGAGTTACTGAGCTCGAAAAGAGTCAGCTCATTCCAGGTCGTTCGAGATGAGGAAGTGAGGCGTCTGTTAACGTCGGTGAAAAGCCAGTGTGGGTCGGAGACAGACATGAGCAAGCTGTTTTTCAAGTTAGCTAATGATACATTGTGCCTTGCAGCTTTTGGGATGAGGTACGTGAACGAGGAAGGAAAAAAGGGCAACAATTTGTTGAGTGTTTTTACAGACAGTCAAGAGTTGGCCTCCGGGTTTTTTATTGGGGATTTTTTCCCCGAGTGGGGTTGGCTCAACTCGCTCAGTGGCTACGCAGGAAAGACGAAGAAGAATTTACAAGCCTTGAGAGTTGCCATTGATGAGATTATCAGTGAGCATCTCTTCAGGAAGCAGGCAACAGATAATTCAGGTTCGTCATCAATGGATGGCGATGGCGATGGTGATTTTATTGATGTTTTGCTTGGAGTGCAGCAACGACATGACTTGGAGGTGCCCTTTACTGACGATAATCTCAAGGCTGCTCTTCTGGTTTGTAGATATATGTACAGTATACGTCACTTTACTACCACTGCTACTTCTTTTTTAATTTTGTCATCACGAGTTTCAACCAACTGAGTGAGCCTCTGCATGTTTAGTGTGTTAGTGAGTGAGTTTAGTATAAATGTGTTTCGAGTTAATTGTGTCATAACGAGTTTCAACCAACTGAGGTGTACGTTGTCATGTTTTTATTGTGATTTCCTACGAGTATCAGTTATTATTACAAGTTATTTACAACGTCAGATGTCTAGTTCTCCTGCTCTGACTCACAATTTAGTGTAGTTCACGTGTATATCGATAAAGAAAGTCAAACGAGAGAATTTACAATTTAGACTTGAGTTAATAATTTCTGCAGTTTTATTATTATAAGTTGGCTTCTCCTTCTTTGTTTGTTTAAAATGATCATTGAAGCCAAAGTATTTTAAAACGCCTTACTTAGTATCTCTCATCATTGGTATTTTCAAGCCCTTGGAAAATATTATGACCTTGATTTTTTCTTGACTATAATCTCACTTAAAATTATTTAACAATTTAAAAGGTATTCAATATTTTATTTATAGTAGATAATAACAAGCTTGATTTTGCACAAGTTTTGCCTATATGCCCAAATCCCATCTCTAAGACCCCTTTGCTTACCGTGCATAACACAAAAAAGTAATTATATAAGAATAGGACTTAAGTGATGTATTTTCAAAATTATGTTATGAGATTTCCTTTTGTGCAAATGACTGAGGACTTGTTCATAAAATCACTGAACAAATATATATATCATACATATATTAATTGAATGTATTACCTTCAATATATTTTAAAATTTTTTATTAATTGGTTGTATTACCTTCAATATATTCTAAAATTTCTCAAGAATGAAATTATGCCACCGAGCCAGCACTCAACAGATTTGTTTACGTTGATAACATTGCATATGAAAATTATATCATTCTTTTTTATAAATATTTGGATCTTTCATAAAAAATAAACAAATGTGAAGTTCACATTCAGTATAATTTCCTCTTGTTTATGGTGCGATACAGGACATGTTTATGGCGGGAACTGACACTACGGCAGCAACAATAACGGAGCTTGCCAAACACCCAAGAGTGATGAAAAAAGCACAAGAAGAAGTTCGAAGAGTTGCTTCAGGTTGTAGAGAAGTTAACGAGATCCATATCCAGCAGCTCCATTACATGAAAGATGTGATTAAAGAGACAATAAGACTACACCCACCTGTCCCTTTACTAGTTCCGAGAGAGTCCATGGAGAAATGTGTGCTCGAAGGCTATGAAATACCAGCTAAAACTCGAATAATAATCAACAACTATGCTATTAGCAGAGACCCCAAGACCTGGAAAAATCCCCTTGAGTACATTCCTGAAAGATTTGAGGATAATGACATAGATTTTAAGGATCCATATTTTAGGTTTATACCATTTGGAGGAGGAAGAAGAGCTTGCCCTGGCTATAATTTTGGATTGGCAACTGTAGAAATTACACTGGCTCGACTTCTGCACCATTTTGATTGGGCATTGCCTCCAGGAGTTGGGCCTGATGGCGTGGATGGTCATGAGATTTTTGGGCTTGTTACCAAGAAAAAATCTCCTCTGCTGCTTGTCCCAATAGCAAACAAGGATTATGAACTCAAGTGAACTGATACCTAAATGAGTTTCTGGAGCCGGTCTTTTTAAATTTGCTGTTCTAATAATAAATCTTCTTTGAAAGAAGATAAAATAAACATGTATTTTCTCCAAATAAAACTGAATATTTCATTTTCTGATCAAAGCCGGTTGAATTGGCAATTAGATATTATACATACAACATAAATTTGGTTTCATAAACAAAATCTAGTAATCTATAAAAAAAACCGTCTAATCATTGTGTTTGTGTCCACCGCCTCTATCTCAGTGCAAGTATTGATGACCAAAATGCTGCTCAATTGGCTTCTTGAACTTCACCCTCAAATCCTTGTTAATGGAAATTGAAAAACAACATACTCATTAGATCATCTTCATGGGATTGATGCTATTAGACTTGTTACATCAATCTCACTAGTGTAATAAAAGTAAAATAAAATAAAAAATGAATATAAAGACCTAATAACAAATGATTATTGACTTTTCATCAATTAAAAAAATATCATTAGTAATAAGCCTTCAACATTTTATTTTTCGTGCTTTGACTGAATTTAAAGTATAAATAGCATTCTTACCATTGGAGGAGTCAAAGGTGTTTTCCGAGAATCCTCACATGCTTGAGTTTTATTAAAATGACTCTAAAATGAAAAATAAAAATTCAGTAACTAAATATTACAAAAATTATAAAAAAATGAGTGAAAAGTAATACATGCCTACCTTTTTTGTAACTCTTCAACTAAACTTCGCATATTCTTTCTTCATTTCATCTTGTTCTTGTTTCATTTCAGCATTTTCTTTTCTTATTTCATCATGTTCTTGTGTCAACTTGGCTATTATACTGTCCTTCTGTGACAGTATGGCCAACTTTGAAATGGTGACACCTTTGCTAATAGTTCTTAAATGAGAATTGTCAGACCTAGGTAATTGTAAGAGAGCATCATCTTTCAAATTAATTGAAGAATTTTGTGCTGGATCTTGCTGAGTTTCTTTTAATTTATCTTACAAATTTACTAAAAATAATAGTCATCAAGAAAAGATGATAAAAGCAGGCATAAAAATCGAATAAATGGATGTTCTTATAATAGTCTCTCCAGCTTGAGTGTTCACAGGTTGACCATTCTTTTTTGTATGTGCTCGTATCCATACATAAACTCTACGCACTTTAATTTTTCCACTACTATTTTTGTATAATAGAAAATGGTTTAAGAACTAATTGCTTGGCTAAAAGTTTGTTTTAAAAGAAATATATATTTATTTACCATATCATATGTCATTCTAGCAAGTCCTCTACCACCTATTGTTTGTGGGATTTTTTTCTTCTTGATATTTTTAAATTCTTTTTTAATTTCACTTGTATATTTATCTACCTTATATCTTGAAGAACCACAGGTTGGGCAGCTATCCATGTTCTTTTTTTTTTTTCTTTTCTAAATAAACAACAGTCATTTACACAAGCATGTATCTTCTCATATCCTAAATCAAATGTCTTTAAAAATTTTCTCATAGAGTAAACTGATCTAAGAAGCACATTATCCAGAGGCAGCATATCATGCAACAGTTCTAACAATCCATTAAAACACTTGTCAGACCATTTGTTTATAGCTTTATGCTTGTACAAAGCTATAATGGCTGATAACTTTGTGTATCTTGTAAAACTAAAAAATATTTGAAGAAAACGCATCTTAAGAGAGAGAAAAAAATAATATTTTAGGATTGAATAAGAATTATATTGTAGGTTTTTTTTTTAGTTGTAATCTATTTATATTTGGTTAAAAATAAAATAAAAATTTATTAACCAACCAACATTGTAATTGATAAAACTAAAAATTAAAAAAATATTTACATATACTGGGGATTGGGGTGAGGAGTATAAAACCAAACTCAACCCCATTAAGAATTTATAGATTATTTTCTCCTTATTTATAATCTTATTCTCTGAAAATTATTCAAAATTCACTTTATTTGCAATGGATCCCATAAAATTCAAAACTTGTGGAGAATTTCATCATCCTTATTTATATGTATAATTAGTTTTATTTAACGTACTGTATCACTATTGGTTAATTTGACTTTTGATAGAAAATTTGACCTTAGAAACCCTGAATAGTGAACGTGGGCTCAGAAATAGGCTTACAATTAATGTTTACTATTATAAATATAATAATGATAGACTACAAACTGTTTTGTACAGACTAATATGTACAAACTGATATGGCATGAGTAGATTGATTAAAAAATGATAATAATTATTTTTTAAAATTATGTGAACCCATGGTAGTTTTATATAAACAAATCTTCTCATGCCATGCCACATCAGTTTGTATATATTTATTTATATAAAGTGGTTATAACTCTATCATTACTCTTATATATATTTACAATTAAGGTTTTCATCTAAATCAAATTTATTATGATATAACTCATATTGCAATTCTCATATTAAAGTATAACATTATGATACTTTTAGAATATCATTTACCATAATTGAGACACTGTTAAATAGCCAAATTTCACTAAAAAAATTTGGTTGATTTTTATGACTAGCGCCTAATGTCGTGGACCACAATCATAATATCCAATTATTTGCTTGTACAATAGTATCAATTACGGTTGTATTGATTATGGGAGGTATGGTTCAAGTTGTTTATGTAAGGAATATAGTGGCGCTAGACTCTTTGGAATTTAGATAGGCCAATTCAATTGAGTTTGAGGAATTTATCACTAGTTAAAGTCTTAACGTTGAAGAGAAAATTAGGCTAATCACACACACACTAGTTTGGGACTGGACCTGTTCTCTTGATGAGATTATAAAAAAGATATACAGTCTTAAAATTATGCTAATATTAAGTAAAATTTTTTATTTTATTCAGACATATTAAAGCCACCAAAATATCAGTGTTGAGTTCACACTTCAGAAATTAAGGTTTTTTTAGTAAAAATAATTAATTTCGTCAGGCTTATAAACATGCATGTTGTGGAAGAGAAAGCAAATGCGATGCCCATTTGATTTCATTTAATACACTTGCACTTGTTGAAATTATGTGCTCTTTAAAGCATATTAATTTACTTATTTATGATAAATACATTTTCTGATTAATAAAAATATTTAAGATATTTTTACAGACATCTTAATTGTATAACTATTTTGAATAAGGTCCATTTAATTATATTATATGTATTTATGTGATCATCATATGGATTCACAGAAGACATAAATACAAGTTATTCTATGATTAAATAAATTGAGTTCACAATTGATAAATAGAGTTGGACGCTCTATTTATATTTAGACTGTAGTAAATTCATTGAATGATTTGTCTTAATCGTGCATGAATTTACTAATGTAGTTTGACTATATTGAACTGGATCACATATGAGATGTAATTAACCTTAGAGTAACTGTCAGACTTATTAAATCTCATGGGCATTGATTTTATTGCAACCTCAATCTTGAGTTAATTATAGTTTCATGTTTCTAATTGTTGTTCCATTTGAGTTACCAATGGGCGCAACATACATTTATAGTCAATATTACCCGGTATCTTCGTGGGAGCAATTATGAGTAGTGAGATTATAGATTAATAATATAGAATTTGTACAACACATCTCTTGATGAGTTTTTAGTACTTGATCATAGAATTCTCTAGCCAGAGTATGTCAACATAATCAGTATGTTGAAATTGATCATTAGAGAAAGCCAGTAAGAGTCAATGAACAAGATGTAATTAAATTAATTGAATAGTTGAGATATCAATTTAATTAACGATGTGGTACAAATGATTGTTTAGTAAAAAAATCAATGTGGCATGGGTCGAATTATTATTCGAGAACAGTTCCAATCTTATAGTGGAGCATACAATTATAGAGGTCAGTTCCAATCTTATAGTGGAGCATATTTGGAATTAAATAATTGGGCTTGTTTAATTACATGCTTAATTATTATAGCCACTATTATATGTACCAATATGATCCTTGAGTTAGCTCCTCTAATTGATTGCGCCACTACTGGATTAATAAGCAAGATAACTAGCTATTTGGATTAAAAGCTTAAATATATTATTTGGTAGGAGGCTCCAATTAATATCCTTGTGTATAAGGGGCCTTTTGTTATTTTATAAGGTGGTCCCCATTAACTATAACAAGTGTACCGCCAAAAACTTTTGGGTTTTTATCTTATTTTAATTTAAATCAATTATTTTGATTTAATAGAATTAAAAAAGTAGATAAATAAGGAGCGTAGGGTTTTCCACCACTAGAGTATAAAAAAGTTTTTTTCTCCATAAAATAAAATAGAGAAGCCATAATACAAACAAAGAAAAAAAAAATTTTTTCTCTAACTTTGAAAGAAAAATATTTTCTTGCTCGTTGTTTCAGTAGTGAAAAAAGTACCCACACATAAAGTGTAGATCAAACTTGAGTCATAACTTGGAAGATCATTGGTGACAGATTGTGATCTAGTAGAAGAGGTAGTGATAGATCATGACTTGGGAGTCTTAATTACTACAACGAAAAATTAAAGATACGATTTCAAGATTATGGTAATTCTATAAAGAATTGATTAGCTAAAAAATTTAATATGAAAGACCTAAGAGAGGCCAGTTATATTCTTGGTATCAAATTACTTCGAGACCAGAAGAATAAAAACTTTAGCCTTATCCCAAACTGCTTATATTGATAAGATACTAGCTAGATTTAGCATGAAAAATTCTAATACTGTTTTTTTACCATTTAGACATGGAATTATACTCTCTAAGGATCGGTCACCTAAGACACATGAAGAAAGAAAAAAATGTGGTGATTTCCTTATGCAGAAGCTGTGGGAAGTCTCATGTATGCCATTCTATGTGCTAGACCAAACATTTATTTTGTAGTAAGGATGGTCAGTAGATAGAATCTAATCATGGTCCTGAACACTTGACTGTAGTCAAGCATATATTCTGGTGATGATCTCATTCTAGTGGATTATACCAATTCTGACTTTATGTCAGATAAAGATTTCAGAAAATCAACTTCTAGTTATGTGTTTACATTGGGAAGTGGAGCTATGAGTTGGAGGAGTGTGAAACAAAGTTGTATCGCAAACTCCACAACAGAAGCTGAATATGTGACTGCATCTGAATCTGCTAAAGAAGCTGTTTGGCTCCGTAAGTTCCTACAAGATCTTGAGGTGGTACCTGCAGCAACTGCACCTCTTAAATTATTTTGTGATAATAGCGGTGTAGTAGCTCAGTCTAAGGAACCAAGAAACCATAAGAAGCAAAAACATATATAAAAGAAATATCATCTCATAAGAGAAATAGTGCAGAGAGGTGATATAAAGTTTACTGAGATTGTGTCAGAACAAAACCTAACAAATCCTTTTATAAAGGTCATACCTGGGAGACCTTTTAACCTGCATTTAGAATGTATGGGCATGAGTGAGTTGCCACATATGCTTTGAGAGCTAGTGGGAGATTGTTGGGATTATGTGCTCTTTAAAGCATATTAATTTATTTTTTATGATAAATATATTTTCTGATTAAAAAAAATATTTGAGACATTTTTACAGATATCTTAATTGTATAAATATTTTGAATAAAGTTCATTTAATCATATTATATGTATTTATGTGATTATCATATGAATTCACAAAAGACATAAATACAAGTTATCTTATGATTAAATAAATTGAGTTCACAGTTGATAAATAGAGTTGGGTGCTTTATTTATGTTTAGACTGTAGTAAATTCATTGAATTATTTGTCTTAATTGTGTATGAATTTACTGATATAGTTTGACTATATTGAACTGGATCACATATGAGATTTTAATTAATCTTGGAGTAACTGTCAGACTTATTAAATCTCATAGACATTGATTTTATTGCAATCTCAATCTTGAGTTAATTATAGTTTCAAGTTTATGATTGTTGTTTCATTTGAGTTACCAATAGGCACGACACACATTATTAATCAAGATTACTAAGTATCTTGGTGGGAGCAATTATGAGCAGTGAGATTATAGATTAACAATATAGAATTTAGACAACACATCTCTTGATAGGTTGTCGGTACTTGATCATAGAATTCTTTCGACACAATCAGTATGTTGAAATTGATCATTAGAGAAAGTCAGTTAGAGTTAAGAAACAAGATGTAATTAAATTAATTGGACAATGCAGATATCAATTTAATTAGCGATGTGGTATAAAGGATTGTTCAGTAAAGAAATCAATGTTGCATGGGTCAAATTGTTATTCGAAAACACTATCATAGATAGCATACAATTATAGAGATAAGTTCCAATCTTATAGTGGAGTAGATTTGGAATTAAATAATTGGGCTAGTTTAATTATATGCCTAATTATTATAGCCACTATTGTATGTACCTATATGATCCCCGAGTTAGCTCATTTAATTGACTGCACCATTACTGGATTAATAAGCAAGATAACTAGTTATTTGAGTTAAAATTCTAAATATATTATTTGGTTGGAGGCTCCAATTAATATACTTGTGTATAAGAGGCCTTGTGTTATTTGGTTGGAGGCTCCAACTATAGTAATTCTATATATTATATGAGAAAACAATCCTAATATTTCCACTGAAAGGTAACTTTAAAATCAACGGCACCATCATTGTTAGAAAGTAGAGAACTAGAGAAAAAGAATAAAAGCAGAGATTTGATGGACAATTTTACCCTGCAAGTCCTCTTGCTCTCATTCATTGTCTCCATAATCATCACTCTCCTACACTGGAAGTCACAGTCACTATCACTGTCAGCCACCAGCCCACCGTCACCGCCAAATAAATATCCCATAATTGGCCACCTTCATCTCGTCAGAGATAGGTCACATCAAACCCTTGCTAAACTCGCAGACAAATTGGGTCCAATTTTTTACCTCTAACTCGGCTGAGTCCCAACCGTTTTGACCTCCTCATCAAAACTCGCCAAACTCATTCTCAGAACCCATGACCAAGCCTTCACTAGCCCGCAACTGACCGTTATTCAGTACCTCTCGTTCGGAAGAGTTGGCGTCACCTTCGCTCCTTACGGGTCTTACTAGCGCCAAGTTCGTAAGATATGCGTCACGGAGTTACTGAGCTCGAGACGAGTCAGTGTTGGAAAAATATGCTCTTTAAAGCATATTTATACTTATTGTAATAAATAATATTTCTGATTAGTAAAATAAAATGAAGTATTTTATTCATGTATCTTTATTGCATTAATATTTTGAGTAAAGTCCATTTCATTATATTATATGTATTTATGCGATCATCATGTGGATTCGCAGAAGACATAAATACAAGTTATCTTATAATTAAATAAAATAAGTTCGCAATTTATAAATAAAGTTGGACACTTTATTTAGGTATAGACTGTAATAAATTCATTGAGTGATTTGTCTTAATCATGTATGAATGTATTGATGTAGTATGTCTACATTGAATCTGGATCACATATGAGATTTAATTAACCTAGTAATAATCATCGGACTTATTAAATCTCATAGGCATTGATTTACTGTAATCTTAATCTTGAGTTAGTTATGATTTCATGATTGTAGTTGTTATTTCATTTGAGTTACCAATGGGCATGACATACATATGTAGTCTAGATTACCCGGTATCTTGGTGGGAGCAATTACAAGTATTGAAATTATAGATTAACAATATAGAATGTGTACGACACATCTCTTGATGGGTTTTCAGTACTTGATCATAGAATTCTCTGGCCAGAGTGTCTCAACATAAATAAGTATGTTGAAAATGATCATTAGAGAAAACCAGTAAGTATCAAGGAACAAGATGTAATTAAACTGATTGGACAGTTGAGATATCAATTTAAATTAACGATGTGGTACAAAGGATTGTGCAGTAAAGAAATCAATGTGGATTGGGCGAATTAAATTCGAGCATACAATTATGGAGGTTAGTTCCAATCTTTTAGTGGAGTAGAATTGGAATTAAATAATTATATTTGTTTAATTACAAATTTAATTATTTTAGCCACTATTGTATGTTCCCAAATGATTCCCGGGTTAGCTCATTTAATTGACAACACCATCACTGGACCCAAAAGCAAGAAAAACTGGCATATTAGATGAAAATCATAATTATAATATTTGTTAAGGCCTAGTATATTATATTCAAGTGTAAAAGGGGGCTTGTGATATTTTACAAGGTGGTCTCCTAGTTAGTTACACATTCTTTCTACTTTTACGTAAGTGGAGAAATAGTTAAAAGAGGAATTCTATTTTAAATAGGAATCTTAATCCTAACATACAAGGGCTTTTCATAAGATATTATAAAAGGAGCATTATTCTCTTGAAAAAAGAGAAGAGAGAATCCCATAGATTTTAAGAAAAATAAAGAAGACATCTAAGAGGAGCCAGTTACAATTGGGGAGTGGTGAAACAGACACCCACACAACCAGTGTTGATCAAACTTGAGTTATAGTCTGGAAGATCGTTTGGAAACGGATCTATAACTCTCAATTGTTCATCTTCTCAAAACATCAAGGTATTAATTTCTAGATTACTTAATTCTTATATGTTATATGAGATCGGTCCTAAAAGGTTTTAATTGAAAAATTGAAAAAACTAGTTTTATTCCCTTCAATCAGCTCATTCCATGTTGTTCGAGATGAGGAAGTGAGACGTCTGTTAACGTCGGTGAAAATCAGTGTGGATCAGAGACAGACATGAACAAACTGTTTTTCACGTGAGCTAATGATACGTTTTGCCTTGCAGCTTTTGGGATGAGGTACATGAACGAGGAAGGAAGAAGGAGCAACAATGTGGGGAGTGTTTTTACAAATAGTCAAGGGTTGGCCTCTGGGTTTTGTATTGGGGATTTTTTCCCCAAGTGGGGTTGGCTCAACTCGCTCAGTGGCTACACAGGAAAGATAAAGAAGAATATGCAAGCCTTGAGAGTTGCCATTGATGAGATTATCAGCGAGCATCTCTTCAGGAAGCAGGCAACAGATAATTCAGGTTTGTCATCAATAGATGGCGATGGCGATGGTGATTTTATTGATGTTTTGCTTAGAGTGCAGCAACGACATGGCTTGGAGGTGCCCATTACTGACGATAATCTCAAGGCCGTTCTTTTGGTATGTAGATATATGTACAGTATACTTTACTTTACTACCACTACTACTTCTTTCTTAATTTTTTCATCACGAGTTTTAACCAACTGAGTGAGCCTTTGCATGTTAAGTGAGTGAGTTAGTATAAATGTGTTTCGAGTTAATTGTGTCATCACGAGTTTCAACCAACTAAGGTGTACGTTGTCATGTTTTTATTATGATTTCCTACGAGTATCAGTTATTATTATAATAATATAAGACTTGAGTTGATAATTTCTGCAGTTTTAATAATATAAGTGGGCTTCTCCTTCATTGTTTGTTTAAAATGATCATTGAAGCTGAAGGATTTTAAAACGCGTTACTTAGTGTCTCTCAACCTTGGTATTTTCAAGCCTGACCATTGGAAAATATTATGACCTTGGTTTTTTCTTGACTATAGTCTCACTTAAAACTATTTAGCAATTTAAAAGGCATTCAATATTTTATTTATAGTAGATAATAACATTTAACAAGCTTGATTTTGCACCAAGTTTTGCCTACATGCCCAAATCCCATGTCTAAGACCCTTTTGCTTACCGCACATAAAACAAAAAAGTAATTATGTAATAATAGGACTTAAGAGATGTATTTTCAAAATTATGTTCTTAGATATTCTTTTGTGCAAACGACTGACGAACAGATCATAAAATCACTAAATAAAATATTAAGTTCTATCATTTTGTACTTTTTGTAGCCTTTGAATTATGACGTGGGAGAAATTTTAAAATATATCAAAAGTATCATGTCGATTATATAATAAATAAATCATATTATAATATATACATTTATTTTAAATAATTATCATTTAAGTGATAGTTATATTAAATTTAAATGTACATATCATACATATCTTAATTGATTGTAATACCTTCATTATATTTTAATATTTCTTATTAATTGATTGTATTACCTTCAATATATTCTAAAATTTCTCAAGAATGAAATTATGCCACCGAGCCAGCACTCAGAAGATTTGTTTACTTTGATAACGTTGCATATGAAAATTATATAATTTTTTGATAAATCTTTGGATCTTTCATAAAATATAAACAAATGTGAAGTTCACATGCAGTATAATTTCCTCTTGTTTACACTGCAGTACAGGATATGTTTATGGCGGGAACTGACACTACGCAACAACAAAAAGTGATGAAAAAAGCACAAGAAGAATTTCGAAGAGTTGCTTTCGACTGTGGAGAAGTTAACAAGAGCCATATCCAGCAACTCCATTACATGAAAGCTGTGATTAAAGAGACAATGAGATTACACCCATCAGTCCCTTTACTAGTTCCGAGAGAGTCCATGGAGAAATGTGTGCTCGAAGGCTACGAAATACCAGCTAAAACTCGAATCATAATCAACAACTATGCCATTAGGAGGGACCCCAAGACTTGGGAAAATCCCCTTGAGTACATTCTTGAAAGATTTGAAGAGAATGACATAGATTTTAAGGATCCATATTTTAGGTTTATACCATTTGAAGGAGAAAGAAGAGCTTGCCCTGGGTATAATTCTAGATTGGCAACTGTAGAAATTGTATTGGCTCGACTTTTGTACCTTTGTGATTGGGCATTGCCTCCAGGAGTTGGGCCTGATGGTATGGATTGTCATGAGATTTTTTGGCTTGTTTCCAAGAAAAAATCTCCTCTGTTGCTTCTCCTAATAGCAAACAAGGATTATGAACTCAAGTGATGTGATACCTAGATGAGTTTCTGGAGCCCCATGCATGTGTCTTTTTTGAATTTGCTGTTCTAATTATAAATCTTCTTTGAAAGAAGATTAAACAAACATGTAATTTCTCCAAGTAAAACCGCGTATTTCAATTTTTGATCAAAGCAGGCTGAATTTGCATTTTGATGTTATACATATAATCTTCCTTTTCTTTGGTTATAAGAAGTAACTGATATTCTACAGAGCCCCATGATTTATAGGCAAGTTCAATTTTTATCATAGAGCTCAGCACTTCTTCCGTTATGAGCCCTAACATCGCAAACCATCATTAATTTCCCAAGTAGCAAATTTAAGATTTGCTTTGTTTGTTCCATCATCAATTTGTTTGTCTACTGCCGGTTTGTGAGAATTGATAATATGGTGAGTTAAGCCAAGACTTCAAATGAGAGTCAAGACTTGGGTTCTCTAGGGAAGAAAATTTTTTGAATTGAGTATGAACGAAACAAGGCTTAAGGATTGGTGAAAGACTTGGATGTTTATGGTTGGCTCTTTTAAAAGAGATGACAAAGAAGAAGTTGCACTAGGAGCCATAGCGTGCTCTGATACCATAAAAAATACAAAACTTAATTGTAATTCATTTGCATTATATATAAGTATGTATGTATTTTGGTATATTAAAAACTAATTTGCATACTGAGTTTTGTACTCATTATAGTTTATTGTGATTCAGTTTCCAGAAATCAAGATTGATTTGTGTTGAGTGAAGAGAAGAACTTATGATTGAGGACAATTGATGGTTTGACAAGATTTTTAAGCTCTTCCAATATAGTTTAATGTTTTATTTGAGGCTTGAATTTTTATCAATTGTAAAGAGATTTATTTTTAAGCATATGTGTGAGTTCGAGTAAAATTCGCTCGGTGGAGTTCAAGACGGGTCGTTACACATTACATGTGACGTGGGAACCATAACCACTTATATAGATAACTTTTCTATTATCATTATGTATTCTTATTTCAACCCATCATAAAAATAGAAATTATCTTAATTACATTAAAGCACAAATTACCAGAAACCTTAATAGATCACTTTTAATTATGCTTAACTTTATATAATAGCTCATAACACATAATTATTCATATATAAGCTAAACATTATATTAAGAATCCAATAATATTGGATTAAGAATCCAACATTCAGGCCACTCAAAGCCTTCAACACTAGCTCTTACTCAATCCATCTCAAATTTCATAACCACTATTATTTTTTTTCTAACTTTCTAGGCCATTGTGAAGTAGGATAGAAGCTTGAAATCATTGTTACATATGCTTCTTTGCTACTGACACCAATTTATTTACCTCACCCACATGTTGACCCGAATATTGTTAACATTGGTTATCCGATTCATAAAGAAAGAGTTCTTGATCATCTCGACTCGTCCAAGAATTATGAATCACTCGAGTTCTATTGTGGATGTACGGGTGGACATAAACCTAGCTAGCTAGTCTTGCCATCAAGATAGAATATAGTATTCTTGCCATTAAAGAAATTCTAGAATAACTCTAATTACTAACCAACAGCATATCCTTTAAAAAAAAAACAACATATCATTAATTTAAAAATATATTTATCACATTTTCTTTCCACATTACAAAAATGGAGCATATTAAAGGACCACTTATTATAAGGTAAAAGAAATATAATTTCACATAGGCAAAGAATCGGCCTGCATTTATTTGACAAGGTGATGTAAGGAGATACTCACATTAGCTGAAAATAGTTGTTGGGCTTATTTTGTAAACGTATGTATGTATGTGTTTATATAGATGTCGTTTAAGCTTTAGTCCTAAAATCCCAAATGTTATAAAGTCTTTTAGAACTCTTAGGGTATGTGTGTGTTTGGTCATTCTCTCTTGCGGACATGCTATTAAATCATGTAGCCATATGATTTTATATAATCACTATAGACACACTATTAAATCATACTTTTTATAGTGAATTGAGCACTGACTCTATTAAACCACATAACTTAATAGCGTGTTCATATTAAAAAAAAAAAAAGTGCACCTACACTTGAGAATTTCTATATATATATACATACATACACATGGGCTCTGATCAGGTGAGCAGTTGCACGTATAACAAACATTCATTTGGGGAACTATGTACGACTGCATGTACAAGAAAATCTGAACTTTCTTATATGTCTTTTTTTGCAAATAAATTTCATATATTCGCAAACTTTTAGAGAATAATTGCGTTCCTGACTGTTTAACCAATCTAGGTCTTCATAACTTTACTTGGCGGTCGTCATGAATTAGAAAATAGAATCATAGTAGGATTATAAATTTAAATTCTTATTTCTAGTTTAATTCCTTTTACTAGTTTAATCAAGATTTGATTAATATTTTCTTATTTAATTAATACTCATTTTCTTATAAGAAATCATAAGTCTAACATGAATAAGATAATCTTAGCTAATATAAATAAGTTTGTTGTGCTTGTTTCTTCACACAAGCTTTTCATCAATAATATTCAATAATTTTAATTAAGATATATTTTCTCCCTTCGAGAGCACTCTATTCTTAAGTTTTCAAGAATGTACATTAGAACGACATCTAGTATCACTTCCGCACTATGTCAAGTGGTATCAAAGCTTTTCTTTATGCTAAGTAGAGCTTTCCTAACCATCTATCATGCTCCACATAAAAAGCTTTCCTCCATCACCCTTTAATTCCATTAAAAAATAAAAAAATAAAAAAAAGAGAGAAACAATAATGGTTTATGGAGAAAGCAACACTCAATTTGAAGATCAAATTGTAAAGGGGATATATCGACTCGAACCATCACAAAATCATTTAGCAGAAGTATGGCTTGAAACAATGAAAACCTTAGAATCAATACAAACCCATGTTACAGCGATGGAAGAAGCATTATATAGTGTAAGATAAGATTTAAAATAGATTAAACTTGCCCAAAAAAATAACAAGGAAACTAAAGGTGTTGAAATTGTTGATTAAAGAATTAATTTTTGTGAGAAAAGGAAGACTAGTGAGGTTAAAAAAATAGGTAGCACTAGTAAGAATACAAAAGCTACTCCACCATTTCTAAGTTCAGATGATTTAGATGACGAAGAAATAAAAGATGGACGACGATGAATGCATTAAAATGACTACCGAATCAAAATTGACTTTCCATCATTCCATAGACGACTAGGCTTTTAAGAATTCCTTGATTAGTTGTCTGATGTTGAACAATTCTTTGAAATAATGAACTTTTTAGAATCAAAGAAGGTCAAGGTAGTAGCATATAAGCTCAAATGAAGTGTTGCAGTTTGGTAAGCTAATCTACAGACTTCTCATGTGTTACAACGAAAAGAAAAAGTCAAAATATGGCATCGCATGTACTACTTGCTAAGGAACTATTTTTGCCTCTTGACTACGTATTGTTTCATGAATATAACAATTGTCGTCAAGGAGCTAAAACAATCAAAAAATATGCCCGTAAAATTTCAAAGGCTTATGGAACGAAATAATCTCCGTAAGACAAAAACTCGAAATAGTTATTCGAATCTTGGATGGTTTATGCCTAGAAATAGAAGATCAAGATGAGTTATAACTGATACATACACTACAAAATGCCATTCGACTAGCTAAAAAGGTGGAGGTGCAACTGAAAAAATGAAAGGCTTGTAATCAAGCCACCCTACTCCCATTCACTTTAAGTCAACAACCAAAGTAAAGGTATGAAATTAACAAGGGAAAAGCTCCTATAGAGAATTTTGAAAAGCCAACAAAAAACCATAATAGACAAAACATGCAATTAACAAAGGATCCAACAAGTAGTAATAATCCTTATGCGGTCCTTGTGGTGATAAATGTTTTCATTGTTCAAAACCAGGCCATACATCAAATCAATATCCAGAATAAAGGAACTAAACTGTCAATTTGGCAACTCATATAAGGGAAAGTAAATTACCTAAAGAGGAATCTTATGAAGATAATGGGGATATATAAGAGGAGAATGAAGAGTGGACACATCCAGAAAAAGAGTATCCTTAGTAATACAACATTTGCTATACACTCCAAAGAAGAAAGAGGATGCTAAAAAATATAGCATCTTCAATACAAGGTGCACAGTGAATAATAGAGTATGTGATACAATTATTGATAGTGGTAGTAGTGAGAATATAGTTTCCATGATCATAGTTGACAAGTTACAACTTAAGACCACAAGCATCATTTTTCATATCTCATTGGATGGATAAAAGATTATAGAAAGACTAAAGTAATGGAATAATGCAGCATTTCTTTTTTTATTGGAAGATACAAGGATGAAGTATCTTATGATATTGTCGACATGAATGCTTGTTATATGCTTCTTGGGAGACCAAATAATTTTATCTTAATACAGTACATCATGGGAAGGATAATCCATACAGGTTCTACAAAGACAATATGAAGATTATTCTTGTCCCAATGAAGTTAAGAGTCAAGGGAACTTATCTTTTAGTACCAAAAGATGAATTTAAAATAGAATCAATGCCCACACAAGTCCAGTCATTACTATCATAATTTCAATATATTTTGCCTAAAAATAATTTCTAAACTTATTGATTCAAAATAAAGATAAAGGATTCTGGAACAAGCAAAGATAAATGATACATAGTATACGGTAAAAACAAAGTATTATAGTAAAAAAGGTAGATACCTTGAAAATGGGTAGACTCATTACTGGATTCTCTATCATCTTATTTTGAATTCATTTCTTAGAGGCAAGGATCTAGGGTTAATACCAATCAATAAGTTGAAAAAACTTCGTAAGTCAAGAACTTCCTAATACGTTGCCTCCTATGAGGAACATTCAATACCAAATTGATCTTGTCCTTCGAGCTAGCCTACCCAACTTACCACATTATCGTATAAGCCCAAACGAATATGAAATCTTACAAGCACAAGCTAAAGAATTAATCCAGAAGAACTAATCCATAAAAGCACGAGTTCATATGTTGTGTCTGCCTTGCTAACTCTGAAGAAAACAGAAGTTGGATAATGTGTATTGATAGTAGAGCTATTAATAAAATCATGATGAAATATTGATTCTCAATTCCTCGATTAGATAATATGCTTAATAGACTTGGATGGTCAAATTTATTTTTAAAGATAGATTTAAAGAGTAGATATTATCATATTTGTATCTGCCTGGGTCATAAATGGAAGATAGCTTTCAAAACTCATGCAGGCTTATATGAATGGTTAGTTATGCCTTTTGGACTATCTAATGTGACAAGTATCTTCATGAGATTGATAAATCAAGTATTGCAGCCTTTCGTAAGCAAATTTGTTGTTGTTTACTTTGATGATATTTTGATTTATAGCCGCAACGAAGAAGAACATTTGCAACATCTGCAAGAATTCTTCACAGCCTTGCAGGAGAATAGTCTATATGTCAACTTGAAAAATTACATTTTTCTACTAGATAATTTGATATTATTAGGCTATCTTATGAGTGCTGAAGGAATCAAAGTAAACAAAGTGAAAGTGAAGGTTATACGAGAATGACTAACACTAGTATGCATTGGAGATATACAAAGTTTTCATAGGCTTGCTACATTCTATAGGCATTTCGTTAAAGACTTCAGTACTATTGCTACTCCTCTCACTGATTGTCTAAAGCAAAGGCAGCTAGTTTGGATAGATAAAGCATAATAGATTTTCTTAAAGTTAAAAGAAAGATTAACTACTACACCAGTCCTTGCACTCCCAGATTTCAGCAAGTTATTTGAGTTAACTATGATGCTTCTGGGATTAAAATTAGAGCTATTCTATCCAGGAAAGATGCCCTATAGCATTGTTTAGTGATAAGCTTAGTGAGGTCAGATATAAGCGGTCAGATAGAAGTGGTCTAATTATGAATAAGAATTATATACCATTGTTCCTACTTTACAATAGTAGGAGCCCTATCTAATTCAAAACAAAATTGTTCTGAATAATGAATATGAGGCACTCAAATTTCTCAACAATTCTTCAAAGCCAAATCGAATGCATACTCGATGGATTACTTACATTTAAAGGTTTTCCTTCTCTCTCAAGCATAAGTCAGGGCAATTGAATAAATTTTTTGATGCTTTGAGTCGATAAGTAGTTTTCCTTACCTTAGTAAAAAATGAAATTATTGGCTTTGAATACCTAAAAGATCTCTATGCAGATGATGAAGATTTTAAAGAGGAGTGGAAAAACTACATCTCAGGAATTTCAAGCAAGTATTAGATATGTGATAGATTCCTATTTTTCAGAGATCATTTATGCATTCCCTAAAAATCTTTAAGGGAACATATAATTCGAGATCTTTACAGTAGTGGATTAGGAGGAAATATGAGACGAGATAAAAGTATTTCATTAGTAGAGGCATGATATTACTGATCACATCTTGAAATAGATGTTGAGAAGTTTATTAAAGATTGTTATACGTGCCAAACAGCTAAAGGCCATGAGCAAAAATACGGGTTTATATACCCCTCTTCCTATTCCTGATGCTCCTTAGCAAGATTAGTCTATGGATTTCATATTGGGACTTCCACGAACTCAATGAGGAATAAATTCTATCTTCTTCAATGTTGATCAATTTGCTAAAATGGTGCACTTCATTCCATGCAAAAGGACTTTTGATGCAAGAAATATTATCCAGCTGTTTTTCGAGAAGTTGTTCGCTTACATAGATTATCGAAGACTATTGTCTCTTATTAAGATAGTAAAGTTCCTAAGCTACTTTTAGAAGATCTTATGGAGGAGACTAGATATGTCCCTGTAGTATAGTAGTACTTGTCATCCACAGATAGATGGGCAAATTGAAGTTGTTTATCGCATTTTGCTCAATATTCTGCAAAGCTTGATTCATGAAAATCCACACTAATGGGATTATGTTTTACCTCAAGCAGAGTTCGTGTATAATAATGTGCCTAATCGATCAAGTGGAAAGTTATTTTTCAAGATTCTCTACATTCGACCTCCCTTACATACCTTAGTTTGCCTTCTTTGCCTAAACTACCATGAATGAGCATCATTGTAGATCATATGATAGATAAAGTAATCAATGTTCATGAAGAATTTAAGAAGAAATTAGAAGAATCTACTATTAAGTACAAAACAGATACAAACAAGAGTAGGCGCTTTAAATTTTTGTTGTAGGAGATCAAGTGATGGTTCATCTACAAAAAGAAAGATTTCTTGTTGGAAAATACAACAAGCTCAGGCAAAAGAAGATTGGACCATTTTGCATCCTACAGAAAATTAATGACAATGCCTATGTTGTGGACCTACCAGCCAGGTACAATATTTCTAAGACATTCAATATTCAAGACTTGTTCAAGTATCATGGACCTACATAATTGCCAAATGTTTTAGCCAACCCGAGGACGAGTTCTTCTAAAGGGAGGAGATTGATGTACGAAACAGAATCATAATAGGATCATAAATTTAAATTCTTATTTCTAGTTTAATTCATTTCACTAGTTTAATTAAGATTTGATTAATAATTTATTATTTAATTAATATTCATTTTCTTATAAGGAATCACAAGTCTAATAGGAATAGGATAATCTTAACTAATATAAATAGGTTTGTTATGCTTGTTTTTTCACGCAATCTTTTCATCAATAATATTCAATAATTTCTTAATTGAGATATTTTCTCCTTTGTCAGAGCCATCTCTCCTTGAGTTTTCAAGAATATATGCTAGAACTCCTGTAGCAATAATTTTGCTCTTATCTATACATGCCAATAACTTTCTTAGGTATCACTTTTGTTAGTTATTGTTTTATTCTTTTCATTTTTGCTCCCTGTGTGGAGTTTCTCAGCTTTTAACTTCATGCATGTGGTGTGGTGAGGAAAAGCTCATGTTATTCCCCTCCTTAATTATGTTTCCGAAATTTTTTTATTTCTTTTTTATTTTTAACAAATTAGCCTCTGAGAGATTTAATCTTTAAAATGAAAATATATGAACTTTGTTCTTACTCACGTCAATGACATTCGAACTCAAATATCTTGAAAAATGATTATCCAACTATTTTGGCTATTTTATTGGTTACATTATTTTAGAAGAAATTATACCATTCGTTTAATATATTATATACCAAGATTTTGTGGTTGTCAAAGCACATTCTAAATATATATAAAGTAGTTTTCATTAGTTTCAAAGAAAAAAGAATGCTCATTTCTAGAGTAAAAGTTGTTTGGGTAATACCGGGCAAGCCCCCTTGAGGTCAACCCAACTCGAGCAGAAGAATTGACCGCTGGCACGAAGACGGCCTTACTAGGCGTCAAAGCTAGTCAAGGTCGAGTGCCCCAAGATTGGTCGAACCCCAAGCTCCTTCTTCTGCTCGAGGTCTTCAAGCCCCCGAGCATGGTCCAGTCACACCAGCAACGGCACAGAGAGAGTGCAAGAATCGAGCATGGCCGGTTCGAAACAGTTTGACCCCTCCTTCCGACAACTCAACGCGTCGATCGACTCCTGACCATTACCCCACGCGGTATGGTGTCGTCACTGTTACTGATGGCCGGCACACTCCCCCACAGTATCATCATTTTGTACGCACACGCCCGACACTATCATTAGGCCGCGGAAACCCATACCCGCCTGAAATCCCGCATTCTCAGGGTGTGCCGCAGTAATCTCGGTTGTCAGAGAGACCCAGACACCATTAACGCAGGAACGGCTGCTCCCGAAGAAAAATGGCGAGAAAACAGAAGGATAACTATGAATCGAAGTGTAAGTTGCAGGGGTTCTTCGGCTGGAGATTATTCTTCTTCTTCTTCCTACTTTTGGTCTTTTTAATTCTCTCTATTCTTGCCACTTTTATCCAGAAATCACTTTGTTTCTTCGGTCTCTCAAACAAAAGAGGGATACAAAAAGAATAACCCAATTATTCACTTGAGCGTCGAAGGGTTTTCGCCGGAAAAACACCTGGCGACCCTCAACCTTGTTTTTGTGAGCACAGACCCAAGGAAATCGTTGTTCTGGTGAATAGAGGAAAACTGAGATTGGCAAGGATTCCTGCTCGAGCATCCTGCGAGCAGAAGTTTATGACCCTACTCGAGAGCAAGCAGAAAACAGCATCAACACTTTTGGCGCCGTCTGTGGGGATCAGTCCAAAAAGCCTGACTTCCCAACACGTTCAAAAAACACAACACAACAATGAGAGAAAATAGCAGGAGATGAATAAGTCCAGAGGAGTCGGTGACTTTGAAGGAGGTGGCCAATGAGCCCCAAAATAGGGAAATCCAAGAGAGGATGGATCGGATGGAGAAACAAATGAGGCGCTGACATCCATCCTGCAAGAACTCAGGGTAGGACAAAGGAAGGCAAGCAATGACATCCACGAGTCCGACCACGAAGCGCCCCGGGAGTATGTGGGAGATGAAGCCCAGAGACCGAAGACACCAAATGTTGCCTGGAGGGAGGAATCGAACCTAGAGGAAAGGGGATCTCGTCAACACTTGCAAGATACGGCACCTACCTCCCGCGTGGAGGAGTTGGAGGGGGAAGTGCGCAGGTTGGCACAGGTTGTGGAAGACCTACGGGGAAACGGGAAAGTCCCGAGTTGGATGATAATACTGGACAATGAGTCCCCGCTCTCAGCGGAGATCATGGGCGTCACAATCCCCCGGGATTTCCTCTTCCCGAATTTAAAGTTTTTCAGGGAAGAGTGACCCGTTAGTGCACATAGAACAGTTCAATGACATGACAGGAGTACAGGGCCTGACGATAGCCCAGTGGTGCAGGGCCTTCCCACTTAGTCTGGAAGGAAGAGCAAGAGAATGGTACCGCAGGCTACCGCGATGAAGCATTCTGAGCTTCGAATAGATGTGCAGAGAATTTGCGGAGCAGTTCCGGGGCGCGGTGGCCCCTGAAGATGACATGATGGAGCTGGTAGAGATAAAACAGAGGGAGGTGGAGTCCCCCCGGAAGTTTGTCAAAAGATACCACTGGTCGGTCCTAGACCTAGGGGCATTCAATCACCCCCAGGCGCTGGGGGGACTAAAAGATGGAATCAGGATGGGGAGGCCATGGTACAACTTACGGAGCCCTTCGATTCATTCATATTCCGATGCATACGAACAAGTGAAGATGGACATGGTTATTGATGAGGAAAAGGCCGCTAAACTGAGAAGTGAGCAGGGCAGTGGAGCGAAAAGGAAAGAAAAGGAGGGCCTGCTCGGGGAACATCGACTTCTAGAGTAATAAGGGAACAGGTTGCTCCCTATAGCTCCTATAAGAGGGCTCTCCAGCCACGGCTAGCTCCCGCTCCACCTTGCAGGTCTCCCAGTCGGGATTACAGGGAATATCACGGCAGAAACTCGTCCCGCAATCCGCCTACAAGCCGGCCCATGTCGAACAACAGCAGAACTAACCGCCCATTACCCCCCACAGCAGGGAAGCTTCCCTCGGGATAGGGCAGTACAGGTGGTCGAGCAAAGCCCCGCCTACATACAGTACACACCATTAAAGGTGTCACTCGAAGAAATATTCCAAGTGGCGGAAGAACGAGGGCTGTTGAGTCCTCCAGCACCAATGTCTAAACTAGCCGGTAGAAGAGATAGGGGGAGATTCTGCCGCTTCCACGGTGACCACGGCCATGCAACGTCACAGTGCTGAGATTTGAAGAACCAGGTGGAGGACTTGGTTAGGAACCAGTATTTAGATGAGTTTATTGAAAGGGCCACCCGGTAATCGAGCAGCAGCTGGAGGAAGACAGCCGAGCCTGCGGCATGGACCTTGAGCCACCAGCCACAAGGGTGATCGTAGGAGGACCCACGATGGTAGGAAACTCAAACAGGGCCCGAAAGAACTATTGCAGATACGCCTCTGCAGATCGAGAGGTCCTGCTCGCCGTGCCTACCACAAAAAAGGCTAAGGTGCGGCAAGTGCCCTTGATGTGAACTGAGGAGGACGAGGAGGGGGTGTTGTACCCCCACGAGGATGCCTTGGTTGTGAAGGCAAGTATTGCCAATAAGGAGATCGACCGAATACTGGTGGATTCAGGAAGTTCGGTAGACATTCTCTTCAAATCCACACTCGATGATTTGGGAATAACGGATGTAAGCCTCGAGCAGACGACCACCTTCCTGAAAGGGTTTGGGGGAGGAAGGTTGACCCCTCTGAGAATTATCAGACTGGCTGTGACAATGAGCTCGAGGCCTTTTGAAAAGAACATGATGTTGGATTTCGTGGTGGTAGATGACGTGATCCCCTACCAAACAATACTTGGAAGGCCCTTCATGAGGATTAGCCAGTCGGTATTGTCCACCCATTACTTAGCCTTGAAGTATCGAGTGAATGGGGCAGTAGGATTGTCAAGGGCAATCAGAGGGCCGCGAGGAGCTGCTACGCTGTGGCAGCAAAGGAAACTATGTAGGTAACGTGATTAGACTCAAGGGGGGAGTCGAAGAATAGAAGAAAGAAGCCTGCTGAGGAGCTGGAGGAAATCAGAATAAGACCTGACGACCATGAGAAGAAGGTCCGGATCGGCTCGGGCATTAGGGGGCCGTTGAAGGAGAACCAGATGTGTTCGCTTGGACACACGAGGATATACCCGAGATTGACCCGAAGGTGGCGCGCCTCTCCTAACAATACGAAAGGACGCTAAGCCGGTAAGGCAAAAGAAGAGATGCGTCAACCAAGAAAGGTATGAGGCCATGAACTGCGAGGTAGAGAAGCTACTGAAGACGGGATTCATAAGGGAAGTCTCCTACCCTGAATGGATCTCAAACGTGGTGTTGGTTAAGAAGGCAAGTGGGAAATGGAGAATGTGCGTAGACTTCACGGATGTGAATAAAGCTTGTCTAAAAGATAGCTTCCCCTTGCCAAAGATAGATCAGCTGGCGGATTCCCTAGCGGGGCACGGCCTGCTCAGCTTCATAGATGCCTTCTCGGGCTTCAATCAGATTCCTATGTACCGATCAGATGAAGAATGCACGACCTTCGGAGGACGGAGCGCCTTCCGTGATGGCAGCAGCAGCGGAGGGAATCTCGGCAGTAGAAGGAGCGGCCTCTTTAGTCCCTGCAGGGGCCTGAGTTGGGGGGACTCTCAGCTCTTGGTTCGGGGCATCATGCTCGAGCATGTACGCATCAACGCCCGCCTTGAGCTTAGACATATCCACATCAGGATATTCCTTGCCCAGGACGGACACAAGGCATTCATAGCTGAAAGTCACCCCGTCATTGTATTTTGTAGCGAGCCAACCTTCCAAGGAGTCCACCTTCCTCTGAAGACGAGAACTCTCTGCCTCCAAGGTCCTCTCAAAAGAATACCTCTGCACGTCCAAATTCTTTCGAGCATTCACCAGCTCGTCATGGACCGCAGAAAGCTCTTTCTTGAGCTGGACTACTTTGGACTCAGAAAGGGCTGCCTTCTCCTTGAAGGTGGAGATCTCCATACGAAGCTTCGCGGCCTCCTCGTCCTTCTGCTCGAGACTTTGCCTCAAACTTTGATTCTCAGCCCTGACCTTCTTCTCAGAGTCTAGGGTCTTAGTCTTGAAGGCAGTGGCGGCAACCGTGATGCGGGAGGAGAGGCGGTGGAGTAGGCTAGCCAGATCACTAGCATTGGAAGCCTCCAATCCCTCCAAGAACTTCTCCTCTATTTGCCTCATAAATTCCTTGACGTAGAGGTCGGCAACGTCAGGCTGCTGCTGCTCCTGTACACGTCCTGCTCCAGATCGAGCTGGAACGGCGATCCTTGGGCCCCTTCGGGTCACAACCCCTGGTGCTCGCTTAGTATCTCGAGTAGAAGGTGTAATCCTAATTGGCGTGGCGGCAGTGTTGATTCGAGACTGCTTCGTTGGAGCAGAGGAGCTGCTCGGACGATCCGAGGTGCTCACGGGCCTCTTCAGCCGATAAAGAACACCATTCATCTCCTCTTGAGAAGTGAGGCCAAACTCAACAAGATTGTGGATGGAGAGTAGCTCCCTGCACGAGCTCTCGTTGTCAAGGGCAGTGTTGACACGCGATTGAAGCTCCTCCTCAATCCAATAAGAAGCACTCCAAGATACTGTAACAACAACCAAGATAGAGTGGTGAGAAAGAATGCGAGCAGATAAATCAAAGTAAAAATGTGTTGAACAGCAGACGACCTGGGGTGCATAAATGAGAGGGAATCGGAGGGACCCCTTCAGAGGCAGAAGCAGCTTGCCCCCAATCTCCCCCGGCAAAGAAAAACCTGCCCTTCCAGTTGCCACTAGAGGTGGGGAGATCGGTAATGGGTTTCTTGCCTTTCAAACTGGAGGCGAGGTAGTACCAGCCAGCATCCTTGGGGCTGCTTTTCAATTGGTAGAGATGCTTTATCTCCTCTATCGATAGCTCACCCAAGTTACACCACCTCCACAACACATACAAACCAGACAAGACCCTCCACCCATTGGGGTTCAACTGCCCCGGAGCCAAACGAAGTCTGGACAAAACCCGAACAAAGTAAGGTTGAAGAGGCAACCTAACCCCCACCTGAAACACTCTAAATAGAGGGTGACATACCCTCGGGGAGGACGGTTGGGCATGTCACCCTTACTGGACACACGCAGGTCCACGCTAGCCGGTATATGGTACGTGTCCCTGAGCCGGTCCAGGTCCGGGTGTGAAGTCTCACACCTCATAAAATCAATGGCGAACCACCCACCCTCCGACCTTTGGCTAACCCTCTCCCCTTGTTGCGGCCGGGTCTCCCTTACAACCACGACTCCCTCAGGGCTTGGGAGAGCACTGTGACCATTCTATTTGGTTCGGAGTCATTCAAAGAAGATGATTCTTCAGACGACATCCGATGAGGTTGTTGTATGTCTGACATATTTCCTATGGACACAATCTACCAAATGGGAACCGAAACCCAAAAAATGAAGAACAAAACGAGAACAAGAATAGGGAGAGAGGTTTATACCTGAGATAGATTTGACGACGAGAGATGGCAGCGACGGCAAGGAGGAAAATGAGAAACACTTTGAAGCAATTAATTCTGGTTTAAGCAAAAATCAAAAATAGGAAGCATAATGAAGAAATTGAGAGCTTTTAAAGGAGAAAGCACGTCTCGTCAACAGACGGCACGCCTCTCAAGGGATGCGACTGTTCAAGTAACCGCCTCTTCAAAATTCAAACAAACGGCCCGGATCCATCCACGCGTCTCGCATTAAATATGAAATGACAGAAAGCGTGAACAGCTCAGCATGGAAAGATAAAAAAGACGAAAAGCCGGCCCATACAAGAAGTTTCCAGTCATGTCTCGCTTCACTCCAAAGACTAGAAACTGGGGGACTGGTGTTTGGGTAATACTGGGCAAGCCCCCTCGAGGTCAACTTAACTCGAGCAGAAGACTTGACCGCTGGCACAAAGACGGCCTTACTAGGTGTCAAAACTAGTGAAGGTCGAGTGCCCCAAGGCTGGTCGAACCCCGAGCACCTTCTTCTGCTCGAGGACTTCAAGCCCCCAGGCATGGTCCAGTCACACCAGCAACGGCACGGAGAGAGTGCAAGATTCGAGCATGGCCGGTTTGAAACAGTTTGGCCCCTCCTTCCGACAACTCAACGCAACGATCGACGCCTGTCCATTACCCCACGCGGTATGGTGTCGTCACTGTTACTGATGGCTGCACACGCCCCCACAGTGTCATCATTTTCTACGCGCATGCCCGACACTATCATTAGGCCGCGGGAACCTATACCCGCTTGACATCCCGCATTCCCAGGGTGTGCCGCAGTAATCCCGGCTGTTAGAGGGACTCAGACACCATTAACGCGGGAACGGCTGCTCCCGAAGAAAAATGGCGGGAAAACAGAAGGATAAGTATGAATCGAAGTGTAAGTTGCAGGGGTTCTTCGGCTGGAGATTATTCTTCTTCTTCTTCCTCCTTTTGGTCTTTTTAATTCTCTCTATTCTTGCCACTTTTATCCAGAAATCACTTTATTTCTTCGGTCTCTCAAACAAAGAGGGATACAAAAAGAATAACCCGGTTACTGACTTGAGCGTCGGAAGGTTTTCACTAGAAAAACACTCGGCGACTCCCGACCTTGTTTTTGTGAGCACAAGCTCAAGGAAATCGTTGTTCTGGTGAATAGAGGAAAACTGATATTGGCAATGATTCCTGCTCGAACATCCTGCGAGTAGAAGTTTATGACCCTACTCGAGAGCAAGCAGAAAACAGCATCAACAAAAGTTGTCTACCATAACTTTTTTTCAAATTTTTTACATTCCCATTTTTTTTATTGCGGGCAGTGCTGAGTTAACTTTCAACATAAACAGCATGATGACGATTGGGGGCTCATGCGCGTGGTTAAGCTTCGGACTGGGAAAAGGAAAACTTACTTTGATTAATTATGCCTTTCACTAATAAATTGTTACCAGATATATCAACGTAATGAAGGTTGTTGAGCTTGCAAAACCGGAATAATTTAAAGTGCCGCTGATATTGTTCAAAGAAAGATCCACAACAGTTAGAAGAACAAGGTGTGTGATATTGAACTTGAAATTAATCAGGTAATTTGTGTCCTATCGATATGGATATACTCTAATAATGTCAGAAAGTGTCTGTCTCTGTGTGTGTATATATAGAAATGATATACTCCTAAGAGAGTTTTTTGTTGCCGCCCAAATTAAGGCTAAATAGGTTCATAAGCTCACTAAAGAACAATGAATTGGGCCAGTACTTATCAAATCCCTTGCAAGGTTTTTGCTAATCAGTTAAATTACAGAATACCCATGTCTACCAACATGCATGCAAACTTTTTAAAAAAAAAAAATCTATCATTATATATAATATTATCAATACATTTTAATATTACCTACTGTTTACTATTTAGTATAAAAAAATATTGTTTAAAAATATAAGTACGATGGAAACCCGCACAAACCAAGCGGGAGTGGGTTTGCCTAATGCACCAAAAGTTGCACTATGATGCATCAGCCTTTAACTATGCCAAGCATAAAACCTACATTAGTTAATACAATGTATTCTACGTGCCAAACGCATCCAAATCAAATGATTGCAGTTGTAGCTAATTAGCTATAAGAATAATTAACGATAAAAATACATATTTCAAATCATAATCTCGCTCAATTAAATAAGACGAGTGGTAACGCTTTTCTTCACCATCCAAAATGCTAAATAATCACTTGATAGTTATTTCACCGAATCTTTTGATTTCTATGCAATTAAGAATTTGGGTAAATAGAGAAATGGAGGAAATTTCTAGGCATGTGGCATGGGTTTAAAACTAACTAACTGTATAATTTTTTTTTAACATAATATATAAACAAATAACATAAGAGCGAGGATATAGATTCTTTTATGTTTCTTCAGTTTCCTAGTCCTAAACAAATTCGGATACTGAAATTGATAGGGCGCCTTTTCAAGCCAGGATTCGGAATATTAATTATACAGAAAATTAACTTGGTCTATATAAGACCAATTAGCTTGTACTTGTGCATTTTATGGGATCATAATAGTAATTAATAATAAGCTGACTGTCTCGGTCCTCTCTTGATTTCTTTTCTCGGTCTCTTATTATTGATTAATTTGATTATCTAATTTTGATCGATCAATCGATCATTAGTAATGGGTTTTACAAAGACGAAAATATATATCATAGTAACTGCTTTAAGTTTTTTGCTGGTGATGGTAACAGCAGCAACCGTGCGCGTTGGTGGTGGTGGTAGTGGTGGAAGTGAGAAAGTAGTGAGTCTTGGAGGTGTGGGTTTTTCTAAAACACACAAAGTTGGTGGGGAGTCTGGTGGATGGACAAATCCAAAGGCAAACTTTGGCGACGTTGATTATTACAAGAAATGGGCATCTTCCAGGAACTTCAGCGTCGGAGACACCATCGTGTTCGAGTACAAGAGACAGTCAGACAACGTGATCGTGTCACGTAACAGCAAAGATTTTGAGTCATGCAGAACAAAATCTCTCAACCGGGGGGCCTCCACCACTGGCTCTGACTCAATCCGTCTCAGATTTACCGGCCGCCACTACTTTTGGAGCGGCTTTCCAGGCCACTGTCAAGCAGGACAGAAGTTCGAAATCCTGGTTACAGACGGATACCTCCCGCCGAGGCCGCGTTTGCCCAAACTATATTTTGATAGCACCTTTGCTTTTTCTTTCCCATTCATTCCCCTTGAATCATGTAGAAATTATTCGGATCCGAATCCTCCCCTCCTAATCAAACCTTCTTAATAACCTTATGGCACGTAACAACAATATTGAATTAATTAATAGTTGACAGAAGAGAACTCCTTTTAGTTTATTTGACTCAAATTTTGCTATGTTAGTGTAGTTTAGTTAGGATTTGATTTTTTTTTTTTTAACCTCATTCTATTATGGTTGTTGTTCAAATAACCAATATCATCTTAACAGTCTTTTACTATTTTTTATTTTTGTTTATTTTTTGTCAATTGGATTTGTTTATTTTTTGTCAATTGGATTGGATAAATTATGGGTGTTTGGCAAGTTTCATTTTAGATCAGATTAGGAGACTAAATTTGAATTTACTCCTAAAATCATGGGATTAGCAATCTCAAATGGAATTAGCAATCCCAATTTACACTGGGTTTAGTTAGGATTAATTTTTAAAATAAATTTTTATTTAATTAACCATTACTTGTATATTTAATTTAATAATCACTATATTAAAATTAATCATGAAAATTAATAATACTAATAATTGGTTGCTTTTATATATATAATTTGCTAATATTTTGATAAAATAAAATATATTTAAAATATGTAATAAAAATTTAAATTAAATATTTAAATAGTTTTTATAACTTAATTTAATTTAATTCAATATAATTTATATTCTGTTTATTATAATTATGATTACTTAATAGCTAATTTTTATATATTTAAGTTTTAATTAATTGTCTTTTAAATTAATTATAATAATCAGTTTATTATTAAATATTCATGAATAGTTCATATTTTATTTAAATGTCAACTTAAAAGTTATTTAATTTCATTCAAACATAATTTAATAATCTCCAATCCGATATCGTACCAAACATAAGATAATATTATATTATCCAGTTTAATCCAATCAAATCTAATCTATTGTAATCCTAATTATTAGTCCAATCTAATCCTACGTATTAAAGTATCTAAGTAATTAATTATTTATCGAAAGCCCTTTTTCAAAATGTCTGGCTGAATTAGTCCAATCTAATCTTAGTGCCATCTTAAGTAATTAATTATTTGTTCAAAGTCCTTTTACAAAATGTCTAGCTGTTAGTATAACGAGTATAAATTAATAATATTATGACCATACTAAATCTATTAATTTAAAAAGGAATTAATTTAATCGATAAATTAATAATTTATAAAGTGTATATACAATACAATGGACATACATTTTAATATTTTAACAATCTAATTAATTGAAAATGAATTAATCCACTAAATAATTAAATAAAAAATTAAAACTTTTACAATTTTATAATTCAACTAAGAACTTCTAGAAGCAATAAGTAAAATTAAAGTTGAGATTAAAATTATATTTAAATTTCGGGAAAAAAATAAAAATATTGTCATATTTTAAATAAAAAATTTTATAATAATTATATTTGTAATTTCAACAAATTATTAATTTATGATATAAATATGAACAAAGAATTATATAAGGGTGTTTTCCAAAAAAAGTTGTTGATGCAGTTTTTCCCGCGTTCTTTCAAACAGTGCTAGAATCTTCTGCAAGGAATGATGACACCGTGGGGGCATGTCACCATGTCGGGCATGTGCGCAAGGAATGATGACACCGTAGGGGCATATGCTCGACCATCGACAGCAGTATCACCACCATCCCTTGTGGGGCCCTGTTCGAGCATCGAAGGTGTCGCGGAATCTTGAGGAAGCAGGTCGGACTGTCTCGAGCCGGGTCTTACATTCCATTTGTCCTATGATTGGCGCAGCCCAGTTGTGCTCGAGAATTTGACTGCAGCGAGCAGAAAGGAGAGCTCGGATCTCGATCAGTCTTCGAGCTTCCAGTCCTTGTCCAGCCTTGGCCGGACCTGATGACCTCGAGCAGGCAAGAGAGCTCGGAGCTCGGACCGCTCTGAAATTCTCGACCTTGACCAGCTTTGACGTCTAGTGAGACCGTCTTCGTGCCAGTGGTCGGGACTTCTGCTCGAGCTGGGTTGTCCTCGGGGTATTTTATTCGAGCTAGAAGAGCCTTGAGGAGACCTGCCCGATATTACCCAAACACCAGTCCCCTAGTTTCTAGTCTTTTGAGTGAAATGAGATAACACTGGAAACTTATTAATGATGGGCCGACTTCCCAGCCTTTTACACTTCCCCATGCTTTCCAGCTGTAACACGCTTCCATCATTTCGCATTTAATGCGGGACACGTGGATGGATCCCAGCCGTGCGTTTGAAATTTGAAGGGACGTTACCCGAAAGGTCATGTCCCTCGAAACGCAAGCCGCCAGTCGAAGAGACGCGTCCTCCTCTTTAAAAACCTCCAACTTCTTCACTGTTCCCTCTATTTGCTCACTTTCATTCAAACCCAGAATTAATCTGCTCTCCGCCATCTACTCATCTTCTTCTTTCTGTTAGGGCGACTTCCGGCCAATCGCACTTCCTTTCTCGTTCAGGTACAAGCCCCTCTTCTATTTCCTGTCGTCCTTCTGTTTCTTCCTCTATTAAACTCTGGTTTTAGTTCGGGTAGTCTATATCTTTAGGAGAAAAATGCCAAACCCCCAGCAAGCCCGTAGGATGTTGCCGGAGGATTCGTCCTCCTCTAGTGAAAGACAATCCCTTAGTATAATTCCCGTGAGGGATTCTAGTTCAGAGGGGGAACTACCCGCGGCAGAGACCCAGCCGCGTCAAAGGGAAAGGGTTAGTCAAAGGTCTGAAAGTGGGGAATATCCCATCGACCGTATGAGATGTGAGACCACCCCTTCAGATTTAGATAGGCTTAAGCAAACTTACCTCATACCCGAAAGTGTGGATTTAAGGTTGCCGGGCAGGGGTGAGATCCCCAGCCGTCCCCCCCAAGGCTACACGACCTTCCACTTGGAGTGTTTTAGATGGGGGGTCAGGCTGCCTCTCCAGCCTTACTTTGCTCGGGTTTTGTCCAGGTTCCGTCTAGCCCTGGGGCAATTGAACCCAAATGGGTGGAGGGTCCTTTCCGGACTCTTTGTGTTGTGGAGCGTTGCGACTGGGTGAACCCTCGGTAGGGAAATCGAGCACCTTTACCGGTTGAAGTGCAGCTCGAAGGATGCTTTGGTTGGTATTATCTTACCTCCGACTGAAGGGTAAAAGCCCATCATCGATCTCCCGACCTCCGGTGGCAAGCTGGAAGAGCAAATTCTTCTTCGTTGGGGAGAATGGGGCACTGCTGCACCTCTCGGTGAGGGTCTCTCCGGTTCCACGGCATTTTGCACTCCGGTCGTTTATCCGCCTCGTGAATTTTTACTTTTAGTTTTCCCGCTTGCATCCGTTCTCATTATTTTGCCTTGGTTGTTTCTGCGGTCTCACGGGTTGCTTCTTATTCAATTGGGGAGAACTTCAAGCACGCGTGCAGACCCTACTACAAATGCGAGCTCATGCAGGGAGCTGCTGACACCCCAAAATTTTTTGGAGTCCGGTTTAATACCAAGTGAAGATATGACCGGGGTTCGTGAGATGCTGCACCGACATGTGGGGACAGCAGGAGGTGCTGGAACTTCTAAAAGAACCCGAGCAGAAACGGATGCTCGGCCTCCTCCTGCTCGGACTGCCCCCTCTGCTCAGCAGGCAGGATGAACAGAAGTGGGTCCTCCACGTAGACGAGCGAGGACCGTGCCTCCGGCTCGCCTCGAGCAGATGATGTTTAGGAGCAGGGTCGAACTAGCCGCAGAGAGCCTTACCTGAGGACTTTTAGCGAGGAGCTGGACGATAGGTTCCTTAATGGGCTAGATGAATTTGACGTTGATGAGCTGTTCAGTGCTGCCCAGCGCCTCTCCTTTCGTGCCTCAGCAGCTGTGGCCAGGATCAGGGCCAAAGCTCAAGAGTCTCAAGAGGAACTCCAAGCGAAGATTCGGAGCTTAGAGCAGGGCATGGACGAGCTGAAAGAAGAGAACACAAAGCTTCAAGAGGAGAACTCAACCTTTGCCGAGAGGACAGCGGTGGCTGACTCCAAGGCCTCTCAGTTTGAGAGGGAGCTAACTGTCACCCATGAGGAGCTGATCGATGCTCGGAAGGACCTGGATACTCAGAAATATTTCTACGAGCTAACCCTAGAGGGGGAGACCTCTCGTCTCCAAGGGCAGATTGATGCCTTAATAGTCCAGCTTGCCAAGGAGTACAACAATGGGGTGGACTTCAGCTATGACTGCCTCGTGTATGCCCTGGGCAAAGTACACCCCGAGGTCGACCTATCTAAGGTCCAAGAGGGTGTAACCGAGTACTTGCGCACCCACGAGGCCCCGACTCATGGGTCCGAGGCTTCTCCTTTCGTGCCCCGTATTGATGACAGGGAGCTCGCTCCTCCTCCTACCGATGCCCCTCATGCTACGGTTCCTCCTCTTGCTGCTTCTCCTATTGCTGCTACCGCTCCTGATGCCCCACATGCTGCTGCTGACTTGGACTCTCTTTTTTTTTTTTTTGTACTTGTAATCACTTTAATGAAATAAAAAAGCACATGTTGAACAACTTCCTTTTTGTTCATGATGCTACGCTTCGGGCTCGCAATTCACCCTCGCTAGGCACCAGTCCCGCCTACGACTTAGGCTTTGGGACTTCGGCCATAGCGTTCTTGTAGCTGCTACGCTCGGGCCTGCAATTGACCTCGCTAGGCACCGTCCCGCCTAAGACTTAGGCTTTGGGACTTCGGCCATAGCGTTCTTGTGAGCTGCTACGGTCGGGCTGCGATTGACCATCGCTAGGCATCGTCCCGCCTAAGACTCAGGCTTTGGGACTTCTGGCCATAGCGTTATTCACGAGCTGCTTCTGCTCGGGCCTGCAATTGACCATCGCTAGGCACCGTCCCGCCTAAGACTTAGGCTTTGGGACTTCTGGCCATAGCATTCTTCGCGAGCTGCTTCTGCTCGGGCCTGCAATTGACCCTCGTTAGGCACCGTCCCGCCTAAGACTTAGGCTTTGGGACTTCCGGCCATAGCGTTCTTCGCGAGCTGCTTGGCTTCAACTTGAATTTATATTACAAATGTTTTTCATACTTTTACATGCATTTGAGTTTTTACATATCCCCATTTTGGGAAGGAATCCTACATTAACACTCACAATACAAGGAGACTTACTGGAAAATTTTCATCAGAAGTTGTGCGTTCCACGGCCTCTTGACCTCTCGTCCATCCGGATGAGCTAGCCAGTATGCTCCTGGTCCTGCTAATTGTGTGACTCGATAAGGGCCTTCCCAATTTGGCCCTAGTACACCTTGCCTCCAGTCCTTCGTGCTCTGGTTGACTCTTCTGAGTACCCAATCACCCACCTGGAACCGGCGAATGTGCACATTTCGGTTGTAATAACGAGCCACTCTCTGTTGATATTCTGCGATCTTAGCAGCGACCCTTTCTCTCTTCTCTTCCAGCAAGTCCAGACCTGCGCACATCTACTCGCTGTTTTTCTCCTCATTGAAGTGTTCCGTCTGATGCGTCCCCATTCCTATCTCAGCCAGAACCATTGCTTCGTGCCCAAACGCCAAGGAGAACGGGGTCTCTCTAGTGGCCGTTTTGTGTGTGGTTCTGTAAGCCCATAAGACACCAGGTAGCTCGTCCACCCAGGCTTCTTTTTGCTCGCCCAGTCTGGTCTTCAGGAGTCGTTTTATGGTTTTGTTCGCGGCCTCTACTTGTCCATTGGCTTGTGGGTGTGAGGGAGAGCAAAATTTCAACTCTATCCCCAGATTTCGGCAGAAGTCTCTGAATTTGCCTTTGTCAAATTGTCTCCCATTGTCTGTGACCAATGCATGAGGAATCCCATACCTGCAAATCACATTCTTCCAGATGAAGTCAGTGGTTTTTCCTTTCGTAATGCTGCTCAAGGCTCCCACTTCGAGCCATTTGGTGAAATAATCGATTGCGACTATAGCATGGGTGGCAGACGCTTTCCCCTTTGGCAGTGGCCCGATCAAATCAATTCCCCATTGAGCAAACGGCCATGGTGAGTTCATCACCGTAAGGTTCTCTGGAGGCTGAGTTAAGCAGTTGGCAAAACTCTAGCAACTTTTGCAACTTCTGGTTTTCTCCTGAGCATCTTGGTGCATGCGAGGTCAAAAATATCCTTGCCTTAGGGCCTTGAAAGCCAAGGACCTCGTGCCAGAGTGATTTCCGTAGATTCCTTCATGTATCTCTCGAAGGACATAATCGGCCTCCTCCTAGTCTAAGCATCGCAATAAGGGGAGAGTGTACCCCCGTCTATATAAGACCCCGTCGATGAGAGTGTACCTGGCCGCTTTGCACCTCAACTTCCTTGCTTTCTTCTTATCGGCCGGCACTGTCCCTTCCTTAAAGTAAGAAACGATCGGCTCCATCCAGATGTTGCTCGTCGATAAGCTCATCACCTCGTTATCCTGCTCGATGCTCGAGCAGGTCTTCATTTTCAAAGGGATAGACTTTGGTAGCTTGGGGTCCGATGCGGCTACCATGCGAGCTATCATATCAGCTCAAAAATTCTTCCCCCTTAGGATTTGCTCCACCTCGATAGCTCAGAAACTCCCCATTAGCTGCTTCACCTTCCGAAGATAGGCCTCCATCTTCTCCTCTTTCTCTTGGAAGCTCTCGTCGAGGTGGTTTGTTACCAGCTGCGAGTCTGTTCGAAGCTTTACCTCCTCTGCTTTTACTACCGAGGCGAGCTTCAATCCCACTATTACAGCTTCGTACTCGGCCTGATTGTTGGTAACTTCAAATTCTAATTTCACAGCGTATTGCATCTCTGTCCCTTCAGGACTTAAGAGCACAACTCCTGCTCCTGCTCCCTGATTTCCACAAGATCCATCTACTGTGACTATCCATGTGTTGGTCTAGGCCTGAGAATATGGTAGGGGATCACTCTCTGTCTGCTCATCCCTTGCAGTGCACTCGACCACGAAGTCAGCTAAAGACTGTGCTTTTATGGCTGCTCGGGGTTGGTAATTAATGTCGAACTCGCTTAGCTCCACTGACCATTTTACCAACCTTCCAGAAGTCTCAGGCTTGTACAGAGTTTTCCTGAGGGGCTGGTTTGTTAGAACCGCCACTGAATGTGCCTGAAAATAAGGCCTCAACTTTCGGGCTGCCGTGACCAGGGCCAGTGCCCATTTCTCCATCAGTGGATATCGAGTCTCAGCTTCCAGCAAAGCTCTGCTCGTGTAATAAACAGGGTATTGTACCCCTGACTCCTCCCTTACCAGAACTGAGCTCGTCGCCCATTGGGACACAGCTAAGTATAGAAACAGTACATCTCCTGCTCGCGGTGTCGACAGCAACGGATCTTTCAACAGGTATTCTTTCAACTGCTGGAACGCCGCTTCGCATTCTGGCGTCCACTTTGCCTTCCTGCCTTTCTTCATTTCCTGAAAGAAGACTCGACATTTATCCGTGGCTCGAGATACGAACCTGTTGAGGGATGCCAGTTTGCCGGTCAGACTTTGTATCTCCTTGAGGCTACGGGGGGACCTCATTTCCACCACTGCTCTTATCTTCTCTGGATTGGCCTCGATCCCCCTGTGACTGACCATGAAGCCTAAGAATTTTCCCGAACCTACTCCAAAAGCACACTTCTCTGGGTTTAGCTTCATCCGGTACTTTCTTAAGAGTGCGAAGGTCTCCTCTAAATGCCTTACATGCTCCTCCGCGTCTTTAGACTTGGTGATCATGTCGTCCACATATACCTCCATCGTCCGACCGATCAATGGCTTGAAGACCTTGTTCACCAGCCTCTGATACGTTGCCCCTGCATTCTTCAGACCGAAGGGCATGAACTTGTAGCAGTACAGCCCCTGATTAGTGATGAAGGCTGTGCACTCCTTATCTGATCGGTGCATGAGAATTTGGTTATATTCTGAGAATGCATCCATAAAACTAAGCAGCCCGTGCCCCGCCGTAGAATCCACCAGTTGATCTATCTTTGGTAGCGGAAAGCTATCTTTTGGGCAAGCCTTGTTCACATCTGTAAAGTCCACACACATTCTCCATTTCCCGCTTGCCTTCTTCACCAGCACCACATTCGAGATCCACTCGGGGTAGGAGACCTCCCTTACGAATCCCGCTTTCAGCAGCTTTTCCACCTCGCAGTTGATGGTTTCATATCTTTCCTGGTTGACGCATCTCCTTTCCTATCACACTGGCTTAGCATCCTTCCGTATCGCTAGCCTGTGGCATGCCACTTCCGGGTCAATTCCAGGCATGTCCTCATGCGTCCATACGAACACATCTGCGTGTGCTAGCAGACACTCCACCAGCTTCTCCTTCAGCGGCTCGTTAATACCCGAGCCGATCCGGACTTTCTTCTCGGGGTCGTTTGCTTTTAATTCGACCTCCTCCAGCTCTTCAACCGGCCCTTGCCTTCCATTCCTTGAGTCTCCCCTCGAGTCCAGCGAGGTTATCTGCATGGTTTCTTTGGCCGCTACAGCATAGCAGCTCCTCGCCACCCTTTGGCTTCCTTTAACGACTCCTACAGCCCCATTTACTCGATACTTTAGGGCTAAGTAATGGGTGGATAGCACGCACTGGTTGATCCTCATAAACGGCCTCCCTAGAATTGCTCGGTATGGGCTGGCTTCATCTACCACCACGAAATCCAGCATCATGTTCTTTTCAAAAGGCCTCGAGCCCATGGTTACTACCAGCTTAATGATTCCCAGAGGTATTAGCTTTCCTCCCCCGAATCCTTTCAAGGAAGTGCTCGTCTGCTCGAGGCTCGCGCCTGTTATTCCCAAATCCTCGAGTGTGGACTTGAAAAGAATATCTACCGAGCTTCCCGAGTCAACCAGTATTCGGTCAACTTCCTTGTTTGCTATGTTGGCTTTTACTACCAGGGCATCCTCGTGAGGGTACAACACCCCTTCCTCGTCTTCATCCGTCCACATAATAGGCACCTGCCGAACCTTGGCCTTTTTGGCTGCGAGGGCAGTGAACAGGACTTCTCGGCCGGCAGCGGCATATCTGCAGTAGTATTTCCGAGCCCTATTTGAACTTCCTGCCATTGTGGGCCCTCCTGAGATCACCCTCGTGGACGGTGGTTCCATGTCTATTTCGTAAGCCCGGTCATCTTCTTCAGGCTACTGCTCAACCACCGGATGCCCTCCTTCAATAAATTCATCCAAGTACCGATTCCTAACCAAATCCTCCACCCGGTTCTTCAAATCCCGTTTGCCAGCTGGCTTGGCCATCAGCGTTGGAGGGCTCAGCAGTCCTCGCTCTTCAGCCACTTGAAGTATCTCTTTGAGAGATACCTTCAACCTCGTGTATTGCCCGTAAGCGGGGCTCTGCTCCACCACCTGTATCGCCCGATCCCTTGGGAAACTTCTCGGTGGGGGTGGCAATGGGTGATCTGCTCTATTGTGGTTCATCTCAGGTCTGCTTGATGGCTAATTGTGGGATGTGTGGTCGTCATGACGCCTGTACTCTTTGTGATCCCGGCCCGGAGACCTGTACTCTCTGGTAATGGTTGTACGGGGCAACCCGGTCCCTTGCTGCTTTTGAAGCTTGTGTTCCTCGGGCAGGACCTCCTTTCTCCTTCCTCTTTGCTCCATTGCCCTTGTCACTCCTCAGTTTTGTAGCTTTTTCCTCTTTGATTACCATATCCAGTTTTACCTACTCATACGCGTCCGAATATGAGCGGATCGAAGGATTCCGCAGATTATACCATGGTCTCCCCATCCGGATCCCATCATTCAATCCTCTCAGAGCTTGAGGATGGTTAAACTCGCCAAGATCTAGGACCGATCTATAGTATCTTTTGACAAATTCCCGGAGGGATTCTCCCTCCCTCTGCCTTACTTCTGACAGCTCCATCATGTCATCCTCAGGGGTCACTGCGCCCTGAAATTGCTCTGCGAACTCCCTACACATCTGTTCAAAGCTCAAGATGCTTCCCCGTGGGAGTCTGCGGTACCATTCTCTTCCTCTTCCCTCTAGAGTGAGTGGGAATGCCCGGCACATCTGAGCTGCCGACAATCCTTGCACCCCTGTCATGTCGTTGAACCATTCTATATGATCACTTTTTCCTGAGAACTTCAGATCCGGGAAGCGGAAGTCATGTGGGATCGTGACACCTATGATTTCCGCAGAGAGTGGGGATTCGTTATCCAGCATTATTCTCCAACCTAGGCTCTTTCCGTTTCCCCGGAAGTCCTCCATAACTTGTGCCAATCTGCGCACCTCTCCCTCCAACTCTTCAGCGCGAGAGGTCGGGCCTGTATCCTGTAAGTGCTGACGGGACCCCCTTTCCTCCATGTTTGTTTCCTCTCTCACTGCAGCATTTGGTGCCTTAGGTCTCTGGGCTTCGTCTCCCACATTTTCCCGAATGGGAGCGTTCCCACGGCTGGACTCCGGGACATCATTACACGCTTTTCTCTGTCCTTCCCTGAGTTCTTGCAATAGGGAGGTCAGAGTCTCCATCTGTTTCTCCATCCGATCCATTCTTTCCTGGATCTCCCTATTCTGGGCCTCATTGGCCACTTCTCTCAAAGTTACCGATTCTTCTGGACTCACTCCTCTGCGGCTGTTTCCTCTCATCGTTGCGTTGTGTATCTTGAACGTATTAGGAAATCAGGCTTTTTGTGCCGATCCCCACAGACGACGCCAAAAAACGTTGATGCAGTTTTTCCCGCGTTCTTTCAAACAGTGCTAGAATCTTCTGCTCGCGGCTAGCTCGAGCTCGAGCAGGACTGTCTCCTTCTTCTTGTTCCTGTCTTTTTCAGAACGGAAGTCTCTCGGACCTGTACTCACAGAAACAATGTCAGGGGTCGTCGGGTATTGTTCCGGCGAAAACTCTCCGACGCTCAAGTCAGTATTCGGGTTGTTCTTTTTGTATCCCTCTTAGTTAGAGAGACCGGATGAATGGAAAAAATATATTTTTGCTTTTCTTTCTGGATCCAGGGAATTCCGGAAGAATCTGAAATCCAGGTAAAGAGAGAATGAGAGTTAGAAGAACCTGTGTGAAATCTTCCAACCCCTGCAACTTGCTCATTCGTTTCCTTTTACTCTCTGTTTTTCCCGCTCTTTCTATTTCCAGGCTGTCCATTCCCACGTTAGTGGTGTCTGGGTCCCTCTGACAACCGGGATTAGCGTAATATTCCCTGGGAATGCGCAGCTGTCCCCTTAACCCGGTTTACATGGCCAGATCACCATGTCGGGCATGTGCGCAAGGAATGATGACACCGTGGGGGCATGTGCCGGCCATCGGCAACAGTACCACCACCATCCCTTGTGGGGCCCTGTTCAGGCATCGAAAGGTGTGCGGAATCTTGAGGAAACGGGTCGGACTGTTCCGAGCCGGGTCTTACATTCCATTTGTCCTATGATTGGCGCAACCCGGTTGTGCTCGAGAATTTGACTGCAGCGAGCGAAAGGAGAGTTCGGTCTCGATCGGCCTTGAGCTTCCGTCCTTGTCCGAGCCTTGGCCGGACTCGATGACCTCGAGCGAGCAAGAGAGCTCGGAGCTCGGACCGCTCTGAAGTCCTCGACCTTGACCAGCTTTGACGTCTAGTGAGACCATCTTCGTGCCAGTGGTCGGGACTTCTGCTCGAGTTGGGTTGTCCTCGGGGTATTTTATTCGAGCTAGAAGGGCCTCGAGGAGACCTGCCCGATATTACCCAAACAAAAGTATTATCATTAACTTAGTCCTTTGCCCGAATCAATACCCAAAAATTTATTATATAATAGAAGTTTTATTAATTTATTAAGTGTTAAATTATTGAGGTTTGGTTGTATAAGTTTATAACCAAATTAATACACACACCTGCACACCCACAAGAGGGCTCTAATACACGATCTTGGATATATATTATATGCAGACCGTTGAGTACTTCCGTTTGACATACCCTATGGTCAATATATTTCGTTTAGCTGCCCGCAACTATGCCCATCCCCACATGAAATGTCTTAGTCACCACCAATCTATGCTTTTCAATATTATATAAAATAAAATATTCTCCTCATTTTTTCTCAATCTCCAATTTTTTTATTACTGCCAGCACCCTTTTCCTTATTTTCTGTAAAATTCTTCCATCTCTCTAATTATTATTTTATTATTTTATTATTAACGTTGGTGGTGTTAGAATCGCGTTGATGTGAACTACCAGTTTTAGATTCGTATTAATGAGTACAGAGAAACGGGTGTTTAAGGTTTGGTTTTTAGAAAAAATAATTTGAAATTAGGTTAAAAAATGAAGAGAGTAAAACTAACATTCTAAAAAAATGTAAAGGTAATTTGGTAGTTTAATAGATGGCTTAAAAAAAATGTTGTTGAACCAACAATATAAAATTTTTGCATGCTTATGCCAATACATATATTAAACACATTGTTAAACACACTTGCCAAAAATATTCATAATGCACGTATCCAAAAAATCTTTCCAAAATGTGTATGTAAACATTGTGATCCTAATTTACTTACTGGCAGTTATAATAATGAGCTTAACCTCATTAACTTAACCATCGCAACCTAATATCAAAATTGAACTCCATCAATATCATCGTATACATATAAAATTATAGGCTCCAATTTCTTCAAGAACAATTTCCTATAACCTTATGCATCTTGATATCACTTTTTCACAGTAGTAAAAAATTATTTTCTAGCCCTCAATCTCTGATTTTTATTAAATATAATACTAACTTAAATATATAATATTTTGTAGGGCTTATATAGATACATAAACGTATATATGGTAAAAGTTTCAAAGCCAATTTATTTAAAATCTATTTCAAATCAATTTTATTTCAAGACTAGTAGATACTGACATCTAGAATCCAGCATTGAGGATCCTTCACTCTTCAATTCAAAAGATCAAAACAATTAAAATATAAGGAATTGAGAACCCAAAGAGGTAAATCTAGAAAATTTCACAATTTTTAGAGAGGCTTCGTCGGCCCAAACATTTTTTTCCATCTTACAACACTGCAAAAATGTCAATTGTCCAAAATCTCAATGTCTAATTTGAAAATTCATTAAAAATAGAATATAAGTCATTTTTTTTATGGGTATTATTTTTACCCTTCTTGATCTAGGTACATAAATTAATGTAATTAGAGAATGATAAGTGAATTCTAATTTGTTTTATCTTCCAAAAAATCTTGATGTGAACAGATTTTCAAAATTCAAAATGCATAATTTTTTTTTAAGTGAGTGACCATCATATAAAATTCTGTGTATTTTATTAATCTACGTGGTTTTTCACCTTATCAATAACTCCTTAACAAATAATACCCATAAAAATTATATAAACTAAGAATCAAAAATTCCAAATGTATCTTAGAGATGAAACACAATAATTTTTAAGTTTTTACAAAAAAAAAAATTGTACTCTAATGATAAAAACATAAGAAGCAGCAAATTGCCGACTGAGAAGAAGCTAAGTCCCAGTTTTCTCTTCAATTTTTATATTTATAGGTAGAGTATTTGCTAGTGGGCTTGGTTGGGTTTGACTTTAAAACAATAAAACCTTAGCCCAATAATAATCCTAAGCCTTATATCAACTAAGTCCAAGCACGTAAACGAAAACGATACTCATGCCCACTTTGATATTATTGGCTCTGACAAATAACAGTAACAGTAATAATAACATAGTAAAAAAATTAAAGGCAGATAAGAAAATAACCAATAATCATAACCATTCAATTAAAATAATATTAATGGTTGCTCACCTGATTTCGGGTATTATACCTTATTTTAAAAAATATAGGTGTCTGCACTTGATAACGATTTTATATATATAGAGTCAGCTTCAAGATCGAAATTAAAATCACATATTAAAATTTAGAAGGAGTTTACAAAATTATTAAACAGTGAAAAGGCAATTACCATATTGTAAACTCTTTCCATATTTTAATTTTAGATCTAAAATTGAATATATATATATATATATATATAAAATAAGGATGTCTTTACTAGAGAATTATTATTGTTGTTGTTGTTATTAATATTATTATTATTATGATTATGATTATATATTCAAAAAAGTGATCCATGACTTTACTAAATTCAGGGATAAGTTAAAAAACAAAAAAAAAATACATTGGAGTATGTGTTTTTTAATCTTTTCGTTTATCTTTTAACAAAGTCAGAAATCTCTAATTAGAAAATCACCCGATATATATATATAAGGGAATCACTAATTTTAATAAGAGATAACATAAAAGATTTAAAACAAAAAATATAGATTCCAATACACTACAAAGACAAAATACAAATAATCAAATGGTGTTCATAATATTTTTTAACTTTTTTTCTATGAACATATCGCTGATCATATTATTAAATTAAAAATAAAAACAAGATGTTAGAGGAGACATAACGAGTCTTATCTCCCAGGATGCACATAGTGCTAAAACAAAAATTGTATGAGGAAAAATAATTGAACAAAACCACTTATATTTCTTAAGAAATATAATATGAATACGAGCATAATGGAAGTTGGCATTTTAACAACATGAACATAGTAATTTAACTCAAAAGAAGTTAATGATAGTATAAATGCCGGAATTTTTAAAGATTTTGTGTCTGATAATGTATGATAATAAAATAATTAAGAGCGTGAAATACTGAAATTGACAGGAAGTTTCTTTAAATCAGCAGGATTCGGAATATATACTATATCAAACTTTTTTTCTATATAAGAACAAGCACTATATATACCGGTGTGTTTTATGACAATAATTAATAATTGAATAAGGTTACTAGCTAATGTTATATTCTCGCTAGCTGCTCTAATATTGATTTGATCCTCTCTTATTGACCATATATCTAATTCATTATTAATTAATGGCTTTCGCAAATAAAACAGTAAATTTATAATATCTTTTTTGGTGATGGCAGGTGGCAACAACTACTCATGTTGGCGTGTCATGCGTTGGTGCATGACTTTGTGGTCATTGGTCAAATTGAGAAAGTCACGAGTCTTGGCGGTGATGGTTTTTCTGAAACTCGCACAGTTGATGAAATGCTCATTTCGAGCATTCTTTTGTCTCTGAAACTACCGAAAACTACTTAATATTTCTTTAGAACTATATATTCTTTGTACAAGCACAAAATATTGGACATATGATAACAACAATATTGGACTATTGGTAATTGGTTGCGCGCCCCACTGGCTGTCTCATGCTCTTTAGGCTATGTTTGGGAGTGTTGTGTGGCAGCTGGGCTGTCAAAGCCCACCCGATAAAGTGTTTGTTTACACTTTTGTAGCTAGGCATTAACAGCTTCACAGCTTTTACACCCCAGCTGCACATAAAATTACTAAATTAACCTTATTTTAAACCAATTTTTTAACTTAATTTCAAATTGATTTTTTCCTAAACCAAACCCTAAACGCCCATTTCTTTGTTTTCATCGATGCGATTCCGACGACGGCTGTTCTCAATAGCGTGATTCCGATGCCATAAGTTCTCATCGACGTAATTTCGAAGCCAGCAGTTTTCATCGACGTGATTCCAACGCCGGTAGAAACAACAACTAATTTCAACACCGACTAGCTCAAAGTAAGAATCGATTGCACTTTTTTATTTTTATTTTTTTGTTCTGTAGGATAATTAATATATAAATTCTGTGGGTTCATCTATTGCTAGACAGAATTTTGTTTTTTGGCTTACATTTTTTTTTTCTCAAATTAATTTGATGCAGAGCAGAATCATTGACCGAATCAGTGAGTTTGCATTCTTCTTCCATTTTTCTTAAAATTAAAAAATAATAGATTCGTATATTAATTCGCTGGAAATTTGCTAACTTATTGGCTATCATTTTGTGCAAAGGTTGATATTGTTGCTGCCTTTACTACCAAAAAAGCCATTACAAAAGGTAATGACGTTACTTTCAAACTTTTTTCCTTGTTTTTCTTCAAATATATATTTAATTGCTTTTGATTTTTACATGGTCTGAATGCATTCAGTTACAATCTTTTCGATAGTTAGCATAATAAATATTTGATTAAGAATGCTTGGTAAAGCTATATTCATCATGCTATATTTTTGAACTCCCTGAACCCAAAAGAACTCATGTTAATTCTGTTTTTATTAAAAAAAAAATGGGTATAGCTCTTAATTAATTTGTTTCTTATATTGTTGTTTGACAAAGAAATACCGTTCTTTATTTTAGGTTTAAGTTTATGAAATGTTTTTTGAAGGTTCATTTGAAACTAACAAAATATGTGATTCTTGTACATTTGGCAACCCATTTTCTATTATCCAGCTCTAAATTAATTTGATCTGTTGAGTATTTGTCATATTTTCAGTATATATTTGGCAACTTTTGATCGTTTTCTGTTCTTTGCAACATTCAAGTGTTTAAGCACTGCCAACATCTCCTTGTGCCACATTATGAAGACTTTTTTGTATCTTTTTCATACTCATATCAGACTAGAGCTTTGAAGATTGAATATTTTCTTCTATTGTTACAGAGTAACCTATTTTATCTATTTTTAAATGGTTTCAAGTAGTGTCCTCTGTTCTCATGGTTATCTTTCAATGAAATAATGCTTGTTCATGTTCCTTTAGGTAATTTCTTGAATCATTACTTGTGCAACTATTTTATTATTCCATTTTTTTTTTTTGTGAACAATGCAGAATGAAACTCAAAAGATTATTGCCAATCATGAATTAGTTTTGAGAGTGAAGGAGTTTGAATTTGACCAGCTTATTTGTGTGACAGTCTGAATTATCTCATTATAATTTTAGATAATCGGTTTAGATTCGATCTAAAAATATGGATAATGATTAGGAGGAGTTTGACCAGCTTGTTTGTGTAACAGCTGTTTTGATGCATCATTATTATTTAACATTTATCCATAAGGAGCCTTGTATGAATTCTACTCAAACAGGTCATAAATGGTTGATAGAAATACTTGATGGAAATGTAAGTAGGTGCTTTAACATGTTTCGAATAAATAGTGATGTATTTTTAAGATTATGCACCAACTTAGAAGATAATTATGGGTTAAAGAGTTCAAGGAGAACATGTACTACTAAGATGTTAGGAATGTTGTTGTATATACTAGGACAAAGTGTAGGAAATAGATCAGCAATGGAGCGGTTCCAACATTCTGGTGAGACTGTGAGCAGATATTTTGACAAAGTATTAGATAGTGTATGTCATATGTCCATAGATTTGATAAAACCGTTGGATCCTGACTTTACTACCACTCCCAAAGAGATATCTGAAGATTCAAGATATATGCCTCACTATAAGGTAATTGACAAAATTAATTTAATTTATTATTTTTCTTTTACAAACCTAAGCACTTCATAAAATGATTGACGTATATATTCTTGTGATACTTTTAGGATTGTATTGGTGCTATAGATGGTGTTCATATACCTGCCACAATATCTCCGGAGGATCAGATTCCATTTATTGGTAGAAAAGGGATACCAACTCAGAATGTAATGGCTGTATGTAGCTTTGATATGCAATTCATATTTGCAGTGGCAGGTTGGGAAGGCAGTGCCCATGATGCAAGGGTATTTCAAACAACTATTATGAATCCTACATTCAATTTTCCAAATCCTCCTCCAGGTTTGTATTTCTAATTTTTTATATACCTATTCAATTGATTTGATTATTGTGTTATGTACTATATATATATATATATATATATATATATATATATATATATATATATATATATTAGGAAAATATTATTTAGTAGATGCCGGATATCCAGAGTTAAGTGGGTACTTGGGACCATATAAAGGTGAAAGATATCACCTTCCTGAATTTCGCCGAGGTAGCCAACCAATGGGTCATAAAGAATTGTTCAACTGCAAGCACTCTTCCTTGAGAAGTGTTGTTGAGCGTACTTTTGGGGTATGGAAGAATACATGGAAGATTTTACGAAATATGCCAAGATATCCATTCAAGAAGCAGGTGAAAATAGTTATTGCTACCACGGCGTTACATAATTACATCAGAAGATATTCACAAAATCATGATCATTTTGATGAAACAATGGATGAGTCAATTCATGATATTAGTAAATGTATAAGTAATATTGCATCTCATATTGAAAGTTATGATTCAGTTAATAACACAACTCAAGATATAATAATCTTGAGAGATAGAATTGCTGCAAGTTTAATGGACGAATGACAATGAAAATTTTTATAAGAATTTTGTAATTAATTACATTTTAATTTTATTATGTTTTATTGTTCTTTATTAGACATATTTGGTATAATTTATTTCTTTAATCAATGTGCAAATATTAGAATTTATATATTTTCATTTTTAAATTATTTTGTTTTAAAAATTATTTATTGCAATTTGTGCAAAAAAAATATATTATTAATTAAATATTAATTTAATTTGTCTAAGTAATAAACATAATTGTATGTTAATGTAATAATTTAAAGTATGAAAAATAATTTGATTGGTTAATAATTAAAAATAATATTATTTAAAATTAATTATTGCAAATATTTATCCACAACATGGCTATTAAATTTATCAAATACAATCAACTGCTGCTACTTAAAAGTTACAGTACATTTACCAAACATTATCAACTTTTGTAGCTTTCTTTAAAAGCTACAGCACTTTTACCAAACACCATCAGCTTCTACTCCACAATTATAACTTTTACTCCACAGCAGCTACAGCTTAAAAGGTACATCACTTCACTCCCAAACATACCCTTAATTTTTTTAATCGATTGTCAAATTTAAACTAATCTCATTCTCTTTACTTCTCTCTATGTTCTTCATATTCTATGCTCTCCTTGGGTACATCCACTTTGTCAACTCCAACTACTTCAAATCATATTTTCAACATATGAATATAAAGCCTACGTACTCATAACCTTTGTGTGATAAGCTCTTCTTCATGTTATATATGTATATATATATATATATATATATATATATATATATATATATATATATATCATCAACATATGTGGCAGCTAAACGAAATATCCAAGTTATTAATCTGATATATATCGTGGCTGTTGCATTATCAGTGTTGTTCTATTCTCTCATTTTCACTCTCATGACCATTAATGCTGCCACATTCCCCACTCCTAGCAAACCTACACAGCTAACTATCAAGCTCATTCACCGTGACTCCGCCCACTCTCCATATCACAATCCGAATGAGAATCCTGCGCACCACGTTCAACGTGGTGTCTACATTTCAATTGCTTGCATGGCGTACTTGCAAGAGAAAATTAGATCACATAATGCTTACCAAGCTGACATTCTTCCCAGCAATGATATTTCCGATTCTTTGTTCTACGCAAATATCTCCATCGGCCAGCTACCAGTCCCACACTTCACAGTTATGGACACCGGCAGCTGCATTTTATGGGTTCATTGCCACCCTTGCAGAGATTGCTTCCCACAATTAGGGAAAAATTTTTATCCCTCAAGATCCTCTTCTTACGCTTACGTGCCATGCGACTCTGAACAATGCCGGTATTTCCCTTCTGCGCAGTGCAGTGCTTATAAAGACAGATGTATCTACACTCAATTATACATTATTGGCCCTACAATATCTGTATTCGTCTCCAACGAGCAACTGACCTTCAAAACGTCAGATGAAGGCACAATTCTTGTGCATGATGTCGTTTACGGATGTGGCTTCAGTACTAACCAGAATTTTAAATTTTCCGGGATTTTAGGTCTGGGATTCGGTAGATCATCTCTAGTGTCTCAGCTGAACTAATCGTACGTTCTCTTACTGCATTGGGCGCTTGCACGATCCGGACCATTTTCATAACAAGCTGATTCTAGGGCATGGAGCAATAATTGATGAAGGTGATTCTACCCCTCTTCAATTTATAGATGGACATTATTACGTAACCCTTGAAGCTGTAAGCGTTGAAGGCAGAATGCTTGACAGAAACCCTAGTATTTTCAAAAGGGATGATAGTGCTGGTGGAGTTATGATTGACAGTGGAACAGATGTAACTTGGCTTGTGAAAGAAGCCTACGAGGCACTTCGTGATTAAGTTATGATACGTCTGGAAGGGAAGCAGATGAGATCATATTCGTGGCCAAACAAATTGTGTTATCATGGGATCATGTCTCGTGTATTTTGGGGGCGGAGCTGTGCTAGGCTTTGGAGAAAGGGATTCGGATTCGGTACTGAGTTGATTTTTTGGTCTAACTTTTAAAGATCTTATTGCACCTGTACATTTTGGCTATTAATGGCTAAGATTAGTTCCTTTTTTAATTTCTTCTGCTTTTAAAAATGCATTATATTGAAATAAAATCGTAATTCTACAATATCCCACTTTTTTCTTCCCGCTTATTTACTTTCTCTCCATCTTGTTCGCTTTCTGGCTCATCCCACATAATTGAAACATACTTCAATTCCAGAATCATCATCACCATCGTGATATTGCTTGTTTGCTTTCAGCCTCATCGCACATAATTGAAACACATTTCAATTTGATTATCATTATCATCGTGATATTAATTGAAGAAAGTTCAAAAAGAGCAAAATTCAACAAGGTTAGTTTTATTTTTTTTTGTGCCTTTTTTTCATTGATTAGAATGGCTGCAACTGAGATTAGTTCAGAAAATTAAATTGATTTATCATGCAAACCAAGACCAGGCATGGAATTTGATTCAAAAGAAGCAGCGTATGAATTCTATAATAAGTATGCCTCAAGTATGGGCTTTCGTATTAGAAAAGATACTGACGCTAATAATAAGTGTATTGGTGAATTACATCATTGTTGCAAACAAGGTTATCGATCGAAAGCTAAAACAGATCTTCTAAAAGTAAAATATAGAGCAGAGACAAGAATCGGGTGTGATACTAGATTATTTATCAAGCTAAATAAGAAAAAGAATAATTGGTTTGTTAATCATTTTGTTGAGTCTTATAACCATCCACTTGCAATGCAAGAGTGCGCCCACATGCTACGTTCTCAAAGAAAAATAACAGCTTTGCAAGCAATAGAAGTAGAATTGGCAGAAAAATCTGATATTTCAATTAAATTTGCATATGAGTTAATGGGCAGGCAAGTGAGAGGGCAAGAATCTCTTAGATATGCAAAATTAGATGAAAATAATTATTTTAGAACAAAGAGATAGAAAGATTTAGCATATGGAGAAGCAGGGTATGTATTGAAATATTTTTCTGATGAAATTTTTAAAAATCCATCATTTTTCTACTTTATTCAGCTAGACAATGAGGAACAGATCACAAAAATATTTTGGGCAGATGCTAAGATGAATATTGATTATGGCCAATTTGGAGATTTTGTAAGTTTTGATACAACTTACAAAATAAATAAAGAAAATTGACCATTCTTAACTTTTGTTAGATTTAATCATTATCGAGCGACAGTTATATTTGGGGTAGCTTTGATATATGATGAGACTGCTAATTCATTTATATGGCTGTTTGAAACATTTTTTAAGGCAATGTTTGAGAAATCATCAAGAACGATCTTCACTAATCAGGATGCTGTGATGGCTAACGCTATTTTTCATGTAATGCCTAGCACAAAGCATTGTACATGGCATATAATGAAAAATGCCTTAAAACATGTAAACAATGTTTTTAAAGGTCCTGGATGGGTAAAAATTGCATTATCTACGTTCATAGATTCCATTAAAGGGGAAGATGAGTTTTTCAGTTCTTGGAATGCAATGCTTAAGGAATATAATGTGCATGATAATAATTGGTTGAAAAGTATATGTGTTAAGTAAGAAATGGGCTTATGCATATAACAGGCAAGCATGGTTAGCTGGAATCAATAGTACCTAGCTTAGTGAAAGTTTTAATACTAGCTTAAAAGATTATCTCAAGTCAGACCTCAATGTAGCAAAATTTTTTATGCATTTATGCTATAAGGAATTGAAAGCAAAGTACGATTTATGTTATAGGCTAGTTAATATAAAAATGTCTGTTAAAATGCTTGTACAAGCAAGAGAAATTTATACAAAAATAATATTCTAAGAGTTTCAAAATGAGCTAGAAGAAGGTGTATGTTTCCCTTACACAATGAGTATGGACAGGCACTCCAAAAAGCGATGTATAAAAAAGGAGACTAATGGTATGTTATCTTGTAGTTGTATGATGTTTGAGAGGAAAGGGGTTTTATGTAGTCATATGATTGAGTTTCTTAGAGATGTCATGGATATCAAATAATTTCTTCCTAGTCAGTATATCTTAAAAAAATGGACAAAACAAGCAAGAGCTGAATCTATTCAAGACATGCATAGGCGTAAAATTCAAGCTGATCCTAAGCTGCAACAGACACGTGGATACAAAGCTTTGTGCTACAACTTCACCAGGATTTCAAGTAGAGCTTATGATAGTGAAAAAACATACATGTTGGTGAATGAACATGCAATTAAATTAGCAAAGCTGGTTGAAGACCTTTTGAGTTTAGAAATTGATGGTAATAAAAATGAAAAAAAAAAAATTCAAAGCTCTGCTCTTGTTGAACCCGCAAGCAGTATTGAAATGGATGGTCAACAAAATGCGACCATTGCCAAAAGGATTTTGGCAAAAAGAGAAAGAGTAGATTTAAAAGTGGTTTAAAGACTACGTTAGTAAAGAAAAGAAAATTGTCAGACCATCAGTTGCATTCTCAGATGTCTCAGGTGATATAGTTTTCTTATTCATCAAACCAATTGTTTAAAATACTTTTTTAAAAATAAATAATGCAAATAAATTATTAATTTGCTTTAAATATTTGTAAGCACATATACAATCTATTTCTACAGTTAATAGCATTCTTCCTTCATCAATAGTCCTCCATCCATATTCAATAAGTACTTTTGAACCTTTCTTAATATTCAATATTGATATTTATTTAGTTATGCAACATATTTTGAGTTTTTTATATTAATCTTCTAGTGGGAGCAGCCCCCACATGGTTATAATGTGCCTAATTTGGTGTCATATCTCTCCTGTGAGCAATCTTAGCAGACCAGCTTTCAAGATTTGCTTCATCAAAACTTAACAAGATTTTCATTTACGTTTCAAGACTCTCAAGCTTCAAATAACAATGATCTATTTTAATGAAATATCATAAATGAATGATATATTATTTCTTTTCTTAGTACAGATTTTATGTTAAAAATTAATTAAAGAAAATTATTATCAGTATTGCATTTGTTGTTGCAATATGTTTTTCAAGATAAGTTTCTGCACTTCTTTCACTTTCTGCCTTTTGCATCTTAATTGATTGATTTAAAGTTTTGTTTGCTAGACTTCATATATTATATAGATTGGCAGATGCTAAATTTTATGTAGTTTTAAAACTTTATTAGCCATGACATTTTATTTTAGAGTAGAAAATGTACATTCTTTCATTTGGTTCACTCATGAAATTTCACCTTTTATTTGTTTTAAACAAGCAGTGAAGCACAATTGAATTCTTCAAAAAAAAAAAAAAAAAAAAGCCAAGCACAATTGAAGCTATTTCTGAAATAGAGCAAATTTTATACAAAAAATTGAACTTCAGATGCCCATAAACATCTAAAATAGTTTTATTACTATATTGTAATTGTACATAATAAAAATCATTACATTTTCCATTTAATAAATGTATTTTATACCATTAGAATGACAAACATGGTATGTACATATCGTCTCTAGCAAAAGCCAACGACCAGCACCAACTAAGAATACATTAGTAGTATTTCACAAACATGCCTCATCCTCTCTTTGGACTATCTCTAAAAATGCTACAGAGGTACCAATGGGGTTTTTAATTAAATACCACAAAATATTTTCTAAATTGTTTAAATACCTCACATCTTTTTCATTTTCATAGATACCCTAAATTATATTTTCTAAAAAATTAAGATATTTTCTTCACATTATAATGTTTGATTTTCAATATTTTTCATTATATTTTCTTCAAGGTCAGAATATACGCAATGTAGGTTGTTTAATTATTTTTTTCAACAAGATATCTCATTGAAGAACAAAAACATGTGTTTATGGAGAAAATATATCGAGTCATGTGTCGTGTATATCATGGAGTCGGTCGTGTAGGTCATGTAATTATGTAGGTCGTGTAAGTAACATAGTGGTGTAGGTCGTGTAAATTATGTAAGTCATGTAGGTCGTGTAAGTCTTCTAGGTCATATATTTATGAAATTTGATATTATTATTTTTATTGTGTCAACAGATATGGTTTTAGTACATGTGCTTATTATCTTCAATAGTGTATGGATTGAACAAAATGATGAGTATAAGTTCAAAGTTTCCTAAGCTAAAGGGATAATGATATCACGATCAACAACATAAGCATAATTGTAGGAAAATGTCTCTTAAGTTATCTGTTTTTCTTTGTTATTAAAATAGTAGATGATGGGTGAGCTTCAAAATTAAGTGATTCACTCACCATACAAGTCAGTTAAAAGAGAAAAGGTTTTGTGATTTCCCAATTGTAACAAATTATTACATTAAAAAATAACTTAAAATCAGCAGAGTGTGTTATTCAAGCTGTACAATTCAAAATTAAATATGTTATTCAATTTGTACAAACACCACAAGCAAATTGCTTTTAACTGAACCAAAACTAACTATAATAGGTGGCTAATTCAAGTTAGAATTAATTTGGAGTCCAAATCATCCAACCTAGAAAATTAATAGACAAAACCAACAATAAACAATTAGATTATTGTAAATATTCAAGTTCCGAAATTCATATTAGGATAAAAAAAAATAAAGATGGAATAATATATCTAGTTAAATCGATTATTAAATGTCATTTTAAGTGAAAACAAATAAAATAGAATTATACATTTTGTAGGGTTTCCATATTCTTTCTAAGGGTTTATATTTGATTTACAAAATGTGCAACTTTTTATTATTTTTATTGGCTCTAATGATGAGAAATTAATAATTTTCACTTGTTTTCTTTTTTTTTTAACCGAATTTTTTTGACATTTTTTGTATAACAACAAATATAAATTCTTAGCACAAGTTAAAGACTTCAAAAAAATAATTTATTTAAAAAAATAACCTTCATAGCAAGAGAGGCAATTGCGCACCATGTAAGTTTAAGTTAGAAATAATTTAGTCATTTCCTACGACTTTTAAAAGGACGACTATTAAAATTTTAGGAATTTTAGAATTTAAGGTATTGAGATAATTTTTTAACTTTCATAGTGTATCCGGCGCAATTGCATCGATACCAATTACTTCATTCAAAACAGTTCTCCTCGTCAGTGCTTATTTCTATCAACAATCTCATTTTGCAACAATTCATATGACCTGAATCACATAAATGCTTCTTTTCGTCAATAATCTCATTTTGCAACACTTCATATGACCTGAATCAGAAAAGTATTAAAATTATGTCTCAATCTTTTCTTCTTCTTTTTTTCTTTGAGGACTTTTATCAAATATATGGCAGGCATGAAATATAGCTAAAAATTATTTTAGCACAAATGCATGTTAACACCATAAAAATTGATCGCGAAGCCAACTTTGAAGTTGCAAAAAAATAAAATGGATAATTAAATTGAAGAATTGAACATAAAAAATAACAAACAATGAGATTTTGAGATATTACCATCAACACCAAATGATCAACAAAACGAATGCAGATGCTGTAAAGAGTTGGTAAAAAGAAAAAAGAAAAGAAATTAGAAGTTCAATCAATTTGTTTGTGGTCATTGGTTTTTTGTTCTGAGAGAAAAAAATAAATGATAAGTTATAAAAAGAATGTTTTATTAAGTAAGAGAAAATTAGTGTAATAAGATGCTTATATGGCTAAACCATTTTCTCTTTATACCATTAACAGCTTCAAAATACATTTGGATCTTTTGATGGCTACATATTGACGATTAATAGTTTCTAGCTTAGATAATTTATCTATAATATCATCATAATATAACTTAAAAAGAAGTAATTATAGTTATACGAAAAATAATTAATCTTCCAAAAAAAAATATATCAAGAAATTTATAGAAAATTACTATCAATATTTATTATTATTTCTTTCGTAGCTACATTGCCACCAATTATTTCCTTGAAATGATATATGCGAGGATTATATATCGTCTCCTATCTTTCGGCACAAAAATTGTGAAATTTTTGCCAATTAATTACTATAGGTGCTATAAGATGTTTTAGTAATAAGAACACCTACATATATTTGATTGATTTTAATTAAAAGATGATTTATTAAATTCAACACAAAAATTGAAAAAGAAAATAAATATACCTTCATAAAATGATTTTATTTACAAAACCAACACCAATTTCTTTACGAGAATATGTAGGTATTGGCATTAATCTAAGAAGAAGGAATGCAAGGCACTGCTTCATGGATAAGTGGAATCGATGCTGATGTTGCCTGGTCAAACCCTGGGTTTTCAAAACGACATCGTCTCAACAGTTATTTTTTTTTTATTTTAATTTTGCCTGAAACGACGCCGTTCATCAGTTATGGTTCGTGGCTTTCTGTTTGTAACAAAACAAATGCTTTCTCTTCGTTTCTCTACTACACGATCTGATGCCATTAGTAAAAGCTTGAACAAAAGCATTTACAGTTTCGTTTGTCTTCCTTCAACTCATTCTCATGCCATTTGTAAAAGCCTGAACAAAAGTATTTACAGTTTCAGCATTTATAGGATCGTTTCTCTTCCTTCTACGCTATCTGTTGTTTTTTTAACACATTTAAGCATTTACAGTTTCTTTGGCAGCAGATTACTTTCAAAGTTGAACAAAACTTAAATTTTGCTTTAATTTTATTGTTTTACTTTGCAAAGCGATATTGTCGTTGTTGTTAAACTAAGTTAATATAATGTTGTAAAGGTGAGCATTTGTTTCTATATTTTATTTTGAATGTTGATTAATAAGCAGAGCATTTGTTTCTAGAATTAGATATTATTTTCATTTACTTCTAGAATTGCAGACATGTTTGTAGGGTCTCTTATCTTTCTACAAGAAAGTCTTCAACTGAAAATAATATCTAATTATTTTCATTTGCTTCTAGAATTGCAGACAAGTTTGCAGGGTCTCTTATCTTTCTACAAGAAAGTCTTCAACTGAAAGTTTGTCACTGATCCTAGTCTCTTCGACAAAGATGCAATAAGCTTCTGTAGCTTTCTTCCCTATCATTTTTGCCTTAAGACTCTGATCAAAAGTTTTATTGAATCTAGCAAGTATGGTTCATGCTCTGTTCATGTTATGGATTCATGCTCTGTAGGGTGAATGGTTGTTGCTTTATGAATGGATGTAGGCTATCGTGTGATGTTGGGCATGATGGTAGCTATGACGCTGACGGTGGCTGGGTATGCGTGCGTGATGGTGGCTATGAGTGAATGGCAATGGGTATTGATGAAGGAAGGAAAATGGAGGAAAGGAAAGAAAGGGGAGGAAAATTTTGGCTGTGAGTGAATGGGAAAAATGATAGCGTTTTGACTTCAAGTATAACGATATCTTTTTTTTGTTTCGGGGTTTAACCCGGTGCAAATATCACTTTCCTAAGTGGAATACCACAAAATTGTAGGTTGGTGCAATAAGATGTCTTATGTCAAGCATTATCATCCATCTATCAGTTCTTGAAAAGTTGTCAAAATATGATATAACGTGAATTAATTCATTGACTCTCTCAATATGTTCTATATAAATGGTTATAATGTTCCAAATTTAAATGCAACTCATTCTACAAATCTTTCCTCACTTATAACCATCTATTCTTACCAAAACCCATTAATTTGGCTATCGCTCTAAACCCACAATTACCACAGGTGCGACATCTTTAATATGATGAATGTATGGTTGTAATGCAACTGGAAATTCATTAACTAATGGATTTGACTAGTTTGAAGTTTCCAGTACAAATTTTGTTTTACTATCAAAGTTTAAGTTAACAAACTATAAAAAATATTAATTCAATATATGAACTGTAAAATAAAACTCACCTCATGATTGATAAATTCATTAATATAATCCATTACATATTCTCAATTAACATTGAAAGTTTGAGTTAAAGTCATGTCCTTCAGAAAATATGGAATATAGATGTCTATTCATCAAAACAACTTTTTAAAACAAATTGTAAAATATTTTAAACTAAATTGTAAAAGAATATAGGCGCCACATGCACATAATATATTTTAAAGCAAATTGTAAGATAAATTGTAAATACTAGGCTTGTTCATCAAAATTAATTGTAAAACTGAATTTCAATACTAGAATTAGGACCATACAAATGAGACACATGCTTGTGATAACACCGTACTTCAAATTTGAAATTTAATACTTGAATTCAAGGTCCTACAAACAAGACACATGTTAGCCAAAACCTAATAATTCCGAATTGAATTTCCTTACTTGAACAAATGAAAAGATTAACTCCATAAAATTCAAAGCGAGAAACTGCAAGAGCCTAGTACACCCCACCAATCCAACTGAAAAAATAAATTTAGTGATAACGAAAAAAAATAATAATCGGGAAGGATAAGAATAAAAGAGAGTTCATCATTAAAAATTTATTTGTGTTGTAAAATAAAAAATTAAAAAAATACATACCTTGTTAGAGTTAAAATATTCACATATTGAGTTTTCTTTGTAAATATTTGTTTAAGACATTTGAAAGAAAAAAAATATAAGGTTTAAAATATTTGTACTCTAAATTAGCGTTTAGAGTAATAATATTATATATACTCATAATAAAATATCTTTATTAGTAATTTATATAATGAATATTTTTGTAATAAAATTTTTTATAAAAATATGAGTAACCAGAGTAATTTATAGAGTGCATATAGTCTTACCCTTCTCATAATGGTTTTCATTAAGATTTTGTTACATGTATTAAATATACTATATTTCATTCCCTACTTTTTTTATTGCAGGCTGGCGGGCTGTGCTTAGTTAGCTTTGGACATAAATAGCATTTGGCATGGCTGTGAATCCGAGTTTTATCATGGTGATTACACTAACTTGTCAATTATTGGAATAATTTGTCTCAACAAAATTACAATGTGGGTTATGATGATCATCAGAGAGATTATCATATAAGGAGTTGATCAACTCTCAGTATATAATGAGAAGCTGAAACATCATAATTGTTAACATTCTACGATTAAACAGCTTAAAATTAAACAACTTACATTTCTGATTTTGTTGTGAATTCAAGGAGAATAAATTAATAAGAAAATTAACTATAAATAATATAAAGAAATAGGGACTAGTTGATATTGTACAAGTGAAAATGCGAAATTGCTCTCAACTCTTGGATGAAGGTAGGCTACCTCATTTACATATAGTTTTTAATTGGGCAATCAAAATCTCGAAGATCAGATCAGTAACTCAGGAACTCTCATGTGAATTTTATACTCGAAGTCTTGTCCGTTGAGATCACATGATCTAAATCATCGAACTTGATAATTTTACGAAGTTAACTCAAGTCTATTGAGATCACAGTTATCTAACTCGTTATGGAAAGAAACTTGTATGATATAGGCTTACCATACCACCTTGGAGCCAATGGTGCTCTACTATATGATAAAATTTTAGGACCCGTATTTGGTCCCATAAATTTTTAAAATATAAAATTTTGTAGGTCTCACATTAAAATCCACCAATGATCCCATCTTATGACCGACTATTTTATCACAGTAGAATACTGTTGGACAAACACATCATCTTAGCATGCTGAGGTGGTAAGCCTATCTCGTACAAATTTTGCCCCTCATTGTGAATAGTGAAGAACCACATCACGTGTGCTATATACAAGTAGATAAATATAATCAATGGAATTATAGGAACAAAAACCATGCAATAAGTTTTTGGGTATGGATATTTCCAACCTACAATACATGTAAATTCGCCTCATTTCAAAAATAATAATTTATAAAATAAAGAGAGAGTTTAAACAATTAATCAATTATATATTTTTCTTTACTTAAGTCTCATTGTTAATCCTTAATATAGTTTTAACATAATTTAATTTGATTATTTTATCATGTAACAAAAATGACTCAATTATCTAAAACATGTGCTTATGTAATATAAGTTTAAACAATTAACTATGATTTAATTGGTTAATTGTTTAAATTTCTTCTTTATTTGAAATTATTAAAAGTAATATAATTTTTTTATAATTACTTTTTTAAATTGGAGTGGCTGTACAAAAATTGAGGAGTGAAAATATCATCACTTTAACTTTTTAATGAATCTGTATTCCTCTGACAAACTCACAAACTCCTAAATACTTTGGTCAGGTACTCCAAAAAGCTCCAAATTAATTCAGTTATCTTAGTTCAATTCTATGGCTTGGTTTGAGTAACTTTATCTTTCACATTTAACAAAAAAAAAAAATAGTAATATAGTTTTGCTACAACGACAAACATGAGTTCACAAATTCATAAATAATAAATAACATAATAAATTCAAATAAATCAATATAATAAAGTCTAACATGAAATAAACTTACATAATCTAGAAATTCACTATAAATTACAAATTCACAATAATAAATAAAATAAGAACACAACAATATAAAAATCACATATACCAATATTAGAACTTCATAGACCAACACACACATCCACATCTACAGTATTTACTTTATCTTTTAGAGTGAGCCAAGACTAACAATTAAACAAATTAAAATAAATTGTATACTTATCACATTAATATTTGTATTAACCAATATAAAATATATTTTTAATTTTTTAATTTTCTTCTCCAAACCTTTTTGTTTGGTATTAAACCGAACTAAACAAAACAATTGGTTTTGAGGTTCATATAGTACATAATTTTGTTTGCCTGAACCGAACTGAATACCTATTTCTAGTGAATGATATATTTATTTTTCTTATTTTAATATTTGAACGTAAGTATTATGTTGTTTTTTTTTTTTAAGAAAACATATGATATTTTGATATATTTGAAAAGTTAAAAAAGATCTAAGACATGTATATATTTTTAGTAGGATTGGCAAAAAGCAGGCTTGGGTCAGGTTTTCCTAAACCCAGGCCCAAGCACTCATTACTTCTAACAAACCCATGTCCTTTAAAAGTCCGTCCAAATAAGCTCGGGTCGGGTTGGGTCTGGGTTTTTTATAAATTTAAAATAAAAAAATTAATTAAAAATAATTATTAAATACATAAAAAAATAATATTTCAATACATAAAATATTAGTAATACAATATAATAAATCACAAATATTAATAAAAATATTAATCTAATTTTTTTTAATTTTATTAATAAATTAAAAAGCCTGGGTTTCCTAAGCCCTTATCCAAGCCGGTTTACATGGGCCTGAGTAAGGCTGGCCCGAGCTTTTTACCAACTCTATTTTTTAGTATATTATATGTTTTTTTAATTACATAAACCAATCAATAATCATTTAAATTAAAATTAATGTATAAAAAATATCTAAAATCTATTATAAAGATAATAATTATAAATACAAAGAGTTTAATCTATTATAAAACAAACTCACTTGAAGTCATATTATGTTTGAAGTTCCCATTCATGTTATAAAAAAAAAAAAAAATTGATAGCTGAATATACTTCAAACAAGGCACAGGGAAGCTAAAAAATAAAATAATATAATAAAAGGATAATTTATAATATAGGACATAAATGTGTTTAATATGGATATTAATAAGAAAGAATATTAAAGTGTTATTCAATTGCTTTGACATTAAATAAAAGTCAAGGATATATAAGTTAGACTATTTAATTTATTTTATTAATATTTAAATATTTTTTAAATTAGACATAAATTATAAAAAATAAATAAATAAAAAATGCTAGACATCTAAAAATAATTAAAATAAAGATAAGAATATATAAAAAAAAAAAAAAGCTCTCAGTTTTAAGTCTCCAAATTATACTTGAAAATTAGTTAAAACTAAAAAAAAAATACAGCAATTTGTTTGATAAAACGTCATATGATACATATTATTCGAAATAAAATAATTAAAAATTAATAAAGAAGGAAATATTGCTCGAATAACCATTAAAGTCCGGTCGCCAATTCAACCGGTCCAACTCAGAGAGGAGGAAAAATGAGCTGAGACTCCGTTGTAATGGAAAGCAAGACCCTGGTAGAAGCGGCGCTTAGAGTTCTAAACACACCCGACCCTTTCGAGAAGGCCCGACTCGGCGACTCAGTTGCGTGCAGATGGCTCGAGGGAACCATCACTCAACCCTACAACCCTGCTCTGGACCTTCCCGTACCTGACCGGCCAGCTAGGCTCACCAACGTCTGTAGTCTCTACTCATTCATTCTTCTATTTTCTTTCTGTTAACTGTTCGATGAAATGCGTCAATGAAATAACAAAATGGGTGCAGGTTAAATTAGTATCGCCAAGTTTAATGCCGAAGCTTGGTAAAGCTGGGAGCTTGCAGAGTAGGCAGGCTATTGTGCATAGCCTTGCGCACACTGAGAGCTGGGCCGTTGACTTGTCTTGGGTATTTCTTTTTTCTTTTTTATCAACCTTTTCTGTTATGTTCATGTTATGGATATATACTGCTATTGATTTAGTCGATCATTTCATGATAAGTGTTTTAGCTTTTATGTCAGTGAAGCCTAAATGTCACTTTTAGCTTTATTTGGATTTTGGCTAAGCATATATGTGGTATTATGTGGATTTTTAGCTATGAATACTTTTGTGCTTTTCATGTAGGATATAATTGCTCGTTTCGGTAAGCAAGAAGCGATGCCAAGGGAATTCTTCACTGATTTTGTGAAGGTGGCTCAAGACGAAGGCCGACACTTCACTCTTCTTGCAGCACGATTGGAGGAACTGGGTTCTTCTTATGGAGCTTTACCAGCTCATGACGGCCTCTGGGACTCGGCCATTGCTACATCCAAGGACCTGCTGGCGCGCTTAGCAATAGAGCATTGTGTCCATGAGGTTCATATTTCTCATTAATTTTTTTCTTTTTAGTTTGCATTATTAGAAGGCATCTAACAGCATAATGAGGATAATAGTTTTTAAATAAAAGTGATAATATGATGAAAAAGTTTATAGAGCGATTAAGTGAGGTATCTTCTGAAAATAAGATTCGAAGAGTTTACTTTCATAACTTATCGAGATTCGATGGTATTATATTATTACATCATTATTCTAAGTATAGAGATAAATATATTATTAAACCCCTTATGAGGAATCAAACGATATATGAGATCGTAGTGTATAACACAGATATAAATAAAAAGAAAAAGAAAATGTTGTTCAGTATAAGGGATTCATTAACTCTACTCCCAGGTAGTCTTGATAAATTAAGTAAAGCTTTATGTCCTGAATTAGGTTGTAAAGGTAGCATCAATCATAAAAAAATTACAAAGAATAATGTTGATACAAATCAACAAATATTGATTGAATATATGAAGCAGGATATTCTTTTGTTAGCTGGTATTCTTATGAAGGCACAAGAAATATATTGGACAGACTACAAAATAGATATCAATAATTGCCTGACAGTGTCTTCACTATTTATGAAGATTTTTCGTACGTGTTATTATGATGATAAAAATTGGCCTATCTATACCCTTAATAGGAACACAGATAAATTCGTTAGGAATGCTTACTACGGAGGTCATGCTGATACATATATACCATATGGTGAAAATTTATACTACTATGACATTAACTCCTTATATCCCACTATTATCAAGGACTATCCCATGCCGTCGGGTAAGGGTGTTTGGCATAATGATTTGGTAAATGAGGAATTGACCTCCTTGTATGGATTTATAGAGGCTTATGTAGAATGTCCCTCTTCAATGAAGAGACCTTTCTTACCCTATAGAGAGGGTAAAAGTCTAATTTTCCCAACTGGATCCTTCGTAGGTAGGTATTTTAGCGAGGAATTGATTTATGCTCAAAGCTTGGGTTACAAGATTCTACCGGTAAGAGGCTACTTGTTTGAGAAGAAACCTAGTCCTTTCGGAAAGTTTGTGTCAGACCTCCTGCTCGTGGCTTTGAATAAACAATTCATGTTACTAACAAAGGCATTGCACTATAGCCATCTTCTTAGAAAATGCAGCATTCTGTTTGGGGCAGGGTGTGTTTGTTGTTTCAATATATGTATCATCTTTTTACTGAATAAGAAAAGGATTATTGATCTCTAGAGTGCTTCCTAGAGTCAAGTTTCCAAATAAGGCATTAATGAATGATAATTTGATGAATATATTGTATTATACTTGCAGGCCAGGGGACTTGATGTGCTGCCCACGACCATCTCTCGTTTCCGAAATGGAGGTGATAATGACACTGCAGAGTTACTAGAAACGGTGGTTTACCCAGAAGAGATTACACATTGTGCTGCTGGAGTAAGGTGGTTTAGATATCTTTGCTTGAGGTCTAGGGATCCAGCCATACTTCAAGACAGGTTGGCACCTCTAGAAAGTGAAGTAGGAGAAAGCGGATGTACAACAGAAGAAAATGAAGAGGTCATTCAGAAGTTTCATGCCATAGTGAGGACACACTTTAGGGGGCCATTGAAGCCCCCTTTTAATGAGGTAGCAAGGAAAGCTGCTGGTTTTGGTCCTCAGTGGTATGAACCACTTGCAACCAAAGAGAGTGCTCCCGACTGCCAATCAATAGTGAACTGATTTTAATAAGCAATATCGATGAAGACCACGAATTGTTTCATAAATTTCTGATGAAATTTTTCAACGATGAATGTCTATTCCTTTTGTCAAGTCGACCGCTGTATGCTTATGGTTACCATCAAACCCAGTGATGTTTCTTATACTGCAGGCTTTCAACGTGATAACAATTTTAGGCCTCTACAAATTTGCTTCCTCCCAAGATGGTGAGTACTGAGGATTATGATATGTAAATGCCCTACAGCCCTAGCCGTCAGCTTGTGGCCAGATTGTTGGCGCCCAGTTCAATATTGCTTTATATTCAGTGAAAATAAAATCGGAGTATGCTTTGTTTGCTTTTAATAAGAATTTGCTGTACATGCTCAGAATTTTTTCTTCAACTAAAGCTTTCTTGAATATCCTGATCTGAAGCCACTCGGCTTGTAGTTGGGTGAGAACTGAAGTTCAATTTGAGTCCCCGTATTAATATAGAAACTTTAATTATCTCATTTGTGGAGATAAGTCTACTTCCTTATAAAAGAATATATAAAGGATAGATATCTTTCGAATATTTGTGAAATATGTGAGGGATAGACGTCCCTCGACAAAAATATGTGAGAGATAGACGTTTCTTAAATATTTGTGAATATTAAAATCTGAACAATACTTCATACTTATGTGAAAGATAGACATCCTTATAATATTTGTGAAATATATAAAAATAAACGTCCCTCAAATATTTATAAAGATTAAAATCTGAACATTACCTCATATGATTAATATAATTAATATAAATTCTCGTAGTCTGATTTGTAACTATTAATTAATAATCTGATTTGTAAATATTAATTAATAGTTTGATGTATATATTAGTTACGGGTTTGAGTCTGATCAATGTATCAGGGTCAAAAAGAATATCCTAAACTACCCATGAAATTTTGTTACCATGCAGGTGGAAGAAAAGATTGTCTAAACACACATCAGACCAGGCAGACCAAAATCAGCAATTTATTAGTTCAATTTTGATACTTGCAATTCTTGTACATTATTTTATGAAGACAAAACATGATTCCGCAGCATGATCTGCGAAAAAATGAAGTCAAAACCCTTGAAAATTTTGAAACCTAACATCACCTAGAATAAAATACATCAACCAGAACCTTCAGATTACGGTTCTCACTCTGAGATGAAAAATGAGACAAATGAATTGACGAAAAAGAATCTGGTATACCAATACCAAGAGGCACAACAATTGCTGTGGCAAATGGATATCCCTGGAACAGTTACAATGGAATTTGAAACTTTTACTAACAAGCTATAGGACAATGGCCTCCACCATTCCTAGTCTCTCAGCTTCCCAACATTCAGTTAAAGGGCTTTCCTCATGATTACAGAAGCAGTCTTCGTATGTCACTGAAGTTAGAACACAAAGCTGAAAAGAAAGCACCTGCAGTATAAATAGCTTTTACTTTACGTTCAAATCTCATAAAGAAACAGGTAGAAACAAGTTTCAGTTGTTATGGACCATCAGGAAACATTTGAAGTAGTTAAATAGTGCATCACGTCCAGGCCAACTGGAAATAGACCCCACCCTGAACCTCTAACCACCTTTGCAATAAGAGAAAATCATAAACTTTCAAAAACAGCACCTCCATAACTCTCAAAACTCATGTATGGTATAATCCTTCCCGTATTTTCAGATTACCAACATCATCTACTCAAAAACATGAAGAATTTGTCCTCTTAAAAATAGATAGTTAAATAAAATACCAGGACTCAATCTGGCATTTTTAACGCCAGCCATATGCCATGATTTTGAATGCGGCGTTACACAAAATAAAATCCACTTATGGCAGGAGCAGGAAAATGATCCAGGGAGCAGTTTAGTCATAGTCATTAGCTACAAAGTTGGAGAACTATTTTCAACAATTCTAAAGAAATTGAGAACTATTTTCAACAATTCTAAAGAAACTCCTTATTTCAAAGATGGATAAATTTTGCACCATTACGCACCTCCAACTTTTCCCTCAAAAACACGATGATCAGCAGATAGTGTCAAGTTCATCTTAGTAACAACTGCAGATATCTCGTTCCCTGCACAGAGTTAATCCAGATCACATACAAAACTCATTCAATAACTCCAAAATTCTACAAATACAACCAACATCTTACCATCACTTCCAATAACCGGTTCGACAACTTGGTTTCCTCTGCCAACAGCAAGGATACCAGCCTGAAAAATATACAAGATAAATTCGTTCACAAGATAAGCAATGGCACACCGACATAGACCATGTCAATTGTTCCTGATAGCAAATCTATTTTAAAAAATGTAGACCCAACACACAAAATGGCTGGGTGCATTCTTCCATGATTTCTAACACACTATTGCAGTTATTTTCCATGACTTCTAACAGAGAGTATTGCATCTAATAAATCAGTATAAGAGTAATCCTTCCTAGCATTTGCAGAAATATATGTGTTAGAAACCAACCATTTATCGCCTAACCCAACAGCCTCTTTATAAGCTTAAACTTGTTCTTCCTCTCTGTTCAGTTAAAAGTGTTCTTATTAATCTCAGACGATTTTTATTACAGTAAAATAGGTGGAACTAACAAACGGAATCATTTGTTGTGTATGAAGAGACTAGTACCAGTAAACAAAGAGTTTTATGCATCTTCAATTGCTTTATACACGTGTAGTGGCATGTGCTTGTGTGCATGAGTGTGTATGCATGCGGTTGAGAGAGAGAGAGAGAGAACCTGTGGTGGATTTATAATTGCACAAAATTGGTCCACTGGGTACATACCAAGATTTGAAATGCTGCAGAAAAATACAAAAGAATGATCTTCATCTTCCAACCAAAATAAAAAGAAAAAAGTAACAAGTGCATGTTTATAATTCTGGTATTCTATCCATTGCAAAATCAACAGCCAAATATCCAGATTAGTCACTGGCAATGCCAGTGGAAATTCTATCATTCATTCTAGATTTAATTTGAACAGGGAACAACATTCCCATTAGTTTCTGGTAAAAATTGTGTTGCCTTACACAAAACATTCAAATCAGCTCTGATCTGGTCACCGACAAAAGTTTCAGCAACTACAAGTTAGACCATGTCTCCACCAAAAGGAGGCTGATGTATCAAAACAAAACAACTCCCATCACATTATGCAATAGAACTGATTGTAGTAAACTCCTTTTTCACAATGGCTACAAAACCAAGGCAAAGAGGAGAGAGGGCAAAAAAAAAAAAAACAAAGGTGGGGCTTTTCAGTTTGCTGGTGTCATAGTGAAGCAAAAGGGACTCTAAATAGAAGGTGAGAGAAAGATATGCTATTTGATAAAATTTGAATCACTTACATATCTACTGTATAAAAGAAATATACAGTATTTACATCTGAGTAAATTGAGGGCTCAACACTCTCCCCATGATGTGCATAAGTTTGTGATACCCTTACAACCTAAGATATTATACCTGAAAGTGCCTCCTTGGAACTCATGCGGCACAAGCTTCCCTGCCCTTGCCTTTTCAGCTAGTTCCTTGACCTGAAATTCAAGTGACCAGATACAATATCAATCATTAAGTGATTAGACTATTCAATAACTGGACAAATAAACAAATAGAGAAAAGGTTTATGAGTTAAAATGATTTATCAACTCCTAACCTTTTCATTTCAAAAACAATTTATCAACTCCTAATCTTTTCATTTCCAAAACAATCATTGACTTATTGCAGAATTTGTGTAATTGAATTTAACAAAAATCTATAAATGTTCCCAAGAGCAAGCACATTGCAAGAGATGTTTCTTTATCTCTTGGTCTAAAAGCTCCACTCGTTATGGACTGGTAGAGCAACAACAATGTTATCAAACTAGAAACAGAACAACAATTAGGAGTACCTCCATAGAGATTGCAGAAATAGATTTCTGATCTGCGTTCCTTACTATGGGAGTCATTAGTCCCTGTTAAAAAATAAATGAATGAATTATAATGAAGTCTGGATGCTACCCACAGCTTTAAAGCAATAAATTATGAAGCATACCTTCTCAGTAGCAACTGCTATCGATATATCAATGGCATCACGCAAAACAATTTCTCCTCTTTCGATATTCCAGTAAGCTGCCATGTAATACCACAACCAAATTTATTATCAGAATTATAAGTAAAAAAAAGCACAGATATAATATGTGAACAGTGAAGATAATGTTGATGGACTAATGCTCTGCCATTGTTTTCTTCAGATTGAGCTTAATGAGTTTAGTGACATTTTTTATAGCCAACTACCAAGTTTCACAACAATATAATAAAAAAGACTATGTTAACTTTCTTTATTTTTTCCAGGTGAAAAAAAGGAGTGGTAAAACGGATAACAAGCTTTCTTCCTCATCATTTTTTGACAAAGACTTAAGAATTTAGGAAAGGAATTTAACTTTCATTATTTTCAGATGCACCGCGAAAGAAAAGTCTATAGGATATATCCAAATATTTATCTGAATAAGATGAAAAACTAACATATTATTCAAAATTATTGAATAGCAAAACAAAGGTCAGTAAGGTACAAAAAAAAAATTTGTCTGACTGAAGGGTATCAACAAACAAAGCATTGCCTAATTCTATCTGTAGAAATAATTGTCCTCATGCTCAGCCAGCAAGTTTGTATTCCCTAATATCTTTGTGAGCAATCTCTTTACCAGTATAGAAACAACAAACAGCTTACCATTAGCTTCTGGAACATTTTTTAGAGCAACTGCTACAGCTTTAATAACAATGTCATTCACCGAAACCTTCATATTATGTTTCTCTGGAAATTGGTAAGCAAAATAAAATAAGCAGTCTGTCAAATTAGAATTTTCCAATAGAACAATAAAGAAATAGAAGTATATATTCCATACCTTTCAGCTCCTTTCTGAAAGTAAGCAGAGGATCCAGTATAACATCTGATAGACACCATTATATATGCTTTTAGATAACATATTAATTAACGGCTAAAAAAATTGTCTGGGTTATAGAGTTTCAGAAACCTGAAGATAAATATAAATGTGGTGTGGTCTGTTTCGATTCCAGCAACCTTCTTGCAATAACCTGCAAAATAACCACCAACTTAACTAAATCAACATTCTATTTTATGAATTTCATTCTGTCATAAGAACCCATATCCTTAAATATGTTGGTTGGACCGGATTTAAAGGGTTTAACAATAAGAACATATATGTTGGTTGCATAAGATTTCCCAATAATCAGAGAATTGTACATAATAACTATCATAAATATATAAATGGCCATTACAAAAAACGAAGGATATTTAAAAAGTTTATAATCCCAGGCCAACAATCTTCTTAGCCAAAAATGTATGATTCTGCCACAACAAAAAATGAGAATATATGCCCAAAGGGCGTGGTTGATTGGTTTTCAAGCAACTTTATTTGGTTGGCAACCTGAGTTGGAATCTTGGGGAAGGTAAGGGGCCAAAAAATGAATTTGGGTTTTGCCCACCACCTTACCTTTTAAATAATGGAAGAACAAAAATCCCCAAAAAATAGAATATATGGAAGATAAATAAAAGGACGTTATCTGATAGATGAAGTTCAATTTCTTGACAGTTGTCTTCAGACAACATAAAGGTGAGTTACATGAATAACTGACCATGTAAACATGCAGAACTATAATGAATGCCATTCAGTTGGAATCTTAGGTAGCTGTTCTGTATATAATAATGTTCTCATATCCTAAGGGAAGCCATGTTGACCATGATATTATAATAACTGTAAGGCATGCATGGATAAGCCTTCTGTTATACACAAACTCAACAGAAGGAACAGAAAGACTTCCAGTAAACAGCCAAATACCTTCTTGACTTAATCTAAATGCAGCATTGACACTATAAAATTAAGCAAATCAAACATTGTATCATATGAATGTTACATTTTATGCTTCTTTGTAAAAGATAAAGATATCTTATGCTTCAGGCACATCCCATTCTTTAGTCCAGGCACAAGATATAGCTTCACTACTTAGTAAGGCATCGCTCATTTGCACGATTTGTGAGGTGAACATTTCTATTCTTTTGGAGGTAATTTTTGTGTGTTCAATAAGAAGTAAATTCAGGTTCTCTCTAATGAATTTTACCTTGCGTATTTGAGTATTGGGCAAATCTTCAAAGGAATCTGACAGTTCTAATTTTGACCCTGGAGATGCCGCAGTTGAAGTTTGTGGGCAGGGTGATGGGGATTTCTCTGTGTGTGAAGAAATTCTTGAAGATACCTTTCCAGACTTAATTGCAGCCAAAACATCCCCTTTGAGTAGAGTGCCATAAGGACCAGATGCCTGCAATGATGATGCATCCAATCCATGTTCTGAAATAAGCAATTTAGCTGATGGACTGATCTTTGTAAAACTCCCTTTCTGCACTTTAACATCATCTTTAGTATCATGGTGGGTTTCTTTTTTCCCTTTGACCTCTGAACCACTGCTAACAGAATTCTTCACAGATCCAATATCGCCTGGATCTTCAACCTTACAGAACAACAAGCATTAGTTCCATGCCAAAGGGATTCTATTGAAATGAAGATCACATATAAGTACATAGTACAATGTTTTCACAAATTAAAACATCAATGTAGAAGACAGTGGCGACAAGTTATCTATAGGGTTAGGTTATTTCAACTTAGATACTTACAAAAAAAAACTTTGGGAAGGAACAGGGATGAGCTGAAATCTCCATCCCCTCCCCTCCCCAATTCCCCATTTTAAATTTTTTAATTTTAATTTTATTTTTTAGAATTATTAATGAATAAACAATAAAATTTAAATTATAAAATATTAAATATTAATATAAATAACAAATATCAAAATATTTATACAAATATACTATAAAACTTTCAAGCCTAGTTAAAAAATATTAATTTTAGTATCTACATCCATTTCATTTATGTTACTATTGATATGAAAGTAATTTCTTTTTCTTTTTATTATAGGATTATTAAGATTGATGAAGATAATTATGTTGATTATTTATATTTTATAGTGTGACTTTTGAAATAGATTAATGTTAATTTAAGATATATTGTCAAACTTTACTTTTATTTAAATTTTTTATTTTAATATGATTAAATCAAATTCAGAAACTAAAAATATAATGACTATTCGGGAGTTTATTTGGGGATCAGAAATCCTCAGGAATCCCCTGTTATTATTCGGAGAGGGGACGGAGATCCCCTTAAGCAATTTTGACAGGGACTGGGAGAGGACAGGGACATATGCAGAATATGGGAATGGGTACGTATCCCTAGTGGATGAATTGGCATCATTCAATGCTAATTTGACTTTCAATATCTACAATTGGATTGCATGAAATCAATGGCACCAAAATTTGTGTCAAAATTTAAGTTGAAATAACACCTCCCTTATCTACAACTAGCACTAGAGGACAATTTCACTTTTTTTCAAACTCATTGCAAAGTAAGCATAATTATTACTTACTGTTATAGCAATCGGTTGACCCACTGCTATATCCTTTGAACCTTCAGGTGCTAGTATCTTGGCCAAGTACCTGCACCATAAATTTTCCATCAAATAATATAAGCAGAGTTATCAACTATCACCTATGTAGTAATATTTCAATTGAACCTTTTTGAATGTCAAAATTATTTGTAGCATAATCCCAAAACTGCATTTATTCTAGCAAAGGAAAATAAATTCTAGCGATAATCTATGATCCAGGAGCAATGAAACATTGAATCTAGAGAATCTTTTTTCATCTATTTAAATTTTTAGTCAAATATTAATCACATCTTTTTTCATCTGTTACAATTTAGTCTCATAAACCTCAATCCTCAACTTGAGGCTAATGCTTCATCATATGGTGACAAAAGAGACTGCACAAAGCTTCGGCTTTCAGGAATTTGTGGTGTCAAAGACACCAAAATGCATATCTAATTAAAACAAATCAATGAGACCATCGCATTCACTTAAACATTCACAATGAAAACTCATTCCAACACTTCAAAAACCTATTTAAATCTAAGGTTTATCTGCTCTGCCTGTCTTCTATTTGTTTTTTTTCCTTTTTGACAAGATACTGAAGAGATTCTGTTTACCGTGCCAAGAGTCTGTACCGGATACTTCAGTAGTGATTATTTCATTCTCACATAGAGAAAATGAGGGAGCAAGTTTATCATACTGGCAAATCAAGGCTGCAAAAGATTGTATATCATAACCCAAAACAATCAATGCAAAGAAGCAGACTACTACTGTTTTAAGTTAAATTAAATTCAGCCAAATGTTTGCTCCCAACAGAGAGGTATAGCAAAATTCCCCTGCTCTAAGACTTCTTTCTCATCGTAAAATAAATAAGGTCCAGTATAAGTACGAATGTTACCCCTCTTCAAGACACTCGAAATCAAGGGTCGCTTTGTCCGTCTCTATCTCACATATCACATCTCCCACTTCTATCTGTCATATTAAGACATTATAAAACCAAGCATTTTGCATGTTGGATGTCTTACATTTTACACTTTCATTCATTTAGATTAGAAAGCATTTTACAAATTCAATAACTCAACCAAACTAACCTTGTCTCCTTCATTCTTTCTCCACTTAGCGATGTTACCCTGGTTCTGCAGAAGAAGAAATTTAAGACAATTCTAAGTTCTAAGATAAAGAAAAGAAAGAAAGATTGGAAGTAAAAAAAGTCAGAAGAGAAAATCAGCATGGGAAGCTAAAAAATTTAAAAATCTGAACACAAACTTTCTTACCATAGTTGGGGATAGTGCCGGCATTTCTAGAACAACGTAAGGGGGAAGTTCCGATGTGTTGACCTTAGAAGCACTCATTTGCTGTACCGCTTCATTTTTAACATCTTGATGAATTGAACTTTGTTCTTCAGCCTCTGCTCCACCAGCGACAGTAGAAGGGATATTCTGGATATCATCTGCATCCTCAACCTTGTGAAGACATAAAAATAAGTGTGAAAAGTCCCCTTCTCAAATGGTATTATTAATGGAGATAATGGAAAATCAAAAACACCATTTCCATATATCAACAGTATTGACAACAACACAAATATAAAGTCATGGTTGAAAGATATCAAATATCCCAAGAGAACTGCACCAGGAAAGTAAGGAGAAGGGAAGAGAAAAGGGGAATTTATGTACATTTACTGAGGCATACATAAGGAGGGATATGTGAATGCATTTCAATAGGTTTTTATTTTCAAAATCAAACTAGCCCAGATACCTATGCACAATATTGAGTGTAGAAATAATAAAGCAAACTATATTCAAGGATTATCAGTTTACCGTTATTGCAATAGGTTGTCCCACAGGCACATCCTTTGAACCTTCAGGTACTAGTATCTTAGCCAAAAACCTGTAAAAAGGAAAAAAGGAAAGGTAAAAAATTATAATGAAATAAAAAATAAAAAATCACATAATAAATCTTTGCCAAAATTATCCAAGGATGGAACCCTAAAATCAGGTAATCTACTTTGTGTGTGCCTTAAAAATCCCACAATGAAGCTTTACTAAAAAAATTCCAGGATCATTTCTCGTGATCATGTATCTAACTTGTGTGTGCCTTTCCTCTGGTCAAAAATAATGACACGGAGAACAAAATTGTAATGAGCAAAAGAAATCAAGGAATGCATATTCAAAGAAGATAAACTGTTGAATAGAGAAATAAAACAGTAGATAAGAGAAACGATCCCAAAATAAGAATATGAGAGCATTCTCATTAGAATTTCAGACTTAAACCTGACATAAAAAGTGGACCAAAAATGGTGCCGTTCCAAACTATCATGAATCACAAGTACGAAATAATAGGAATCACTTGAGGGGCGAAAAGGATAAGGTCAAAAGATTACCCCTCTTCAAGACTTTCAAACTCAACTGTAGCTTTGTCCGTCTCTATTTCACATAATATATCACCAATTTCTATCTGTCAGAGGGGATCACAAAAGTCAACAAATTGATTTGACTCTGTATGACTTTCAATAATCATCTTTAAACCATATCAAGCATGGACAGAACTCACTTCATAGCTTCCAATTTAGCAACTTATAACTCACCTTATCTCCTTCTTTCTTCCTCCATTTAGTAATGTTACCTTGGCTCTGCACAAAAGCAACAAGCACACAATGTGATTCAGGCAGAAAGATGAATATCCCACCTAAGACAAGATAAGGCAAATGATCCGCCTATAATCTTCCACTAATTCTTACCATTGTTGGGGATAAAGCTGGCATTCCCAGGACAGTGTGTGAAGGAAGTTCTGTGAAGATAGACTAGTGAGATGGTAGAACCATTCAAACACATATCTAGGCATGTAAAACAAATACCTCTTTATAAAGAATGATAAATCAAATTTTAGATAACAAGCAAAGAACTTAACATAACTTATATTGAAATTGTTGACATAAGTATACAGCTATTTTGAGATTTTAGGAAGCTAGACCTTGAACTAAGGAAATGTGCTCTGAGAACTTAAATTATCTATAATTTAACCCCAAAATCCTGAGGCAACATCCAACTCAACCATATAATTTATTGCAAAGTAATCTTAGTTATTGTTATTAGTTTTATGAACAATGTTCAGAAGATAATGCGTAATATAACCACCCAACACCTAATATTAACCTATGACTAAACCAATTTAACCAATGCTTGAACTGGAATGGCAGGGGATACACATAGCTCCCCTCGAATTCACACTAAACACCTTCGGTATCTAATATTTCCAAAGAGATATATTTCCATCAATCATAATACATCCCAAGTCCTAGTGAAGCAATATTAAATTCTAGTTTCAAGTATAAGATACTTATTCATTGCTACCATTTATCATAGATACTAAAATATATAGTAAAACGGGCCTGAAAAGAGCATCTAGCAGAATTACCATGGTCACCCAGGATGTGCTACTTTTACCAGTACAGACCACAGGCTAAGCAGCACAATTCCAAGCAGCCTTAGTAATAACTGAACTTGATGAAAATTCAAATGCATCAAAAAGTAATTTGTCATCCTATAATTCCTTCTCTTGAATAATGTGTTAAGACATGATACTGTTCTAACAACAGAGTAGGCTTCCTCAGACCGCAATACATTATGCAAGACCTTACTAGCTTTGCTATACTCTAGCATAACCATACCATCTACTCAGACTAGAAATAGACATGAGACTAAGGAAGATATACATGTTATGAGGGGAAAAAAATTACACTTGCACAAAATTGATAAATACCTGAAGATGAGAAATGCCGGACTCCAATTTGCAGCTGTAAAATGAAAAGCATCAGAAGAAAGCCTCAATTCCAATTAGCACAAGTTCTATTAATTATAAATTCAAACACTAACCTTGAGCTTTAAAGAATTATCGTGTGGTCCAGGGACCAATGTTGATGACGAAGGCCTGATGAATGACTATAGTCAGCAACAAATTGCCAACAGAAAGAAAATACCAAAGAAGTAGAAAGAATAATTAAATAAGAACTGTAAGCTGTTTTGGTCCAAATGATGCATAACAGACCATTAAATTTATGGATGTATATCATTCATTAAATGACAACATCTGGCTCACAAAATGAAGAAAAATAAGATTAGAAAATCCATTTACCAAACTCAAGCTTCAACTAAAGTTACAAGGTTGATTGGCAATATAAATCAACATAAGAAATGAGAAGTAAACAGATCCAAACCTTAACAAAATTCCATTTACATCCACAAAAGAGTTTTTCCCACAGGAAGCACTGCATCAAAAGGCAAAAATAAACAAAAGAATGAGTGAAGATGAGTTGAGAGTTGATACCCACAGAAACATCAACCCTGCAGAAGGGCAACCGGAAACACTTACAGAAAACCTAATCAAATTTTTCTATTGAACTAATCACATAGCCAAAAAGGGGGGGCAAAAAGAAGAAGAACCAAACATGCATATAACAGCATTTTTTCGCACCAGTACATACTATTATATTCATGCCATGTTAGAGAATTAAAAGGATAGAATCGAGTAAAAGAGTAAGTGCCACTATCAAAATTGACCAAGTTACAAACAACCGGAACTAACTAGCCGCAATGTTCAAGGGCTTCAACATTTAGAAATGTGACAAAAGCATGATTTCAGGCGCTATATTCAATAAATGCAGTTGCAAATTCCTCGACAAAATGTTGATAAAAAGAATTGTTGGAACTAATAGCAATAAAATAAATATTCTCAAATAAAAAAATAACATTAACTTTACCTATAAATGTATATATTAAGATACAAAAATTTGGCTCTTAGCCATCCAATTACTGAAAGTACATCTTCCTTCAGCACATAGTCAAAATTTTTAATTCTCATTGCTTGCAATTTACACAAAAAGTCAAAATTGTTAGCTCTCATTGATCACAACTCACACAAACACTTTGAATTCAAATAAAATTCAACGCAATTGACTATCATAACAACTATATCAATTTTAAAAGCAATCCAGAATCTAAATTCACTTTAAACTATATTGTAAGTATAAATACAAATTAAAAAAAAAAAAAAGGTACCGAGCGAAGGAAGTGGAGGAGGTGAAGGAAGAGAGGCTGAGGCGAGCTCTGAAGAGCGACGGAGTTCGGGCGATCACCGGTTGTCGAAGCCGTGAAAGCGCCATCGCTGTTAAAGTCTCTTCAAAATTAAACGAGATCTTGATTCATTCACTTAATGCTTCATGAAAGACTTATTTATTTACGGCTTTAACAGATTTTTATTATTTACCTTTTTAAGTCATTTTTAAAATGGGTCTTGTGTTTGTTAAAAAAAGATTATATTTTAAAATTAATTAATTATAAAATAACATTTCAAAATAGAATGTCAAAGTGTTTAAAATGGGTCAGGTTATTTCCACACCAAAAAAGTAAAAATTATTTAGAATAATCTGTTACTTTGAAGTTCCATCAATTAAATTTAAAAAATTAAATTTTATCCCCTACACTCTTTTAAATGTTAAAACAGCCCTCACCTTATATATATTTAGTATAATCGTCAACTCACTAAAAATATTATTTAAATTAGTTATCTTTAAATAAATAAGTTTAGATTTTAATTAATTTTTAATATTTGTATAAAATTTTTATATTTACCTACGGATTTATATAATAGCAATAAGTGCTTATTTAATTCTAAAGATTCTTTGCAACAATTTTTTTATTGTTTAGTTTCATTTTGAATAGAATTTTTTAAGATTAAATAATATATTTTATCTCCACTAACAAAAATTTAAATTTTGAGATTTTAGAAATACAGGTTAGCGGGTTTTTTTTAAGTTAAATTATCAAAAATGCACATTATTTATTTTAAGAAAATTATCTTTGCACCATATTTTTTTTATTATATATACATTTAACTACCACAAAATTTTAACATATTTTTTGCACCGCCTATATTTTAAAACTTGTATCAATCAACCATTTTCATATTATAAAATAACTATTTTACCTATTTCACAAAATTTTAAAAAATAGAATAATTATAATTATAAAATTACTCCTAAATTTAATAAAAAATAAATCTCAATATCTTATAACTTTATTTAAAAATTATCATATTAATTTTTTGTAATTATAATTTCATTTAATTTATATAAGAAAGTTTCTTAATTTTAATTATAGGAAAGTTTACAATAATTATAAGAAATTTTTATCTTCATGTTAATTTTTATAAATTTTCCTATACTTATTGGAAGTTTCTTAATTTTAATTATAGAAAAGTTTACAATAATTATAAGAAATTTTTTTCTTCATGTTAATTGTTATAAACTTTCCTATACTTATTTTAATTACAAGAATTAAATAAAACTATAATTACAAAAAATTAAAAAATTAACATGATAATTTTTCAATGAAATTATAATTATAAAATTAACATATTAGATTTTCTAATTAAATTTAGGGATATTTCTATAATTATAATTTTTTTATTTTTAAAAATTTTATATTATAGAATAAAATAATTTTTTAATTCATTTAAGAGTAAAATAATTATTTTAGTGTCAAAATAGTTGACTGATATAAGTTTAGAAATAAATATAATACAAAAAATATATTAAAATTTTGTAATAGTTACATACATACTTATATATGATAAAAAGAAGATAGTCTGGAAATATTTTTTTTATTTTATTCATTGTATAATATAACTTTAAAAGCTTATCTTTTAAAATAATTTGATATTTTTAATAAAAATTCTAGTTGACAACTAAACAACTAAATTTATTTTATTTTTTTATAAAAGCTCTATTTGTGAAATTTTATAAAAAATTATTTAAATAAAATCTATTTAAAAATATATAACAAACGGAGTTTGAATAGAATTGTTATGTCATCTGAATTTTAATTAATTCACATTATTTATTTTTATTATTGTTTATTATTTTTTATTTTAATTATTGTTCAATTTAACTGTACGTAAATGGCCGCTAAATGTTGACCAACAATTTTCCAAACATATTGGCACGTGCGTCTACCAACTGTACTGGGGGATTTCGTTCTCCAACTACTATTGATTATGAAATGTTAAATGTATATGTGATTGATTTCTTTAAATAATAATAATAATAAACTATTCGACCTTAATAATGATAAAATATTAAAATTGATCAACCCTTCGGATTCAAGAACAGTTGTAAATGGAGACATTTAAAAATTTTAAAATTAACTACTAAAGAAATAGTTTTTAAATATAGGTTAACTTTTTATCAATTCTTGTGAATTAATTATTTTTAAATTATTTTTTATTTTAAAAAACTTTAATTTATGCTTGTTTACTTTGAGAAAATAAAAAATAATTTATCAAATCACACCTATTTTTTCTTTTGTTTAAATGGAGTAACTTAAGGTTTTTAAAAATTTTAAAAAAAAAAGTGATTTGAGGATAGTAATCCATAATTTACTCTTAAATCTAATAAATAAATTACTTGTAAAAATCAAAACATTATGTATTACTATTTGCACATTAATTAAGTAATTACAAAACAAAAAAAATTAAAAATAAAGTTTAGTATTTAAGGATTTCTACTTCAGTCAAATAATTGATTATAATATTCAACCAATCTAAATTAAATTTAAAAGAACTTGGAATATATAATCCAAAATGCAACATTAATTGAATTTTAAAACTTTTTAAAAAATATTTAGTTAATTAACTATACAAACTACTAATTATGAAAAAATGATCAATAATTGGGATTATTGTATTATAGGTCAATAGTTTATGGTGGCATTTGCTCGCCCCACATGTCAAAAGCTTTATGGTGAATTTATTTACAAAAGTGAGAGTGGGGAATGTGGAGTTTTTTTATTATAATATTTATTTATTTATTTAAGTTTGAGAGTTGGAGTCTTAATTTATGGAGCCTATCTAATTTTGGAGTGAGGAATGGGAGTGGAATCCAGTCTCACTTCTTGTTATTTTACTATTTTTTATTAATTTAATATAATTATATTTAATAAAATAAAATAAATAACATCATATTTATTTAAATAATATTATTATATTATGTTATAAAATTTTATTTATTAAAAATAATAATAATAAAATTATTTAAATATAATAATATTATATTTAGTTAAAATAATAATTAATAATAATAATAATACTATATTACTAGAAATTAACAATATTACTATATATTATCTTTATTTAAAAATATAATATTATTATATTTATTTAAAAACAATAGTATTATATTTATTTAATGTTAATAATTAATAATAAAAAATAGTTTATTCTAAGTAAATATTAATTTTGTACTATATTATTAATAATAATATTTCATTTGTGTTGCTCTTATCAATAATTCTTAATTTACATAAATAAAATTAAAAAAATTATGATTTACATAATCAAGAATATTACTAATTATTATTATTTTAAAAATAAAATAAATATTTTATTTTTCAAATATATTTTTTATTAATTTTATAATTAAAAACTACAATTCTTTAGATAAGGATAAAACTATAATTTAAAATAATTTACCCATAATTTAAGACAAAATACATATATTATTAAATTCTGATTCCGATTTCATACTCTTATTCCAATATAAATAAATAACATATTCATATTTTTACTTTGCACTCCTAATATTAGGATTCTCACCGCCTTACTAGTCATCATCTACTGAGATTACGATTTTGTAACTACTCTCCTATGCAATTAAAATGGAGAAAAAAAAGAGTCTCAATTCAAAGATCAAGACACCTGAACCTGTGCCCCAAAATTTAAGGGGATCAATGGCTCGATGAGTAATTAAAAATTTTAGCAAAAAAATAAGGATAATCTCCGTTATTTAGTGAAAATTAAGTAAAATTTCTGAAATGCTTTTAAGTAAGTTTAAATTCTTACCATTATAACGATTATGACGATGTTATTTTTTTATATGAATTTTACTATATAGCCCTTTTTCTTGACTTATTTAATTAAAAATTGAAATTAAATTTATCTAACAAATTCAACTCAAACCCCTTTTTCGACAACCAATTGGGCTGCTTTCAATAAATTCCTCTGTCGACAACCAATTGGCTGCTTTCAATTCACTGACTTCACCCTTCCAATTTCTTCAATTCACGGTTCAAAATTACACTTTTATCCTCAATCCACTTACCCGTCGCCCTTCTCAATCCTGTAATTTCCTCAACTTCTCCACTCAAAAAATCCTCAACTTCCGAAAGCCCCAATTCTGCCGCAAGCGAATCACACTCTCCTAATCATTTGCCCTAACACTAACAAGGCCACAAAAAGTACGAAATTCTTAGTAAACATACTCAGCATTGTCATTCTCACAGTGGCTTCTTTGGCTTCGATGCAGCCTTCGGCTCCAATGAGGCGACACCATAAAATTTTTTAATGTGCTCTTCTTTACTTGCACAAAGTCAAATTGATACATTTGAAATTTTGGATTTAGATTTAAGCTTTGACAACATTTGGATTTATGGTTAGATTTTTTTTTTAAATGAATGTTTTAATTTTATATTTTTAAATTACATTTTTATCCAAAAAGAGGTGTAATAGTAAAAATATATTATAAAGTTAATATTGTCATAACGGGCGGCAGGAAACTTAGATTTATTTTAAAATATCAAAGAGATTTCACTTAATTTCACCAAAAAAAAAGCATGGATCATACTTATTTGTAATTACACTTATGGCCCAAAATGTTAAAACTTGTTTGGATTAGTCCAAATCATTTTGAAAATCTTACAGGTAGGCTAAATTAACTTGAGTTTTGCGATAGGTCCCTATATGTTTTGCAAATAATTCATATGTTTTACAACTATAAATGAATTTGAGTATCTATTTTGTTTAAACATCTTTAAAGTATTTTTCATTAAACCATAATAATAAGGAAATTTAAGGAGTTTCGTGAATATAAAACATGGATGATAGTATTTTTTTTTTTTGAAACATAAGACTAATGTTCGGAATTATAACTCATATACTAAGAGATTATAACTGATATTTACAAATCAGATTATGCCTGGGACTAGTTTACATTAATTTGTATAGAGCACTGCCCAGATTGTAAGCCCTCGCTAATATTCGAGGGATGTCTACTCCTCACACTTGGGCAAGGAAGCAGACTGACCTTCACTCAAAACCTGAAGAAAGCAGACTGACCTTCACTCAAAACCTGAAGAAGGATTTTACCCCCACAATTTAATTGTGGGAGCTCGAACTGCTGCCCTCCAAATTGGAGGGCAGCAACCCTCACCACCAGACCAAAGGCCTGGTGGCTGTATGGATGACAATATTGACATTTGTTAATTATGCATAAATAAAAATATCACCTAAGCTAATGTCTTAAGCTCAAGTTTTGCCTTAACAAATCATTGACATTATAATTAAGCCTTCCTTCACATACTTGAATCTTGTACTTGAAGAGTTATTGATAAAAAACAAAAAAGATAAATCAATAATGCTTAGAAAGTAGAGTTTGTTATTATAAAATCAAAGTTTCTACAAACGTTTAGATAAACACTTAATGTGAAGAGAGATTATTTAAATATCATTTGAAACTAAAGTTGGAATGTCACATGTTGAGTAAGTCATATATTTATAAATAAAAAAATGCATTGAAAAATCATGGAATAAGTCATGTATTTACAAGCCATGAATAAATCATATATTGAAAAAAAAAAGCATTGAAAAATCATGGAGTAATTTACAAGCCACTAAGCCTTAGGGCAGTGGTAGCCTTGTGTCCTCACTCCTTAATAAAGTTGAGGGCACAAATTTGAATAAGCTTAAACATTTTTCCTATCATAAATGTGAATTAGGATAAATATTTCTTCAAATATTTGTGAAAATAAATTTTTAAATTACTTTCGATAATCTCTAAGTAGTACTATAAGTATTAGATTATCAGCAGATATCATATTGTAATATTATTGTTGATTGTAACCAATTAAAAAAAGTCATGTATGCAAAAAAAAAAAAGGAAAAATTTTCACTAAAAGCATTTGATGCACATATTATTTGTTTTGCAGATGAAAAATAGCTAAAACATTTTTTTAATGCAATTGGTTTTAAAGGATGGGTTTACAAATGTTCGTGGAAATTGGGAAAAATAGGCGTGTCGATGAAACTGTTTGGATATCCTTAATAAGGGTATTTTGGAGTACCAGAAATAATTTTGGGATTTTACTGATTTCATGATTCATGACGTGGCAATGAAATTGAGCATAATAAGCAAGTAAATTTGAGTAATTCGCCAACTGACCAACAAAAAGAATAGATAGGAATTGCAGAAACCTACATGAATTTTTCTATCTAAATTTGAGGCTAAAAGTTCTGTTACCCACGCTCCTAAACAGTGCGTGTAATACCACCTAACCAATCCAAAAGTGGTAATCCAGTAAGTACAAGTCCACATTAGCACATGACAAAAGCACTCTGTCATATGAAATGATAGTGTGACTCCTCCGGGCTTTGAACGCACGTGGGACTCTATCTACCCTTCTGTTCTACATCCTATCCGTGAAGTTACACATTTACCCCTAAAATTACTATCAAACGGCAACTTTCTCCCTAACACGAACCCAATCAAACTTCAAACCCATCAACGCTATCAAGTCAACGTGTGCCAATCAGAGTCCAATAACTCACATAAGCACAAGATTCTTCCCTGTGAGTGCGATACACGTAAACCAAACAACCAATTGATGCCCTCATCCGTACATTAAAAAACCGAAACTACCCTTACCTTATCTGTAATTATAAATTACTAGAGCAACTGGAGGATGTTTTGGTAAATTCAGACTTCCCAGAAAGGATAAATTAAAAAAAATTATATAAAAAATGAGGTTATTGATTAATTGCCCCGGGAATAATTTAACGGTGAACGAAGAAAATAACGGGCGGCGAGATGGGCCCTTTATTTCCTATATAAACCCCTCACCACAGCCATTTCTTTTCATTCGAATTAGCGTAGCGTTTGTTCTTTCTCCGTTTCTCTCTGTGCCTCGCTATTGATATACCCCCTCAATTAGTACTATTTTTTCTTCGAGGGCTTTTTATTTTTATTTTTTATTTAAAAAATAAAAGGGAAATAAATTATTAAGAAAAGAAAAAAAGGAAGAAAAACAGTATAGAAGGAAAAAAAAAAAACAAACTAATCTGTCTCTCGCCATTTTCTTCGAACCAAACCAAAACCCAATCAGCCAAAAATTTTTTCTTATCACCTTTTCAGTTTAAGTCTCGGAAATACCACTGCACCGCCGCTCACCGTTGTCGTTGTGCCTTCCGGCGGGATCTCCGATCTAAGTCACGGATCTAAAACTCGCGGCCGGAACTCCTCAGGCCGCGCCGACCGCCGCATCGCGCGCTACTGCTCACGGCGAAAATTAATTGTAAGGTCTAACGATCCTCGAGTGCTTTGTAATTAGTTAATTTTTTGAAATTTCCCATAAATATGGAATCATATGATGGTGGTTGAAATGGTATGTGTTGATTATAATCTTATTAAAAATCGTTCCTGTTAATTTGGCTGTTGTTGAAATTTCCAGTTGTTGTTCTGCTTCTCCGCGCTCAGTGTTGGAAGATTTCTGTAGGAGCTAGGGTACCTGTGCACAATGTGTAATTAATTGTATTGTAGTTTGGCCTGTTGTCTTGTGTGTGTTGTGAATTATTTGGACTTCAGCAAGTTAGAGAATAGTTTTTTGAGATTACGGTGAGTCTTTAGTTTGATTTGATCTAGTATTCGGATTCAAGTTTAATGACTTATGTGAGAGTGTCTATGCTGTTTCTGGATATTGTATATTAAATTCTTAAGTTATTATTAGGGGCTTCTTTGTTGAGTCCTTGATGTTACTATCTCCAGGCTATAAGTCTTGTGTCAATTTCTTTTCCTCTTCTTATGAGGTTATTATTCTTATTTACACATGTCTTGGAGATAATTCTTTTTGACTTGCATTGCCCACTGAGTTGTTAGAGCTAATTTGAGATTGGCTGGGGTTTTTAGTTTTTATTTATTTGCTCCTGTGCAGGTGGCATGTCATGTCCACATTTTGCTAAAAATAAACCTAAAAGAAGAGCAGCTGGGTTTATTTTAATACACGCTGTGGTTTGTATGAATTTACATATGAAATGGGCTCTCGAGGAAGGTTGTTATTTGATCTTAATGAACCCCCTGCTGAGGATGACGAGGAGAATGATCGAATCTTCTGTTCCCAGCCGCAGAAAGCACTTCCGTCTGCTAATCACCACACTTCTGAGTTGTTTGTAGCATCAGCAGCTCCCCAAGGAATAATAAATAACAATGCTTTCTCACATGCACCATCAGTATCTGGTTTTCAGCCTTTCAACCGAGCCAAAGCTGGTCAAGGCCATGAAGTGGATGTTGATCAGAAGAAGGCTGGGGATCAGAATCGAAGAGTTCCATCATCTTCTTCAAAGCCAAGTAATGGAGAGGACATTAAAGCTGCATCATCATCAGTTCTAGGTTATGAAAATGCTCCAGCTGACGAAAGAGAAGAAGGGGAATGGTCTGATGCTGAGGGTTCTGTTGATGCTTATGCGAGTACTGTCTTGAATGAACAGGGTAAAGCATCACGAGGGCATGGGATTTCTGAAGTGGTCGATACTACCACTGGTGTGGATATTAAAGTTCCTGAAGGTAGTCAGGATGGAAATAATAGTCATGGTGTGCTAGGATCAGATCAAGATCCAAGTGACCAGAAAAGGAACAGAAGCCGATCAGAAGGCAACACTAAAGGCGAAAAATCTGTGGATGGTCAGGAAGAACCTTGCTTGCTCCCTAAACAAAGAGAAGTTAAAGGTACTGAAGCAAGTCATGCAACTAAGGGTACTAATAATTTGGGCAAGAGAAAGATAGACCAGCAGAAAGAGGCAATGCTAGGAAAGAAACGCAACAGACAGACGATGTTTCTTAATCTGGAAGATGTCAAGCAAGCTGGTTCTGGGAAAACTTCAACACCAAGGAGGCAGAACCCACCAGTTGTTACTCGCACTGTTAAAGAAGCTCGAACTATTCCTGCACCTGCTGAAAGGGTTGTGGAAAAACAGAGTCAGGCCATTAATAAGGATCAAAAACAATATGACATATCATCATGTAATGAAGTAGGCACTTCTGTGGAAGCGTTAGAACCTAAACCTGAATGTAATGGTGACATGAATTCTGGACTACCAGGTAGGCCAAGGAGGCTAAACAGTAGCACCGATTTTCCTGCAGAAGCATCTCAACCACCCATTCCAAGACACAGTTCATGGAAGCAGCCTGTAGATACAAGGCAGCTGAAGAACTCACAGTTTTCTAATAAAAAGCCTGCTCCGGTGGGGCAAGGTTCTACAGATCCGAAGTTGGGAACCAAGAAACATCCTCCTGCCAAGAAGCCGACTGCTACTGGTAACTTGTACCAGGATACATCAGTTGAACGTCTGATACGGGAGGTGACCAATGAAAAGTTTTGGCATCACCCTGGTAATTGGTCCTCGATTAATTATTGTTCAAGTGCCGATTGATTATGTTGATTTCTTTTGCATGGTTTTTTGCGATTGGATATTTTTTGTGCACATGCATTTACGGCTCTCATGATTTTTCTCATGCCAGTTCTCCATGTCCCTCCAATTAGAACACTATTGAGAATCGTAACACTCAAAGGACATGGAAAGGTGATGAGATTTATGTTCTGCAAGCAGGATTCTAAATTGCATTGGTACAACTTATTTACTCCTTTTTGCTATATCTTATCACCCTCATATGCCTCTTGTGTGTTACAACTTATAATTCTCATAGCAGTGTTTTGGAGAGAGGGGTAATGGACTTTGTTACTACATATGTGTGTTGTGTAGGTTCTGCTACTTTAATTGTGTGTTGCCTTTCCAAATATAGAACTGTGTAGTGAGAGCCTGTTGGATGAAATATATTGGTAAAGTATGATGTTATTATATCTCATTAGGAGAGCCATAGTTCCATGTGACTTTGAATTTCTCAGGCCATATTAAGATTAGGTTTCTTGAAATATTATTGTCTATAAATATATCCCATGATTGCATATATGCATGAAGTTTAGAAGCTACTTGCATAAGTGTTACTGACTGCATAGAATGCTTGTTTTTCTATCTGTTTGCTTGAGTGTTTCCCTTGCTTGTTGGTACCCTGTTCATATGTGGGTGGTGAATTCTTGTTTGTTTTGCATTGACCATATTGTTATTTTGAGGGTTTTCTTCTTGTCTCCCTTTTCCTCTGGAGTGTGCTTTTGCATATTGTTCCTTTTTTATGCTTATGCATCTAATGAGATCTATGATGTATCAGAGGAGAGTGAGCTCCAATGCGTCCCTGGTCGGTTTGAATGTGTAGAAGAGTATGTTAGAGTATTTGAGCCTTTGCTTTTTGAGGAATGCCGAGCACAACTATACAGCACATGGGAGGAGTTGACTGAAACAGGTTCGAGAGATACACATGTAATGGTTCGTATAAGAAACATTGAAAGGAGAGAGAGAGGTACCTGTTTCTCAAAGTATATTCTTTTCTGTTATTTCCATAATTACATTGGGAGCGAAATCTCAAACTGAACTTTTATTTACTTTAGGTTGGTATATGACACGTCCTTGATGTGTATTTCACTGATGAGATAACAAATGTTTTTGAAATATTTTAATCTACTGTTTTACTTGTGTCAACTGAGTTTAAAAAAGCCTACTTTTGTGAAGAGTCCGGATAATGTGTACAAGGCTAGCTAGTCTGCAATATTTAATACATACACATACATACATATATATGTATATGTGTGTGTGTGTGTGTGTGTGTGTATTCTGGTTCTTTTATTTTATTACTTTTTTCTTCTAATCTTCTTCTGGGCTAGGTGGAATCTGGATTTCAAGTGGCACTCTTTTTGTAAACTATTGTTGCTATATATTCAGAATGTTCAAGCTGGAAATTAACAAGGTCTGTGACCTGGTTTTGTTAACTGACTGAAGTCTTCCTTTTGTTGGCTTAGGGTGGTATGATGTGATAGTGCTTCCAGTGAATGAGTGCAAGTGGTCATTTAAGGAGGGGGACGTTGCTGTTCTTTCAACCTCCAGGCCTGGTGCAGGTATGATAAGTGATGTTGAGGTTTTTTACCTTCTAAACTTCATCTCTTCTAAACTTCACTCATGTTCTCAAGCAGTTAGGGGCAAGAGGAACCATTCCTTGACAGCAGAAGATGATGAGGAAGCTGAGGTATCCGGGCGTGTAGCTGGTACTATTAGACGACACTTTCCTGTTGATACTCGTGATCCTCCTGGGGCAATTCTTCATTTTTATGTTGGGGACTCGTATGACCCTAGCAGCAGGTTATTTCAGAAATCTTGATTGTTTGCTGGTTTGGTGTGGACACTTTGAATTATAACTCTGTTATTTGTCCAGAAAAATGTATAACCGTTGCTAAATTTTCCCAAATACAAATTTTCTCTCTGAATTATTTTAGCATTAACTTTTTCAGCATGGCTGATGATGATCATATTCTGAGGAAACTGCTGCCAAAAGGCATTTGGTATCTGACCGTGCTTGGTTCCCTTGCAACCACTCAGCGAGAGTATGTTGCCTTGCATGCATTTTGTCGTCTCAATTCACAGGTAGCTGCTGGTTCTTTATTCTGTATGAGTAAAACTTATTTGTTCTAGCTCATAATGTCTTTGTTTTTAATGGAATTAATAGAATCTCTTTGTCTGTAGATGCAAACTGCAATCCTTAAGCCCAGTCCAGAGCACTTTCCAAAATATGAGCATCAGACCCCTACCATGCCTGAATGCTTCACACAAAATTTTATCGATCATTTGCATAGGAGCTTCAACGGACCCCAGCTTGCAGCAATCCAATGGGCTGCAATACATACTGCTGCCGGTACCAGCAGTGGAATGACTAAGAGTCCATGGCCTTTCACCCTTGTTCAAGGGCCTCCAGGAACAGGTAAGACACACACAGTGTGGGGAATGCTAAATGTCATCCATCTGGTACAGTATCAGCACTACTACAATTCTTTGCTAAAGAAACTTGCGCCTGAGAGCTACAAGCAGCCTAATGAAAGTAATTCTGACAATGTTAGTATGGGGTCAATTGATGAAGTTCTTCAGAATATGGACCAGAATCTTTTACGTACTCTTCCAAAACTTTGTCCGAAGCCCAGAATGTTAGTTTGTGCTCCTTCTAATGCTGCAACTGATGAACTTCTTGCTCGTGTTCTTGATCGCGGATTTATTGATGGTGAGATGAAAGTTTACAGGCCAGATGTGGCTCGAGTTGGTGTGGATTCACAGACTCGGGCAGCACAGGCAGTGTCTGTTGAGCGGAGAACAGAACAGCTTTTAGTTAAGAGCCGGGAAGAAGTGATAGGATGGATGCACAATTTAAAAGGACGTGAAGCTGTATTGTCTCAGCAGATATCTACTCTTCAAAGGGAACTTAATGCTGCGGCATTTGCTGTTCGTTCACAAGGATCTGTGGGAGTCGATCCTGATATTCTTATGGCTCGTGACCAGAACCGGGACACATTGTTGCAGAACCTTGCTGCAGCTGTTGAAAACAGGGATAAAGTTCTTGTTGAGATGTCTCGCTTCCACATTTTAGAAGGTAGATTCCGTCCTGGTAGCAACTTCAATTTGGAAGAAGCCCGTGCTAGTCTTGAGGCAAGCTTTGCCAATGAGGCTGAGATAGTTTTCACAACTGTCTCAAGCAGTGGTCGCAAATTGTTCTCTCGTCTTACTCATGGTTTTGATATGGTGGTCATTGATGAGGCAGCCCAAGCTAGTGAAGTGGGTGTTCTTCCCCCCCTTTCTCTTGGTGCAGCACGATGCGTTCTGGTGGGGGATCCTCAGCAGCTTCCTGCAACAGTTATCAGCAAGGCAGCTGGAACCTTGATGTACAGTAGGAGCCTTTTTGAGAGGTTCCAGCAAGCTGGATGCCCAGCGATGTTATTATCTGTACAGTATAGGATGCATCCTCATATCCGGGATTTTCCTTCTAGGCACTTTTACCAGGGACGTCTTACAGACAGTGAAAGTGTTATTAATTTACCGGACGAGGTATACTACAAGGATCCCGTACTTAGGCCTTATGTTTTTTTTGATGTCATTCATGGGAGGGAGTCCCATAGAGGTGGATCTGTTTCTTACCAAAACATTGATGAAGCAAAATTTGGTGTTTGCTTGTATGAGCATCTTCAGAAAACTCTGAAATCAATGGGTTTGGGGAAAGTCACTGTTGGCATCATTACACCGTACAAGCTGCAATTGAAATGCCTTCAACATGAGTTTCGTAATGTTTTAGCTTCAGAAGAAGGAAAAGATTTATATATTAATACTGTAGATGCTTTCCAAGGCCAAGAGCGTGATGTTATTATCATGTCCTGTGTGCGAGCATCAAATCATGGGGTTGGCTTTGTTGCAGATATTCGCCGTATGAATGTTGCTCTTACACGTGCAAGAAGGGCTCTTTGGGTATGAGTTAACCTTTTTTTAACCCTTTATGGCTTATTTTGTTACGCACTAACTTATCCATCAATGTAAATGGCTTTGACTTGGGTCTTATAAGTTCAAATATTTGGCTTGGAATTATAACAGGTTATGGGAAATGCTGGCGCGCTCACACAATCTGACGACTGGGCTGCATTGATTGCTGATTCCAGAGCAAGGAATTGTTATATGGACATGGACGCCCTCCCTAAAGAGTTTTCATTAGCACTAGTAGCAAAAGCACCAGGATATGGTCCATTGCAGGGCAAGATTCCCCAGAATGCAAGGGGTTTGAGATCTGCTGGACCAAGACATCGATCATTTGATATGAATAATGAGTCTAGGTCTGGAACACCATCAGAAGATGATGAGAAGGTATCTAGAAATGGAAATTACCGGCCCTTTAAGCCACCATTGGATAATTCCTTGGATGATTTTGATCAATCTGGTGAAAAATATAGAGATGCTTGGCAACATGGCATACAGAAGAAGCAAAGTTCTGGTGGGGTTATGACAAAGAGAGAGTTTTAGCTGTTCCTAGGATCTTTTTGTGGTGCGGGAACTTAGCACCAGAAGGGCTCTCGGAGGCTTGAGGACTTGGTGAATGCTTTCTGGTGGGTGGGTTTGTACTGTGTCCCTACACTTACAGGCTCCGAAGGTAAGGATTGCTTCCTCTTTAAGTTTTCTCATGTGTTTTGCTGTTTGGACTTTCATTTCATTTCAATGATCTGAATATGTTATGTATATAATACAGGAATTAAATTGTCACATGAACTTTGCGGATCTCCCAACAACACTAGAGTACTGGATCTGTGTAAGAATATTCTTATACGTAGGCATACATATTCGTCTTGATTTTGTAAATTACATCTGATAAGAAAAAAAAATCATTAATTTACAATTTTTTGAAACTGATTCGTTTCAATGCAATTTTTTTTTTTTGATTAAACCATTCCTACACCTTGTGTAGAGGGAGTCAATCGATGTAAAAATGTCGATCGGGCTGCCTTTTTCTGCACAATTTGAAGTTGTTGATTATTATTTACCTTCTGGCTAGTATCTACATTACAATATCCTAGGAGTTTTCCAAGCATGGCTTGAAATCTTCTCCAATAATGGTGAGATTTAAGCTTTTATTGAATTGCTTCTATTAATAGACATTTAAATGTTACGTACCGTGTACAGAATACACCATACAAATGTGCTTTAATAATTTATCATTTTTTTGCATTGCAATTCTCAAGGATTGTTGAGAAGATTTTCTTGACAAATAGTAGCATATGATAGTAATATATAGCATGTGGAGGAGTTTTCAAGAATTATGCTCATGTTTGTTCCATCAGCACCAGGCAGTTGAAAATTGAAAGTTGAAATTTCATTTTCATTGCAATGAAATAATAATGAAGTACACCGAGAAAAGTTGGAAAAGTTGGTTGCACGGTGGTCTCTTCACCCAAAAGTTTACGTCAATTATCTCTTGTATAATATCAATCAGTCCCCTTTTCTTTATATTATTTGTACTTGATTGTTTTAGTTTTCTTAGTAATTCATCCTGCTTGAATTCACAACAGATTTATTACTGTAAATTGTTTAATTTTAAACTCTTCAATTGTAGTGTTAAAAAATTTGGTCCATGATGTATTTTTTTTTGGTATTTCACAGTCTTCCCTATATGTCTTCTTATAACGAGTTTACTTTTAAAGTGTGGACTAAGTCCTTTATATTGGCGTTAAAGTGTAACTTGCCATTTACTTCTTGTAAAGGGCATCTTTAACGCGATAAAGGCCCTCGTATCGATGTAAAAGTGTGTATCGCATTTTAGCATTTTATATAAGTTATATTTATCTAGTCTCTTAAAAGTTAAAACTTTCCTAATTAAAAAAAGGGTTTTAAAAATGTAATAAAAATTGAGTGGAGTTATTTGAACACATTAGTTTTTTTTTCTCACTTGTTTAAAAATAAGTTTATTATTAAAAATTTTAAAATTATTCTTCATTAATCACTTTTTCTCTGTATTTTATAATTGTATATTCTCTTCTTATTCTTGTATTTTATAAATTAAACATTCAATTTTACTCTCTTTTATTTTTTAATTTTACCTTTCTTAGTATATCATGACCTATATATTTCATATTTTTTATATATGAAGTTTTTTTTTTACTTTAATACTCATTAACTTTTGTGTTTAGTAAAAATTAATTTTCTTATATCAATAACTTTCATAGTTGATAAAATTTTACTAATGTTCATTTTTAAATAGTAGATTTTGTTCTTTGTAGTTAATGACATTAATTATTTACAGCTAAAAGAACATTTGGGAATAAGTTTATGAAAATTTATGAAATTGAGAACAGAAATAGAAGAAAGGGTTACTTAAGTAATTTTTTCAAAAAATTATTTGCATAATAAAAATTTAAATTAAAAAGAAGTAATTTTTTCAAAAAATTATTTGTATAATAAAATTTTTAATTAAAAAGAGAGCGTAGAGGAAACCAATGGATTCAAATAGTTATATCCCATAAAATTTAATATACGGACTTGAATTACTTAGAGAACTTTTACTCTACATCTAGACAAGTTTTTTACCTGTATATAAATTTAAAGAAATTATCAAAAAAAATTTGACTAAGAAGAGAACATTAATATTTATGCATATCACCTAGGGATAGAAATGGTGGTGGGGTGGGGGTAGAGAGATTACTCTATTTCTCATCTTATTAAAAATTTCTTCTCTATTTCTTAATAAATTTAGTAGGGTGGAGATTAGAGATGAGGAATCCCTATGTGGGTAATAATTTTTTCATTCCCACTTCATTCTTTATTGACTTATTTTATAGTAGGCATAGATATATAATTTTAGTAAAATAAAAATTAGAGACTTAAATGAAATTATAATAATATTATAAAATATTTAAATTATTAAAAAAACTCCAATATCTTGAAATGATATAAAAAATATAAAATATTTGAATAGAACGACACTTTAAGAGAAAAAAGAATGCACAAAAATATTTTAGAGTTGAATAAAAATTACATTGTAGAGTTTTCTTTTAATTACAATATATTTATATTAGCTAAAAATAGAAAAAATTATTAACCCAACATTGTAATTAATAAAATAAAAATTTAAAGAATTTATATATATGGGGATTAAAATTTTGTGCACATGTACTTCCAACAAATATAAAGCGAGTTTTCGTGGTTTAGTTTAGTTTTTTTTTTTTAATTACGAGTTTTCGGTAGTTTCAAAGCCAAACGAATGCTCCGAATGAGCATTTACAAGTTTCAGAAAAACCACCACCTCCAACAATTAAATAAAAAAAAAGGCATTGGTTGAAAGAGGATCAGATCTGACTTCGGTTAGACTTAAATAGAAAGAAAGATGTTCATTATAAAAATTTAGTTTAACGCTCGCTTTGAGTAAAGGAGATGTTCGCTAACTGGCTGTCTTACTCATTATGTTTATGATTTATGCATTTTTTTTAGGTGGAATTTCAATGGAAGCAATACTTTCTGCAGAACATTTGATTGATGAAAGTTTTATCAGTGAGCAACAGTCAAATGAAGTACATGATTGAGAGTTTAGTCTTTAGTATAATGGTTTGAAGTTTGAAACATTTATGTCATGAATTTGTATCTTTGGATGTTTATAAATTTGTGAAACTCTGAATTTTAAATTCTATATTTTTATTTTTTTTTTAGAACCTAGATATGTCATGATTTGTATTTGATTATTTTCAGAACATGTTTATTTATCTTTTGAACAGCAAACACAAGTTTTAGACTTCAAATTCCAGTCATGATTCAAAATATTAAACAATCTGTGTTCAAAACCCGAAATTCGGGAACCCAGATTTTTCCGGGCTGAGCCTGGCCTGAACCCAGATTAAAAAATCCGGGTTTAAATCCGGGTTCGGTATATAAAAATGCCATCCGGGTCCAGAACCGAAAGACCAAACCTGGACCTGAACCCGAAAATTACTATCCCTATACAAACTACAACAACCCTAATAGTTGAAATATTTAAACTACATCAACCCCGTATTACGAAAGATATCCAAAGTAATCACCCAAAATACTTGTACCAAAGTTTAGTATATTGTATTGGTAAAACCTTCATCAGCTACACGATCCAACTTCACCGGTGCCTAAACAAAAGAACACAAAAAAAAAAAAAAACACCAAATGTAGCATAAGGAAAGTAAAAGAGACGAAATAAATATCAATTTCCAGCACATGTAACTAATAAATGTAATTACCCTCAGAATATGGCACTACGCATCTCCAATTATTACATATCTAAAAATATTTTATGATTTTTGCAAGTTTCACGTCATCCTATAATAATGAAATTATTGAAATTGTTCCCAAAATAAAAGCACAAATTCAAAACTTTCAAGCATGAACTGATCTTTTTCTTAATTAAAAAGAGACTCTCTCTCGCAAATTTATAATGCATATGCAAATATTGGTAATCCATTATAAATAACGACAGCAAAATATGGAAGTGTGGCTTTTGCATACATACTGAAATTATGTCACTGAAGCAGGCCAGAATGTGGCATGTGGAGCAAAAACAGCAATTGAGATATTGAATCTGAAACTTACAGCAAGCTTGGGAAGACCAATAGTCCAAGAAACGAGACAGTACACGACGCCAACTACAAGATGTACAATAGAGACAAAGCTGCGGAAAAGTGAAAACTTTTCTTTAATAAGGCAAGTTTAGAATGAAATATGAGTGTAAGAAAAGATTGTAGTTACCCACAAGGATTTAGTAAAAACATACTATGGATAAGGTAAATAATTATAGACCTATTAAGTACTTGAGCTACCCCATCAACAAAAAGATAGCATATCATGAGTCCTGTAAAATAAGTGAAATTCTTCAATAAGTTGAACAAATTCTATAATAGAGGCCATCTAGGATTAACAACATCATTAACTTTTTTGAAACAATTTTCCCTCACATAAGACTGGTATTGGAAAAAGAACATATTAGATTAAATTAAATATAATATTCCCAGTATTAACTGATTTCGGATGGCAAAGGGATAGCAAGCGTCCAACACTACTTCCAGTTGCAATAGAATCTTTAACAATAAGAACAAAACTGTAACTGCTGGGATTAGGGGGAAAAGAAATTAGAATGGTAGCTACTGGAACAAATGGAATTGGTTACAAATATCCTCTATGGTCATACAAACTAGTGAATTATTTGCTATTACATATAAAGAGTTCTAGTAATTTGCCAAATAATTTTTTTGCAAATTCCCAAATTCTGTAAATTTTCACTACAATTAAAATTAAAAATTTAACAAATAGAATTTGACAATCCAAACATTCAGAAATTGAATTCGTGCAAACAAATTTGATCCAAAAGATTCAACCATATCTTTGCAACATGTTATAACTGATTTTTCATATTAATTTTTTTGCAGCAAATGCTTGTATTTTAGCAAAATTAAGTACAAAAATATATTAATTCAAATGTTGGATGGATTGAAATAGAAATTCAAAAGATTAAAAAAATATATAGCTTTTTCAAGACAAGAACACAATGTAATGATCATGTTAAAAATTTGTTACCTCTTAGATTACAAATAATAAATAGATTGTAAAGGAGAAGAAATTAAGTACATGTTCGTTGGTTTCAATAATATCTATATGAAGTAAATTCAAGGTCCATCTCTTCTTTGCACATTTTCAAAACTAATAAAGATGTAAGTCTTTCCATTTAACACTCCGTACAGACCATAAGGGATATGAAATTATATCATCATCATCAATTAAAAAATAATACTTATAATGTTACCGAATGTCAACAAGAAAAAGATATTATACAAATTCTACCAGCTGCTGTATTTGGGTTAAAAGCATTATGGTATGATATCGATTTTTTATTCCTTGATTGGATGATATGCTCGATAGATTGGGGGGATCAAAGTTTATTTATCAAATTTGCATCCGTCTAGGCGAAGAGTAGAAGATAACATGCAAAACACATGAAGGGCTATATAAATAGTCAGTCATGCCTTTTGGACTATCCAATGGTCTAAGTGCCTTCATAAGACTAATGAATCAAGTTTTTCAACCTTTCATTGGGAGATTTGTCATTGTATACTTCAACGATTTCCTTATCTATAGTCATAGTAAGAAGGAACATCTGCAGTATTTACGAGAGGTTTTTAAAGCATTATGGTAACATAAGTTAATTGTATGCGAATCTAAAGAAGTGCAGCTTCATGATTGATAGCCTAATTTTCTAAAGTTTTGTTGTGGGCTTAAACGAAATCAAAGTTGATCAAGAAAAGGTGAAAGCAATTCGCAAAGAAAATCAATCACTGAAATTCGAAGTTTTCATAGGCTTGTAACATTTTATAGAAGGTTACTGAAGAATTTCAGCAGCGTTGTTGTACCCTTTACAGACTGTATATAATAGAAGCAATTTTTTTGACAGATCATGCAGGATAAAGTTTTGCACTTTTAAAAGAGAAATTGACCAACACCCCAGTTCTTGCACTCTTAAACTTTGACAAGATTTTTGAAGTTGATTGGGATGATTTAGGATTAGGAATCAAAGTTGTTTCGTCTCAAAGAGAATAAGCCAATAGCTTTCTTCAGTGAAAAGCTATGTGACTGTTACGTGTGTCTTTGTTTAAATTTTATTTAAGTTGAACAAGTCGAGAGTTGTTGAGTCCAATTGAATAAGTCAAGAGTTGTTGAGTCTAATAAGCATCAACATTTGTATTGTTACGATTTACTTGCTTTTTTTTTTGTGTTCTAGTTGTAATTCGCTTATTTAATAGCGATGCTAGTAATAATAAAGGGCAAGAAAATATATTAACAAGTTATACTTAAATCTTACAGAGGTCAAGGCTCCTCAATAAGCCAAACTCATTCCGAGACTAGTTAGCATCATAGGTTCACGGAAGCAAAGGAGAAACGCTCCCTAGTACGTACCACAATGGTATCAGAGACAGGGCATGGATTCTAAAGTTGAGAAGTTGGAGCATGAAGTAAGTTCTTTAGCCACTGGTCAACAGCAAATTTTGGACAAGCTGGAGGAACTATTTGCGAAAATCAACATGAGACCTATTCCAGCTCCTGAGGAAGGAGAACACTCTGTGGCCCTACTCTATCAACAAGAAGAACGGGGTAGCCACTCTAATGGAGTTCGTCCCGATATATTGCCACAACCTTATCAGGCCAAAGGTATCAAATTGGATTTTCCACGTTTCCAAGGTGAAGAGGATACAACGAGTTGGGTTTGTCGAGTGAAACAATTCTTTGATTTTTATCATACCCCTGAACAAGATAAAGTCACACTTGCATCATTTCATATAGAGGGGGAAGCTCAATTATGGTACCAGACATTTAAAAAGGAGAGGGGAGATGTGAATTGGCATACATTTCGAGATGCCTTACACGCTCGATTTGGTCCTAATTAGTTTCAAGATTTCTTTGGTGATTTGACTAAACTACAACATTTGGGAACTGTTCGTGACTATCAAACCCAATACGAGAAGTTGTTATCAAAAGTAGGCCACCTCAATCAAGCACACTAAGTCAGTTGTTTTGTTAGTGGGTTAAAGGAGTCTATAAGAGCTGATGTATTGGCTGGACGACCTTCAACCTTAATAGATGCCATTAGTCTTGCACATCTATACGAAGCTCGAAATTTGTCGCAACGGAAAACTGTATCAATTGGGGAATTCAAGAGAAATACTGGAGTTATAAAGGAGGTAGTATCGGGTATCTCAAATCCTCCTATTCGACGAATTTCTACTGCTGAAATGCAAGTTCGTCGTGCAAAAGGACTATGTTATAATTGTAATGAGAAGTTTATACCAGGGCATCGATGTAAAAAACTATTCTTGATTGAAGTCTGTAATGAGGAAGAGGACGGGGACATAATAATGGATGACGATGGGGCTGAACAGGAAGCTAATCAAGCAATCCCAACAATTTCTTTTAATGCTATTGTGGGAACAAATGCAACCGAGACAATGCGAGTAAAAGGAAAGATTGGTCAAACTATGGCACAAGTTCTTATTAACTCAGGAAGCACTCATAACTTTATGAGTGAAGCACTGGCTGAAAGAGTAGACCTCCAACCGAACAATAGAGGGCGATTTGAAGTTATGGTTGCTTCAGGTGAAAAGATATCGAGTCCGGGTATGTGCACTAAGGTCAATTTAAATTTGCAAGGTGTGCCTATTTTGGTTGATCTTTATCTGTTACCGTTAGAAGGATATGATATTGTATTAGGCACACAATGGTTACGTACTTTGGGTCCTATTTTGTGGGATTTTGATAAATTACAGATGAGTTTTAAGGTGGCTGAACAGGAAATTGTCCTTCAAGGCTTATCTGCTCCTAAAAATAAAATAATTGGGGAATTTAAAAGCAATAAGCTACGTAAGAGTAAAAAAGGGGTCGTGCTTAAATATTTTGCTATTGGGGTTCTAAATCCTAAGCTACATATTGAATGCAATCCTCAGTTACAACAGATTTTAGATCATTTCAAAGATGTGTTTGTTGAGCCGAAGACCTTACCACCTCAAAGGCGTCATGACCATAGAATTCCATTACAAACTAGGGCTGAGCCAATATGTGTGAAGCCTTACCGCTACCCACATTATCAGAAGACAGAAATAGAAAGGCTGGTGAAAGAGATGCTCTCTACAGGGGTGATTAAGCCCAGTAATAGCCCATACTCTTCTCCTGTCATTCTGATAAAGAAACATGATGGATCATGGTGCATGTGTGTGGATTATTGAGCCCTTAACAAAATCACAATCAAGGATCGATTCCCCATTCCTGTTATTGATGAGTTGTTGGATGAGTTGCATGGAGCAAAGATATTCTCCAAACTTGATCTACGTAGCGGCTATCACCAAATTCGCGTGGTACCAAATGTTCTCTAAAAACGGCTTTCAGAACACATCATGGCCATTACGAATTCCTAGTAATGCCGTTTGGTCTTACCAATGCTCCTTCTACCTTCCAAGCTTTAATGAACGAGGTATTCCAAGTTTACTTGCGAAAATTCATTTTAGTTTTTTTTGATGACATTCTTGTATATAGTAAATCATGGAAGGAACATCTTCACCATTTAGAAATTACCTTATCTGTGCTGTGGGCTCATAGGTTATTTGTAAACAAAAAGAAATGTCAGTTTGGCAAAAAAATGGTGCAGTATCTTGGCCATGTTATTTCAGGTGCTGGAGTTGCAGTTGATCATGAAAAAATTACAGTGATGGAAAGTTGGCCCTGTGAAGGCAATGAGAGGATTTTTGGGTCTGACTTGCTATTATAGAAAATTCATCCAAAACTTTGGGAAAATCGCAGCACTTCTCACTAAGATGTTGCAGAAAGATTCATTCCTTTGGACTAGTGCAGTAGAAGACTCTTTCCAACAATTAAAAAAGGCGATGACGGAAGCACCTGTGTTAGCTCTTCCCGACTTCTCTAAGAGATTTGTCGTTGAATGTGATGCAAGTGGGACTGGTGTAGGAGCTGTTCTGATGCAAGATCGACCTATAGCTTTTTACAGTCATGCTTTGCATGGGAAACATTTATTACTATCCACTTATGAAAAAGAGATGTTGGCTTTGGTACTTGCAGTGCAAAAATGGAGACCATATTTGTTGGGGCGAAAATTCTTGGTGCGAACAGACCACCGCAGTTTGAAATATTTATGGGAACAACGCATTACTACTACAGCTCAACAAAGATGGTTGTATAAGTTAATGGGGTTTGATTTCGTGATTGAGTACAAGAGGGGCAAGGAAAATATGGTGGCTGATGTTTTATCACGGAGGGAAGAAGATTTGCATGGCAAAGGCTTGGAAGAAAATAAGTTATTAGCTTTTAGCCAAACTATTCCTAATTGGTTAGAAGCTATTAAGGATGAGACGAAGACAAATTCAGAATTACAGAAAACAATTCGAAGAATTCAGGATGGAGAGGCTGTTGGGCCATGGGAGGTATAGGGATGGAGTTATTCTTTTTAAGGGGAAACTTTATCTTGCTGGAACTTCTTCTCTAATTAATGATATTATTAGGCAATTAATTTCATAATAGCACTCATGAAGGATATCATAAAACCTTGCACAGAATTCGGTCAAATTTTTACTGGACAGGCATGAGGAAACAGATTCAAAATTTTATTGCAGCTTGTGATATATGTCAACGCAACAAATCTGAGCAGCTTGCTCCTTCAGGTTTTTCTTCAGCCACTACCAATTCCTACTCAGGTGTGGAATGACATTGTTATGGATTTTATTGATAGTCTACCCATGTCAAGAGGAAAGACAACCATTTTAGTTGTAGTGGATAGATTATCAAAGTATGCTCATTTCATTCCGTTGGCACATCCTTACACAACTAATGGAGTTGCACAAGTTTTCTTTGATAATGTCTTTAAACTTCATGGAATGCCAAAAATAATTGTTTGTGACAGAGACCCTGCCTTCACCAGTACATTTTAGTCTAATTATTCAAGTTAAATGGTACTAAATTTAACTTTAGTTCAGCATATCATCTTCAAACTGATGGCCAAAGTGAGGTAGTAAATCATACAGTGGAGATGTATTTAAGGTGTTTTGCTGTTTCCCAACCAAAAGAGTGGAGTAAGTGGTTATCTTGGGCAGAGTATTGTTACAATACAAGTTGACACTCAGCAATTAAAACAAATCCTTTTGAAGTTGTTTATGGGCGGCCACCTCCGACATTGTTGACTTATATTCCAGGCATGGCTAAGGTAGATGCAGTTGAAAAAGAACTTATGGCTCGTGATGAAATTATTAGTAATCTGCATGCAACAATTCAAGAAGCTCAATCACGAATAAAGAAGGTGTATGATCTCCACCATAAAGATCGTGAATTTGAAGAAGGGGCTTATTTAAGGCTTCAACCATATCGACAAGCATCAATTTCTTTGAGAAAAAACTTGAAGTTAGCCCCTAGATACTATGAGCCATTTCGAGTTCTTAAAAGAATTGGAAATGTGGCATACAAGTTAGATTTGCCAAAGGAATCTCGAATACACCTTGTTTTCCATGTTTCTAAGTTGAAGAAAAAGATTTGAGAGAAGGTGTTGGTTCAGATTAAATTGCCACTCACTGCTGCTGATGTTGAATCATTGTGCCCAAGGCCGCAAGCAATTCTTGATAGCAGAATCCACAAATGGAAGAAGGAAATTCTTATTCATTAGCAAGGATTATTGCCAGCAGAGGCTACCTGGGAGAATATTGAAGTAATTCAGAAGCAATTTCCAGAAATTCAGCCTTGAGGACAAGGCTCATTTTTAAGGGGGAAGGAGTTGTTACGTGTGTCTTTGTTTAAATTTTATTTAAGTTGAACAAGTCAAGAGTTGTTGAGTCCAATTGAATAAGTCAAGAGTTGTTGAGTCCAATAAGCATCAATATTTATATTGTTACGATTTACTTGCTTTTTTTTTGTGTTGTAGTTGTAATTCGCTTATTTAATAGCGATGTTAGTAATAATAAAAGGGCAGACAAATATATTAACAATTTATACTTAAATCTTACAGAGGTCAAGGCTCTTCAATAAGCCAAACTCATTCCGAGACTAGTCAGCATCATAGGTTCACGGAAGCAAAGGAGAAACGCTCTCCAGTACGTACCAGCGACACACGACAAAAGTGGTCGACTTATAAACAATATTTATATACAGTCACTTGTAGATTGCAATAATAAGAGCCGTACCTTATGTAGAAAGAGTTCATCCTCAACACAGATCATTAAGTTCTCAAAGTACATCAACAATTCTTCAAAACCAAATCAGATGCATGCCAGGTGAATTACTTATATCCAAAAGTTCATATTTTCTCAAGCAAAAATTAGGACAGCTAAATAAAAATTACTAATGCTTTAAGTCGACGCATTCTACTGTTGACCACCATTCGAAATGAAATAATTAGTTTTGACTACCTGAAGAGATTGTATACCGTAATGATGACTTCAAGAAAGTATAGTAGAAGTGCACTATTAGGATCACCGATAACCATAAAATACAAGATGGTTTTCTATTCTACGAGGGTCGTCTTTGTATTCTCTAAGGTTCTCTCAAGGAACACATTATTCTTGACTTACACAGTAGAAATTTAGGTCGACACATGGGAAGGGACAAAAGCCATTTCATTGGTAGAAGCACGATATATTTTGCCACATCTTAGGCGAGATGTCGAAAGGTTCATTAAGGGATGTTATACATGCCAAAATGCAAAGGGAAAAACTAAGAATTCTGGTCTCTATACGCCACTTCCTATTCCGAATACTCTATAGGAAGATTTGTGATTGGATTTCATCTTGGGTCTAACACGAACACAAAGAGGTTTCGTTATAATTTCTGTTTAAACAAAGCCCAAGGTAGTGGTAGAATGTTTTACTACAAATTAAGTTTGCCTACAATAATATGCTGAATTATTCCAGTCGTAGATTACCTTTTGAGGTAGTTTACATCCGCCCTCCTTTACATACTTTAAATTTGGCTCATTTACCAAAAATTCTCTGTATGAGCATTATTGTCGATCATTTAGTTGACAAAATAACCAACATACATGGAGAAGTAAAGAATAAGTTAGAAGAATCTACTACCAAGTATAAAGCAGTAGCTGACAAATACAAAAGGTTCCAAATATTTAAAGAGGGAGATCTTGTAATAGTTCATCTATGCAAAGAGCAATTCACAACAGGTGAATACCACGAATTCAAGCAAAAGAAGATTAGACCAATCCAAATATTTTAATACCTATATTACGATCTAACAAAAACTTATGCGATTTCGAAGCCATTTAATGTTTAAAGATTTATATATGTATCATGACATAGAACCTATACCTTGAGGAAGAGTTCTTTCCAAAAGAGGAGAACTGATGCAGTCACCAAATTAAACTAATTATAGTATTCTAGATAATACAGTTTGATAAGTAGTTAGGTACATCTAATATTGGGTACATGATAAATCTATAAAGAGAGTTATCATGGCATTTCTATGCTTAAACTAGTATTACTTAGAGAGTGAATGATGAATTTTAATATAATTTTATGTTACAGTTTGCATGAGCATCCATTTAGGTTTAGTTTTAATAAATTAATGTAATTTGGATTATTATGTGCTCTAATTAAGTATATTATTATAGGTGACCAAATAGATGAAATTGTAAAGATGATTGCTGCAGCAAAAGAACTTTAGAAAATGACAAAGAACTTATTTGTAGAAGGAATAAATTAATTTTGAATTAGAGAAGATGTTGTACACATTGCTATAGCAATCTTGGAGCATGCAAATAGAAGACTGACACAGACTGCACATGTTAACTAATATAACTTGCTACAGCTGTCACTACGTTATTACTGTCACATGAAAATAAAACAGTGATAGATGGCATAAAAATTTATACAGTCTTAGGTTCTTAAAAGATGACACGTGTCTGCATGCTTTTGGTTTCCCTAATACTAAGATATAAAAAAGCACATAGGAAAAAAAAACAAAAGAGAGTGGATACATACAATAATAAGAAAACAAATAAAAAGACAACGAATCAAGAGATCTCAGTACTGTAGCAGAGGGTTTCAACAAAGAAGAAAGAGAGATCGCAAGTGAAAAAGAGAGTTGTAAACTTGGAATTGTGATTTCTATATTTGATTGTTATTATTTTTCTTTGATAATGAACTTAATGTTATAAACAAGTGTTGTTGTTGTTTCTACATCCATCATAAACTAAAATAACAAGCTTAATGGTTAATTGACTGCTATATTTGTATTGCTTAGAATCTGTTATAATATTTTGTTTTGATTTTATTTATTGCAATTTCTTATTTCCACTGACCACTCATTTAAAGGATACTAGCTAAGAAAATGCCTAAGAAAATGTCAGACGTAGTGGAACAAATTAGGACAATACATGATTTTATATTAGGTTTCTTAAGCTAAGTTTATCTTGATTTGAATAGGGCTATGGTTGATCTCAAATTAGTGATGAACTAGAAATAGGGATTCACCTTATAGGGTAAATAGAATCTAGATCGTATAATGCTATGTTTTATGTTAGTTTAACAATTGGTCATTGTTAAGTTGCATATTAACATAAGATATCCAACAAGCAATAGCTGAGGATGCATTAGGATTCTGCCTACTACTATAGTCAATGTTATAACAAATGTACCGTAATTGATGAACAGTCAATAATTGTTAAGTGAGTTTAAGTACCCAACTACCTATTTATTATTGAATATCCTTTTGTATTTGATCTTAGTTTTTTATTTATTGCATTTTATTATTACACAATTAGTTTTATTAGGTCTTGAGTTCATTATTTATCTTATTTTATTTTATTTTTTGTACTATTAATCCCTGTAGAGACGATCTAGATACTTATCATTATATTACTTGTTGTGTTCACTTGCACACTAACACTTATAATAATACATATGCATGTACATCAACAAGTTTTTGGGTATGTTGCTTGAGATTTAGTGTTTATTTTGATTTGTGAAGTCAATTTTATTTGGTGTCAGTTTTAGTTTTCTTTTAATTTGTTAGTGCTGACATAATTGCTATAGCAAACATTGCATGTGCAAATATAAACTTATTGAATTTCAATTTGATTCAGAAATAGAAAGAACTACAAGGAGGCTAAGAAAAGAGAATAGAAATTTAAAATATGTTGCATACATGTTTGATTTACATAATATAAAAGATTTGAATCCTTAAGAATTAATGGAACCAAGTAATGCACAAGGAGGTTAAGAAGGTTAGAATGGGAAGATTGTTCAAGGGCAATTAGGGAACAATAACATTATTTACATGGCCGATGATGAGAGAAGCCATTAGAGATTATGCATTATTGACCTCTCAAGCTATAAATCCTAGAATAGTTAGAACTGAAGTACAAGCTGCTAATTTTGAACTCAAACTAGTGATATTTCAGATTTTGCAAACAGTGGGGCAGTTCAATGGATTGCCATAAGAATATCCTCATCTCTGTCTAAGTTATTTTTGGAAGTGAGTGATGCTTTCAGGATTGTTGGAGCAACACAGGAAGCATTAATGCTAAGGTTAGTCCCATTTTCTTTAAGGGATCGAGTAAGAGCATGGATGAACTCTTTACTACCTAATTTTATCTTTACATGGAATGACTTGGTTGATAAGTTTTTGATAAAATACTTTCCACTCACCAAGAGTGCAAAATTGAGGAATGAGATCACATATTTATATCAAATTGAAGTTGAAAGCTTGTATGATGCATGGAAAAGATTCAAGAAATTACTTTAGAAATGATCTCATCATGGTATTCCTTGCTATATACAATTGGAAACTTTTTACAATACTTTGAATCTAAGCACTAGATTGATGGTAGATGCTTCAGCAAATAGGCCTTGTTATCTAAGTCTTATAATAAGGCTTATGATATTTTGTAAAGGATAACTAATAACAATTATTAGTTGAAATACAAGCCAAGTAACCCAAGAAGGAAAGGGGGTAAATTGAGGTTTAAAACTTAAGCTAAGCAAACCACACAATAATTAATTCTAATGCCTCATTGGAATCAAGAACAATAAATTTAACCATGCTCAAAATAAAAGAGTAAAGGAAGAGAGAACAAATACAATTATTTTTACGTGATTCGGCAATCCTCGCTTATGTCCATGCCTCCAAGCACACGGTCTTGAGGATTTCACTATCCAATCCTCCCAAGGTTTCAAATTCTTACAATTGAATTCCAAGATGTCAATAAACCTTTACACCAAGAAAATATCAACAATCTCTTAATCCAAATGTATCCCAACAATTACAACCACTCAACTTGATTTTACAATATAGTTTACAAATGATTTCTCTCATACACACAATATGTGTTTACAATTAAAAGCACAAAGTGTGTTTCAATAAAATAATTACAAGTTTAAAGCTCAAGAACAATTGTATACTCAAAAGTAAGCTCAACTATAACTCTTGAGATACTTTGTTACTTGAATATAATTGAGTTGGAGTTGAAATCTAGCCGTTATAAAGTTTTTGAGTCTTAATAGTTCATTGTTAACTTGTTGTCGGATCACCGTTTTGACTTGAACAAGTTACCGTTGGGCTGTAATTCAAGTAGTCGGTTTGCCATTTACTGTTTTCGGTTAGTCGTTAACTTATCGGCTAGCCGTTTTCTTGTTGTTGGATCGTCGTTAATTTTCAGCAAAATATATTGCTCTCTAGACACTGTCGGATCACCATTAATTTTGTTGTCGGTTAGCTGTTATGCTATAGTGTCAAATAGTTTCGCTACAGTGGTAAATAGTTTCGCTACATTGCAACTTTCTTAAAATTATAATTTTACCCCAATCCTTCAAAAACTACAGTAAAGCCTTCAATTACTTTTGAAAACTATATTGTGACCTAAAAAGTTATAAATATTGTCAAGTAAGTCCATAAACTTAAAAACAATTAACTTAATAAATTCATAATTTTCTTTAAAAATAAAACCTTTATATTATGAAAATAATGATTTATTTAAAATGTCATGAAAAATAACTTTGAGCTTTTAAATGCTTAAACATACATTACATTTAATCATACTAGCTTTACAAGAAATATAACATTAAATATCGTCTAAGCTAATATATGCATTTTCTATTTTATTCATGTAGTTTGTTATCATCAAAATTAAATACCGTATGACTGTATAAGTCAACATCAGTGGCCTTCACAAGACAAGCTACAACAAAATAAGCAGCAAGAGTTCATAATGTGGATACCTTGATAGCATTATCAGCCAAGTGGCCTCATTGACAAAAATGGTGAAAACTATGTCTATTGCTCCAGCAACTGTCACTAAAGTAGTTAAAATATCTTGTGTTTATTGTGGAGAAGGACATTTGTTTAATGATTACCCTGAAAATCTAATCTTAGTCAATTATGTGGGCAAAGAAATAGACAATCAGAATAATCCCTATTCAAATACCTAGAATTCAAGATGGATGCAGCACCTAAACTTCTTATAGGATAGTCAACATTAGAATCAACATGATACAGTACCTAGTGGATAGAGCAGACTTGCACCACTATCTAGATTTTAGTAGCTAATTTAAGAGCAAAAAAGCACCAATAATGATCAACTTAATTCTCTTGAAGCTCTACTTAAAGAGTATATTGCAAAGAATGAAGCAGTTGTTTAAAGCCAACCGGTATCCTTGAGAAACCTGTTAACCTTTACGGTCATACCGTATTTAATTTTAATGATAACAAACTACGTATCATAAGTAAAATAAAAAAAATATATATTTTACAATCTCACTAGTCTAGATGATCTTTATTATTATATTTCTTATAAAGCTAATATGATTAAATGTATACATGATTAGACATTTAAAAAGCTCAAGTTATTTTCATGATATTTTGAATACATCATTATTTTCATAATATAAAGGTTCTATATTTAAAGAAAATAATGATTTTATTAAGTTAGTTGTTTTTCAAGTTTTTGAACTAAATTGAAAAAGTATTTTAAAATTTTAAAATCACCAAATATTGTTTAAAATTTTAGAATAGACTTATTTGAAAATGTTATAATATTTTTGGGCCACAATATAGGTTTTCAAGATTTTTTAGACTTTAATATAGTTTTCAAAGGATTAGGGAAAAACTATAAATGTAAGAAAGTTGTCACTGTAACGAAACTATTTGATACTGTAGCAAAACAGCTAACTGATAACAAAATTAGTGGAAGTTGACAATGTTTAGAGAGTTACATATTTTGATGAAAGTTATCGGAGATCTGAAAATAGGAAAATGGTTAGCCGACAAGTTAACAGCTAACCAACAACGTAATTAGCAGGTTGCCGAGAGTGTCCAAAAAGTAACATATTCTGATAAAAAAATTACAGGTGATTTAACAACTGAAAAATGGCTAATTGATAAGTTAAAAACTAATTGACAACTGTAAATGGCTAACAGACTATTTCAATTGCACCCTAACTGTAACTTGTTCTCAAAACAATGATATGACAAAAAGTTATCGGAGAACCGTTAATACTTAAAAAGTCTATAACAACTAGTTTTCAGCTCCTACTATAAAAAAAAAGCTCAATTAGATTCAAATAATATTAATCTCAAGAGTTATATTGAGCTTGCTACTGAGTATACAATTGTTCTTTAGCTTTAAACTTGTAATCATTTTATTGAAATACATTTTGTGTTTTCAATTGTAAACACATATTGTGTGTGAGAGAGAAATCATTTTGTAAACTATATTGTAAAATTAAGTTGAGTGGTTGTAAGTGTTGGGATAAAACTTGGGTTAAGAGATTATGTATAATCTCTTGTTGTAAAGGTTGATTAACACCTTAGAAGTCAATTGTAAGTATTGTTAAAGCATTGAAGGCTCACTTAGTAAAATCCTCAAGTCCGGTGAGTTTGGAGGCGTGGACGTGGGTACAGTTGGCTAAACCACGTAAAAACCCTTGTGTTTGTTCTCTTTATTTATTTAGCTTGAATTGATTTGTGTTGTTAATAGCATAAGTTTTTAAAACCCAATTCACTTCTTTCTTGGTTGTATAGCTTGTATTTCAAAACCTAGAAAATCAGATGGGGCAGCTTGCTATAACATTAAGTAGCAGACCTCATGGTAGTTTACCCAGTAACACAGAGGTCCCAAGAAGAGAATAGAATGATCATTGCAATATAATCGGCTTAAGATCAGGATAGGATGTTCACATTTCAATTAATGTACCAAAAGGAAGAATTGAGTCTATTTCAATCTAAGAAGGGTGGAGTGACAATCTTCCATTTCACAGCATACTGATGAGAATAGCAAAGCTACAATATATGCAGAAAATAATGATTCATCACCTGTTGATGAAGATGCTGCAGCACCAACTCAGAATATGGTAAAAAAGAAGCAGTCTGTACAACCACTGCAGTTCAACAATTTAGAAATCCACCGCCATTTCCTCGAAGATTTCAGAAGCCGAAGCAAGATAAACAATCTAGTAAATTCTTAGAAGTGCTAAAGCAATTGCATAATAACATACCTTTTGTGGAAGCTCTCGAGTAAATGCCAAATTATGTGAAGTTTTTAAAGGATATTTTGACAAATGAAAGAAGGTAGGGATAATTTGAAACAATTACTCTGACACAAGAGCTCGGCCACATGCTCCAAAATAAGATCTCTTAAAAATTGAAATATCCAAGAAGCTTCACAATTTCATTTTCTATAGGAACTAAGTATAGTGGCAAAACGCTTTGTAATTTGGGAGTTAGCATCAATCTGATGCTTTTATAGTGTTTAAGCAATTAAGAGTTAGAGAAGTTGATCCAACAATAGTGCTTTTATAACTAGCTGATAGATATCATGCATATCCAGAGGGTAAGATTGAAGATGTACTGGTGAAGATAGATAAATTTATTTTCCCAGTTGATTTCATAGTATTAGATTTTGAGGTAGACAAAGAAGTGCTAATCATTTTGGGAAGGCCATTTTTAACCACGGGAAAAGCTTTAATTGATGTCCAAAATGAGAACTGACTATGAGGGTTAATAATCAGCAAGTTAACTTTAATGTGCTTGATGTCATAAAAAGTCCTGATGATATTGAAGATTGCAATTTTTTCAATGCTATGAATTTTACTGTTGTAGAGAAATTAATTAATTGTTGTAGTAATGAAAAAATCAAGGATGCAGTATTGAAAGAACTCGAGGATGAAGAGCTTGAAATGATTGACATAATATAGTTAATAGATAAGCATCCCTTCAGAGTTGACAAGCAATTTAAATCTCTTAATCTTTTAAATATAAAAGTAAAACCTTTTAAATATTCTATTGAATCACCCCTTATTTTAGAAATAAAGCCTTGACCTACGCATTTAAAATATGTTTATATTGGTGACAATGATACACTTCATGTAATTATTTTATCAGAGCTTAACGCCTATATTGAATAAATACAAGAAGGCCGTGAGATGGATCATGGCAGATATTAATGGAATCAGTCCTTGTATCTATATACATAAGATTCTGTTGGATGATTGTTACAACAACTCTATAAACTAATAGAGAAGGTTGAATCCCATTATGAAGGAAACTGTGAAGAAAAAGATCATCAAATAATTAGATGCCGGAATCATCTACCCAATTTCAGATAGCTTATGAGTGAGTCCAGTACAATGTGTTCTAAAGAAAGGTGGAGTGACTATTGTAGCAAATGAGAATAATGAGTTCATTCCCATAATAATAGTAATTGAATAGAGAGTTTGTATGGACTACAGGAAGTTGAATAAAGGCACAAGGAAATATCACTTTCCATTACCTTTTATAAATCAAATACTAGACAGATTTGCTAGAAAGGAGTATTACTACTTCTTAGATGGATACTCATGGTACAATCAGATTGCTATAACACTAGAAGACTAGGAGAAAACAACATTTACTTATCCTTATGGAACCTTTGTTTTCAGAAGAATGTCATTTGGCTTGTGCAATACTCCAGCAATGTTTCAGAGGTGTATGATGTCTATTTTTTTAGATATAGTTGAGCAAACGTTAGAGGCATTTATGGAATTTCTTAAATTGAGAGAAATGTCATTTCATAGTATAAAAAGGGATAGTCCTAGGCCATAAGATCTTTAGACAAGGGATAAAAGTGGATAAGGCAAAAATAGAGGTAATTGGCAAACTTCCACCCTTACTTTAGTAAAAGGTATAATATGTTTCTTAGGTCATGTTGGATTCTATAAAATGTTCATTAAGGATTTTTATAAGATATCAAAACCTTTATACATGTTGCTGGAGCATGACAGACCCTTTGATTTTAATAAGGATTATTTGAAGGCATTTATTACTTTGAAGAAAGCTATTGTTACTGCATTTGTTATTGTAACACCTAACTAAAGTATACCATTTGAGTTGCTGTGTGATACTAGTAACCATTCTATTGGAGCATTGCTAGGATAGAGAAAGAACAACATTTTTCATTCTATTTATTATACCAGCAAGATCCTAGCTGATGCATAACTCAATTATACAACCACCAAGAAAGAGTTGCTGATAATTGTTTTTGCATTTGACAAGTTTATAGCCTATTTGATTGGAACCAAAGTGATAGATTACTCAGCCATAAAGTACTTGATTGTAAAGAAAGATGTAAAACCAAGACTGATAGGGTGGATTCTTTTGCTACAAGAGTTTGACTTGGAGATTAAGAGACAGAAAAAGGGACTAAAAATCAAGTAGCCGATCATTTTTCAAGGCTTGAAGTAGATGCAAGCACTTTAGTAAAACAAGACATAACATAAATATTTTCTGATGAGTAACTGCTGATCCTCCGGCATTCACAAATGTTGAAGCAATCTAGATCTCATCGGTATACAGATTTTGTCAATTATTCAGTGAGTTGACTGTTACAACCCGACTTAAACTACCAACAGAGGAATAGATTTCTCCATGATGTTAGAAGTTATCAATAGGATGAAGTTTATTTATACAAAATGTGTTCAGATCATATGATTAGAAGATGTGTTCATGATGAAGAGATTTCAAGTATTATGCAGTCCTGTCGTGTTACAACATACGGAGGACACTTTAGAGGACATAGAACTGCAGCCAAAATTCTTCAATCAGGTGATTACTGCCTTATAATTTTGAATATGCTCATGAGTTTGTTCAATGTTATGACAGGTGACAAAGAACCAGAAACATTTCTCAAAAGCATGAGATGCCATTAACCAATATTCTAGGAGTTGAACTTTTTTATGTATGAGGAATACACTTTATGGGACCATTTCCATTATCTTTTGGGAACTTATACATCTTATTTGCCGTGGACCATGTATCCAAATGGGTAGAAATTGTAGCATTGCCAACAAGTGATGCCAAAACTATAGTGAAATTTCTTTAGAAGGATATTTTTACAAGATTTGAGATCCTTAAAGCAATCATCAGTGATAAAGGAACACATTTTTATAACAAGATAATTGCTACAGTATTGACTAAGTATTAGATCAAGTATAAGATTACTACAATATATTATTCATAGACATGGTCAAGTAGAGTTGTCCAATAGGGAGATCAAGTTGATTCTAGAAAAAGTTGTGAACCCTAATAAGAGGGATTGGTCTATTAGACTACATGATTCCTTATGGGCTTACCGAACAGCTGACAAGACTCCACTCGGCATGTCTTTCTGCATAATTATTTATAAAAATGCTTGTCATTTACCATTCAAGTTAGAGCAAAAGGCATATTGGGCAGTTAAACAACTAAACATAGACTTGAATATAACAGTAGAGCAGAGAAACTACAGCTTTCTGAGCTCAAAGAATTGAGATTATTCTCATATAAAAATGCAAGAACCTACAAAGAAAAGACAAAGCAATGGCATGATGAGCATATCCAGCAGAGTAAGGTAATTCCAGGCCAATAAGTCTTACTATACAACTCTGGACTAAAATTTTTTTGAGAAAGTTGAAATCTAGATGGTCAGGACCCTTCAAACTTACAGAGATTTATTCTCGTGGGACTGTTGAACTTTAGGATGAAAGAACAAGTCAGAAATTCAAGGTAAATAGATAAAAAGTAAAACAATATATGAGAGATGCTATCAATAATCCAACGGAGTATTTATTCTTAATAGATCCAACTTGAGCAATTTGGGATCGGTCAGACTACAGGACCTAAACCCAAGCACTGATTAGGAAGCAACCAAATAAGGAAAGTGAATTTTAAAATTTTCAAGCACTTTACTTTACATTTTGTAGCTATTTCATTTGTTCTTCTATTTAATTAATTTATTATATTTTAATTTAAACTATTTGTTCTATTTTGATGTTTTCCTATTTTTAATAAAGAAATGGGCAGCAAAAGAGTTTAATACAAAACTTGGATGGGCAATAACATTAAAGAAGTATCAAACAACAAAAACGGCTGCAACATTGCTGGTAGTATTGCAAACGAGTCTGATTTTTAAGTAAATTGTGCACTTAAAGAACTTATTGCAGCAACATTTCGATGCTACAACAAAGCGTCATTCAGTAGTCAAAGTTTTACTTATTGCAACTGACAGTAAATCTGCCATTTTTACTGTTTAATGATTGACAAGCTTGTGTTAGCGTATTAGAAATTTTAAAAATTAAACAAAATACAATCCCTTATTTTTATGACATATATTTCTTATTTTCTTTCAAATTTTATTATAAATAAATTTTAAAAACATTCTAAACTAATCTCTTTATTTAATTTTATCCATATTTTTCTTATTTTGCTAAAAATTAGGGTTTTACCATTTCCTTCTTATAACTATTTTTATTCTAAAATATTAATCTCTCTTTCAAGCTTATCTTCTTAACCTAACAAAGATAATTCATAGTGCTATAGCAATGCTAAAATTCAAGGCCTGTGCTAAAAGATTAAGAGACCTTGAGCGGTTCTCGAGTTATAAAGCCAAGGAGAAATATGAAGATTATATAGCACCTTCAAAACTGTGCTCACATATGCCACAAGATTGGGCCGGAGCAAATTCTACATGCACCATCCAGACCCAATCGTGCCAATCATAAAGGAGTTTTATTCTAATTTTTTGTGGCAAGATAAGCGCAACATTTAGGTCAGGTAGGTTCAAGTAACTTGGATTCTTGATTTATAAATGTTTTTTTATGAATTACTTGCTATTATTGATTGTGAGTATACAAAGCTTGTGAAAGAGGTAACTGTGAAGTAATGGGGGTATGTATTTAAAACCTTAACTACAGAAGGCAGTAAATAGGCTAATGAGGAAGCTCGAGTTGTAAATAGAATATACCGCAAGCTTATTGCAAAAGTTTGGGTAAAATTCCTCAAATCTAGGCTTATGCCTACTAACAACACAACAACCGTATCCCAAGATAAACTTTTGCTTTTGTATGCTGTAATCAAAGGGCTAAGAATTGATGTGGGGAGGGTGATTGGGAGAGAAATCTGAGAGTGCTCTACAAGGAAGCAAAAATATGCCATCCTATTGTTTCTATAACTTATTACTGGTATTTGTGAGCACTCTGGTGTAAAAACTACTAGAAGTGATGAGAGGATCAAGAATGATGAGGTTTTTACTACTAGGATAGTAGAATGAAGTACTGGAGAATTTGTTTCTGCAGCCACTTTATGGAATTGAACAGATGTTGCAAGAGTTGAGTAATCGCATAAATGCATATGTAGAAGTACAGAGGGAGGAAAATCAGAAATTTTAGACTTATTTAATGCATTTAGAAGCTCAGAAGCATCGATTTACAATATTCATGATGAGAAAGAACAAAGATTTTTTAAAATCATTACTGTAGTAATTTGACTTTTAGAAAACAGTAGGGATTACTCCAACAAAAGAGCCAGCATAGAGGAAGAAAAATAGAGTGAAGAAGAAGCATCGTAAGAAGAGGAACGACCAGAAGAAAAAAAACCATAAGAAGTAAAAGAGAATGAAGAAAAGAGAAGTGAACGGGAGATGAAGAAAGATTAGAGGAAAGAAGAACTGCCCGTTGTGACTTTTAAGAGCAAAGGGAATGACAAAATTCTGATTGATAAAGAATCAACAATTGATAAACAAGAGAATATTGATGCAGCCCTTGATCAATAGAATAGCCAGAACACCAGAAAAAAAGAGGAGCTTGCAATAGCTCATTGTTGAAAACTCCCACAAAGCATTTTATTACAACTCTCAAGGCTTCCCACAAGAGAAAACGGACATAGTCCTCTAGAGGTGCTGCAGTATTGTACACACCATAAGAACTAGAGAAAAAGAAACCCATAACTATTCTACCCATAGTTGACGAGCTAGAAAACCTCAGACTAGTCTAAGCCCAAGACATAAAAAGAAGAAGCCAGTTGTTGCACCATTTAGTTCTTTAAGGAAAAGCTCGAGAAGTGGGGCACAAAAGCAGTGAATCTGCCCTACCACTGCTGTAGCATAGCCTTCCACAATAAGAGAGTACACCTTGCCAGCCAGTCTAACTTTAAAATTTCTAAACTTTTTATTTCTTTCCTTTTTTTTATTATACTTCTTTTGCATTTTAATTTTCAGTGTGTGCATTAATGTCTTTATTATTTGTTATGTGCATGTGAGGACACATCACCTCTCAAGTTTGGGGGGTTGTGTTCTCGTTATGTTATGAGCTTGAATGTGATCTAGTAATGAATGTCAAAATAAATATAATATGTGTTGAGAAATTTCATTTTAGTTTCAGTTTATGTGTGAGTAAATATATTCTTTTTTTTCAGTTTCATGGTTATTTACTTGAATGTGTGTGATTAGATTGTGTGGCTTTGTTATTTAGTAGTTGATCTTGATTTAGGAAACTCAATAAAGATAATTTGAGAAATGAAATATAGGATGAAGGTAGAGACAATTTATGCATAAAGGGTAAAACTCTGTCTTTGGTTAAGTTTTCTGAGCATGCAGCAGCAAACATTGAGCAATGTAGAAAATTTCAGCATTATAGGTTTATTATAACTCAAGTTTGGGGGAACATGGAAAACTTTTCAAAATTATTGCAACTATGCTAGATATAGAATAGACTCTGCTCTAATGGTGTAGTTGTTGAGTAACCAGAGCTGTGTATACACCCACATGCAAACTTGAGTAAAAAAACAGCAAATGTTATGAGTATTGTTGTAACAACCTGTAAGAAAGAAAAGTTCTCTATCTAGAAAACTGAGTAGTCAAGTCTGTTCATGAGTCTCATGCTTAGCCTTGAGTTAAAGGTATCTAAAGATAAGATAATGTTATAGCATCTTTGATGTCATTATTGCAGTAACTCTAATTTGTGCATTAATGAATAATTAGGTATCATCAGTGCCACTAATACTTTTCAAAATTATTGCAACTATGCTAGATATAGAATAAACTCAACTCAAATCTCAAATGGTGTAGTTGTTAAGTAACAAGAGCTGTGTATGCACCCATATGCAAACTTGAGTAAAAAAATAGCAAAAGTTATGAGTATTGTTGTAACCTGTAAGAAAGAAAAGTCCTCTATCTAGAAAACTGAGTAGTCAAGTCTATTTATGAGCCTCATGCTTAGCCTTGAGTTAAAGGTATCTAAAGATAAGATAATGTTGTAGCATCTTTAATGTCATTACTGCAGTAACTATAATTTGTGCATTAATCAAGTAATTGGGTATCATCAGTGCCACTGATAGACACTCACATGAAAAGTTGATGTTACACTGAGTCTTTAAAAAAAATAATAATAAAGAATGAATGTCATAGCACAGTTGTAGATCTTTATGACTCCAGATTCCTCTATAAATAAAAATGTTCTTATTGTTTTATCTTCAAGATGTTTCTAATGCTTGAGTGATACTACAACAACTCTAGAACTTGATTAAAGTGACACACACGTACTTTGACATAATAGAACCCAAGTCTAAAACTAGATTTACTATTGGTAATTTTATATGATAAAAGTTTAAAATCGGAGTGTTGATGAATAAAAGCAATCCAGATGACAGAGTTTAATTGTTATTTGCATGATTATATATTTGAAATGTTAACATTGCTGTCATTACTTGAGCAAAATTAATGGTTTAAGTTTGGGGGTATGATAACTCTATGAAATGAGAGTTATTTTAGAGTTATCATGGCATTTCTAGAGTTAAACTACTATTACTTAGAGAATGAATGATGAGTTATTTCAATTTTATGTTATAGTTTGCATGAGCATCCATTTAGGTTTAGTTTTAATAAATTATTGTGATTTAGATCATTATGTACTCTGATTAAGTGTATTATTATAGGTGACTAAGTAGCTCAAACTATAGGAATGATTGCTGAATTGCAGAAATTGGCAAAGAGCTTATTTGCTGCAGGAATAAATCAATTATGAAGTGGAGAAGATATTGTAGATATTGCTGCAGCAATCTTGGAGTACATAAACATAAAACTGACACAGACTGCACGTGTTAACTGACAGAACTTGCTACAGCTGCTACTGTACTGTCACTGTCACGTGAAAATAAAATGTGACAAGTGGCATAAAATTTATACTGTCTTAGGTTGTTAAAAGATGACACCTGTTTACATGCTTTTGCTTGCCCTAATCCTAAGATGTAAAAAGAGCATATGGAAAAAAAAAAAAGAAAGACCAACTACATACAATTACAAGAAAACAAAGAAGAAGACAAGGAATCAAGAGATCTTAGCACTACAGCAAAAAGTTTCAAGAAAGAAGAAAGAGAGGTCTCAAGTGAAAGAGAGAGTCGCAAACTTAGAATTGCGATTTCTATATTTGATTATTGTTATTTTTTTTAATAATAAACTTAATGTCATAAACAAGTGTTATTATTTTTTTTTTACATCCATCATGAACTAAACTTTTATGTAGTTGGGGATTAATCAAGCTTAATAATTAATTGACTGCTATATATGTGTTGCTTAGAATCTGTTATAGTACTTTGTTTTGATTTTATTTATTGCAATCCTCTATTTTAGCTTGACCTCCTATTTAGCGGATACTAGCTAAGAAAGAGAATAAAAAATGTATAACTTAGTGGAACAAATCAAGACAATACATAGTTTTAGGTTCGATTTTCCATATTGAGTTTAGCTCGATTTGAATAGGATTATACTTGATCTAAAATTAGTGATGAACTAGACATATGGATTTACTTTGTAAGGTACATAAAATCTAGATATAATCACTATTAGAAAATGGGCTACCATGACAGAATTTTTGTAATAAATACTAGAAAATTAGTCATTTATCACAAGAATATGATAAACACGTGATAGATTTTTCATATATCATAAAGGCATAAAGATTTGTGATAGATTTTTTATATGTCATGTAAACATGGTAGCATATTAATATTTAATGAAATAGTGAGTTTAGAATGAATTAAATTAGACATGGAATGACACTGTATCTTAGCAAGAATAATGACTTTACACCACAAAAAAAAAAAAAATTCTAAGTGTTAGTAAACACTTAAACTTGGAGCTTTTGACTTCATCACTTCATCGACGATGCTTGAGAGACCTAAGCATTAAAAATCCTTAAAATCCAGAATTACTAAACCCTTAAAATTCAGAATCTTCAAATATGTTTTCAAATCCATTGCATGGAAACCAAAATCATTGTGTATGCTATTGAAGTAGCCACTCCATTATAAATTTCCATGCACAAAATCACTGTATACACTTATTCTTTGCATTGTTAAATCGCTTTCGAAGAACAAGTTCAACTGAAGCCATCGTTGTCACTCATTCTTTGCATTGTTCAAGAGGTAGTGGAGAAATCACCTTTGCAATTGATGAATCCCTAAGTTTTTCTTCGTTTAGCTTTTTAACTTTTTTATTTTGAATAAATCAGTTAGCCAATGTAAAATTATTTGTTAGTTTTGTTGTCATCTTCCTTATATGTTTATAATTTATGCCTTTTTGTTGAGGATTTCAATTGTGAATGGTTTGTATTTATTATTTAATTATTTAATTCTTGTTTGTTTGTTTTTTTTTTTTTAATTCAGGGAGCTTATACTTTGTCCTTTTATTAAATCTAGAAAGCTTAATCATTTAATTTAATATGTCAAATTTTTAATTTTTTTTATTCTGAATTGCTGGATTTTACTATCTTGTTCCCTTTCAACTTCGATTTCTAGCATCAGGTTTGTTCAATTCTTTACTTGCCTTTTCTATTTCATGTTTAAAAAAATGCTTGCTTGCCATAATTTGTCTGAATGTTATTATATTATGTAATTTTTAGTCAAAGCTTTCTTGCATGTGAAGTAATTTCGCTTGATGATATAGCACTTTTCATTGACTGGTGTTTTTTATTGGGATGAATCCTGTTGATGCAGTTTTTCCCGCGTGCCTTCAAACAGTGCCTCGAACCTTCAACTCGCGATAAGCTCGAGCTCGAGCAAGATTGCCTCCTTCGTCCTACTCCGCTGTCTTTTCTAGAACGAAAATCTCCCGGACCTGCACTCACAGAGAATCTGGTCAGGGGTAGCCGGACGTGTTCCTGCGAAAACCCTCCGACGCTCAAGTCAGTAATCGGGTTGTTCTTTTTGGTATCTCCTTAGTGAGAGAGACCGAAAGATGAAAGGGATATTTTTCGCCTCCTTTTGAATGAATATGTAGTTATTCAGAGGATCAATGTAAGGAAAGTCCGAATAAGAAGAACATGTATAAGCTTTCGGAACCCTTGTGAATGAATTTTTCCAACCCCCGTAACGTACCCGTTCATTTCCTTTTATACTCCATTTTTCTCGCTCTTTCTCTCCAAGAGCATCCATTCCCGCCGCTGGTGTCTCGGGTCCTCCGACAACCGGATTGACGTAATATTCCCGGGATACGCGATCGTCCCCTTAACCCTGGCTCACGTGGCTGATCACCATGCTCGGCATGTGCGCTAGAAATGATGACCTGGGGGCATGTGCCTAGCCATCGGCAATAGTACCACCACCATACCATGTGGGCCCCGATCGACATCTAAAGTGTGCCGAGATTCGAGAAAGCGGGCCTGGCCGCCTCGGCCGGGTCTTGTCCAACAGTGCACAAGGACTTAATCTCATGAAAGCAAGAAATGAGTGCTCGGCCTCGACCTTGACCAGCTTTGATCGGGCTGACGACCTCGAGCGAGCAAAGAGCTCTGACTCGAGCTGCTCGAATTCCTCGACCTTGACAAGCTTTGACGCCCAGTGAGGTTGTCTTCACGCCACGGCCGGGACTTTCGCTCGAGGTAGGTCGTCCTCGTGGTATTTTATTTGAGTTGGAAGGTCCTCGAGAAGACCCGCCTGATATTACCCAAACACCAGCCCCCGCTTTTAGTCTTTTGAGTGAAACGAGATAAGACCGGAAAATCATTAACGATGGACCGAATCGCTGCCTTTTACGCTTCCCACATTTCCCAGCTTGTCTCCCACTTCAATCATTTCGCATGATGGCGGGACACGTGGGTTGATCCCACTGCAGGCCCTCTACTCGGGCCTCCAATCGACCCAAGCTTCTTCAGTGTTACTCCCGCCGGCCTCAGAATCGACCCAAGCATCGCACCGTCCCGCCTAAGACTTAGGCTTGGGACTTCGGACAAGGAGTTCTTCTTGAACTTCTGCCGTGCTTCGGGCTTGCAATTAACCCAAGCTTCTTCCGGTGTTACTCCCGCCGGCCTCGCATTGACCCAAGCTTGGCACCGTCCCGCCTAAGGCTTAGGCTTTAGGACTTTGGCCAAGGAGTTCTTCTGAACTTCGCTCGGCCTCGCAATCGACCCAAGCTTCTTCTCGTGTTACTCCCGCTCGGTCCCGCAATCGACCCAAGCTTCTTCGTGTTACTCCCGCTCGGACCTGCAATCGACCCAAGCTTGGCACCATCCCGCCTAAGACTTAGGCTTTAGGACTTTCTGCAGAGGAGTTCTTCTGAACTTCGCTCGGGCCTCGCAATCGACCCAAGCTTCTTCTCGTGATACTCCCGCCGGCCTCGCACTGACCCAAGCTTGGCACCGTCCCGCCTAAGACTTAGGCTTTGGGACTTTCGGCCAAGGAGTTCTTCCTGAACTTCTGCTCGGGCCTGCAATTGACCCAAACTTCTTCTCGTGTTACTCCTGCTCGGGCCAGCAATTGACCCAAGCTTCTTCTTGTGTTACTCCCGCCGGCCTCAGAATTGATCCAAGTTTGGCATCGCCTCGCCAAAGACTTAGGCTTGGGACTTTCACCGAGGAGTTCTTCTCGAACTTCGCCGGGCCTCGCAATCGACCCAAGCTTCTTCCCGTGATACTCCCTGCTAGGCCTGCATTGACCCAAGCTTGGCACCGTCCCGCCTAAGACTTAGGCTTTGGGACTTTCGACCAAGGAGTACTTCTGTGATACTCCCGCCGGGCCTCGCATTGACCCAAGCTTGGCACCGTCCCGCCTAATACTTAGGCTTTGGGACTTCTGGCCAAGGAGTTCTTCTTGAACTTCTGCTCGGGCCTGCAATTGACCCAAGCTTTTTCTCGTGATACTCCTGCTCAGGCCTGCAATTGACCCAATCTTCTTCTCGTGATACTCCTACTCGGGCCTGCAATTAACCCAAGCTTGGCACCGTCCCGCCTAAGACTTAGGCTTTGGGACTTTCGACCAAGGAGTTCTTCTTGAACTTCTGCTCGGGCCTGCAATTGACCAAAGCTTCTTCTCGTGTTACTCCTACTCGGGCCTGCAATTGACCCAAGCTTCTTCTGTGTTACTCCCTCCGGCCTGCAATTAACCGAAGCTTGGCTCCGTCCCGCTTAAGACTTAGGCTTTGGGACTTTCGGCCGAGGAGTTCTTCTTGAACTTCTGCTCGGGCCTGCAATTGACCTAAGTTTCTTCTCGTGTTACTCCTGCTCGGGCCTAATATTGACCCAAGCTTGGCACCGTCCCGCCTAAGACTTAGGCTTTGGGACTTATGGCCAAGGAGTTCTTCTTGACTTCTGCTCGGGCCTACAATTGATCCAAGCTTCTTCTCGTGTTACTCCTGCTCGGGCCTGCAATTGACCCAAGCTTCTTCTCGTACTTCTGGTCTTCATCTTGAACTTACATTATGAATGCTTTTCTTATTCTCATATACATTTATACTTTTACACATCCCATTTTGGGTAGGAATCCTACATTAACACTTCACAATACAAGGGAACTTCATCGAAATATTTCATCAAGAGTCATGTGCTCCACGGCCTCTTGACCTCTCGTCCGTCTCGGATAAGCTAGCCAGACGCTCGGTCCCGCTAACCGGGTGACTCGACAAGGGCCTTCCCAATTTGGTCCTAGCACACCTTGCCTTGGTTCCTTCGTGCTCGGTTGACCTTCCTCCAACTTCTCACATCTACTGTTGCCTTCCATTCCTCGATTTCCCATCGAGTCCAGCTGAGGTTATCTCAGATGGTTTCTTTGGCAGCCTACAACAGAAGCAGCTCCTCGCCACCCTTCGGCTGCCCTTCACGACCTCTACTACCCCATTTACTCGATACTTTAGGGCCAAGTAATGGGTGGATAGCACGACCGGCCGATCCTCATAAATGGCCTCCCTAGAATTGCTCGGTACGGGTCGGTTTCATCTACTACCACGAAATCCAAAGATCATGTTCTTCTCGAAAGGCCTCGAGCCCATGGTTACCGCCAACTTGATGATTCCCAGTGTATTAGCTTTCCTCCCGAATCCTTTCAAGGAAGTGTTCTTCTGCTCGAGGCTCGCGCCTGTTATTCCCAAATCCTCGAGTGTGGATTTGAAAAGAATATGCACTGAGGTCCCCGAGTCAACCAATATTCGATCAACTTCCTTGTTTGCTACATTGGCTTTTACCACCAAGGCATCCTCGTGAGGGTACAGCACCCCCTTCTCATCTTCATCCGTCCATATAATTGGCACCTACCGAACCTTGGCCTTCTTGGCAGCAGGGGCAGTGAATAAGACTTCTCGGCCGGCAGCGGCATACCTGCAGTAGTTTTTCCGAGCCCTATTCGAATTTCCTGTCATCGTGGGCCCTCCTGAGATTACCCTCGTGGACGGTGGTTCTATGTCTATTTCGTAAGCACGGCCCTCTTCTTCAGACTGCTGCTCAACCACCGGATGCCCTCATTCAACAAACTCATCCAGGTACCGATTCCTAACCAGATCCTCCACCTGGTTTTTCAAATCACTGCACTGTGATGTGGAGTGGCCGTGGTCACCATGGAAACGGCAGAACCGCCCCCTGTTCCGCTTGCTAGCTGACTTGGCCATCGGCGTTGGAGGGCTCAGCAGTCCTCGCTCCTCAGTCACTTGAAATATCTCTTCAAGAGATACCTTCAACCTCGTATATCGCTCAGTAGTGTGGCTTTGCTCTACCACCAGTATCGCTCGATCCCTCGGGAAACTTCTGGTGGATGAGGCAATGGATGATCGCCTCCGCTGTGGTTCACCTCAGTCCACTTGGTGGCTGGTCATGGGATGTGTGGTCGCCATGATGCCTCTATTCTCTCGCGATCCCAACCCGATGACCTGCGAGGTGGCGAGGGAACCATCCGCAGCTGGGGAGCTCTCTCAGGGGTCATGACAGGCAACCCCGTCCCTGCCGCCTTGAGCTTGTGTCCCCGGCAGACCCCTCTCCTTCCTCTTCGCTCCATTGCCCCGCTCATTCCTCGCCTTGCGCTTTTTCTTCTTCAATTACCATATCCAGCTTTACTCGCTCATACGCATCCGAATACGAACGGATCGAAGGACTCCGCAGATTATACCATGGTCTCCCCATCCTGATCCCATCCTTCAATCCTCCTCGTAGCTCGGGATGGTTAAACGCACCAAGATCTAGGATCGATCTATGGTATCTTTTGACAAACTCCCGAGAGATCTCCTCATTCTCGCCTTACTCGACTACCCATCATGTCATCCTCGTGGGTCACTATACCCTGAATTGCTCTCGCGAACTCCCTACACATCCGCTCAAAGCTCAAGATGCTTCCCGTGGAGTCTCATGGTACCATTCTCTCACTCTTCCCTCCGAGGTGAGTGGAAGGCCCAACGACCTCCGAGTCGCTGACAATCCTCGCACCCTCGCTATGTCGCTGAACCGCTCTATGTGCACTAATGGATCACTTTTCCCGAGAACTTCAGATCCGGAAGTGGAAGTCACGTGGATCGCGACACCCATGATCTCCGCCGAGAGTGGAGATTCGTTATCCAAAGATTATTCGCCACCTGGGCTCTTTCCGTCTCCCGAGGTCTTCCACAACTCAGTGCCAACCTCGCGCACCTCTCCCTCCAACTCTTCCGCCGAGGGTCGTGGTCATGGTCCTCGTAAGTCTCGCCGGACCCCTTTCCTCCATGTTTGTTTCTTCCCTCACCGCAATATTTTGTGCCCCAGGTCTTCGAGCTTCATCTCCCACATTTTCCCGAACACGAGCATTCCTCTACTGACTCGGACATCATTACATGCCTTTCTCTGTTCCTCCCCGAGTTCTCGCAATAGGAAGTCGAGTCTCCATCTGCTTATCCATCCGATCCATTCTTTCCTGGATCTCCCTATTCCGGGCCTCATTGGCCACTTCTCTCGAAGTTATCGATTCTTCCGGACTTACTCCTCTTCGACTGCTTCCCTCATCGCTGCGCTGTGTATCTTGAATGTATTAGAAATCAGGCTTTTGTGCCGATCCCTACTGCATCGCCGCTAAAAGATGTTGATGCGCTTTTCCCGCGTGCCTTCACACAAATGCCTTGAACCTTCCGCTCACGATAAGCTCGAGCTCGAGCAGGATTGCCTCCTTCGTCCCTACTCCACTGCCTTTTCCGAATCTGAAATCTCCTGACCGCACTCATAGAGAATAGAGTCGTGGTAGCTGGACGTAGCTCGGCGAAACCCTCCGACGCTCAAGTCAAGAATCGGTTGTTCTTTTGGTATCTCCTTAGTGAGAGAGACCGGAAAGATGAAATGGATATTTTTCGCCTCCTTTTGAATGAATATGTAGTTATTCGGAGGATCAATGTAAGGAAAGTCCGAATAAGAAGAACTCAGATAAGCTTTCGAACCCTTGTGAATGAATTTTTCCAACCCCGTAACGCATCTGCTCATTTCCTTTTATACTCCATTTTTCCCGCTCTTTCTCTCCAAGAGCATCCATTCCCGCCGCTGGTGTCCGGGTCCCTCCGACAGTACGGATTGGCGTAATATTCCCGGGATACGCGACCGTCCCCTTAACCCGGCTCACGTGGCTGATCACCATGCCGGCATGTGCGCTTAGAAATGATGACTCTGTGGGGCATGTGCTCACCATCGTAATAAGTACCACCACCATACCATGCGGGCCCCGATCGGACATCTAAAGGTGTGCTGTGATTCGGAGAAAGCGGCCTGGCCGCCTGGGCCGGGTCTTGTCCAGCTTGTGCTCGAGGACTTAATCTCGCGAGTAGGAAAGGAGTGCTCGGCCTCGACCTTGACCAGCTTTGATCGGGCGGACGACCTCGAGCAGTGCAAAAGAGCTCTGGACCTCGAGCTGCCCGAATTCCTCGACCTCGACCAGCTTTGACGCCCAGTGAGGTCGTCTTCGCATAGCTGGCCTGGACTTCGCTCGAGGTAGGCTGTCCTCGGGGTATTTTATTCGAGCTGAAAGGGCCTCGAGAAGACCTGCCCGATATTACCCAAACAAATCCGAAACTATGGTCTAATGCTGTTGACATTTTTTAATGATTGTGAGCTAGATTGGGTATCTGTTAATACTTTCTAATGTATTTCGTTGAGTTGAAAAGTGAGGCCCCTTTTTTAATTTGTCTGTATTATGTTTGAAAGGAATGGTATCATGTGGGGACAAGTTTAGTCATGTGGACCAAGAATATTTGGTTGCTCATATATGGGTCATGTTATCTAGGAAATTGTTAGTTTGATATTTTAGTTGATTGTTTTGTCTCTTTCGTTTGATTCATGGGATGCTTTTAAATCACATTGTTATTACTATTATTGAGTTTGTTTAATTTTCTGTGGTTGATATGTTATTACTAGTATTGAGTTAGTTTAATTTTCAATGAAAATTGTTAGTTGGATATTTTTATTTGGTTTTTATAATTTTTATGTTTTTATATTTTTTTCACTTTAGCACTTTAGCTTTTAGCCTCTTCCGTTTAATTCATTGGGATGCTACAAATGCCGATATTATTATTACTACTATTGAGTTTGTTTAATGTTATTTAGGAAATTGTTAGTTGGTGATTTTGGTAAATGAGGACAACATGTTGGTGAAGTAATATTTTTTCTACATGATGACAAGTTTATGTTTTAAATTTATTTTATTAAATTTATAAAATGAATATTAATAATGTTTTGTTGCTTAATTTATTGACAATAGAAATTATTTATCACTGCTATCCATTAGTACATTATGTTGAAGTTTGTCTTAATTATATGTCAGGTGCTAAAAACCTGGATAAATCTTGGCTTAAATATGATAGATTGTCCGACGAGTATGAGGTTACTGTGAAAAAAATTATTAAGACTACAGTTGAAAGTAATCAAGAAATTAGTGTTGTTAGGTGTCCATGTGATAAATGTTAGAATTTAGCATTTCATAGTTCTGAGGATGTGAAAGACCATTTAATTATATGGAGTTTCAATATGTCATATAAAACATAGGTTTGGCATGGGGAAGATGTCACCAGCAAATCTCCTAACAGCATAGGTCACTAAAATGACAATGAACATATGGATTATGATTATAGTAATACTCTTGAAATGGTTCAAGATGCTTTTAAGGATTATGATAGTGATCTTAAAGCATTCAAAAAAAATATATTAAAAGATTCCAAAAAGCCTTTATACCCAAGATTAAACAAATTTATCAAGTTGTCAGTTTTAGTTAAATTGTACAATATAAAGGGTAGATATAGGTGGTCCGATAGTAGCTTTTAAGATTTGTTGAGTGTTCTTCCCGACATGTTACCTAAAGGAAATGAATTGCCCATGTCAATGTATGAGGCCAAAAAGACAATAAGTGCTTTAGGCTTAGCGTATGCCAAAATTCATTTTTTTTTCCAAATGATTGTATACTTTATAGAAAGAAGTATGGAAGCCTTTCTAATTGTTCTATATGCGGTGAATCTAAGTGGAAGAAAAAGAATGGTAGTGTTACTGGTGTCAAAATCAATAAATTTGGCTTCACGTTAGTGGACTTATATCGCTTGGGTCATAATTCAAACCCATTTATATTGGCTTTTCAAGCAACATAGGTCTTTTTTGCCACTAATCATCTTGATAAAAGATTGTCAGTCGTATGCCATATGTCTCATAGAGGAATTCCAAACAAGACAAGTACCAAGGATATAGATATCATGATGGAACACAATCTCTTCATCAAGGAGTTACCGAATATTGAAAATTTAAACGATGAGAACAGCTATGCAAGTATGATTTTTAGATTAATACTTGAAAAAGTAATTGATATTCACTATTGGTATGTCTTATAATATATTTTTGTTATATAATCTTTTATTATTATATGTTCCTAGTATTGACTTTGGATGATTGTTTCCATTATTTATATTTTATATTATTTTCTAATACTAAATGTGGATTTATTGCAGGAGTACCCTTATGGATAAAGAAAAAGGACTTACAAATGAGTAGTCTAACGAGGTCAATACCAATTATTCAAGTAATGAAGAGGTTCCTGATGATTTTGCTAATTCAAAGGATGAAAATGATGGTCTAAAGAGTAGTTAAGAGAGGACCGACTAAAAAATTTGGCAGGATGAGAATGAATGGTGGGAAGCTTGTAGTCAGGTATAATGGGTTAGGTGTACCTGCTAGCCATGAAGTTATTGAGTTAGCAAGTTTTATTGGGCTTTTGGGCCATAATTGTATTCCAGATATTAACCAAGAATGGCGAAAATTTACTCTAGTACTAAAGAGCCGTTTACGGGAATTTATCAAGGTAAAATTATTATATATTTTTATATCTCAAAATTGAATAATGCATATGCTAAACTATTTGATTATTGTGCTATTTATTTTTGTCAGGAACGTTTTATTATTCATCCAAATAGTAATCAGCAAGTTTTTCAAGCACTTGGTAGAGCATTCAGAAACTTTAAGTACTTGTTGACTAAAAAGTATATCTTGCCACACAAGCACAATCATAAAGGTTGTAGAGGCCACGTTTTCAGTATAGTCATATTCCTCAAAATGTTTAGGATAAATTTGTGAATTCTAAATTGTCTACTGAGTTTAAGGTAAAATTTTTAATGTTAAACATTAAAGAATATTACAAGCCATTTTAAAATCTAATTAGGGACTGTTTTATGAAGAGGATTAGATGTTAACAACAAACTAAGAGAGCTAAGAACATGTGGAACCATCAGTTAAGTAAAAAAAGATATGCTGGATTGCTTGATGAAATTGTAAATAAATGATACTAACTTCACCATTCTTGGATAGTTATTAGTATAAAGACGGTTGTTTTGATATTAATAAATTGATAACCTTTTTTTTTTAAAATTTAATGCTTAGATTCATGGTTGGTTTATTTGCATACTAGATGTATATATATATATAGACTGCTAAAAAATTGGACTTGTTGAAACTGATGTTGACAGGAGTATAGCATGGAAGCGTTCTCGAAAGATGAAAAATGGTGAATATGACCCTGATGTTGAATAAGTAGTAAAGAAGATTATAAGTACATGCATTTTTTTTTATTTTAGATAGGTTCTATTGGAAAGAGTTTGATATTCATCATTATGATTAATTTATTTTTAGGATGCACTAGAGGTGAAAGCTAAAATTGTAGAATTTATTGATGCAAAAAATGATATTCTTGCAAATTCAATTAGAAGGCCTGCCACTTCCGGACATATGTAGGATGTTGAGAAATTTATATCACCTAAGTTGTACTCTGACACCCGAAACAATTCATTTTAAATGCAACAAGAGAGATTGAACATACTAGAGATGTTAGATAAGAAAAAAAGCAAAGTTGAGTGATATTAAGAAGGAGATTAAAAGGCAACCTCCTCATTCAGATGTTAGAAGCTCAAAATTTCTAGTAGATGAGAAAACAATTAAAGATGAAGTTGAAGAAATGATTGCTACTAATGAGGACAATGTATGATACAAATTGCTATGCACATTAAAGTTAAAAAAATGACTTAATTGTTCGATTTTAGATAATTTTAGCCTTATATATATATATATATAGGGAATGGATCACCTGCAAAGAAGAAACATAAAACACTGACAAAGAAAGGGCAATCACCAAAAAAGAAAAAGGAATCACCAAAGAAGTAAGTGATTGTTGATTGTCATAAAGACAAACCAGACAGTTCAAAGGAAAGACAATCACCAAGAAAGAAAAAGGAACTACCTCAAGAGAAACCAAAAATGCTTATTGATTGTCCAAGAGACAAACCATGCAGTCCAAAAAAGAAATCACCAAAAAAGCCTCATAAGAAGAATAACAAGGAATACAAGGAATTATCACACTGTGCATATGAACCGAGTTTCTGGTCTTGTAATGTTTGGTAATCTTTATGAAAAAAATTGCCTCAAATGGGTTATTATTTACCTTATTAGTTGGATGAAAAGGTATACAAGCATCCAACTGAAGCACATATTAGTCTCGATGAATGTCAATCATAAATTGCAATGAAAGAACTAGGAGCGAATCATATGCACCTATATATCGCGTAAGTCTACAAAATTATAATTATTATTACTTGTTTATTTTGATTTTTAAGTAATTCTGTAATTCTTGCTTCTTTTCTCAGGTTTTTTTTCTTTTTTTGGGTGATCTTATTTGTTGGCAGCATTGTCATTATTTCATCATATTAATTGCCCCTGGATGTTGCATGCACACATGGCCAATGATATAATAGGTAGACCATTTGGGTTCATACACACAAGACTTGTATCATCAGCCTATGATAAGCATGCCTTTGTTACAAGGGTAAAAGGGCATAATTTATTGCTGATCGGTTGAACAAAGCAAGCAAAGGCAAATTATTTTCATGCCATATAATCCTGGGTACAGTTCTCTTTACTTTTAATTAATTGATGATCATTTAATAAGATTGAATTATAATTACGATTCAAAAAATGATTTGCGGAGAACCCCCTTTGTCTTTTTTAGTAGAATTTTTAGAATAGGATTAAAGTGCGTAAGAAGGCTTGTATTTAAGCTTTTTTTAAGTGGTTAGCAACTTCTATTTTTTTGTCTCGTACTTCTTATTAAAGATTTTATTGCAATCAATATAGTAAATAAATAGGAAATAATAAGTAGTACAAGAATTTCTATCTATATTGCTAAATCGCAGTCCAGTATTTCATTTAACAATCTTGTAGTGGAGGATACTCTTACCCTAGCCATATTTTGATTTCCGTTTTCTTTTACCTGTCCATTTGCTTTTCCATTGGGTGTTGATTGTAATTGATATGACGACAAAGCAAGCATTTTATTTGGATTCTACAAACAACGACTTGGATAGTGACAGTGACATAGCTTAGGGACATAGTTTCTAAGTATGTTAATATCATATTTCTAATATAATTCTATATATCATGTTTATTTACTAACTGCTTGTATTGTAATACAATGGGATTTCAATGCATATTACGATGACCAGTAAGAAAAAGGTGAAACCGCAAATCATAAAAGTTTTGGTAAACAATTATGACTTGTTAATACTTAATTGCTTAAAAGAATTCATATGCATATATAGTAATGATCATTCTATTAATGATATAGTCTCCAAATCAATCGAGGAGTACTGGATATGGATACTATGTGTTGAGGTTTATGAAAGACATAATTGCAGACTCGAGTTTTCTTCTCCATGATCTAAGTACACAATCTTTTAAATGCATTCTATAATTACTTCACTTAGTAACTTTAATTATGTAAAGTTTGCTTTAGTTTGACATGTGATCATCATTTGATAGCTTACAGAGAAATGTGAATACTCTCAAAGTGAGCTTAATGAAGTTCGTCTCTAGTGTGCTTTCTTTGTGTCTGAGCTGATAGTATGAATAGTGGAGTTAATGATGTTTGGTTTTTTTCAATTTCTAATTATTGGTGTTATTATTATGGTAGAAAATGAATTTCTAATTAGTAGTGAATTTGATGATAAAGTCTTTATGGAATTTCAAATTTCTTACTACTGGAAAATGATATTATTTTGTAGTAAACTCAGATGTTGATGAAATGGTAGTGATTTATTGTGATATTATTGTAGACTAGTAATGATCTAGATGATAATATTGCGATGATATTATTGTGATAATTTATCATAGATGATGTTTTGATGATGTTCCAATTATTCCAAATGATGTCTCGATGATATTGTTATGATAATTAGATTTGGTGACTTTATACACATTTTAACTTTTAAATTTCAATGGAATTTATAAAATTATAAAAATAATTTCTAATTTAAAAAAATAATATTAAAATTTATTTTTATAATATTATTATTTAAAAAAATTCACATTGTGACACCCTATTAAAATCATAAATATGTGGCAAATAATGACCCACCATAATTTAAAACTGAATTCATAATACCTGACAAATTTTTTTAGAATACAAAAAATTTATCACCAAAATATAAGACTGCCCTAAACAATATACTAAAACAATGTTGTTTGGTTTGTGACACATGTATAATAGATATAAGCTGTCACAACATCATGTGATATATAATATATTGTCACAAATTTATCAGTGGGCTACAATGACACATAGAAACTCTGTTAAAAGGGGGTCAGATGACATATATTCTCTGTCATGGTAGCCCATTTTTCTAGTAGTGTATGTTATATTTTATGTTAGTTTAACAACTGGTTATTGTTAGGTTGCATATCAATATAAGATATCTAACATACAACAGCTAATGATGCATTGGAATTCTACCTAGTACTATAGTCGATGTTATAACAACTGTATAGTAATTGATGAACAGTCAATAATCGTTAATTGAATTTAAGCACCTAACTACCCATTTATTATTGAGTATCCTTTTGTGTTCGATCTTATTTTTTTCTTTACTGTATTTTATTTATTGCACAACTAGTTTTATTAGGTCTTGAGTTCATTATTTATCTTATTTTATGTTATTTTTATTACACTAGTAAGTTGCAGCAACTCTGTAACATTAATTTCTTTGAAGACGATCTGGATACTTATCATTAAATTACTTATTGTGCACATTTGCACAGTGACACCTATAACAATACATATGCATGTACATCAATAATATATCTAACCATTTTATGGTTAAGAATGAAACACATCTACTTAGGTTTTGGTCTAGAATTTTTTCCTACAACTATAAATATCCTTTTGTGTAAGCTATGTAATCATCCAATTATGAATCATAATTCAATTGTTTCTAAGTTCTTTTTTAGAGTTTTTCAATTATTTTTTTCTTTAACTTTTAGAAAATACAAGTTAAAGTACATTTAGCAATCTGTTGCAACACAAGTGTAATGCAAGTTAGAGGGCATCTTGCAATCCGTTGCACCAGAGATATTTTCTTTGAGGATTTCGCATGATTCCTTTATGAGAGCTTCCTATTTCTCAGTAAATAACATATTAATTTTGCTTCTGGTTTTTCTTACTCTTTGATATGTTTCTGAATTATGATAAACATATATATATATATATATAAAGAGATAGAGCTAGCTAAAAATGTTTTTATATGGCAGCCATGTCCCATATTATAAAGGACAAGTCACTAAGAAATGTGAGTTCTATCTAGTTATATAAATCGTGTTGGTTTGTCTGTTGCGAGGCTTATATTGGAATAATTAAAACTTATGGTAAAATCCACACCTTAAAACCCAGGAATATTCATGTTGTATTTCCAAGAATCAATAATAAAATATACAGAAGCATACCTAAATCCAATCCATAATGCTAAATTATCCTCAGGGTTGTGTGGTTAGCCTTCCAGATCAACACGTATATCTTAAAGAGCCCTTTAGTTTTTCTATGCACTCTTTCTAATAATGAGATACTAGAAAGAATAAAAAAGATACGTGTAACCTGGAGACCATAACCACTTATATAGACAACTTTTCATGTTGTTACTAAGTATTCCTAATTCTGCCCATCATAGAATTAGAATATCAATAGGTCTCTACACATAAAAGGCCCACACCCTATTAAACAATTTAAAGCCCAAATTATCGAAAGCCTAATTATATCACTTTTAATTTAGCTTAACCTTATATAACAGTCCGTAATATATAATTATTCACATATAAGTCCAACATTGAATTAAAGATCCAACATTGTTGGATTAAATATCTAACAATTTCCTATTTGGGCTATATGTGAAACCTTATAATTATGCTTCAAAAAAATAACCATATGAGCTCAACCTTACTACCATTACCAAAATGTATCTATAACTAATCTGGTTAATTAATCATATCAACATAGGATCAAAGTGGCTTTCATTACAACTGTCGTAACTAGACCTATCATAGTCACAATGCCAATACAATTGAATGACATAGATTATAATGTGGATGTCTAGCGTGGAAATTTTCATGCAATGTGATCTTAACATACCTATTTCCAACTATTCTACCTTAAACCTTAGTGAGATCAAACCTTACCAAAATTAGATTGTGAATAAAGTAAAATTTTATTTCTGCATAAAATAACCTTAAATAATCATAAATTGAAATAATTGAAAAATGTTTATATTATAAGAGCATCTAAACTTACAAAGTATGACTAAAACTAATTATCTTTAAATGAAATGACACTCATACAGGCCACGTTCTCATGAAATATTTTGGGTTGCAATCCCTTAGTAAACGTATCCGCAATTATGAAGTTTATACCAATTTGCTCTATAGACAAATGTCCACTCTGAACTCTTTTTTTAACAATTAAGAACTTGATGTCTATGTGCTTCGACTTCGTCGAGCTCATATTGTTATTGGAATATATTACAGTTGAATTATTGTCACTAAATAATCTAAGTGGCCTATTAATATCATCTACTATACGCAACCCCATGATAAAATTCTACAGTTATAATCTATGATTGGATGCTTCATAACATGCTATGAACTCTGTTACCATAATATAAGAGGCTATAAATGACTATTTAGCATTCTTTAAAGGAACAACACCCCTAGCTAGCATATAGATGTAGCCTATTGTGGACTTCATACTATCTTGGTATCCAGTAAAATTAGAGTTAGTATACCCAATGATCTCAAGTTGATACGACCTTCAATATATGAGCAAGTAGTCTTTTGTTCTCTGTAAGTACCAAGACTCATTTACCTAAATATCTGCCCAACATCTCAGTAACGTATACAATATTCGATCGCGTACAAACTTGAGCAAACATTAAAATTTCTACTGCTAATGTAAAAGGAATCTTTTGTATGTATTTTTCTTCAAAATCATTCTTCAGGCACTGATTAAGACTAAACTTGTTTCCTTTAGCTATAAGAGTATCATCTAGTTTACAATCTTACATGCCATATCTCTTAAAAACCTCTTTGATATAGCTCTTTTATGATAATCCTAGTATAACTCAAGAGTGATCTCAGTGTATCTATATACCTAATACAAAATAGACGTAACTAAGATCTTTTATCTCAAAATTCTTAGTTAGAAATCTCTTGTTGTCATGAAATAAGCCTATATCGTTGCTGGTAAGCAAAATTACATTGACATATAAATTCATAAAAATATACTTACTCCCACAGAACTTATGGTATATACAGTCATCAACAAAATTCATCTCAAAACCGAATGAGAGGATCACTTGATGAAACTAAAAATATCATTGTCGAGATCCTTGCTTGAGCCCATAGATAGATTTCTTAAGTTTACAAATCATACTTTTTAGGTCTCCTAACTTAAAGTTTTCAAAATACACCATATAAATTGTTTCATCAATGTCACTATTGAGAAACGTTGTCTTCACATCCATCTGATGTAGCTCATGATTGAAATGTGCCACTAATGCCATTATAATCTTGAAAAAGTCCTTTAAAGATACTCGAGAGAAAGTCTCTGTTTGCTTAAAAGGCTATATAACCTTTAATTTTGATGATTACTAATAATGTGTCCAAAAAGGTAATTCTGACATTTCATATCTTATTAGCTTATGCATGTTTTTGAAAGGCGAAGTGTATGCAAGTGAAACCAAGCTAGACTATAAACAAAGGACCTTGCGAAGAATATTCTTAAATAGATACTAGAGTATATAAAAAATTTAGTGTATGTGTGTTCGGCAACTTAAAAGCTCAAAACATTTGCCTTATATATCATAAATGAATCATTTCTTTTTATAAACAATAAAGTTTTTAAAGTAAATAATTTAATCCAAACAATTTTTTTTAAGGATCAATGACTAAAATGCAAAAGGTTGAATCTTTGCAACTCTTAGATTATTTTCAAAATTTGAAAAAAGGATTTCTTTAAAATAAATCTAATTATAGTGGGTTACAGTATAATTTTAAGAAGTATTTTTGGGTTAAGATTCAAATTCAGAATAATTGGGAGTTAATTCCAGAGAGTTATTGACTTGCAAGATTCTTGTTAGCAACTAACCGAATGCACAAAAACTTTGATTTTTCGATTCCAAAGAGTTAGTGGTCAACCGACTTATTTAAGTGGTTAACCTAATTATTCATAAGATTTGAAATACAAATTCCAGAAATTTAGCATCTAACCGATTACATTTTAGCAACTAATCAGATGTGATGCTTTCTAAATTTTTAATTCTAGAGAGTTAGCAGCTAATCGATTACATGTTAATAGCTAACCGGTTTCGTGTGATATTTGAAAATATCTCTAATGGTCACATAAGTGTATAACGACTAGTTTAACAATATACACTATATAAACTCAATTCCAATTCATTTATTTAACTCTCTTAATTAATTTTTAGAAATCCATATTGAGCATACAATCACTTTTGAGCTTTCATCTTTGTTATTACACATACATTTATATTTGAGCCATTATTTATATATGTAGTCTATATGAGAGTTTTGTTGTAACATTTGAATTATCCATCAAGATTGTAATATTATAAGTATGGGAAACACTTGGGAAAAGTGCGTCTGAGTGCAATATCATAGTAAAGGTTTATTAATATTTTGGAAGTCAATTATAAGAAGTTGAAGCCATGAAAGTCTTGATATAGAAATACTCAAGCGTAGATAACTTGAAGGCGTGGACGTAGACGAAGTTTGTCGAACCATGTAAAAACTCTTAAGTTTCTTTCTCTTTACCCTATTCTTTTTATTTTTGTTATTACTTGAATTTAAAGTTATCAAATTATTTAATTTATTCAATTAAATTGTATTGTGTCGAAAAATTTTGTACAATTCTTAAAATACTCAATTCACCCCTCCTCTTTGGTTACTCTTTAGAATTTCAGTCTCTTTATAGTTGATGCATTCTTTCTGTGTAAAGCTCTTTGCGACAAGATGTGCTTTGTACCTCTCTACATCACCTTTTGAATCTTTTTTGGTCTTAAATATCCATTTGCAACTAATACGTTTCACATCGTCTAGCAATAGGATAAGATCTCATATGTCATTATCTTTTATGGACTTTATTTTCTTATTCATGGCATCAATCCACTTCTGAGAGTTAGAAGTTTACATAGCTTAATGGAAATTAATTGGATCATCTTTTATCACTCTAATGTCTATCTTATGTTCTTGAAGAAATACAATGTAGTTATTTGGCACTACACTTTTTCTTTCTTTAGTGGATCTCCTTAATGGCATATGTTTTTGAGCTGGTAGAGTTTATTCTTCTAGAACAATGTCTGGTATGGGTGGTTCTCCAATATTGTCTTGATTTGTTGTGTCTTGAACAAAGTCAGGAATGAGACCCTAATCAATGCTAATAACACATGTCAGAATATTAACATATTCCTCTTCAAAGACAATGTTCCTAACTGTATCTCCCCCTGCAAGCTCGACATCCTCAAAAAATTGTGTATTTCCTTACACGAATACCAATTTAGTCATAGGATCATAAAACTTACACCTCTTGAATCATTCAAAGTATCCAATAAAATAGCAACTCACCATCTGAAGTCAAGTTTCTTCTTATTAGGCCTATAAGGCATTGCCTTAGTTAAACATCCCCAAATATGCAAATGTGTTAGACTAGGCTTCTTACTTGTCCAAAGTTCGTAAGGAATATTAGTAGTCGCTTTAGTTGGAACCTTGTTAAGTATAAATGTTGTAGTCTTAAGTGCTTCTCCCCAAAATGATTCAATTCAAGTAGAATGATAAATCATACTCATCATCATGACCTTAAGTTTCCTGTTTTATCTTTCAGCAATATCATTCATAGTAGGCGAATCAGGCATAGTGTACTGCAAGACAATATTGCATTCCTCTAGGAACTTAGCAAATGGTCCTAGTTGTTGTTCACCAAAACCATCATATCTACTATAATACTCACCACCACGGTCAGATCTAGCGGTTTTGATTCTTTTGTTGAGTTAATTCTCAACTTTAGTCTTAAAATTTTTGAACATATTCAAGACTGTGATTTTTTATGAAGAAGATATATACAATCATATCTAGAAAAATTATCGATGAGTATCATAAAATATTATTGACTATTCCAAATAGTTGTAAGGAATGACCTACAAATGTCTAAAAGATGGAACAATAAATGTTTTATCAATATCCAAATAAAATTCGGTCTTCAATAACAATTTAAAATTTTCAATTGCTTCAACTTCTATAGTCTTGTCATCACCCACATAAATGAATCTTTCACCATTACTTAGCTTTTTACAATTTAGACAACTCTGCATAGACACATTGATGTGAGTAGTTGTACCAAAATCCATCCACCATGTGTGTCTAGAAACCAAAGTTAAATTAATCTCATAATGAACTATATTAATAAGCATACCTTTCTTAGCACGTTATGCGTGATAATTATTGTAATGCTTCTTTTATGTTCTTCAACTCCACAGAAGAAACAACTAGTACCTTCTAGATCACTTGGTTTCTTTTGTCGTCTCTTTTGAGGTGCTATATCTGCAGTTTTCTTATTCTTCTTCCTATTTTTGCCCTTGTCCTTGCCCTTAGAGGTAAAAGCTATGTGAGAACTCTTTGTCTTATCTTTCTTCGACCTATCCTCTTCTTGAACACAGTGTGATATGAACTCATTCAAAGATCAAGTCTCTTTCTAAAAATTATAGCTACCTTAAACTGGTTAAACTGTGGTGGTAAGGATATTAAAACCCGATGTACTAGCAAGTCCTCAAAAAGTTCAAGCTTAAGTGCTCTCAGCTTAGAAGATGAGAAATCTTCATAATGTACTCCCTAATATTGCCTTTTCCTGTATATCTCATTGAAATTAGATTTTTCAATAGCATACCTATTTCATCATTTTCATTCTTGATAAACCTCTTTTCAATATCTGTAAGAAACTCCTTAGCAGTAGTAATCTTGTCAGATATTGAGCCCCTGAATGCTTCTAGAATGGCCTTCTTCTTGATTATCATACACATGCGATTTGATTTCTCCCATCTGTCCAAATCCTTCTTGTCATCAGAAGTACTCGTATCCGTAAGAGCTAGGGGAGAAGCGCAAGGTCGAGATCCATAATTGCGAGAATTATTAAGAGGTTCTCTTGCCATGATTTAAAGTTTGAGCCAATTAGTATAAGAATTGAATTATTATTGGTAATAATTTTAACAGTTGACATAACCGAATCTAGAGAATAACAAACAAAAAAAAATCTCTCATTAGTCTTAAAACAAAAATAAATTCAAATAAAAGTAAACCTCATCTCAAGATACCGAACACTTTATTAATATTTCATTTTTGGACAAAATATTAACTTGTAAGTGATATCTTGTGCAGTAATTAAGTACTAATAATAAGAACATGTCAAATAAAAATCTTCCTTTAACCTGATTTATTGTTCACATATAAAACCGTATAATTATCACAAGTTTATTATCACAAGTGCATATACAACTTTATCAAATATAGACCTTCTTTTGGGCTAATCGATATTTACAAAAATTACATACACTCAATTTTTTATATTTCAAAACAAATTAATTTTCATAAGAGAGGTCACTTTGGTGATATATTGCTTCAATTAATTCATCTATAAATATATATAAATATACCAATATTTGAATTTAAAATTATACCAAAAATTATCCTTCAAACCTTAAATTTTTTTAATTTTTTTTCAAAAGTCAACAATCAACAATTGACCATTGACCAATCAACCGATGACCGAGTTAGTCCATGTACCAAAAAAAAAAAAAAAACTTCAATCGAGTCAGGTTTACTGGGTTAATTTGACCCAGGTTGGTTTGACTCAACCCGGATCCTAACAAACCCTAAACCTAACCTTTTTCATTTTTTTTTCTTAGGCAGCAGCCACTTTAACCCAAGTTAACGCGACCTGGTGGCTGAGGCTTGCTTGCTTACGTGCGGCCAAAGGTTGTAACTTGCCTGGCCGAAAAATGGCTATGCCTCTTTTTTTTCTAATTTTTAACTGAAGCCACAGGTCTGTGGTTACCACTGGTGGCTTGCTAGCGTAGCCCATGGTCGCGCCATGCCCCACCGGAAACCATAAGGTTACCCTTTTTTTTTAATGATTTGGCCACCTGGTTCCTGATGCTATGGCTGTTGCCTTTCGTCGCAACCTGGCTGTCACTGATCCTTAACCCTTGAACCCGCTATTCTTATTTCCAAAAAAAAAAAATCCAAATTTCAAATTTTATTTCTTTAATTCTTAACTTCAAATTGAATTTCCTTACACTTTAAGACCGAATTGCAAAAACAAAAATTATTTAGCATAATATCAGAAAACAACCACTAATTTGTTCTCAAATTTAATGATACATACTCATTAAATTCAAGAACATCCAAAACTTTAATCAATAATCGAAAATAAAATCAATTTTCAATGATCCAACATAAAAGGTTATGATACCACTTGTTAGAAATAATAAGTTCTTTATGATGAAACCCATCACCTTAAAACCTATCAACGTTCATATTGTATCACTAAGAATTAATAATAAAATATGCAGAAGTATACCTATATCTAGAATGTTGAATCATCCTCTAAGGTCTTGTGGTTGGCCTTTTAGATCAGCGCATATATCTTAGAAAGTCTTTTATTTCTCTATATACTTTTTTAATGATGGGATACCAAAAAGAATAAAAAACATAAGTATTATCCGGGGACCATAACCACTTATAGCCAACTTTTCTTATTGTATTAAGGTATTCTTAATTCTGCATATCAGAAAATTAGAATATCGTTACTCACACCCTATTAGATATATTAAATTTTAAATTAAATTCTAAATTACCGAAAATCTAATTAGATCACTTTTATTTGGGTTTAACCTTATGACAGTCTGCAATATATAATTATTAACATATAAACCTAATATTAAATTAAGGATCCAACATTGTTGGATTAAATATCCAACAGCTTATTCTCTATAAATTAAACTAAAATAGTACAGCCCTGTCAACTATTAATTCAATATCGTTGTTGTGTCATAACGTTACTAAGAAGATTAGATTAGGAGGGGAGGAATCGGATCCGCATAATTTCTACATGATTCATGGCGAAAGAATGGGAGAGAAAAAGCAAAGGTGCTATCAAAAAATAGTTTGGGCAAACGCGGTCTCGGCGGCCGGTAACCTTCCCTAACTAGGATTTTGAACTTCCGTCCTGCTTGACAGTGGCCTGGAAAGCCGCTCCAAAAGTAGTGGCGGCCGGGAAATCTGAGACGGATTGAGTCAGAATCAGTGGTGGAGGCCCCCCGGTTGAGAGATTTTGTTCTACATGACTCAAAATCTGTGCAGTTACGTGACACGATCACCTTGTCTGACTGCCTGTTGTACTTGAACACGACGGTGTCTCCAACGCTGAAGTTCCTGGAGGATGCCTATTTCTTGTAATAATCAACGTAGCCGATGTTCGCCTTCGGATTTTTCCATCCCCAAGACTCACTACCAACTTTGTGTGTTTTAGAAAAACGAACACCTCCAAGACTCCCTACTTCCTCAGCTCCACCACCACCACCAACACACAGGTGCTGCTGTTGCCATCACCAGCAAGAAACTTAAAGCAGCTACCATAATATATAATTTCATCTTTGTAAAACCCATTACTAATGATCGAGACAGGACCAAGATTGAGATTATTATTAATTATTACATAGAAAAAGCTTTTTATATGTATGATAATATGCCGAATCCTAGCTTGAGAAGGTTCTTTATCAATTTCAAGATCCTAATTTATTTAAGACTAGAATTCTTTCGTTATCTTAACTTTTCTTGAACTAAATTATATTACTACATGTCATGTAATATAATCATATACTTTCTATATGTGCCACCTATCCTAGTGTTTTGCACCTTATTATTGGCACAGGGCAGACCACCATGGAGACTATTCTGGCCGTGGCCCCTGAAAAAATTTCAGAATTTTTTTATAAATATACATGATATGTCCTAAATTATACAAAGTTAAAAAATATCTCTGAATTAATTAGAATTCACTAATTATCATGATAAATGCATGATAGTCCTGTTTATTCCAGTTTTTATAATAAATACGTGGCCTAATCCCTGATAATACCTAAATCTTATTTTTATCATAATTTTATTATAATTTTATCTTTTCTTATAAACAGTAGTGTGTCATAATTCTCTTCTGTGACTCAATACTCCATTCTAAAATCCACTTTTTTTTAACTCATTTCTATATTTGTATTATTCCATTTTTTGACTATCTTAGCTCCATTTCTTTTACATTATTCACACGGCTTCTGTAACTAAAATTTTTTGCTTTTAGCCCTTATTGACTCACTATTATATATAGGGACTAGGATTCTCTTCTAGTTTTTTTCTCTCGTATCTCTTCTTGTTTTTCAATGATTGGTCAATGGTGTATAATCATTAAAAAGTTGACATAATTATCTCACACTTAATCAATCATTAAAAAATAAGGAGGACTAAGAGAGAAAAAATTAGGAGAAAATCATTTTCCTATATATTGATAGATAGATATGGACGCTAGCTAGCTTCCGTATGTACATACAATTTCGAAATCAATCAAAATTCGTCTGTCGTTTTCTTCATCCAGCTCCCTTATATTCCATGTTATTTATTTTTAAAAATTTTATATGCTTAAAGGTACATGAAATATTCTATCCCCTCATTCTCTTATTTTACTTTTTATTATTTGTTTTGTCTCTAACATCACAAGCAGACTCAGAGTCTGATGAAAAAGAAAAGAAGAAAATAGAAGATCAAGAATACAAGAATGAAGATTGTAAATTACAAGTTTTAAAGAAACTTAATAACAGCTTTGGCAGCATTGGTAGCTGCAAGGGACCCAAATACGTCTATCTTATTTTGAACCAACTGTCCGCCAGCTAAGTCCGATAGTCCTCGAATGACGATCACCGGGAAACCATTCGACAAGCTTGCCTGCAAAATGCAACAATATTAATTATATAGGATAGAGAATTTTCTATAGAGTTTGATACATATGATAATGACACTTTTAGAGAAAATTATTTGATCTAATTTGTTTTCTTAAATGTCACATTTACCTTTAAATAATATATTTTTGATACCGGGATGAAAAAATTATTGAAACTTTTATCAGCGACCCAAGTAGTAAAAATAATTTCTAAGAGTTACCAAAGAATCATTCTCCTTCGGTACATTATATTGCAGAATTAGATACTCTTACCATTACTGCAGCTGAACTTTCCATATCCGCTGATGAAACGTTAAAAGTTTGAAACAGGAAGTCCCTATAAGCTGCATTGTCCACAAAAATTTTGGCTGTAGAGCCCTTGAGTCCAACTACCAGCTTTGGCTTTCTTTCCAGGAACAAGATTGAATTGACACATTGTTCTAGAGGCAAATCCTGAAGCATGTAGGCAAGAGTGATTAATGAACGATTAAATAAAAAAGAGAGCTACCAATGGACTTATAGCCTAGTGGGAGAGCTATTACACTCATAATGTTTGAGAGTAAGGGTTTGAGTCCCTATAAAAATATTTATAGGGGTTATTTAAAAAAAAAGGTTAAAAAAAAAAAAAAGAAAAGAGAGCTTCATACGAAGAAATTTATAGTGTGTGTAACCTCTAATCTGGCAGCAAGCTTAAGCCACTGCTCACTGATTGGTGCCCGTAGCATTGGCTGAGCAGAGTTGGGCCATTTTAATGTTTGTACTTATTTTCATTTTTACTGATCATGCATGGTTTTATTGCATTGCTTTTGCCCAACTGACAGTGCTGATTATTCATGATCTGATATAGTGATTTAATGTAGATATTTTGGTGGAAAAATGTTTGATGATTAAATTAGCTCATGTAAACTGTTGATAGAACTGATTGCATGCCTAAGTGTTTCCGTTCTGATATCGATTTTGACTTGGAAGGCTGAGCTTTGCTGAGTATTGCAAAATGTTTATGCTATATTGCTTGCTTATTCACTGAATTAGCTTTGTGTAATTGGCATGATCATTGATGCTGGTTCAGTATCATTGTTTGCCTTTCTGTTCAAATTAAATCTGGAATTATTTAGAAGAATATTCTTTTTTTTCATAATTCATTATTGATCCAGCAGTGTCAATATAATTATTTTTTATTTAAGGGTAATTAATATGATCATTTCATCCCATTTATAAATAAATGAAAAAAAGATTAACAAATTATCTTAATGGTCAAGTTACAGGATGTATGCAAAAAGATTAATAAATGTTGGGTGAGTTTGAATAAGAAAAACCACAGTGGAAAAATGTGGTTGATGACTAATGGCTCATGTTGGCTTAAGTTTTTAACGTACTAAATTATCTTAAATTCTTTAATTATGTTCTAAATTGTGTTTATATTTTGTCTTTGACTCTTTGTTGTGCAAGGAAGAGAATCAAACACCTCGATGGACACAATTGAAGCTTCCATGTCACCTATCTATTTAGTTTTGAAATGTTGTAACTTTAAGTTAGATCTACTGTGAAAAAAATTATTACTATAAAATAAAAATTAATAATATATAATAAATATAATTTTAAATAATAATTTTAACAAAATTAATAAATATATAAAAAAACTTTTATCATACAAGTGTAAAATCAACTCAACTTAATTTTTAAATTTCAATAATTAGTGTATACCAAACACTTTAATGCTGCATTTTAAACTACAGCTGTCCAATCTAAATTTAAATAGAGAGGAAAAAGGAAACTTTAGATTTTTCAATTAATTCAGCTAAATAAGAATAAATCTCTGGTATTCTATCACTCTCAATGATTGTTCTGGTGTTCTTTAGTTATATTAAGGCTAGATATTGAGTAATGTCAAGATATGGTGTTTATACTCAAGAAACTATTAAGTTTGACTTGATTACACATATTGAAGTCATTTGCTTTAGCAGATTGTCTATCATTCATCCATTTCACTTACTTATAATTACTAATATTTTATTAGCATGTAGAAGAACTAGAACAGGATCGAGAAACATTAAGTAAATTTTTTATTTCTTCGGATATTTTTTAATCCAACAGACATACAGAAAAACATATTGAGGGTTGAAATGATCTGATTTTTCCCTTTTATATATATATATCTTCTGAGCGCAGGTTATTATGAACCATCTATATATACCTTTGCAATTTTTTTATTTTTTCTTTTAGATTTAGTATTAGAAATATATATAATAGTATTGAAGTAAGTAATGTTATTTTAATAATATTTCATATAAAGATATTTCATATGGTTTTACAATAATTTTTATTGTATGAATTTAATTACAAAATCATTAATATTTAAACAATAATGATCATAAAAGGCATAGTAATTAATAAGTTATTTCATATATATTTTTTAATATAACTATGTCTACATGATGGCTTGGATGTATACCTTTAGAGTTAGGTTATTATAACTTAAATTTATAACACATAATATAAACTATTAATTTCATGCAATTCAATGGTGGTGATATAACATCATATAAAATATTGTTTTGACTTTCAATATCAACCATTAGATTGCAAGAGATTAATGGCTCAAATTTTGTGTCAAAATTTTAAGTTAAAATATCCCAAATCATGTTTTTATAATGAAAATATGAAAATATAAAAATATAGAAGGAATTTTTTTCTCATTCTTTCCCATGGGAAGAATAATAAAATATGATTAGTGTTAAAAATTGTAGGTTTTCTACATAATATAAATGTTATTTTGTGCTTTTATTATAATTTATATTTGTAATTATGTAATATATTATGAATTTCTAACTATATTTTTAATATTTGATTTTGTGTATTTATTAGATAAAAATAATAATTTCAAGCAATTCGAGGCTCCTAACATTAACGAATGGATACCGGTGGTCCAAAAAATTAAGCCATTATCGAAAAGGATTCCGACTTTTGTTGTAAAATTATAAGTTTTTACCATATTATGCGAGGTAATTGTGAGTGAATATGCTTGAGTAGATTGGGTTAGGTTTATGTTTTGTTAGTGAGACAAATGTAAGGTCATAATTTAATTAGCTTTGTTTATGTGTGTAGTGTGGATTAATCATAAATTAGTATAAATAGAGAGGAGGGGGAACAAACCTCTCTACACCTCTGTCTTCACTTCTTTATCCATAATTTCTTCTTCTCATCTCTCTTTATAATTTTTTATAAATTAATAAATAAATTAGTTTTATTTTCAAATTTATTTATTTCTATTTTTATGTATAATTTACTATTAATAATCATTTTTATTTCAATTATGCTAAGCTAAATAATAATAAGTTAGGATAAAGTGAAACTCTTAGTAAAAAAATATGATTTAAGTAGGGATGGCAATTTTCGGGTCTGGGTTTGGGTTTGGGCTTTTCGGTTCTAGACCCGGACATTAAATTTCTACACCGAATATGGATTAAAACTCGGGTTTTTTCAATTTGTGTCCGTTTCGGGTTTTAAACCCGGATTTCTTAAAAATTATTTAAATTAAAAAAAATAATTATTTACAATTTAAAAAATAATTTTTTTGACTAAAATAAAAAAATATTTATATTTATATTAAATACTTTTAAAAAATAATATATAAATAAACATATCCGGGTCCGGGTTCCGGATTTCCGGAACCCCCAAGCCCAGATCCTGACCCGAAAATATCCGAGTTCCCATTTTCACATTCGAATTCCGAAAAAATATTAATCCGGTGTGGGTTTAACCAGATCCGAAAAATCTGGGTTCGTCCGGGTCCGGGTTGAGTTGCCAACCCTAGATCTAAGTAAATTCTATTTTTAATTATATAAATTAAGTTATTTTCTAATTAATATTATTCATATTTTATATTTAGAAATTTTGATTTGTTGTAGATAAACAAGGGAGTTTGGACAATAAATTCTTGAAATCTTAGTATAAAGTATGGTAAATTGGTATTTTGACTTATTATAGACAAATTAAATTTTGGCACACTAAGTACTTAATTCATAATAAAATTAATGAGAAAATAATAATAATTTATACAATTAATCTTTTGGGCAATAATAAAATTTGATTAAAAAAAAAGAATTTATTAAATTATGTTTTACTACTAAGAGTGGATTTAAACCTTAACTAATTTAATTACATAATTTTACTCAAATTAAGTTTCATATTTTTAATTTTATTTTATTTTTCTTAGATAAATTAAAATAAAAAAAAATTAAATCTTTCTTCTGTGGATCGACCTCGGACTTACCAAACTATATTATAACAAGACACTCTTATGCTTAAGAGTAATAAAACACTTTTGAGTCACGTCAAAATATTACCTCCAATAATATTTACATCATGAGAAAATTAAATTCTTTGTATATTTTTATATTTTCATTTTATTTTCGAATATCACTTTGTTAATTTCATGGAAGTTAAATCTAACATATATTCCTAATTAGCTCTAGTTTATGAATCATCAAACACTACTATTTTACTGATATCCTTTGATTGTAATTATAAAATTTTATGTTACTAAGAGTCATTACTTTTATTATTATGGTAATTACTAGTGAAAATAAATAAAATATTACCTCCAGTAATATTTACATAGAAATGAATGAGAAAATAAAATTCTTTGTATATGTTTGTATTTTCATTTACATGGTAGGATATTATCTAAACCTGATAAAATTTAAGCTTCACAAGCCTATTTTCTTTTATTTTCAAATATCACTTTGTTAATTTCATAAAAGTTAAATAACATATATTTCTAATTAGCTTTGGTTTATGAATCAAGAAAATATTATTTTATTGATATCCTTTGATTGCAATTATAAAATTTTATGTTACTTTTATTATGGTAATTAATGGTGACAATAAATAAAATACTACCTCCAGTAATATTTATATGGAAAAAAAGAGAAAAATATATTTATATAGGATAGAATGAGAAAATAATTTCGTGGAAAAAGTATGCAAAATAGGTGTTAAAAATAATATATACTTTATGATCAATTATACAATGGTCCTTAATAGTATATAAAATAACTTTTAATATGCGATATTAAATTTTATTAAAACATAGTTATCAAACATTTTTAGGTTATAAACAATCTCACCCATATATTTATTTATTCAATTTATAATAGTTACTTAAATACACATACTTAGTTATGTCGTTTATTGGTGTTGCACCATATAAAAATTTTATAATTGCAACTTATTTATTTGATTTGTGTTAGATAATTATTTCATAAATGACTGAATTACCCCTAACTAGTTGAACTAGCACTATAAAACTAACAACAATGATATAAATACCATAGTTAGTACCACACTTAGTACTACAAGGGCCTATATGCAATGTTTGTTAAATTTCTTATGTTATTGTTAATTTTGAATAACTAGACAATTTGCCCTTCCATCTTTCTAGATCTATTTTTAAAATTTTATAAAGTTTTAATTTTATTTTTATATAAATTTATATGACTATCATACTCATAAAAATCTATGTATTCTAGATTAGATCATGTATTTTCTATTATTTATTTTTCTTGAGACATTGACTAAACTTTTTCTTCTAACATACTAATATAAATGTCTAAACTATCTTCTCAACTAATGTACATTTTATCTAAGCTTTCGCAAATATATTGTAATCTAAATTCAGCATTTTGAATCAAAAAGTTCATTTGGCTATTATTATTATTCATTATGGATGATTTTGTGTCCTATTTTTAGTTCTGTACCTATCTTGAATTACTTCGAGACTTGTTATGTTCATTTTCAATGTTTATCATTTTCATATTTCTATACCAAAGTTTTTTTAGATTTAAATGATTTTTAATCATAGAAATTGCATAATTGACTTGATATTCTTAACTAAAGTCTAAATTATCAATAGCATCTATAAACTCAATAACAAATCTTTCTATATTTTATGAATTTTGAGCCACATTTATCATCTTATATCTTATAAAATTTTAAAAATAATCAAGGCCCAACATGCTTCCGTTTGTTGCTAAATATAGTTCAAAATTACCAACCAATGTATTATCTCTCAGAATTCTAAGATAAACGCGTTAATTGCCTCCAACTATAGAGAGGTCCACGATCAGCACCCCATAGCTCTACACATCTTACAAAATCACCTCTTCAACTATTCCATATACCCCAATACAACACACTGCTCCATAGCGTAAAAGGAATTGCCTAAATGATTTCCTTGTGAGTGTCTCTAGAAGAGTGCGTAGCAATATGAAATCTTCTTGATTTAATACAAGTATTGGCATGTAGGTTACTTGATATATTTTAAAATATATAAGATATATTATAGATGATAATTTCACTTAAAGAATTTTTATTTATTTTATAACTAGAATTATTAAAATATAATACATAAGAGAGTTGTTCTAAGATATTAGGGATGAGATGAAATTGATATCCCTTTCTTTTACATCTTTTTATTTATATACTTGAAGAGATAAGACTATCTGTCCTTTACATGATACTCGTTACATTTTTTAAAAATATCCTAGATCTCCTAGAGATAAGGTGACTGTTGACCTATATTTGATTTTGATGATAACAAACTACGTGTCATAGGTAAAATAAAAAATGCATATATTTTACAATCTCATTAGTTTAGATAATCTTTATTATTATATTTATAGTAAATCTAGTATAATTAAATGTATGTATGATTAGGCATTTAAAAGCTCAAGTTATTTTTCATAATATTTTTATAATATAAAGGCTTTATATTTAAAGAAAATAATGATTTTATTAAGTTAGTTGTTTTTAAGTTTTGGGACTAAATTAAAAATTTTTGAAAACTTTGAAATCCTAAAAATGGGCATTTTAGAATTATTTCATAAATTATTTGGGCTATAGTACAACTTTTGAATGTTTGGGTCAAAATTATAATTGTAGAAATTTTTTATTGTAACAAAAATGTAGCAATATTGTAGCAAGCGGCAAATTAGATTTAAAAAATGGCAAATCAGTTTCAAGGCAATAGCTCACTAGAATGAAAATGGCTAACCGGATTTTAAGAAGCCACTAACTAGTTATGGCAAACAGCTAACCAATTAGTGATAAATGGTGCTTGGTTTTACAGAATTCAAATTTTGACTCTAACGGTAACTTCAAGCAGCAAGCTAATTAGCATAAACGGTAAGCTGATTATCACCAAAAAATCAATAACGACTAGTTTTTACCTCCAACTATAAAAAGACTCAAACAAATTCAAATCTTAAGAATCTCAAGAGATATATTTGAGTTTGCTATAAGTATACAATCGTTTTTTAGCTTAAACTTGTAATCATTTTATTGAAGCACACTTTTAGCTTTCAATTGAAAACATATTGTGTGTGTGAGAGAAATCATTTTATAAACCATATTATAAAATCAAGTTGAGTGGTTGTAAGCATTAGGATACAATTAGGTTAAGAGATTAGAGATAATATCTTGTTGTAAAGGTTGATTGGCATCTTGGAAGTCAATTGTAAGCATTGTTAAAGCCTTGGAGGCTCACTTAGTAAAATCCTCAAGCTTAATGAGCTTGGAGGCATGGACGTAGGTAGAATTGGTCGAACCATGTAAAAATCTCTGTGTTTGTTTTCTTTATCCCTTATCTCTTTATTTATTTATTGTCTGAATTTATATTTATCATTACTTAGGGAATTAGCTTGAAATGATTTGTATTGTTAATAGCATAAATTTTTAAATACCCAATTCACCCTCCCCCCTCTTAGTTGCATAGCTTGTATTTCAGTGACCCCTCTTCTTTTATTTGTTGTTGTCTTTTATCTCATTATGGCAGATAGCTCTTCTTTCTTAAGATAAGGATTTTGATAAGTTTCATCCTTTCTCTTCGATCTTTTTCTAAATTATTGATGCTAGCATCTTTTGTCTTTTAAAGTAGTCCATGTCCTGTCATATTCCTATTATTAGTTCTTTATCTACTAACATATCTTCACTGGACCCTTTTTTATATTTTTTATAGTAAAAGCCACAAAATGATTGATACTTTAGCACCTTACATATCTTGTGGTATGTTGGCAGGCTCGATTCCACAAGATTTTCATATATCATTTTTTTCTTTTTCTTTTTTTTTATTCCTTACTTTGCTAAAATATTTTCTTTTCTACTCATAGAAAAGATTATATGTTCTTTTTTTACTTTGTGGAGACACACTTTTTCCTTGTTAATCCTCTCAAGCTGATCATAGGGACTTTCATCCCAATTGTTCTTTTACTGTTGAGAGCTCTAGGTTCAAACAAATCAGGATCATAATCATTATAAACCTTATCTAAATCAACTATCGGACTAACTTTCTTGCTGCTAATTCCAACTTGAACTATGTGTTGAGCTGGATACCACTTGTTATCACAATATTCATGACAAGTAGTGAGGAATTTAACAAAAATTATTTCTTTTGTTTTGCTTATCCTTTTGAGGTCAATCACAACTTCTTTTATCTTTTTGGAAAGTAATTCTAATTCCCTGCAATCATCATTAATATAGATGAGGTTAAGAAAACTATATTTAAAAATATATTTTATTACTTTAGGATCGCCTTCTAAAATAATGGTAATCTTTGGGTATAATCTTGAATGATCTGGTACTATAACCTTACTAGGACGGATCACATAGGCTAATTTACAAACTCTTTTATACTTATAAGTGTAGTCACTTTCATATAGGATTTTAGCTATTAAAACTGACTATCTGCTTTTGTTATATTAAGGTTTTAAGCTCGGTAAACATCTTTTAAAGAGCTTTTAGAACCTGCTCCCTTTAAATATCGATCTTTAAGATTGTAAATTATGAGAAAGTTTTCTGAATGGGTGATCTTTGAATTATGTGAAGAACTTTGGGAAATTTGATCTTTAGGTTGATCCTTGAAATGGACATTTTTTAGCATTTTGCTAATGTATTCTTCTGAAGTTTGTGTTTCTAAATATTTTGCAAAGTTTTGTTTGGACAAAATTGCTCAATTCTTTATGGGCTTCATCAATCATGACAAGCTCATCATAAATCATTCAATTGCCATTGAGAAGTAATTTTTGACCTTCTGAGCACATCATTATACCCTTAATTATTTGGAATAGATGTTTATCTATGGAATTCTTTGCTAGGGAAATCTGCAATATAATTGTTAGATCCTTTAATATACTCAATTTCAAAATTGTGTTCAGTAAAAAATTACTACCATCTAATTAATCTTTTATATTGTGGTAAATTAGGTAATTTGTTAAATATAAATTCTTTGGCCTGAGTATTATCAGATCTGACTTTAAAATTTTTTAGTAATAAAAAGAAAGTGAATTTAGATATTTTATTTTTAATAGCTAACAATTCATTTTCATTACTATTGTAATTCTTTTCTATGGGTTTAAATATTCCGCTGGTATATCTACAGATCTTTTCTTGATCTATTTTTAATACTGCTTCCCAATGATTATCAGACGCATCAGTTTCAAGAATTAAATTATCACTAGATGTAGGAAATCATAATCTGAATAGATTTTTACATTTTTCTTTTAATCTTTTAACAACCTTGGTATGAAGATCTTCCCAAGATTTTGTTTTATTCTTTTTTAATAATTCTTGTAAAGGTTGTCTTTCTTTTACTAATTTTTTTATTAATCCTTCAATATAATTAAGAGATTCTTTATAGTTAACGACGACACGAGCTTTTCCTCTCTTCACCTATACATATTTTCTAACAATAAAGGCTGGACTGCTATGTGGTCTTTTAGATTCTCTAATAATTTTTAAATCTAAGAGTTTTTTAATTTGTTTATCGAACTCTAACCTATCTTCTTGCCCATATCGCATTGGCTTGACTCTTATGATTGTATTTGAATATTTTAATTCAATCTTAGCATAGGTTTTATCAACTTTCCATAATTGAATTAGATTTTCACCAAAATTTTTATCAAGTTTTTCTAAGATTTTATCATAATATATCATGATTTGATTAATTTTTGTATTAAATTCACCACGCTGATTGCTTAGAAAATGTAATTTTTGAGTTGTTCGCCTAATGGAATTTTAAATCCTAGGTATAGTAATTGAATGATTACATGGTGTTTTAAGAGTAATTGTTTCGTTAGTCATTATATAAACGAACTAATGAAGAAAATTAACCCTTAAAAGTATATTTGTTCACATATGGTCATAAGACCATAACAATGGTATACTTAATATATAATCGTTAATTTGAATCATGATTTTTATTCTACATGTTCCTAGAAAATTTTGTTCTCTATTTATTCCTTATCCTGTTAAAGGTTTATAATCTTTCCAATAAGATTTTGGATAAATTTTTGAATTAGCTAGACTAACTCCTGAACCAGTATTAATTAAAGCATGGAACCATTTAGGCTTATGGTCATAATATGGTATGATCAATTTTATATAGACTATAAAAGGATTAGACATATCTTAATAGTGTTTGTTTTACTCCTTCAATTGTTATAGATATTTCTCTATCTCTGATGCAATAAGAAGAAAAATTCTCAAGGAAGTTCATCTCTAATCACAAAGGACTTATTTCTGTTTCATATTCTGCTTTTATAAAAAAAAAATGAAAGATAAATTCTATTCCTTTAATCCTGAGTGGTATCTCACATTATTGGCTTAGAGTCTTTCTTTCTCCGTTAAATCCTACATATGTATGTGGAACAATTAAAATTTTTCTTTCTAAATATTTAATCATTTTGGAGTCCACATAAAATTTTATAGCTCCTATATCTAAGATGGAAAAAGTTTCATGCCAAAACTTTCTATTGTTGTATTCCATCTTTATTTTTAGGCTTTGATTATTTTTCCTAATTATTTCCAGAACTTTATGTGATAGAGATATCATTAGATGGCTATATCTAGTAAAACTTTGAGATTTGTTCAACTCTAAATTCGTTTTAGGTATAGAAAATGATCTCCTTTCTCCTATAATTATTCTACCCTTTAGTGTATATTCTATATTTTTAGAGGTATTTCCTCTAATAAGAGTAAATTGACTACTTAAATCCATTTCATATTCTTCTGGTAAATCAATTTTTCTTCATATTTCAGGAGATTGTATTTTTTCAACCTTACTAAAAATTATCTATTTCAATAAATTCTTTATCGGCAAAACATTTCACTGTTAGCTGAATTTGTTAATGCATATTCTTTGGCATATGTTATACTGTATGGATATGATCCTTCATGCATTGTATCTAAAATATTTGAAATCATGACATAAGGTCAAAGTCTTGTTTATATTTTTGTCTTTAAGACTTATAGAATATTTCGAATATATTTTAAATATTAACTTTTTATAACTTAGATTTCTTTGTATTATTCCAAAGAGTGCATGCTTTCGATCTTTTATCCTATTATCCAATATGGCTAAATTTATAGGGCTACCAATTCCTTCTGTAAAATGAGCTTTTATTATAATTTGGATTCTTCCAATATGAATATATCTAATTTTAGACCATCACTAGATCTAATTCTATCGATCTTTTCTTCTATATCTGATTTTAATAACAAAGGTATATTTGTGTTTCCTCGTGCATATCTAATTTTGATTGGTTCTTCTTTTATAGTAGCACTGAAATACAATATATTTCTTCTTTTGATCATGTTAGCAATTTCTTGTGCTAATTTATTGACTAAAGTTATAGATTTTTCAATCTTTTTTTATTAATCTTAAGGTATTATTTTTTATCAATTATTAATTCTCGATTAAAAGTACCTTGTTCTTCTAATTCTTCATCTTGATATAAATATTTATTATTTATTTATCTATCCTCATTATGAAGCAAAACTACTTACAATTTCATCAGATAGATAATATATGCTATCATTGTCACTAATATCTTCGCTATCAATAATTAATTACAATTCATTGAAATCTTCAAATATTTTAATATTTGATTTATTTTTTCTTAGGACATTAATTTGCATACTGTCATTCTTCATTACATAGCCAATATTTACATTTTTTAGGTGTTTTTACCTTAGATTTTCTCTTATATTTACTTTTCTAATAATACTTTTATTTATTTTAAAAAATTTCTTCTTTTTGAATTTTTTTCTATGTTTGTAGGTTTTATTTGTATAATTAAATCTTGGTAGTTCTTCTAACTTCGAACAATATAATCCTCAATTTTTCTTTTTCATCAATCTTCTATACCTTATTTCAGAGCACCATTGATTTATCCTATTTCATGCAAACCTAATTCTATTACCTAGAGTATCAGTGTTTGTACTATCATCGTATTCTTTTATGTATTCTTGTATAATCTTTTTAGCCCATGGGTCTAGGATCTTTACAAAATATAAATTATTAAAATACATTCTTGTATTATCCTCTTCACAAAATTTACATTTATAATATTATTCTTCTAAGCTAAAAGTGTAATCTTCTAAGTAACAAATATTACATATTTAAAGCCTATCTAATTTCATCATATTCTTCATCCTTTTTCTTTCTAATTCTTGTTGAAAATCGATTTCTCAATCTTCTCCTAAAAATTCTCTTCTTATCTCATATTCAAACTTATTCAAAAACTTATCTAAAGGTTCATTTTTACTAGGATTATCTCTATAAAATATCATATTTTTATTACTATTATTTAATCCCATAAACCATTGCGCTACAATTCTTGTAATGAAGTTTTAAGGGATTCTATAGCTCCAATTCTATCAAATCCATTAAATGCAATTATAATTTTTATAGATTTTACTCAATCTATTATAATTTTATCTCTATCTTTAGAACAATCTATATCTAACCATATCTCATCATAGTTTATTAGCCTTTCTTTATATTCCTTTGGAGTTTTGTAGTCTCTATGTTTATTTGCTTTAAAATATTGACTTTGTTGTCTTTCATTTTTTGGTATCTCTTCTATTGCTAGATTCACCTTGTTTAAAGACTCTTTGCTTTGTTTTATTCATCTTTAGATATTCGATTTTTTTTTTTTTATATCTTGTAACTTAATAAACACATCCTCATCTTCATATGTTTCAGAAAATTCTTCATTTCTATCAAATAGTTCTTTTAATCTATTATTAGTACTTTCACTTAGCGTTCTTAAACTTATCAGTTTTTTTATTTTTCCTTTATTTTATTAAATATTGGCCTTATTATAGGCTGAATTTCAATATTTTTATTTTTATTATAGTTTATTATTGTATCCTGTAGAATTTTATTTTGTTCTTGAATTACCATAAGTAATTCTTCCATATTATTATTAATTTTTTGGACTTCAATTTTCTTGAAACTTCCTATGAATATTTATGGCAAATTTATTATCTAGTTACTCAATAATTTTTTTGATCTTATTTAATTGAATTTCAATCTTAGTTAATCTTATGTCCAATGAAATTTTTTTAATTATATTTATGATTTCTTGTTTTAATATGTCTTGATTTGTAAATTTGAAGTCTTATATCATTTATTTAACTTGATCAAATTCTTGATTCATTTGATCTCCTAATCTTTTAATTTGATTTATATTTTTATTATTAAAATCTTTAATATCTAATATTTCATTAATACTTTCATATCATTTATGGTTAGGTTGGGATTACCGAATCTATTTAATAAATATAGAGAAATCTAGTTTAACTGACTATTTCCTTACATATCTGAATCATTAATTAGATCAAAATGTTAAAATCTTTTATAAGTAAGTTCTCTTTGTTTATAACTAGAAGGCAGAAACCTACTAGTTTCTATATTTTGTGAAATTACTAGTGGTTCAGATAATTTATTCATAATACCATCTATATAGTATTTCATTACATTCTATGAAATATTTATGACATATAATGTCTCTTATTTCTTTGGGCATATGATTTTTCTCTAAGTCTTTATTTATTAGACAGATTTTATACATAAATAAATCTTTATATCCTAATAGTATATTGCTAGAAAGGTGATTTTTACTTCTGATTCTTTTATTGATCCAATTATATTCTTCTCTCTGTTTAATAGATAAAAGTCTATTATAATCTGAAATACTAACTATGCAACCAAGAGGGGTGAATTGGATATTTAAAAACTTATGCTATTAACAACACAAATCAATTCAAGCTAATTCCCTAAGCAATGATAAATATAAATTCAAACAATAAATAAATAAAGAAATGAGGGATAAAGAGAACAAACACAAGAGTTTTTATGTGGTTCAGCTAACTGTGCCTACGTTTACGCCTCTAAGCTCACCGGGCTTGAGGATTTTACTAAGCGAACCTTTAAGGCTTCAACAACACCTATAATTGACTTCTAAGGTGTCAATCAACCTTTACAACAAAATATTATTTCCTATCTCTTAATCCAAGTGTATCACAACACTTACAATCACTCAACTATGATTTTACAGTAAGGATTACAAAAGATTTCTTTACACACACAATATGTGTTTACAATTAAAAGCCTAAAATGTGTTCAATACAATGATTACAAGTTTAAGCTAAAAAATAATTATATATTCAATAGTAAACTCAAATATAACTCTTAAGATTCATGTTGTTTGAATCTAATTGAGTCTTCTTTTATAGTAGGAGTTGAAAACTAGTCGTTATAGACTTTTTGAGTCTTAATGGTTCACCGTTAATTTGTTTTCGAATCGTTGTTTTGACTTGAATAAGTTATCATTGGGCAGTATTTCAAATAGTCGGTTAGCCTCTTGTAATTTTTAGTTAGCCGTTAACTTATCAGTTTACCGTTTTCAAGTTGTCGGATCGCCACTAATTTTTCACCAAAATATATTGCTTTTTAGACACTGTCGACGGTCCGCTAATTCAGTTGTCGGCTGGCCGTTAAATCACCTGCTAGCCATTTTCTTGTTGTCGGATCACCGTTAATTTTCATCATTATATGTTGCTCTCTGGACAGTGTCGAATCGCTGTTAATTTTATTTTCGGTTAGTCATTTTACTATAATGCCAAATAATTTCACTACAGTGGCAAATAGTTTTGCTACAGTGTAAATTTTTTAAAATAACAGTTTTGCTCCAATCCTTTCAAAGCTATATTAAAGCCCAACAACTTTTGAAAACTATATTATGACTGAAAACGTTATAAATATTTTTAAATAAATCCATAAACTTGAAAATAACTAACTTAATAAAATCATAACTTTCTTTAAATATAAAACCTTTATATTATGAAAATAATGATCTATTTAAAATGTCATGAAAAATAACTTGAGCTTTTAAATCCCTAATAATGTATACATTTAATCATACTAGCTTTACAAGAAATATAATAATAAAGATCATCTAGGCTAGTGAAATTGTAAAATATATGTATTTTCTATTTTACTTATGACACGTAGTTTATTATCATCAAAATCAAAATATCGTATAACTGTATAGGTCAACATAATTTATCACAAGATCATCACGATAATCTTCAATATGATTAATATTCCATTATTTTCAAGAAAAATTATTCCTAGAAACATCTATTCTTATTTTATCTAGCAAAAGTTGATCTATATTTAAATTTTGATTTTTTATTACTATGAGCACTATAATTCTAAATTCATGAGCTTTTGATAAATATAATTATTTTAACTGTTTATATCTAAAATTATTATTTCTGAAGAATAATACTATATATATGTAACAATATTACTCATTATTGTATGGTTATTAATCATTAAATAATTTTTAAAATCGCTTATTACATAGACAATAAATTTTATTTTTTAATTTATAATCTAAAATTTGGCTCTAATATTAATTTGTAGAATTTAAAATCTCAAGATAATCAAAAGGTGATAAAGGGTGTAAATAATTAGTGTTGAATCTTTTAAAAAAAAATTATAATTTTAATAAATTAAAATATACAGTTCTGTGCTGCTAAGTGTGATAAGAACGTTTTTTTTCTAAAAGTAATAACCAAAATCAGATCGTTTCCCACAATTCACAAAAACGGCCAACCAGTACTCGTCTTCTCCTCTGCACCGCCGTCTGAAGTTTCCATAGCAAGCCACTGTTCCGGTGAGTGCTGTTTTTCAGACTTGTAACTGTCTAGTTGAAATGCATGTAATTAATTGACTGTATTTGTTAAATTAATAATGAATTTTGTTGCTATTAGTTGGCTGTTGGTTTTGCTGTTGCTGTTGGTGTGAACCCATTTTGAGAAGCTTCTATTCGCAAATTACACTTGATCAAATCCAAATTTTATAGCTTTTTTTTTTTTTGGAAGTTTTAAGATAATATCGTTTATTAATCTTTCAAAATTGGTGAAACGAAACAAATTAAATTAATCTCAACTGCGGCACAGCCATGGCTATACTCCCACCGGATATAATGATGGATACACTCAGTCGACTGCCTGGAAAGTCTCTTTTGCGGTTCAAGTGTGTTTCGAAGCCATTTTGTTCCTTAATACAGTCCAGAACTCATAAAACTCCATCTCAATCGCTTCATGGAAACCAAATCCAATCTCAGTCTCATTTTAATAGGTTGGGACACTACCAAAATATTATCTACGAGGTTGGATTTACTTGGTAATGATTTACTTGATAACGTCCGGCAACTTGAGAATCCATTTCAGAATTCAATGCCATTGACTCCAATTGTTGGTTCTTGCAATGGATTATTTGCTATACAGGAGTGTAACGGACATATAGCTTTGTGGGACCCTTCAACCAACAAGCATCAAATTTTACCCAGATTTTGGAATAGTGATACTGAATATCCTGAAAGACACGTCACGCATGGCTTTGGTTATGATATTTCTAGTGACGACTATAACGTGGTCAGGATCGTATGCTCCAACAGAGTGGGAGAAGACAAGTATAATGATGTTAAGGCTTATAGTTTGAAAACTAATTTTTGGCAAAAAATTAAGGACTTTCCATTTTCATTTTACATCTTTCAATGTACTGGAGCTCTCGTAGTCGGTGCTTTGCATTGGCTGGTAATTGCACCTCTTGAAGGAGATGAAGAAGAAGACAATGAATTTATTCTCACATTTGATCTAAAGAGTGAGAATTTCGTCGAGTGCAACTGCCTCACGTAAAAGATTACAAATACTTTGATGAAGTGCATGTATGTAGAGGATATCTATCTGTATTTTGCGCTCAAGTTGAAGATGGTTGTGGGGGACCCTCCAATATCTGAATATTGGACGAATATGGGATGGCGGGGTCTTGGACTAAACTTTTTACTTATCCTCAACCCAAACTTGGAAATTTTCTGCGTTGCTGAAAGGCAAAAGCTTTAGCTTATTCAAAGAATCAGGATAAAGTTTTAGTTCATAGCCGAGATTTGTCTTGGTACAACTTTGAAATGTTGAGTGAACGCATAATTTTTGGCCCACCATACGATATTGATGATTCAGTTATTTGTGCTGATAGTGTTGTCTCACTGCATGCCTATAGAGGAGGAAGAACTAGTCAGAACTGGTATTTTCATATGATTCTCAGCCATTATTTTCTTTTAGTTAATTCAGCTGAATAAGAATAAATCTCTGGTATTTTGTAATTCTCAATGATTGTTCTGTTCTTTAGTTAGATTAGTCTAGCGATTGAGTAATGTCAATATATGACGTTTTTACTCGAGGAAATGTTAAGTTTGACTTCAGTTCTTACAATCATGGATTTAACTTCAAATCACCTTATAGAAGCTAAGGTTGTGAAACAACTTTTTGCGCATCTGTTAAGGCTGGAATTGATAAGTAACTTCCTCACATGATTCATTGCCCTTTAGAATCTCTATGTAAGAATTTATTTTCTTTAGCTGATTCTCTATGATTCATCTCTTTTGCTTACTTATTCTTACTAATATTAGTGCATACTATATGATAAAACTGCCTTTTTCGTCCAGGTATAGTCTTACTAATGATTTTGCTTCATATGGTTTTCAATTGCATTTATTAGCATGTAAAAGAACTGGGATGGATCAAGAAACATGAAGTAAATTTTTTATTTCTTTGGATATTTTTCAGTCCAATAAACTGACAGAAAAACACATTGAGCATTTAAATGATCTGATTTTTCCTTTTTCTTTTCTATCTTGTAGGTGTAAATGTTTCTTCCCAATGTATCTTGATGGTTTTTGTTTGTTCTTTTGTTTTTTTTTTCAGGGTGGTAATTGAACAGCTTGGTTTATAATTGAGCATATGGTTTAATCTGGTGACTAGGGTGACATAGAAAGGTTTGATGAATACTTTCTTATAGAACATATCATAATTCTACCTATTGAAGCCAGATTTTGTTATGTAATGATGAAAGACATTTTTTAAAAGCTCTTCATTGCAAGTACGGTTGTGAAATTGTTTTGGAAGGAAACTCGACTCTTATGATAGACTAAATGAACATCTCTTACACTACTTTTTGCAGTGGTGATTTACTTTCAAGAAATGAAGGAACTAAAATTGAATAATGCTAGCCTGCATGTGTTCAAATTATGCCTTATTGACATTTGCCAATGAATGCAACCTTCTACTGGTTATGATCAAGTTTTGCATTTTGAATAGATTGCATTACAGAAGTGGCAACAAGAAGAGTTCTAGTAACTATTATATAATTATGTCAAAGAAATGGCATGTTTATATATTGATTGTGATCATCTAATTCTAAGCCACCTCTCAAGGAATTATCCAATTGGAGATTGCCTTTGAGCAGCAAGGAGCTGCATCAACCACAAACATTGGATCCTTCTACCTACGAACTATTGTAACAAAAGAAAGAATAAATATTTCAAAAAGTTGAAATTTACAAGTATAATGGAATTTTACTATTTTATTGAAATTTAGACAATCAAGAGTAACAATTGTAGTGAAACTTTTGATACGACAGCATAAAATCTGATTCATATCTAATGCTCAAATTTTGATTTCATTTTCCGATGGACATTTTCAAATAATCAGTTTCAATAAGCTTTTGCAAGTTTATAAACTGAATGACTACTTCGGCAGTATTGTTAGCAGGTATAGACCCATATGCGTTCATTGCATTCTCTCCTGATTGTCCTCCGGCCAAGTCCGATAGCCCACGGATGACAATCACCGGGAAGCCATTTGACCAGCTTGTCTGGTAAAAGCCGCAATTACCTATCAGTTATTTATTTTGCAGTAAGGCATAATGTAAGATTTCTTGAGGTGATACGAGAGGTTAATTTGCTCATGTTTGAAAATATGTCCCCAAGCTTTTTTTTTTTTTTTTTTCTTCCTTCAAATGAGAACTTTGTAGTATAAATTAACAACCTTAATTTATCCATTATCTTACCATTACTACAGCTGCACTCTCCATGTCTGTTGATGAAACCTTAAAATTCTTAAACAAGAATTTCCTATAAGCTGCATTGTCGACAAATTATCTGCTGTCAAGCCCCTAAGTCCAACTATTAGCTTGGGCTTTTTCTGGGAGACTCAAGGTTGAATTGACACATTGTTCTAGAGTCATCATCTGAAATTGCAAAAAAAATCCAAAGCAAGCACCATATAATTCAAAATGTGCCCTTAGTTTAATAGATGTTGCATACACTATTACTTGCATGCAATCCAAGGAAATCACTATTTGCAAGTTGACCAACAGCAGGAGTAAATGATATAGTAAATGATATATGTACGCAGGTGTCTAACCCCTTAAGTTAGCAGCAAGCTTAAGTCAGCCAGTGCTAATTGATTGGGAACCACAACAGCGGCAAGCATTATTAGGCTTCCCTGACTCGGGAAAAATTTGCTCAGAATTATATATTCAATATGTTCCAAAAGATGAGAATCATGCCCTTTGGGTACATTGTAGTTCTTGACATCAAAATGGGCAGCGTAATTGGAGTTCAATTTAGCATTTGGGTTCTGCCAAGATGATGATGATGAAAGTTTGTAAGTTCTAAGATGGAATTCATTTCAATAATGATTGTATTTAGAAGAGATTATGAATTATAAAATGGTGGTAATTCTATACCAGCCAATCCCATATGCCAGTGTTGAGCAAATTCTTTAGGAATAGAAACATCTCCAGTAGGCATTGAACTACTTATATTATTGCCAACTATCCCAAAATGGACAATGCCCATTATGTCAAAATGATCCAGTGTTTGTTGTGCGACTGCAGCAGCATTCATCTGTCCAAATCAAATGAGCTTGTGAAGAGGAGCAACGCCTAATAAACACACTATTTTATTAACTTCTGACAATGAAACTAATTGAACTTACAATTCCAACACTACATCTAACATAAATTACTTTCTTTCCATTAAGCTTTCCCACTCGAAATCTTGTTACTACAACATCAAACATCATTTTAACTTCACAAGTAAATCGTTGAGCTAAGATTTTAACAGACATTCCTGAAGACGGGTGCCACTTGACCCAAAAGGCTTAAACGTAATAGGTAAAAGTCTAAAACAGTAGTAATATTAGTCTCACTATCAGTACATACCTGACAGATCCAGAAATGGGTGCCTAGGATTAGGCAAAAAGAGCTCTCTCTTCAGGTGGAAACACCGTGATGAGACCAATGTATGACCCTTTGCTGTTGACCTTCTTGATTATGTTCAAAGATTTTATACTGTTTGATGGTCTAGCTGACGCAGAAATAACCAGAAAGGAAAAACAAAACCAGCACTACTTGGAAGCAAGAAGGAAAACATTTCACCATGTTTGCCATGCCCATGTACTTCAAGCCAATGATACATATAGATCCATTAGTCAGAAATACCAGCTAGTTGACCATTGATTGTTTAATGCTCTTCCATAATAAGATAGGATATGACAGATAGAGAGATGGTTTTAAAACGAAAGTAATCTGCATGGAGATGCTCATGTCCAAGAGGAAGAATAAAAAATGAAGATTCCTGAATCAGTTGAAGAGAACACAGAGTAAGCAAATCAATGATGACAGAAGCAAATTTAAAAGTTGCTAATTCCATTGTCTATGGAACAGCCTGTTGATATCTTCTGGATCCAGCATTGATCTAAATTTTGATAAAATTTGATAACATTGTACCCTGTAAAGAAATGTGCACAAAAATCATATCAACACAATTCCAGAAACCAAATCCAGCTACAACCACCATTGCAGTTGGCAACCATCCCTCAATTGTGGGAACGGATACTGCTCTCTTTGGCAAAATCTTGATAGAAATTTCTTTAAAAAAAAAAAAAAAATTTGCAATTTGTTACAGCTGCCTCTTCAGCTTTTTGACAAATAAAAATATCCATGGTAGTTAAAAAAATCATCTGATGTGATACCAGATGCAATAAAATTGATAAAGAAAAAATCAAGCATCCCATCTTTCATCAGACAGCTATTCCCGCGTGATTCATTTTTAATCATAAATCAAAACCAAAAGATAGGTAGTCAATCCATGCCAAGCTTGAACCAGTCTAATAATTATGTAAAGCAAACATGAGGTTACAAAATTGCAAGCATATGTTTCATTGGAAAAAATTTTTCATTGACTGATTAAATTTTAATACAGGACACATAATGAAATCCAGCCCCCAACAAAAATCTAAATATCGAATTGTAATTTTCATTCAAGCTCAAAATGAACCAAAAAAAAAAAAAAAAGAACTTGTCACAACCTCATTCTAAGCAACACAGGCCAGGGGTGGCAGCTTTGAATCTTGAAAATCCAAATCTGCCATGTGAATCTCTTCTCCCTAAAATAAATACTTGTTGGGGGTCTGTATTGTTTCCGACCAAGTTCCTCTACAGTATCAGAAAGATTGAAAAGTATATTCTGTCAAAACCATGAATAGCTTGCACGGCTCATGGGTTTTGTAGAGCCTCAATTGCCTTTTTCCACTGCGACGCTCTTTGTTTTGCATCTTCAAATGATAATACCTTCTTTGGCTGAACATTTAAACAAACATGAATCAGAGAATGAAACAAAGACTAGAAAGGCCACACAAAAATGAATCTGAAGTCGGGGGAAATTTCCATAAACATAATTTTTTCCAAACAAAGAATGACTGAAATTACCACTATATAGGACACAATACTGATTGACTATACATAAAGAATATTATCAATCATAGCATCAGGTATCATAGAAATTACAGGATCCTAGAGTCACATTCATATATTTAAGATTGTCATCAGTTGAGAGTACCATGATAAAATTCACTATAGAGGACTGAAGCAATTTAAAGATAACGGACTTCAATATGCAGCCAGGAAGGTAAAAGGGCAAAAGAGGGAATACCGTTACAATCTTGAAATGCGACGGACTTGAGACTTGGATGCTGAGGTCATTTGAATTATCAGACCAAATAATGTTTCCCTTCACCAAGAGCTTTGAAGGGTCCACATATATTAATTTTGGCTTGTTGGTGAGAATAAGCTGCACCTTCTTGCTTGTCAGTTTTTGTAATTTCTTCACCATTGATATCATAAGAACAGACTCCCCAGGGTCCAAAAATTGTTGCCTGTTAACAGGGTCAACAAAAACAAATCAATGCGTACTGTGAATGACAGACAAGCAAACACAAAAAGGAAAAAGAATCAAGACATAATGAAAATTCTACATATATTATATAACATACATACATACATAAATACATATATAAATATATCTTCTGGAATTGACCTCAAATTAGTCTTCCTAGATCAAACTTTTGAACTTTCAAGGCAATCATAAACTGGGGAAACTAAAACATTATTTAAAAATTGCAATAGATAAGAAATTGCAAAGCAGCTTAAATTATCATCATATCCATCCATCTTGATGACAATATGTCCAACAATGTAACTCAATTATGTTTTAACCTCCGAGTGCCATGGGAAGTGACAAGAATGAAAAAACACGCTTATAAAGCTAATCCACAAGTATTTTTAGCGAAAAATGAAATATATAGGACACAATGCAAAAAAAGTGGTTAAGACAATACCACTTTGAATCAAAAGAGTCAATTGAAGCGAGCCTGGTAATTGATCCTTCAGATGATGAAGCGCCACTATTTCCATCGTTTATTTTTGCTGAAATATCCCCAATGTGTGAAGGGTTCCATGAGGAATCATGAACATCATCACCTTCACCTGATTGAACCTGAAAGATAATACCAGGACACTTAACTAATACATAGCAAGGAAGCAAATTAGATTTCACAACAGATTACACTTTAATTAAAAGCAGGAAATTTACCGTTGGCTCCGAAGCAAGTTTAGGAGGGGTTTGCCCACGTATATTCTTCCAGTCAATTCCCTTGAAAAAAGGATGCATCTTTAGTACTGCATAACCATCAGGCCCGGCACCTGGTCTCCTGCTGGGGTCTACATCCTGTGTCACAATTATGTGGCAAATTAGAGGCTACAATTGTGGAATTCTTAGAGCAAAATTTCAAGGAAACAAAACAATACAAACACTACATTCTTGTCCTTTGCATACTGTAAAAAGTATATGTATTCTAAATTATTTATAAAATACAGCCTCAAACACCGACACAAAATCTCAAAAAACAGCTTAATTTTCTGCCTTCAAGGTTTGGGTGATTGAATCTTGGGGGGTGAAGCTCCCATGATATGCAACCTAAAGAGATTAAATTAGCCAATATTAACATGCCTCCATACATTTGAGAAGATTGAGATCTAGTCACATTTTAAGAGTTGAAATTTTTTGTATCAAAAATTGATTCATCAACTTTCTGAAATTTCTTGTTTACATTGAGACGCTTAGTCATGATGTGTGCATCACAATTTGAAGGGGGTGGTACAAGAAGTTTTGGGATCAAATCTTGGTCAAACCAGAGTTGGGGTACAGTGCATTTTTATTAAAGAAAGAAAATACCCAATGAAAGATCAAATCGACCTAAATGGTTTCTAGTGGTGTTCCCAAGGCTCAAATAGTAGAAGGTAAAAGGTTCTGACAATGAGTACAAATACCTTACCCCTAATAGAGCTTCGATAGGACAAGTAAAATATGTTTGACCTCTGTCCTCTTTCAAGCCAACATTTTGCAGTCAAAGAAATATATATAGAGTGTCAACACAAATAAAAAAGCATCCTACGAATAATCAACCCCACAAAAAAAAAAAAAAAAAAAAGTTTTAAATTGACGAATTGTTAGCGTTACCCACTACCATTGTAAACCAAATATGCAAACTTGCATGACTTGCATAGCCCTTCACACTATAAACCTTACCTGATAACCAACATATTATTAAACCAAGCAAGACTGAATTACATGCTTTTTATTTTCAGAGATTATAACTGATATATAATAGACTGGACAAGAAAATGAAGTACACATGCAACTAAAGAACAATAAAAGCCATCAGGGAAAACCAAAAAGTTCATACACAGGAATTAAAGCCTGCCTACATGAAGGCAAAAGATAGCAAGCAGAAAAGTTCATATAGCATACCAATAACCGATCAATAAGGTCTCTAGCTGCGTCTGAAAAATAATTTGGAAATCTTATATCTCTGGCGATAATTCTTTGAAATATAAGCCATTCACTCGCATCTTTGAAAGGTGAAGTTCCTGAAAGCATTTGGTACAAGGTGCAGCCAAGAGCCCAGAGGTCATTTCTGTTTAAATATGTTCATTTAAGTTGTACATTCAGTCAGTCTCATCCACGAGATTAGCTCACTCTGAAAAAGAAAAGTCCCTTACCCAAAGGTTGCAGGAGAAGAGTTGAGGACTTCTGGGGGCACATATGCAGCTGTCCCAACAAAGGTGCAGGCCTTATCATCTGCACAGGAGGCCCATGAAAATAATCTTAGCATCACATTCAAAATATTGTCAAACAGTTACCACATGATAATTTCCACATTACCTGATGCTGCATTTGGGAGGACTGTTATTCGACTGTCTTGCATGGGCTTGACACTCCCAAAATCAGCAATTTTGATATGTCCATCTGCCGTAAGAAGTAAGTTCTCTGGCTGCCAATTAAGAAGCATTTGCAGTTTTTAGATGTAAATGAAAAAGTGCTCACATGCTGAGAAAGTACCCACATGCTGAGAAAGTACCTTAATATCTCGATGTATCAGTCCCATACCATGTATGTATTCAAGAGCATCTACAACTTCTGCTGTGTAGAAGCGAGCTTCATCTTCTGACAAACGGCCTTTCTGCATACACAAGTAACTGTATATTATCACAGTAGAAGTGATAAGCTAACAGTTTTTAAAAAAAAAAAACATGACTCTGAAAATAATGAGAAATTATTGAAAATCCATTGTTTGGCCAAATAATACAAAAATGAGAAACAATTTTCAATCAACTAAATCCTAGACGAATGTACGGGAAGCATACACTATCATTCACAAAGGAATACACTATCATTCACAAAGGAAAAGAGAATATTCCACCATACTTATTGCAATTCAATAAATTCCCAATTTCCCCAATGAAATCAAACTATATATTCCTCATAGAGATTTCAACAGGAAACTTTTGAGACAAAGAGTACTCTCCATAACGACATGAAAAAGAAAAGGAAGCTTTTGATACAAACTTACTCTGGTTATTTGGTCAAAAAGTTCTCCACCTTCACAGGATTCAAGTGCCATGTCTTCAAAACATAATCAAACAAACCAAATGTCATAAGACAAGCCAAATTGAAAAACCAGCAATACAGAGAGAGATCCTAATATAAAGACATTAAAATCAAGTACACTTAAATTCAAACAGATTACATTGAATACTTACAAAGTGAAAAGGTGTCCTGAAATGTAAAAAATAACCGCACAACTCCAGGATGGTCCAATTGATCAAGCACAATGCGCTCCAACTTCACATAAGCTGTTTTATTTTCTTTGGTGATAAATTTTTTGTCCATGATCTTCAAAGCATATACAGTTCCTGTATCATTTTTCTTTGCCCTGACAACCTAATGTCATAATAATATGATATTTAGAGAACATCATTGTCAGCAAGATGCTCCAATCAGAATAAAAGATAGACTCCATAAATAAAGTGTCATACATGATTCTTAGAGCAGAACTGCATACGTCAATGCAGCAGCAGTGCAAGCACAGAATAAGAGGGGATAAAGGTAATAAAGAGAGAAAAACAAAGTCAATAGACCATCTCTGAGATCATAACAACTACAGTTAGCATCACTGCTTTCACTGAAACGCTAACATCCTACAATTCATATTATTTTCCATGCATCCACAAATTGATACTAAAACCAAATCAATTCAAATAAGAAAATATTGTAGACAAAAGATCAGATGCTAATTAGTATAATTCTTGAATGACTGAAACATTCCACATGAAGTGATATGTCAAACATCTACTTCTCCACGGAGAAATGGTCACTCCAGATTCAGCAATATAACATCAAACAGCCAAGTCATATGTGATCTAGTCAAAATAATTTTGATGAGTATACTCCTAAATCACTCCATAGGCACCTTAAAAGTACCAAAACTCTTAGACATTCCAACAAGAAAAAATTGTACAAAATCATTCATAATCAGTAATACTTTCAGCTGAACCAAACTGTAAAAGGTCCATCAGATTCCCACTAACTATACTATTTCAGGAATCCCAATGATGAATTCAACTCAAGGCAACTACAAGGTGCTTCAATCTATCATTTTTCAGCTGTGACAGTCGTTCTTTTAAACAATCAAAACCTCTGAAGACTTCTTATAAAGCTCCATTTAGCTGTCATAAAGACATAGGCGGATGTCAAATTTCAGAAATTTTTGGTGCTCTTACTTTTTTCTTGTTTTATATATACTGATCCCGTAAAAATAAAAATTCAGCCCCAGATAAATCTAAAACATCCACAGGGCTCGTACAATAACAACCTGATAAAATTAAATACTAATATTCCTAGTTCCATGTTCTTCAATTTGCCACAAGTTTATCGGAAAACAAACCAACAAATAAACCAAACCACATGTTTCTTCGCAACAACTTCCTTTGGTGCCAAATTCATTAAACCATCCTCTAACCATATCCAATTCAAAACCAAATAGGCTAGCACCCACTTATAATCATCAAAATATTACTGCCCAACAATTTTTTAATGATTTTTAGATAAGAAAATCACATATGATATAAAAATTAGTAACATGTGTAGGTTTCAAAGAAAAACAACATTGATCACAATCATCCAACATCCATCCTGAAACAGAACACTAGCTCCCAATCAATAACCAAAAAAAAAAAAAAGCAAACATAACAAACCCACGTGAACATTAAAAATAATAATAATAACAATAAATAAAACAAATAAATTAACAAAACCCACCTAAAACAAAAATAACAAAAACCCCACTAAATATAAAATTGAAAAATCGAACCTTTGAATAAGAACCAACGCCATAGATCTTTCCCAGCTCAAAATCCTGAATACTGAAATGCTCCTGAGGAGCCCTAAAAGCAAAGCTTTTGGATCTCTGCACAGTGGGACAATTTGCTGATGAATTATTATTGCCCTCAATTCTAAGCTTTGAATCAAAATCTTTCTCCATTGCCAACATTTCTCTCTACATAATAATAATAATAACAAACAAAAATCAACACTTTTGAGTCACAAAACGAATAAAGAAGTATCTTTGGTATTGGGAAGGGAGTCAATAGTCAAAGGAAACTGAAACAAGAGAGGGCATTGGATCAGAAAGAGAGAGAGAGGCTTCTTTAATCTTTATATTCTCTCTGAAAACAAAAAAACAAAAGTGAACGATTCTCTTTTCTCTCTTATTTATATAATTTGTTTAAATGTGTGTGTGAATAATGAGAAGCTTTGGTCATTGAAAAAAAAGACAAAAAAAGAAAGCAAAAATAAAATAAAAACTTAATAATTATTGTTTAGCGTTGTGTTATGAGAAATTGATGTGCATGAATGAATTTGGTGGAGGAGAGTGAGGCATGGGGGCATTGAAGAAGAGAAGAAGAGAGGCACCCCATGGGATTGAATGATGCACATCATCTCTCTCTCTCTGAATTGGTTATTGGTAACACATCAGCAAATCTAAATATGATTTATTTATTGATTAATACTATTGGATAATTTGATTTTAAAAATTCATATTAAAAATATGTTGGGGGATTTATAAATAGGATAATAACAATCGCATCTATAACATTTTTGAGTATCCCATTTGAAACACAATTTGTAACATTTGTTCGAACAGATCCTTTAGTCAATTAGTTTTATCGGACGCTTGGAGATGATGAGCACACACCTACACAATGTTGGTGGCCGTTCCTTGGTTAAAATTGATTCATTACTAAAATCAATTCTACAGGATGTTTGCATATCTACTTAATGTTGTGGTAGAGCACTTTTAATGGTAGGATCAAGTCTAGATTGAAATTCAAGAAATTTTTTAATTCCTCTTATTCTTACATAAATAAGCAAACTCAAAATATTATTGCATGATAAATTCTCCTAATTGAAATAGAAAAATATAACAATTGGCACTTAAATTTGATATTAAAAAATAAATAAAAATTTTGAAAACAATAAAAAAAATCCTAACCTTGCAAAATGGCTTTGAAAGAAACAAAATTCTAATTGAACAACTCAGCCAATATAATGTAGCAGTACTGGGTTAGATTTGTGTTGTTGAAATCTTTAAAACAATATATCATACGTCACAAATAGATATTAATAATTTAAATTATGATTTCAAAAAAGTACTTTACCTTCTTATGCAATTGTCTTACATTACAATATATATCACTTATCTCTTATTTATTTTTATAATAACCAATAATTCCACTTACACCATAATTTTACACGATTGTCTTTATTTTTAAAATATAGTTTTATTCATATTTGTTATTAATTAAATAAATCATATAAATAAAAATTAAATACTAAAAAATAAGAAATATACATTTCAATGTAAATAAAAATTAATCATAAAATATTTTTTCTATATTTTTATTATTTTTAAATATTTTTTCTTATCATAAAAATATATTTTATATTCTCAAAATAAAATATTAATCAAATGACCTACTTATCCCTCATTTCTTTTAATTTTTTTATGATGGAGGTAACCTTAGAAAACCAAATTTATATTTAGATAAGCACTGTGAATCATTTGCTAACAATTCAACCATTAATTTTGAATTCGTTATTAAGGATCAGAAGTTTAAATTACAACACCCGAAAAAAAGCATTAATTTTAATTTCCAAATTAATGCATTGGGACTTTTGCCAAGGCCTCATTGAAATTATTTCGTATCTCAATCTTGTTTCCTTTTAAGATTCTTTAGCTGCTTCGCTTTCATTTTTTATTTGGAAATTAATTTTTTTTATTAAAAGAGAGATGCTGAGATAGAGAGTAAAAAGCTGAGCAGCTCAGTCAAAGGCAAAGCTGGAGCTTGCTCTCAATTGATGCTTTCCAGAGTGGACACTTGTTCACCTGGGGCTGATTTCCCGAGTCAAATAATCAATCAAAATCAAGATTAAACTTCCATTCCATGAACCATTACTGCCACGTGTCAACAACTTTTCATAGTAGTAAAAGACAAAATTTAAAATTAGAAAAGAAACAAAACAAATGCTATTCGTATTCAATATCACCGAGCTTTCTATCTTCAATAGTATTCTTGGACATGTCCACCGTCTCCCCACGTCGACGAGAGAAAAATGCCAATCTCTATCCAATTATGCGAGGGGAATATAAGTGAGTACCCTTTCCATTAATTTATATTCATAAGATGGATTGCAACTAGAATATGATGGAAGTGACTTTTATTTGATTTATTTTGCTTTTAAATAGCAGGATAATTTATTAACCTATTTTAGAAGTTTATTCACAAAGAAAAAGAAAATCTTCATTTACTTTTACAATACTTACGAAGATTCAAATATCCAACTTTAATGATGACAAGAGAAGACACCCCACGACTAAAATAAAATGTGATTAGTTAAACTATTCTTTTATTTCTAGCATATATAGAAACTTGTAACATAAGAAATCGAAAAATATTTCTCTATCTATTCAAAGAGTTGTTAAAAATATAAAAAAAAAATACTTTTACAATTTGATAAAATAATTACGAGACCTTATTATTTTAAAAAATAATTACAAATACTCTTTTTTAGGAATATAAACCCCTCTATTAAATAAATTTTAAAGGATTTATATGATCATTTATTCATTTTTAATACAAAAAGAATTTAATGTTCTAAAAAAAGATATTTGCATTCATTTGTGAAAATAAAGAGTACCAATAAATGTATAAATCAGCTGTTATGGAGCTATTCTAGTTTCACCAATGTTCTTACTTCAATATTTGAAAATACAGTTGCATTAAATATTTATTGGTAAAAAATTTTTGTTTTAATGGTCTAACTAACTCGAATTTGAATTAGTCAAGACTCAATATGAATTTTGGATATACCAAATAATTTAATATGAGTGGCCGAAATGTTCCCCCTGTCAAAATATATAAATTATGTCAACCTTGATAATAAATTTCTATATAATCTTGACTTAAATTAAATGTAACATTCATTGGAAGAGACTCATACAACAATTGCCTTACACACACATATATATATATTAAACACGAGAGTTTTTCTTAAATTTTGGAGACTCTTTCTTTGGACAGGTGTCTAAAAATGTCCCAATATCTTATCTGATTAGAGAACTATGACAAAAAAAGAAAAAGGAAAAAAAAAAGTTATTTATGAATAAAACCATCAACAAATTTAACCATTAAGAATAAGCTAGAAAGAGAAGCAAGCTTAGTAAGAATAGAACATTTTGTCCGTAGGAATTCAATGAATGAATATGCTGTGCATTCGGCTAGGTCTAGCCAGAGAATCTTTTTATACTTTCGATTTCTCCTAAAAAGTAGCATTCATTCACCAAATGAGAGGTTCACGTATCCCAAGGTTCATGTTGATAAAATGCACATTGTGATTATTTGATTTAAAAATGTTTTTGACAATATTAAAAATAATTTTTTTATTTTAAATGACTTACACTTAGATAATCTCAAATTTACTGGAAATCTGAATTTATATATTTTTATAGTACAATCTAGAAATTTATTAGATATAATCCATAAATTATATTAAGGAATTGTTTGTTAAATATATGAGGTCTAAAATCTTATTAATTTCATATTTTTTTTTATAAATTATGTCTGATTTTTAAATATTTATATCTAAATAAAAATAAATAAATTTTTGTGACTTTTATCTGAATAAAAAAAGTCTGAATGAGAAATAAATATTATACTTTAAAAATATTTTTATAAAATATATTTATTTCTTAAACTATAAAATTTAATTATTTTTGTTTTGATTTGTAAGAATAAAAATGTCAAATAACTATATTTAAAATATTTTTATTTATAAAAATAAAAAATATGCCACTTATATTCATATATTAAAAAAACAAACATATTATTTAAATATTCAAATTCAGATATATCCAAATTAAAAAAAAAATTAAACTCATTCAAATTTTAAATAAAAATTCAAACGTTACCTAACTAAATAATTTAGACTTTACTTACTTTTTAATCTTTAAAATAATAATAATAATAAATAAAACAAATAGATTCAAGCGGCTACCCTCCATCATTCACCACTCGGCCAAATTCTTGGGGGGCGAAAACTTAGTTTTTGGATACATAACATACCACATATAAATAATAATGGAAAGAAAAAAAGATGTGTAAGCCACGTGATGTTGTGGGCTTCCAAACATGAGGGACCAAAAACCGTAAACATGGCTGTCATTCCTTGTCATAGTATTTATTTTAGGGGGCAATTATACCGCTGGATGGATAAAATTGTGGTCATTTTTTCATTTAGATCCTTGTTTTTCGATTAAATTTCATACAATTAACAATTTTTCATATAATATCATTCAAGACTCAAAATTTTTTCCATTTAATCCTTTTCCGAGATATTGAAAGACAGAATGTAATGCATTTATTTTTTTAAAATATAGACAAAGTTAAAATGCAAAACAACAAATTCGAACCTAATATTTTTTAAAACTATTTTATTTTATATTATAGAAACAAAACGTCTTTGAATACAATAATGTTTTATATAACAAATATTTTAAGCAAATACTAATTTTTATTTTATTTTATTTTTAGGACTGTGGTACCCTAATAAATGTTATGGACTGTGGTCCATATAACATTTTTCATCTCCTTCATGGCATCATACCATTCACTAGAATCTCAGTTCAAATGGGGTCCAAAAATAAAAGATTAAAAAGTGGATAAGCTAAAATATTTAAAGTCTAATGACATTTATAATACGAATAATGAAAAAGACACCATTCAGTGGATAATGCTCATACATGCACGTTGAGAAGAACATCAGCATGAAAATCAGACACAATTTGTAGGGACAAGAACAAGATAGAATCATTTATGAGCCCTTCTATCTTTGTTGAAAAGGTCCAAGCAATAGCAAGCTCTGCCCTCAGTGCTACTTCAAGTTCAAAGGACAAGTGCCACTTAAGGCAAAGGCTAGTGGTGGCATAATTTCAAGAGTCAAATTCTTACTGTATGGATGTAAGTTTCTTTCTAAATATTAATATAATATTAATATGAGTGAGAACATAATTTTGAATTGATCTTAAAAACCCTCTGGGACCGTACTATAAATATATCTAGTAAAACTCTTAGCAGATTTCGTATTATAATATATTTAAATTGTGAATTGTATCAATTCATTTGAAAAATAAAATAAAATGATCAAAAGGACAAGCATGAAATGAGAGAGGTGTTTTGTTCAACTATCAATTCAAATACAACTTTTTCTGAAAATAACTTCAATAAAATTTTCTTCCCATTTACTCGGTTAAAATTAAATATTGATAACAGGAAAAGACAACAAAGAGACAGAACCTACATTTGTTTTTATCCCTTTCAGACAAACAAAAAGCTAAAGAAGAAAGAAACCTGAGAAATAATATACATCTTACTCATCAAAAGTATACTGGTAACCAAAAGTCCCCCAACACAATAAACAAGGGGGCAAACAACTATAGTAACAAGAATTTACCAACGATGAGAGACAGACAGTAACCTGCTGTTCAGAATCCGTTTCTGTGCTATAGATCCCAACAGTCTTTCCTTCCACCAAATTCCCATTTTCGGCCAGCAAAACTTTCATAAATCTCCGCAAATTTTGTCAGGCACTCACTCGCTATAGATCCCAACCGTCTTTCCTTCCACTGAATTCCCATTTTCGGCCAGCAAAACTTCCATAAATCTCCGCAAATTTTGTCAGGCACTCACTTCGTTTCTGGTAGTGCACTTGTGTATTTCGGCTAATAGCTACACCAGAGAATTTTGATGTATCTATAGCCCAGGCTGGTCTCACATATTCAACAGTCTTCAATTCGCTTGCATTTGCATACAGATAATTCAGAAGCACATCCTCGCAGTTAAAAAAATTGTCAACAAATTCCCTCCCTGCCTTGGCTTGCTCTGACCAGTATCTATTAAAAGCAAGTTGACTATCAACAAAAGCTGCCCCAGTAAGAATCATGTTGTAGCCTTTATGTCTTCTAGCATATTTCTCACCCCTATACTTTAATGGGCTTCCATTGACTAGACGAGGGTAGAAACCAACTATCCTATCTGGATGTTGACGCCATACCTGAAAACCCCGTTCAATATCATCACAGGTCATCATAATATCATCATCAAGCTCAAGAACTCCACGAGTCTTTATTAATGGATCCAGCTTAAATCGATTGTTCAGTGAATTTTGTTTCTCCACTCTAATCCTCACAGGAACTGCTGAATCTAGATCACTCAACTTCGGAGGCTCCCCTTTGTTCCACACAACAACAATCTCTTTCACTGAAGAGCACCTGGAGTAATGCTTCACATACATTTTCAAATTCCAGAGGCGAGCATCGAATGTCATAGTTAACATTGTGAACTGAGAGTAGTGACCCTTCCACATGTAAGCTTCATCTGCTCCATTGCCTCCATAGATAAACTTAACCCCTGTGCACATTAGTGCAACTCCAGCTACAAATATCACAGCCAGAACCAATCTTCCAATGCTGGTATTGGGTTTTATCTTGCCTTGGAGATATGAAGCTGATCTATTCAAGCGGCTACAAAACCGCCTGACCTTTGAACATAGCATACTTTCCCTTTCCCAGGTCAGGAAACTATCACTTCTCTTCCCCGAGTACTGTGCGCACCAATTGAGGGGTATGATGCACTTCACAGCACCAAGTAGCAAACCTAATAAAATAACAAGTATACCAACAGCTGCAACAGAAGCACAGCCAAGAATAAACCTCTGGACTGAATCTCCTGAAAGCACACGATCCCCATCCATAACTGCAATCCACTCACCAGAACTTAGCTGTTGCACATCAAGGTGATGGTAGCGAGCACTATTCCAAGCATTTCTTCCCTTATTTGAGGCATCAAAAACAAAGGGAACCTCAACTTCTTTGTACTCATTCTTGGTAAGAACTTCTACCTTGAAGGTACGCACACGTCGCCCATATGATTCAGCACAGTCTTGACCTACGCGGTAAAGATTTCCATTGTATACAAATGGCCTACCCCCATTTCGAGCACCCAAGCTTTTGTCACCATTGTAAATAGGGTTCTTTTTGTGTGGCTTCCATGGACCAAAAGGTGTGCTACTATACCAAATTTCTAGCTGTCCATTCTGTGAGGTTCCAAAGCCACTGTGATCAGAACCAAAAAGCCAGTATTGTCCATCATGATTAATCATAAAGGGGTCAACAAGGGGCTTTTTCATAATAATCTTCTCCAGTTTCCATTCCAAAGGAAAGTTAACTGCTCTATAAAGACGAACTTCCCCTTTGGCTCTGCTCTCAGGCATCATGTATATCTGTTAAGGAAAAAAACAACAAGTGAGCACTGCAGGACCAAAACCAGATGGCCCAGTTTAGAAATTTATCAGGCTCAAAATCAGAATTATATAAAATTTACCATTTATTTTGTTTGGAAAGTATTTTATATCTCTGCATTTATAGTCCATTCTATAGATATAGAAAGATTGTTCAAAATCATACTTCCTAATAATGCCAGGTTCATGTTGCAAGTATGTATTTCTCTGGTCAAGTTATAACCAGGGCACAATGTTGTAATTTGGTTAAGAATGCAGAAGAAACAGGAACGGGTCATTGTATAGAGAGATGATTTCTTACTTGGCCATGGTAGTCGAAAACATATGGAAAAGAGAGATGCCAGTCCTCATCCAGTGCTACGCCCAATTGCTGCCACGTTGCTCCCTTATCAAGACTTTTTGCAACCCCAATATCCCCCTGCATTGTGATTGAATTCTTGGTTTCATAGAACAGGTAAAGATCATTTCCCTGCATACGTAAAAGTGAAATAAGCGTTAGTTTCACAGATGAAAATTAAATACCATCAGAGGTTTTAAGCACAAAAAATAAAAATGATCTCTCAAATTTATCTGCAATGGAATACTCAGCCATAGAAATGCACGCTAAAATACAAAAGTGCATATTTTTTCACTTGTTTGTTCTCTATGAGAATATTTAGTTCAAACAACTGCAGAGTTGCTGTTTCCAGAAAAATAAAATGCAGATGTACCATTAATCTTTATAAGGACCATTAACTATCTATCTCCTTCACATAAAAAAAATGCAATTAAATAAAAAGGCACATCACTCAAAATGCATCAATGTTTTAATTAATCACCCGGTTCTAACCAATTTCCATGTGCTTAGTGCTAAACTGATTGCTGTATCCTTTTAACATAACAATAGTGGAAATTCCAGGGAGCATCTTGCCACTGAGGTACTATTAACATGAAAAACACCCTCAATTTCTTAGGGACACATACCTACAAACTCTCCAGCCTACTGGATGCACTAGTTCTGTTTGATTCTAAATTTCCAGACACATCCCTTTGCAGTATGGTCCAGAACCAAAAACTTTGCTGCAGATACAAATCAATGAGGACAAAATGTCCAAAACAGCACCACAATTCAGAGAAACAGTGCCACATATTAATGTCAACGAGAAAACAACTTCCACTGTTGGTGGTCCCAATCAAACAATGGTATCATACTATCATATGTCTCAATCAAGAAAACTTAATTCATAAAAAGCAGATTTTCTATTCAAAATCCAACTAGACCTGTCACTGCAACTTGCCAGGACCATCAAAAATTGAGTAGCTAACTTAAAACAGCATCTGTACAACATACGGAGAAAATGGACTAATCTAATGGATCATACCCAAATAATGTAAATCAGATTTCTTTAAGTGTCTCCCATACTGAAATGGGTCAAAGAGGCTCCCACCTTCTTTTCTTGCCCTTAAACCAATCTGATAACCAGCCATCTTCCATCTACCAAAAGCAGAATATTTGACCACTGAATTTTCTCAATGACACTTATCAATTTTCCAAATTGAGCAAATAACATGATAAATTCCACCTAATAATCTATTAATATTATGTCTAGAAGCTTCAACTCTCTAACAAATGCACTGCAGACCCTACTAATATGACAGTCTGCAAATTGGTAAGCACAGTTGCTGTAGGGAAAGAAACTTCAAGGGACTGAGGTAGATATTCTCAAATTCATAGCCTTTGGAGTGAACATGAGAAAAAAAAAATGAAAGAGTTGTGAACAAGAGAAAAAAAGGGAAAAAAAGGTAAAGAAAACATAATTTGACCCAAAAAAAGGAGAGAGCGTGGCAGCAGGTTAGAGTGCCTTATGATATGAGATTGCCTGTATTTAAGGGAAATTAACAATTCTAGATTACTACACACATAAAAAGAAAAACAAACGAACAAGAAGTTCCTAAAAAAAAAAAAAAATTTCTTTCTGCTACACATGAACCTCAACCCCCCTATGCATCTTTTTTATCCAAATCTCTTTAAGCTAAGTCCTGTCTCTGAGGTGCAACAAAAGAAGTAGAAGAATGGCAACTAGAAATATCAAAAGGATTTAAGTCAACATGTCCAATTGACATCAAGAACCCCTAACCATTATTCCTCTAGACTATCAACCTGTTTTAAAAGGCCAAATCTATTAGACATAGTGGAAGAACCCCACAACATCTCTACACTAAAGAAAAGAGCATCTGGTCCTCTAAAAACAACATTTCAAAATGACCATTGCCTTAAATCATTATTACCTATTGTAAGATCCATACTGTGTCACTGCAATTGATATCCACAAGCACAATCTCTGATGGTAAAATACCTCTATACCATTTTCTTCCCCAACAATTGGAATGTTATTAGACCAATAGGATATAAGCTCATCCTTATTAGCCTTTTTTTTTTAAAACAAAAAATAAATAAATAAAGTTGCAACCGCTATAAGAGCTTTGTAAATGGCATTAAAAAGGAGAAAGATTGATAAGGAGAGAGCTCAAGAAAGAGGACCCCATATCCACCTTTAAGGGGGAAAAGAGGGAACACTTGATAGAGAGCATTTAGATTCCATTAAGGCCCACCAAATGTATCATGTATGAGGATAAATACATATATGTGCAAAATGACACAATTCATGGTTTATTTCATCCCAAGTAACTATTCTTGCAATCCAAGTAACTAAGAAAATTCAATTCTCGAACTCATTGGAATTTAGCATCCAAGAAACCTAAGCAGGCTCCTTTGGTAGTCTTATTGGTGAATACCATCTCAACGGGGAGAAGTCAAACAAGATAGCCGCATAGAACATGAGCCTTAATTCAATCCATTAAGATGGGAAATACTATCTACAGCCAACCACATAGGTGCAACCACCTACTCATATAATGAATTGCTGTAAGCTTAGCAACAGAAAGAAGAAAGCTCTGCTAATAAAGGGGATCCATTGTTTAGGTGGATTTAAATAACAACTTGACTATAAGGGGTTCCAACCCTATCTTAAGTGTGGAAAGGGCTATTCTGTGTTATAGACACTATTTTACTAAAGCCTCAACACCTTGTAATCCATCAAAGCACTAATAAGCATGAAAGGCCCTTTTCCTATTATTTTGATGGATCAGAGAAAATTAAAATGGCCTTAAGGCAATGAAAGCAACACATGATACCTAACTGTCACAAAAGAAATATAAAGCTTGGTCAAAAAGTCAAAAAATAAGAAAATGACAATAACAGGTGCATAAAAGGAAGCATCTATTCATCACATATTACCAAGCAATAAATGAGAAACTAAAGACATCTTTTTTTTTGTCTACACAAGATTCTTTGCTAACAGAGAGCATTTTATCACTTTACCAGGCACCTTCTCACTATTGTCTGCCAAATCCTGATTAAGCAATCACATCCAACAAAGTAATGCATAACCTTATCCAAAGTGCAGATTATTCCCTTGAGTTTCTACTTTCACATCCTAAAATCACTCCCTATAGTTACTGCTTCTCAACCAAGCAACCAACTGGCTCATAGTGCTTGCTGATGCAAGCACAAATGGTGTTGCAAAATAATGTTTTTATCATTTTTGAAAGATTGGAACACTTATAGGAGAATGATCAAACAAGTTCATATTCATAAAACACATGGCCATTTACTACGCTAGGGCCTCAGTCAGGAGGAAACCATCTCATATGGTGACCAAACTCATAGCTCAATCCTTCTGTACCAGACTTGGTGGTTGCTCCTGATTCGCTCTGTTCAGCAGTGCAATTTCTATTTCATAAAGTAGGCATATCCCCACTGCAGATCAAAAATACCTTGCCTCTGCCAAAAAAGTAGCAAAAGTGGCCACAAGTTGCAATCTAACGAGAATTAACTATTACTCTAGGAGATAGTGATGAAAGATTAAAATACACAAAAGTGAAGTTCTTGATTCCCTCATGGTATAGTCTACTGTTTATTAAGCCTTGACCACTAATAAACTTTGGTCAAGTTAATTATATGTATTACAGAACAAAATTATATACTTTAAACAACATTAAATAGAAAATTAAAAAGTCCAATAAAATAATACCTGAAGATAGACGAAAGGATCAGCAACAAAATTACTAGGAAACCCAGCAGAAGAAACTGAAGCACATGTAATAATTGGATTAGCCACTGGCCATGCTGCACTATCATCCCTCCATACATTCGCCTGCACCAAATCCAAACCCACTCATCGTCACAAACTAAACCACCAAAATTCAAGCAACCAAAAACTTACCAATATAACTAAAACCCCAAAAAATTCAACCATCAGCACATTTTGACCAAAAAAAAAAAACGGAAATAAAGTACCCATGTGGTCACAATTAACCCCCACTCAAAAAAAAAAATTTACTGCAGAATTGAAAATTTGAAATAGTGAAGAAGCTCCGCTTACAGTTTCAATAGGCTTAAGGGAGAAAGGAGAGTTGCCAAAGAACACACCAATGGACCAAGAACCTTCACTGTCTTCTTGACAACCAAAAGAAGACAAGCCAGCAGCACCCATATAAGGTTTCTTCAAAGCAAGCCATCCGTACAAGAACCCAACAAATACGTACACAACAAAACACCAAACAACAAAAACATAACCTGACGACGACAACCCAAGCCTCCGACCACCGCCGCCGCCGCCGCTCTTTAAACTATTATTATTATTATTCTTCGCAACATGTTGCTGCTGTTGCTGCGGCCACCGCCATTTACACAACCAGCTGCTGTTGGTGTTACTGCTGCTGCCGCTCGTCGTCGTCACACCATCCACTCCTCCTCCTCCTCCTCCACCGTTAGCGTTACCGTTGACGTTACCGTTAAGTTGACCGGAACCCATATTCAAGATCTCAACTTGACCCGCATTTCTTGGTCTTTACAAGCTTTTTTGTAATCTGGGGTCGTCTTTGTTTCTGGCTCAAGTCTGTTTCCTTTGTTTCTTCTCTCGTTTGTTTTCTTATTTTTGTTTTCCTCGTCGACGTCGTGAAAGTTGACGAGAAAAACGTTTTCGCTTTCGAAAATTTATATTTACGAAAACTCACTCTCCCTCTTTGTTTCTCAGGCTTTGTAATTGCCTCCCGGCCGTTTGCCTTTTGCTTTGTATTTATATTTGCATTCACACGGTTTCTTTCTTCTTGTGATTTTTTTATTCTGATTTTGATTTTGATTTTGATACTGATCTGGAGAGAGCCTCAGAATTTCTATTGAGAAAATTGTAAACCGAAAGATCCTTTTCTTTTCTCTTATTTTATTTTTGTTATTATTATTATTTTAATTATGTTTTGCATTTTTTAAATCACGATTTGGATTCCATGGGGGAAGGTGATGTTACGCGCGGCAATAGCGTGTTTGATTTTTACTCGCGTTACATGGCCGCCAAGTTCGATCTAGTGAACTTTGACTTTCTACACGTGGAGGATTGTTATTGAGCCCACATAATAACGTCAGCAGAGACTTATGAAAATTATTTTCTCTCTACTTTCAATGGTTTTCTTTTTTATTTTTTTAATAATAAAAAATTATTATTTTTAATTATATTTCAGCCTACCAATATTTACAATCAAAACTTATCTCAGAACCCCCTAAATAAATTTGAATAACTAAAAAATATAGTGAACCTCATTTTAATTTTGTTTTAATTTTTTGAAAAATATGATAAAAAAATTACTAAAATTTCTTTTAAAATTAGTTTAAATATCTTAATTTATAATACACATGGGAGAATTCAAACTCTCAATCTAACTAATAACATAGTGTTAAAAGTATTCACTACTTAACTAATGAATAAAATTATTTTTAGAAATATTTTTTAAAACATATTAGATAAATTTGTAATTTTAAGCATGTCCAAAAGTATGCTACCATGATGTAATTTCAAACTTAAAACTCAAAAGGTGAAAATTTAGAAGAAAATTAAAGAATTAGACAGTAAGTGGTCATTGAATTGATGGGGCCGTATCAGTTTAATGATAGTATGATATGTCAAAAGTATGTTTTAAACTTATCTTAATGGTGTTAATTTAATGCATAATATTTTTTGGAAAAAAATAATTAGTGGGGTCCTGTAGCGGATGGGGTTCATATTTGGGTACAAGGCTTTCTGATTTTTAATGTATTTTTGGCGGTGGATAAGCACTTAGCAGTTAGAAGCAATTCGCTCAAACAAGTCACTCTTTCTAGAAGGTTACCCAATGTCCCAATTGCGTCAGGTCTATCACCTAGGGTTTCGAATTGTGGTTGTTTTTATGACGAGACTGAAAATTCAAAAAGTCCAATGTCCGTTAACATCAATCAATTCATCATTCACTAATGCTTTGGTGGCTAAGAAGTAAGAACCTAGAAGATGCAAATTCAAATTTCTTTGAGGGAAATTATTAACAATGACGCCAAGCACTCATATTTGGTCAACTAAGTCTTCCATAGCATTGCGATTATGATTGTGAACAGTCAATTTGGATTATTTTACAATATTTTTAATAAATATTTATATATTAATGTAAATCATTTTATGAATAATGACAAATCACAAACAGATCAGCAAATTGGCCATGTTGATATATTATTAATACCTGGAAATAAATTGTAAAATGAATTTATGTAATCTAGAACTCGATTAAATGTTTGACTTTATGTTGATTCTTCACCAGATAAATGTAACTCATTCACTTCATAGTCATTCTTTTAAAAAATGAACAACTGTGTTGTTATATGACACATGATGAGAATTAATATCTTAATCTATGACATCCAAGCATTAATCAATTTTTTTAAAAAAATTTAAAGCATAGTAGTTGGTACTTTGAGGTAAGTCTCCTTTTCTTTTTAGTACTTTATCGATCACGATGAAAATTTTGAACAAGCTTTCTTTTTTTTTTCTCTCTTTGAAGGTGTGAACTGTAGAATCTCCATCATATGGGTTTTAAAATTGGCAAACAAAAAACTGGTTACAATAATAAAATAAAGGTAGAAAATTGAAAAAAAAAAAAGTTTGAAAGTTTGGTGTGAGGAAGGTTTCGTTTGTGGGTTGCAATTGGAGTAGTTCCGAATTGCCTAATTCAACTTTTTGGACCATTTAAAACTTTGAATTTAAACTATTCTTACAACGGAATTTAACATGATTTTTTATTCAAATTAAGTCAGTCACAAATTTTTGTATAAATTAATTTATTAGTTAAATAAAAATATAAAATAATAAAATAAATTATATGAAGTAAATAATTTTTAATTTAACTAAATTAATTATATTATTCATGAATAACATATCATTAGAGATAATTATTTGAGATAAAAAATTTAAAATATATAACATTATTCTTTAATTTTAAAAGATGTTTGAAATACTATGGGAGTGCGTGTTGATAAATTTATATAATTAATGAATATCGATGAAATTGTGAATTTAATTAACGTGTTACTTATAACTTAAGAGGTAAAATTTATTGTAATTCTATATCTTATAATATAAGTTGGAGTAATTCTAAATTTGTAAATTAATTTGTATCTTAAATGATATAATAATTTATATATATATATATATATATATATATATATATATATATATATTAATGATAGTGAAAAATGATACTAACAACTTGAATTATTGAAAATTCGTTTTTTTATCCTTAAACTGGAGAGTTCGAATGAGTTTACTCAAAAGAAAAAGTAAAAATATAAAAAGGACAACAACTATATAATTGTTATTAGAAAATATTAAACAAAATAATATTTAAGATCACGATGTATTATTTTATTTCTAACTAGAAAATGCATTTAAATACAACCTACAAATCAAATCCATGTGATCCACCTAATAATTATAAAATTTATTCTCTCTCTTATATTATTTATATTTTATTACATTTTTCAAACAAGGTGTGCCCGTGACTTTTGAATCAATGGCTGCTTTGCTTTATCTATTTATATGTTTACTTATTTATTCATTTTCCATTTTTTTAAACGATGAAAAAATTAGACTAACAACCATATTGTGTTAAACATGATGTCTAGCAAAAGAAAGAAAAATTTGAATCGATAATAATAATGAAGAACTCTCTTGACTCTTCTAGAAAGAAATCACACAATGAAAGGATATTTCAATTGACTGCCCCTCAAATTTGACAATATTTTATCTTTCTGTTTTTTCTTTTTGTCCAAGTTAATAATGAATGATAAATGATTCGAGAGGGATATAATAATAATTAAATCAAATGGATGGTTGATGCAAAAGAGAACCACTCTTTGAGCAAGGCAACAATTTTACCAACAATTATGAACTTTCAAATTCTATTTTAATAGCAGTACATTTACGACGTGATTCTTCCAAAAAGGTGCTATCATTTGCATGTTCGTTTGTCTTTCTACAATTTCTAGGGTTTACTTGACGTCATAATGTAACAGTTTGTCATTCAATATTATTACCATAAACTAATACCAATCTTGCAAATTTTGTGAGCGACAGTTTGTTCAATCAGTAAAATTCTTTTAGTGGTACTAAAAAATTAAAATTTGTCGGATTGTATGTTGGTGTGATTTGTGAACTCGACAATACTGGCCCTTCACGATACAAAAAATTACAATAGGTTGGCTCGATCAAATAAGTCTGTACCAGGCTGATATTTTAGGAAAATTTATAAAAATAGTTAAAAAAATTTTATAAATATCTAAAATAATCAATTAAATTTTTTCTATCATATGTAGCTATATATTTATTGTATAGGCTTAAATACCCTCAGATCTATAAACAAAACAACAAATCTCACACATTCTCAACCAATAATTTTCAAAATTCAACACATCATAATCCCTAAAACTCACCCGCTAATCATCAACTCATCAACTTGCAAGCAAAAAGTTGAGGTTAGTATTTATTTTACACAATGTGTAGTTTTTTTATTTTTCGATTAATCAAAATTTATGAGTTATTTTGAGTTAATACGAGCTTGGAGACGAATCCAGAAAACGTGCGACAGGCGCCTGTCACACGTGGGACAGGTGTCTGTCGCACAGTAATAGGTTCTGTAAAATTGTGGGACAGGCACCTGTCGCACGTGGGACAGGTTCCTATCGCACGGTGAGACAGGCGCCTGCCGCACGTTGATAGGTCTATCAACCGTGGGACAGGCACCTGTCGCACGTGCGACAGGCGCTCGTCCCACATGCGACAGCACTGTACTCACATGCGACGGCGCTCGTCCCACGCTTTCGGGTTCGTCTTCAAGCTCAGATAACTCAAAATAACTCATGTTCTAATTTTCTTTAAGTACTAATTTTTTTCTTTCTTAGGCTTAATGGAGTCAATTGTTCTTCAAATGTGTTTTGATTGATCATGGGAAGAATTGATGGACGGTCGTGTTGAGTACGTAAATGGAAAGAATAGAGCTTTTTAGTTCGAAAACCAGTACGTTTGATGTATCGCTTTCAAGAGTATATGAAGTTACGCAAATAAATTCGAATGATTACGATGATTGAATTGAAGACAACTTTACGATCGAGATGTTCTACCCAACCCGTATGTTCAATACCAATAGATATAGTTGATGATGAAATGGTAAGAGTTTTAATACATATGAGCTCTAATTGGGCACGATCTCAATTCGATGGAAGGAGGTACAGCATTCTAACCACTAATATTGCGGAAAGTGTAAATTCTTTGATGAGGGAACCTCGAAAATTTCCTGTAACTCATTCGGTTGATCATTTCCGAAAAACATTGCAACAATAGTTTTATCTTAGGAAAATAGTGGCAGAATCGATGAGTACTCCTTTAACAACGTGGGCAAATAAAATAGTAGCTGACAGAAAAGATGAAGCTGAAAGAATGAATGTTCGTCCGGTGTGTGAGCATAAATTTCAAGTTTGGGGTAATGGTGTGAAGGAAGGGTTAGTTGACATAAGTCGTCGGACTTGTAGTTGTAAAGTATTCCAACTTGTATGTGCTCATGCAATAGCTGCTTGCCTGCATGCTCGAGTAGATTACATAGGTCTCTATTCTCAGTTTTACTCTAAGGAATCATTATTGAAGGCATATGCAGTGCCAATCAATCCGGTTGGCGATGTCTCATCTTGGGAAGTTTCACACCACATCCAACAGTTGAAGGTAAATCCCTCAATAGAAAAACCGCCTCCTGGTCGTCGGAAGGAGCTTAGAATACCATCTATTGGTGAGGATGTATCACGGAGAACTGTGATGTGTTCTCGGTGCAAGGAACGCGGGCATAACAGAAAAAGATGTAAAAATCCCATTACGACGAATCATAATTAGTGGCCTATTATCGTTGTAGCGTCTTATGTATTCAAGGAATATATTATATGATGTATTTTAAACTCTTATATTTATTATGTATTCGACATGTTAAACTGTCTTTGTTAAAATGATTATTCATAATAAGTGTTGGAGAATTATCGAACCCGAAATAAGATTAATCGCACTATATTTACAACTGTTCAAATATATAATTTACAACCTAATATCATTATTAAATATGTCAACGACAATCTTCTTCCTAAAGTAGCGCGTTGATTTTTATCATCTCGACCATTAATGTAGTTAACGATTGATAACCGTGCTAACTGGCCACTAAATTCAAACCATAGCTGATTTTTATCATCTTCATCACAACACGCTACTTGTTTAAGTAGCACGTTGTGAAGGATTGCACTACTAAACACGTAGCTATCCATCTTTGCGAAATGACCAAATATATCTTTCCTGAATAATCTTAATTGTTGTTTCGTTAACTTCCTCTTGATAGCATCCATCACATTCCCAAATTTTGATGTATTTGTCATACGCCCGGGGAAGTGTTTCGTTTCCGGAATCTTCATCGTGCCTGGTTTTGTGGCCATTACGACTGGAAAAAAATCAAATTTATAATTAGTTAATCTGATAATTAAAAAAAATTAAAAAAAATCAAGATTTCTTTTTTTTTTTTACATTTTGTAAAATCGTGGGATAGGTGTCTATCGCACGATATCACAAGCACCTGTCGCGCGCGCGTATTTTCTACCTGTTCCGTCTGTGATTTCTACTCTTATTGCACCTATACTCCACCTTACAATCACACCATCAACACTTTAATCTTGCAATACACCATCAACTATTTAATATAGTTTAAGGGGCATTTTATCGAGCACTTGGCGTACCATTCTTTAAACCTAAATTTCACTTAACAATCTCCAATATTTATTGCCAAACAATCCTAAGCTCATCTATATGCATCCATACATTGATTTTTCACCAATCAAACTTATTAAAATAGAAAAAAATTAAAATTTACGAAGTGAAAATTACCGAAAATTATAAAATGGAGGATGATAGAAACCCGCCGGAGTTGAGTTCACTGTTAAAAATCCGCCAAGCGCCGTTTACAATCACCGAAGACAGCCAATCGCCGTTCGGAGGTCGCCGGAGGGAGCTAACGGAAGATTGGTTTTGAGAGAGAGATGGGTATTATGGGAAAAAAAAAGAGTAAATGGTTAAGGATGATAGAAAAAATATAAATGATTATTTAGGATATTTGTAAAATTTTTTTTGTTAGTTTTGTAAATTTCCCATATTTTAGACACGAAATCTAAAGTGCTAATAGGAATGTTCACAACTTCTAAATTGTGTATGTGGATATATATATATTCATATATGGAGTCAAAAATTTGCTTCATAAGGTGTGACTTAACAATGAATTCAATATAAATGATTATAACTTCAATTTGTAGGGTATTTCAATTAAGATAGTGTTTATTTTTAGGACTAGATTATAAATAATAAGAATCTTGGAATTGAAAGTATAGAGCGAAAATGAGAATAGATTATTTATTTATATTGGAATGAGTGTGGAATATGAATCTGAATCCTAATTATATGTTTATTTTATCTTGAATTGAGAGTAAATTGTTTTAAATTATAAATTTACTCTTATTTAAAAATTATATTTTTTAATTACAAGGTGAAAAAAAATATTTTTTTAAAATAAACTACTTATTTTATTAATAATTATAAGTATATAAATTAATAATAATTATTATTATTCTTAATTATGTAAATAACATTTTTTTACAAATTATGAAAATTAAAAAGTATTGATAAGAGCAATACAAATAAAACATTATTAATAATAATATAGTAAAAAATTAATATTTTCTTATAATAAACTATTTATTATTAATTATTAATATTAAATAAATGTAATACTATTAAAACTAAATAAACATAATAATATTATATTTTCAAATAATATTATTTCATAATATTATCAATTAATTCTCTGTTAATATAATAATATTATTTTAAAGTAATTTTAACTTACAATTAATATAAGTTATTATTTTAAATAAATATAATAGTATTTTATTTTAGTAAATAGAATTATGCTATATTTAAAGAGAATGATAGAAAAAAAAAGAGGTGATAATGGAATTTCACTCAAAAAAGTTGGTGGGATTCACGGAGTGAGATTTTCATTTCTACCTTAAATAAGCATATAAACATTAGAGTATAAATACTCCACTAAGGATAGCAATGGGATGAGATTGGGTGGGGTGGGGTATGGGTGAGGAGGTCTACCTAATTTCCCACCCTATTAAAAATTTTGTCCTCATTTCCCACTTTATTCCTTAATAAATTTATGAAACATTTACTAAACAAGAATCGAAATAGGTTGAAATTAGAATGAGCAAGAATGAGAACGGGCTGTAATGAAAATGGGAAATATAAATCAGAATAAGTTGTTTATTTGAACTGTAAGAATCAAATCGGAATGAGAATGAGTTGGATTGTCATTGATGTGTTTACTTCATCTTGGAATCGGAATCAAAAGTATACTGAATTGTTTTAAATTACTAAAATACCCTTGATTAGTTATAAAAAATTAACTATTATTATTATTTGTGATTATTATTATTATTATAAAAACTATATTAATTAAAACAATAACATTAATAAAGTTTAACGATAATAATAATAAATAATAAAATTAGTAATAATAAATGTTAATGATGATAATATTAATAAAAATAATAATAATAATAATTAAAATAATAAAGTTAATATAAAATAATAATAATAATAATAATAATAATAATAATGATGTTTAAATAATAATAAATTTTAATAAAATGATATTAAAATAATAATGACATTATTATTATTATTATTATTATTATTATTATTATTAGATCTTAATAATGTTAGTATTAATAAAAATAATAAAAAACAATTAATAACAATTAAATAATAATAATAATAATTTTAATAAAGATAATATTGATACAAATAATAATAATAATGAAATTAATGACAATAATAATAATAATATAAAATTAATTTTTTTAAAAAATAATAATTATAAATTATTATTGTTGTCATTAATTTCATTATTATTATTGTCATTAATTAAAATATAAAATTAAATAAAATTTATTATTATTACTAACAATAAATTTTATTGTTTTAATTAATATCACTTTTAGAAAATAATAACAAATTTATTTAATAATTTGATTAATAATAATAATAATAAAATAATAAATTTTAATAAAATAATATTAATGACAATATTATTATTATTATTATTATTATTGGTAATAAGTTAATGAACCTATAACTACTATTTTTATTATTGTTGTTGTTATCAAATGACTTATTTGTAAATAACACAAAACTTTTGATTATTTCATAATTTTGTAAAGATTAAAATGTAAAAATAATAAAATTTTATTGAGAGTATTTTGAAAATATTGAAATGTTAATGGGGGTATAATTGACAGTTCAGGGAATAGGTCTTCCATTCTCAACACCGCTTTTATGGAAATCAATCCCCTCTTTTATATTCTTAAATTATAGTGTATCCCACGATTCCAATTCCTGCCCCCATTTTGTGAAATAAATACCGTCAATAATTATGATTATGTATTTCAATTCCCTAATCCGATAAATAAATACACCATTAATCGGGTAGGGATGGGAAATTCCCATGTGGGAGATGATTTCTCCATCCTCACCCAATTTCCTATTTACTTTATTTTATAGTATATATAAATATATAGTTTTAATAAATTAAAAATTAAATAGTTAAATAAAATCATTACCATATTATAAAACATTTAAATTACTTTAAAAAACTCCTAAAGTTCGTAACAATGTATTAAAATGATATCAATACTTTAAAATATTATAAGAAATCGGTATATTAAGAGGAAAAAATAATAATAGTTTAGTATTGAATAAAAATTATATTATAGGATTTTCTTTTAGTTATAGTTTATTTATATTAGATAAAAATAATATAAAAATTTATTAACCAACTAACTTTGTAATTAATAAAAAAATTATTAAATAAAAATTTTAAAAAATTTAGATATAATGAAATTTGTGTGAGGTGAGATGGAAAGTGTAAAATCAAACTCCACTCTATTAAGAATTTGAGAATTATTTATTTTTATTCCAAAAAAATTATTTAAAATCTACTTTATTTTAAGTGGAACCTCAAATCCATAAATAATTTTACCATCCCTAAACTCTACACTTTTAATAAGTAAGCACACACTTATGTTCACAGAGGCATGGCTTAAATTTTTCAACTGTTTTTTAAGTTCAGAGGGATAGAGACTTAAATAATGGATGCAATCATAACTTTTTTACCAACCCTATACGCGTGTGTGTATATATATATATATATATATATATATATATATATATATATAATCTCCTAATGGGAGCATGACACATGTATAAGCGCGCACCAAACCAAGTCTCTGTGGGTATATTTTAGAATTTAGAGCTAGATTAAGCGTAGGACTGAATTACTTTTGGAATTAATTATTTATCTTGTGTTTGTAAAAATTTATTTTTTATTAGATTATAGGACTAAATTTTAATTTAGTCTTAAGATGATGTAATTGACAATCCCAATTGTAACATGCGCCTAGTTATGATTAACTTTAAAAATAATTATCTATTTAATTAGTTATTACTCGAATTTCTAATGTAGTATTTAATTTAATAATCACTATATTAAAATTAATCATAAAAACTAATAATATCAGTAATTTTTTACTTTTACATTATTTGCTAACATTTTGATAAAATAAAATATATTTAAAATAATTAATAACAATTAAACTAATCTAATTTATATTTATTTATTATAATTGTGATTACATAATAACTAATTTTTTATATATTTAATTTTAATTAATTTTATTTTAAATTAATATTAATAATTATTTTATTATTAAATATATATAAATAGTTCACATTTATATTTAAATATTAACTTAAATATTATTTAATTTTATTTAAATTTAATAAAATATAAGATAATATTATATAATTATATTATATTAAATTTAATTATAATAATTAATTAAATCTAATTTTACGTGTCAATCATAATTTACGTATATAATTAATTGATGGCAGTAGAAATTATGGATGACACCAACCCAAAGTGGGGTCAGTAGTATTCATCAATCACACCCTGTCTCTGTTGCAAAGCAGACTGGCAATCATGTGGATCCATTTAAGAACATTAGTTTCTTTTGAAGTTTCTAAAAAAATTCGCAAATAAATCTTACGAAAAAAAACTCATGTCAATTATTATTATTATTATTTTAATTTTCATCTGAAAAATTTTAATTAAGTTTAAAGGGGATGATAAGGATAAGGAAAGTAGCTAGCTAGGTGAAGACGCTGTCGCATGCCTTTAATTAATATTCGAAAGAATATTAATTGACTAATTAAGGCATGCATGTATATATGAAAATTCTGTGGTCCTAAAGTTGACTTTTAAACAACTGATTTCGTAAATTATGAGCGTTCAAGATTGTGCGAAGTAGCTATTTAGACAACAAATTATCTGTATGAGATTATTTTTTTATAGTCATTTTAAATATATATAGTCATATTCAAATGTAGATATTTGATCAAAATTTCATGCCAACCCACATTTTTATAATATTATAAAATATTTTGTAATACCATAAAATTACTTTTGCACGAAATTTTATACAAATGTTAGTACTTGAGCATATATATATATATATATATATATATATATATATATATATAATTGAACGAAAAATAAATTAGCATTTTCAATGACATTTGTAGAACAATAGCTAAACCAAAGAAGGATAAAACTTAGTTATTTTTTTCCCTTTTTTCATAAACTTTATAAGTGTTTTTCTCTCTTAAAAAAATAATATTATTAATTATAGAACATTATCCAACCATAATGACAGGTTCATAAATCTGTCCCTAACCATAATTCGTTGGCTTGTTCAAAAAAATAATGTGTGCAAGAGTGTCATTATGTTAAATTGAGTTGTCAACAAAAGAAAGCACTGAAGATTTGATTTAATTAACTAAATAAAAGTCTTGGTTATGCACATAATTTTCCATATTTAAAATTACAAGGCAATACTTGCATGTGATACTTTGTCATGGGATTGGATAATCATTTCAATTTCATATGCAATGCATATCATGTTTTAACTATAAATAATTAAATATAACGTTAAAAGGTATTAATTAATAAAATCAATACTGCTCATGACCTGTAAGTTTTATAACGTGGATTGGTATTCTTTAAATTGAAAATAATTATGCAAATCTTGTAAAGGTGTGATGGATATCTCCATTATGAGTTTCTAGAGGATTTTATTTTTTATTTGCTGAATATTTTCAAATTGGCAAAATGGTTCAATTAATCATTTTTGTCAACTTTCTCTTACATTATGATTTTTTTTTTAATTCTTCTCTTTGGTTCTCCTTTAATTTTGATTTATTTAAACAAAGTTTGTCGGAGCAAGCATTAGAATAAAATACTTTATTTTTCAATATTGATAAATTGATTTTGTAACTTTTACCCGGTAAAAATGACAGACTAATATTGACTTCTAATTTGATAAGACTGATTGAGCAAAGTCATAAGTGCGGTAAATACATATAATCTTTTCTTAATAAGATCTGATGAGATAGACAAGATAGAGATGGCTAGAAAGAAACGTATAGACAACAACATTTTGTATATTTATAAATTAAATAATAAACCATCAACATCCATATAGTTACATTCTTAATTAAATTAATAATGTGAACTAAAAAATATATTGAAAAAGAAACATAATTTTCTTGTGGTAGAATATTGAAATTTTTTATTTGGATATTAGTAAAATTGTGACGTGGTATTAAAAATTGCAAAAGAAAAAAAATACTTCCTTTAATCTCTTCCCTTATATAGTGTCTATATATATTAATGTGATGACCAGCATAGCAGGTGAATGTAATTAATAATTTTATTTTTGCATTATCAAAATGAATTAAATTGAATTTAAGAACAAATTTTGTGAGCATTTTAAAGATGAAGTTGCATTCTAGGGAAGTTTCCATAGACACAACAAAGAACTAAACCTAGAAATTAATTGACCTTTTTAAGCTTTCAACATCAAGCATCAGCAACGGATAAGGGAAGAAGTGTTGCGTACGCACCTAAATAACAATAAAAAAATAATAATAATTAAGGTACTTCTTCTAAAATTAATCTTTGACTAAATAAAAAAAGAAGATATTATTGATTAATAAAAAAGAAAGAAAGTCATAAAACTATTTCTTTTGATTTCAAATTTTTAGTTGAAACTTCAATTTTATCGCATCGAAGTAGTTTGCAGTAAAATTTGGTGGACTTCAAGTCTCGGTAGCCATTGGGCTGGCTTTCAGATTCTAATAAATTTATTAGAATGCATTTAATTATATTGTACTTTTTAATATAATATTAAATTTTAATTTATATAAAATAAATTGTACAAAAATTTGAGATTGTATCATAATTTAAAAAAAAAATACTTTCAAGAAAATATTTAATAATTTCTGAAAAAGAATATGTACTTGTCTTTTGAACTTGGGGTGAGATAGGATGGGGAGTATGATAGCTTAAAAAAATTGATAAATTCATTTTTTAAGAAATATTTTGGGAGTGGTTTCAGTTAGAATATATGGGTTATTATTTTGGGACTCCCATTAAAATCAACATATTTCACATTACCCCCAGAATTACTAATAATAGGCTATCAGCATCCATTCTGTTGGTTTTTTAATAAAATAAAGATGTTGGCTGCTTTGATCAAATAAAATTACAAGAATAATTTCAATTATAAATAATAAGTAAGAAATTACAATTTTGATTGTTAGGAGTTGATTGATTTGTAGAAAATAAAGTTTCGAGTTTATTATAATTTTATTTAACTAATAAGCTAAAAGAATGAGTGTTTTTGACATAATTCTGGAGATAGTTTGAAATATGCTGATTTTATTGGGTGCGTGGAAAAATTAACCCTAGAAAAATTTCTAGCAAATTCATTTGTAGACAAAATTTGAAATCAGTCAATTGGTCAACAATGGGACATTATATTTAATTTTTGCCTAAAATAAACTCTTGCACCATGTGGACGCAGCAAGTTTTTGACTTGGAATATTTCAAGATTTTAATGACATCTCAGAAGGACCACAAATTTGGTGTGCTTGACTTGTGAAAATTTAACAAGTCTTTTGCTTCTGCCCAAAGACATCATTTCCCTATCAAGAATAATATGCCTTCCGGCACAAGGTAAATCGGGGTTCTTTTCCCGCTTCAGTTCCTTTTCATGCAAGTGGCAACCATGAACCATCCAATTTACTCACGAAACTTCTTCTTGAGTTGCATTTATTTTATTTTCGATTTTTCTTTTCAAATACTCTCTTTTTTTTTTTATTTTTTGTTAAAACTCAAAGTAGTATTGTTTTGATTTTTTATTTTTTTTACAATCTTATTGTTATCCTATAAACAAATTAAAAATTTTTTAGGGTGATAAATTTTGTAATATTTATCATTGGCTTAAATTACATATATTTTAAATTATAATTTGAAAGCAATCTTAAGTATAACAATATTTAATCATTAAAAAATAAGAAAAAACAATAGATTATTCTAACTAATAAGAAAAAACAATAGATTATTCTAACTTTTTACAATTTATTTTAGTAGACATGAAGTAACAGGTTTTTTTTTTTAAAAAAACAAGGATTGACTATGAATGTAGGAAATTTATTGAAAAAAAGAAATTTATGTGTGTTTAATTCTTATTTATCCTTAATTGTAATTTTATTTGAAATGGGGATTTATAAGGACAATAAAGGGGTGTCAATAGCTTCACTCTTTAGAAAAATAAAGCCATAAAAATGGAATGGGACTATTTTTTCTTTAGGGTGTGTTTGGTTATTGTATTAAAATATTAGAAGGGAAAGGTGAATGAATCAGCTGGCGTATTAGCTTTTATTTTTATTATTTTTTTAATTTTAAAATAATAATAACAAATAAAATTTTTTAATTTAATATAATATTTTTGTTTTTTTATTTTTATACTATAATTATTAAAATAAATTAATAAATATATAAATTATTATTTAATAATATTATATATTTTTTATTTTTACATTATAATTTATTAATAAATTTATAATTTAATATAACTAATAATAAATTTTAAATATGACTAATTTGAATAATATTAACTTAAAATTAATAATAATATCAAATATTAATTCAATTTAAAATATTACTTTTAAAATAAAATTATTAATATAATATAATATATAATTTAAATTAATCATAAAAAATTAATATAATACAGTGTAACACCAAATATTATACAATATTAATATAATACAGTGTTAATGCAATACAGCGTAATACAATACACCGGCATTTTTATTTTTTATGATGTTATATAATGTGCCAAACGCACCCTTAGATCAAGACTGTATTTTTGTTTTATTTTTTATAATATTAAATTATCACTTTATTATCATAAAAGTATGCATTTTTCTCATTTTATTTTTTGGTAATTATTTTCTGAATCATCCAATGAGCACGATTAATGCTATACATCTCAAATAACTATTAATTTATTGATGAGATAATACAATTAATTCACTTAGATTTTGTAAAGAACTATTAACTAATTAATGGATGCCACATCATTTGGGATAAAAAAATTTTGTTTATCTATCATTACTCAGTAATGTTACACATTCTAAATTTTTAATCTTAAACAAAAAATCCTCATAATTCACTTGAATTTTTTAAAAAACTATCAACTAATTAATAAATACTAAATTATTTTGGATAATTATTTGATACAAAAAATTTAGAATGTGTAGGATTACTCATTAACCCGCATAAATTTTTTTTCTTTAATTTCGTTTTATTTTTAAATTTATATGTTGCATTCAATGATTTCATATTATTATCATTTGAGATATCGTTTTATAATCTATACAATAGTCTTTAATAATTTGTCATATAATTTAAAATGAAAAGTTTTCGATTCATCTCGACTTAATTTTTTTTTAATTTATGTGTTAATTCACTGAATTAAATAAATGTATATATATTACTTGCAATATCATCTTATTTTCTACATGATAGAGATATATAATTTATAGGATCATTTAAGATGAAAACTTTTGATTTTTGTAAATTATTTATTTATTTTATTTAAAAAAATTTATGTTGAGACCCTTGAGTTGAAAGTGCAACAATTCCAAACTTGAGAGAGAAAGTGCTATGGCCTAATTGAATTTTGGTGCGAGTGTTCTTTCGCAAAATGATATGGAAAATTATGATATATATTTAAAATTTTTTATTTCAAAAAATTATATATTCATTGATTGGTAGGTGAAATAATACAATTAATTCACTAGATCTTGTAAAGGATTATCACTAACAATAGAGATGAATGACATAACAATAGAGATGAAATTTGAAATAAAAAAGTTAAAATATCTACATTATAAATAATTCTCTTAATAGACCAGATAAGGATTTCACCAACTCCATTTCATTTTCAAATAATGCATAAACTAAAAAAAGTTCATCACCATCAAGCGCTATATTATAGCTATTTAATGCAAAATGTGAAGACATTCATTAATACAAAATTAAAAAAGATTGAATTAAGTGTAGGGTTCGATTATACGTATACAACACAACTTTTGAACCAACGTTAAGATATTTATCCTTTATATTAAATCTATTTTTTAATGTTTAATTACAATATTCTATGAACTTGATATACATACACGAACACTACACTAAAAACCTTTTTTTTTGAAAATTTTCTATCCTATTTTTTGTTATTACATTAATTAGTTATTGGATATATATATATAGTGATAAAATCGATGTCAGTAAAATAACAAAAAAAAAAAAAACACACACACACACACAAATCTCAATATACTATATATATGTGTGTGTTTATTAATAAACAATTAACTTTATTATCCAATAATGTATTAATTTATTTTTCAAGCAAAAAAGTTGCATGTTACAATCACTTATTTGAAATGTTTCTGATAGTTCTTTCTCTAGCAGACTGATATGCATTCAACTGGTCAACAATGGAGAAATGCCTTCCAAAAGGTTACTTTTTCTCATATAATTTAAGGATTTAGTGTATAAAATAACAGAGCCACAATGGGTCTGCAATTTATATCCAGCAAGACATGGGCCTAATACAAGGGCTCTTTTGATTTGGTTCTGAATTTTGTCATTGTTCGGTACTTTTGATTTGGTTTTGATTTGTTGAATCAGGTGTTCAGAGTACAATTTGGACATTTTCTTGGGGTATGAATGATTATGAAGGAGATCCTTTTCTAAAATGTGAAATTATGGCTATTTAAGTTGTTATAAATTGGTGGATGATTCATTATGTTTTGTCACTTCAATGTTAGTTAATGGTTACCTTGTTTGTTGACTAGCGAATTGAAATAGGCGGATGATTAATTATATTTTGTCAGTTTTACGTTAGTCAATGGTTACCTTGTTTGTTGTTGACTAGCTAGTTCTATTTTGAATAGTATTGAGTGTTAGAATTAGTAGTTTAATTCTTATCCTTCCATGTATAAATGAGAATGAGATGATCATCTTTATGAGCTTTATTCCTCATGAAGGCATATTTATGCTTTTTGCCAACCACAGGGGCACACAAATTGATTTGTAAAGTCGCAGCACAAGTGAAGATTGCATCTAGTTTAGAATGATATATACAGGAGTGCAATGAAACAATCTGTAGCTTTATGTGAAATATATTGGATTTATTAGGGAAACCCTCAAACAATGCCATTTAAGTTCCATTCTTTCAATTCTACGGCTGTCCGCCACATTTCGTTGGTTTACCTTATTACATGATCTCCCCTTTCTCTGCTAATAAATTCCGAAGCATCATTTCTATGCTTGATGGGACGAATAGGATGATTGCTTTCTTAGTTATATTCAGATGTCAAACGAAGGAATAGCAGGATAGACAATTTCTTGTTAACTAATGCTAATTATTTGCCGAATTCTTATTTGTCTTGATACGGTTCATATGTTTCATCTTTGTGGTTGATTGGCACAACTATATGCTAATAGTGCTATCATTTGTACCATAACGTGACTGCAGTATCATCTATGTTTTGAGTGATATCCTTGGCGATCACTTATGAAGCTTCTCATAGTAAATTCTCCTATATGATTTGTAAGTCCCATAACTAGTTAAATGCAGACCTACTAAATAAAATTATTTAATTTGCTTTCAGGTTTATGCTCTTGGAGGGTTTCTTGTTATGGGCAAGAATATGATGATAATACTATATTTGGCTTTTGGAGCAAGTGAAATTGATGGGGTTTTATGTACTTAGCTTGCTGGGTGGTTTACCTTGTTTGGGGATAACTTGCTTAACATGTATGGTGAAATGAAAGTATTTGCAACTAAATTGCTCTAGTCTGCAATACCCTTCAACATTCTAATGTTGAGTGAGATCACCATGTGACAGTGCATTAATTGCATGGCATCTAACACGAAATTATGCTAAGATGTTTTTATATATGCTTGAACACCGCATGTACTATGTGTCTTTGTATGTATAGGCAATAACTTTCTAGTGTTGGGCAATACCATTTTAGTCTTGAGCGATTTCACCACGCGACAATGCTTTATTTGCAGGACATCTTACAACGCAATTATGCAAGATTGTTTTTATATATGTTTTAACACTGTATGCACTTTGCGTCTATGTCTAGGCTTTCTTAAATATGAGATTGTCCCTTTCTAACCTCTTTCATGCTACAGAAGGAGGGTTCGTATTATGTTAATATTATTTGATTAGATGTCTATTCTTATATATTTATTTGGGCAAATATATTCTTATATATTTATTTCAAATCCAAACCACAACGAAATCTAAAATGGTGGGGAGTAGTGTTCAAAATTGACGGTTCTGCACTAGTTGGGAACTAATAAAATGTTGACCCCGAGGTGCAATTGTTTTGTCCCATTTTAATTATAGTTTGATGTGGTTTAAATTTTGCAACTAAGGAAATATTTAGACGTACTGTCTCATTGCAGTGTGTTGTATGGTTGTTTACACATGGGAAACCGACTTATATGGTTTATGTCATTAGGTGGTGATGCAGATTACCAGGGAAGTAGCAACAGCCTGTCGTCTTGGGGGGGAGGTATTGCCTAAACTTTCTCTTTTACATGTTTAAATTGTTCAAAGTGTTCCTAAGTTTAGGTTGTAGATGCTCATAATTATGTGATTTTTAGGTGACAATAGTTCTTGGCCTCTGATACTGGCTTCGATAGACCCACAACTTACCAACTTTGGTCATTACTATGTTATTCTACCTCGTATTTTATCTTCCATCTCCGTGTTTCAGTTATAGTTGGGATTTAGAATGTTGACTATATAGTTAGTGAAGAATTAGGTTGTTTTGTTTATTATGCTAAAGACTATGCTCATATGGTTAGTAAAGAACAAGGAAGTTTTGTTATTATGTTAACATGTTGACCATGTTCATATGATCAGTAAGTAGTTAAGAAGATTTGTTTATTATGTTACAAAGTTGGTAGTTCTATCCTCATTTTTTCCCATTTTATGCTTTTATTTGTTGATGCAGTGTTGAAATTAAATCGCTAAATTATATTGGATACTGATTTTGCCATTTGGGTCAGGCCTTGGACACCTTTAGTGTAGGGTGGGCAAAAAAGTTCGGGCCAGCCTGGCTCGGATATGCGGGCTTTAAGCCCAAGCCCGCGTATTAAATCTTTAAACATGGGCTCAAAAATCTAAGACTCGCTACGAACGGGCCCGGATAAGGGATTTTATAAAAAGTCCGGGTTCTTTAATTTATAAATTAAAAAATATATAAAAATAAATAAATATAAATAAATAAATAAATAAATAAATAAATATATGTATGTATGTATTTAATTTAAAAAATTAAGTCCAATTAAATTATATTAAATTAGATTAAATTATATATAATATTATCTTTTATTTAGTGTAATATTGAATAGGATTACATTAAATTTAATTTAATAAATTAAAAATAATTCTTTAAATAGTTCAATTATTTTTAAATTATACTACTAATTGTTGAATTTAATAAATAATATGAAATAATATTATGATGAATCAATCAATAAATTTTTATGTTTAATATTATTTAATGGTTTATACAAATTATTGAATAAAAATTTATTATTGGATTAGTTTATTTTCGATATTAGCATTTGTGAGTTATTTTGTTGTATTGTTAATATTAGGTAATCGTGTATAATTTAAGTTTTTTTTAGTTTGTAGTATTATTAAAAATTTATTTTAAAAAAATTAATAAAAGTCCAAGCTCGGCCTGGACCCGTTCGAGCCCGCTCGGGCCCGACCCAGGCCAAGTCCGATCAATATGAACAGGCTTTTTCAAGGTTTGGACTTATTGTTAGATACATGGGCTTGGGCCTGGGCTTACTAAAACCCGGCCCAAGCCCATAAATTGCCAACCCTACTTTAGTACTTTAGTGCTTAAATGATCCATATAGCTGCAGGGTGCTTAAATTTCTTCCCAATCTTATAATGCCATTTACATTGTGTATTGTGACCATGAATTCATTTCAGAATGATGGCAATGGTTTTGAATTCTACGTTGCTTCAATCAGCCTTGGAGAAGCTGGAAATTAAGACATTTGTTCGAAGTGTATTTGCTTTGCCTGAGGTTGATGAACCGTATAGCAGGCAAAGAGCCATCCGACATCTTGAAAAAGGAAGAGTTGTGATATTTGGTGGCATTCGTGCTGGCACTGGAAAGTCATTCTTTAACACTGATGCCGCTGCTGCTCTTAGAGCTTCTGAGCGTAGGCCTTGTGCGACTAATATCCTTATTTCATTCTCTTGCTTCAATATATAATATATCACACTGAAACGATGGTGTATTGTTGTTCCTTTTTCATTCATTTATCCCTTAGCTGTTTGTATGTGTGGAGCTTTACTTGGAAACGACTAATTACATGTTATGCTTATATTTTTCATGTGATTTAATGTGGATGTAGTGCTTAAATGTATAAATGCTAATGGTATATGTAGGTTTCTGGTACTCTGGTAATGGCAATGTAGTAGCGGAACACATATGTTATAGAGAGGCAGACTTCAACAACATTAACTCGATGGGCACAATGGTCATTACGTTTTGTTAAGAGAATGAGATTCTTGGTTGTTACTTTCCTTTGTCGTAATTATAGCTGTTGCAACTCAGATCCCTTTGGCTTTTCTAGTTTTCTTGATCCATATGTATGCAGTCTCTGTTGCAACTTAGGTTTCGGTGGGAAAGTTCCTGCTTCTTCGTCCCCCCTAGTCTTTTTCGTTCTTTGTAACGTGCTCCACTTTTTAACTTTTGTTATGACAAAAAATATTTACTCATCTTGTGATTCGGTACAAGTTTTGGGTGCCATGACCAATCAGTAAAGATTTGGTGAGAAAACAAGATTTGCTGGGATTAGGGAATGTTAATATGAGGTAAATGTTTATTTGAGTCATAGATTTTGAGTTAAATGTTTATTCAGTTTTTATATTTTAAAAAATATCTCGGATATTTTAATTATTAATTATGTTACATTTCTGCCTTTATTTATTTTATTTTTTACATTTATAGTAATATCTTTACACCATTCTTAAAGAATAATGCTACACATGAAAAAAATATTAATTTACTAAATTCATTTTACTTTTAGGATAAATTTGATAAATTATTTTTTTTTTCACAAATTTTCCTACTATTGTTACAAGGGAATTTTTGTAAAGTAAATAAATAAAGGCAATGTATATATAAAAAATTAAAGCTGTGATATCTTGAGATATTTTTTTCCTCTATTTTGAAACCTATTTATTACACCCATATTATAATCCTTAGTTTTTATTTTGGCCCAATTTCATAAATTTTAGTCTAGAATTCTTATATTACAATTAGTTTTCTTATCTAACAAAATTCAAACGTTGGGCATTTTTTATTTTTAATTCAGATTGATACTTCCTGAAATCAATGACTTGCTATTCATTTCGAGCCCGATTTCACGAGTCTGGATAATTATGATCTTGCATATTTTATTTAATAACTGATAAATGTAAATTACGACGGATTTATACATTTTGTATATTCTTTGATTTGATTGTATGATTCAAATTATGGTGGTCGATTAATATTGAGAAAAAACTGATTCAAAAAAAAAAAAAATTCAACGTTCTTTCAGGATGAAATTGTGAAGCTTCCTGGATCTTTTAACTTCTGTGTCATGTTATTCTGAAGCATGTTGCTGCATTCTTGTGTTAGATCAAATATTTCAAATTCTCCCATCTATCTTTTTCTTTGTTAAAATATCCTTTAAGAACTTCACATTATTCAACATTTGCTATAAGCTTCAACAAAATAGATGTTGATGTGCAACTGCTTCAACACTTCTATGAATTTGCTGAACTGTTTATCTTGTTTTTATTTTTGGAAATTTAAGGAAATAGTGGTGGATGCCTGAACTGCTAAGCTATAGCAAATTATACAAACTGCTTCTATTTTGTCTTATTCTGGACTGGTGTGGTTAGTGCTGTAATATCTTCATTAATAGGTGTTGGATGATTTTTTTTTTTTTTTTCTGTAGATGCTGTAGTCTTCTTGCTCTCTCCATTATGCTGTAAATTTGAGAGTTGAGGCTCCTCTTTATCATCAATTTCTTCTTGCATTGAAGTGGGCTCAACTCTTTTTTTCTATAATAATTGAGATATGAACATTATTGTCAGATCTTAAATTAATCACTTTGTAGTGCTCTTTTCCTTCTCTTCTTTAGTTCTCTGTATTGTTTAGTAAATTTCTTTGAAGTTTGATGTTTAGTAATCTAGCAAGTTGCCCAATTTGATTTTTTAGGTTTCTCAAGGATGCAACTTGACTTTGGACAACTGGTTTATTCTTCACAATGTACTCATTAAGCAAAACTTTAAAGGAGTCGAGTTGATCATTGTTGGTGTTTTTTCCCTGTAGTTTTACTAATTAAATCCAGGTGGTTAGGCAATTTTGTTCTGGACAATGATTGCTACAGTATATTAATAAAATAATGGATACTCAATGAGAAATTTGGGTGCTGCCTTTATTTAGGGTTTTTCTAGTTTTTTCTATTATAGTTGCTTATATAATTGATTGAGGTAGGGTTTTCAAAACAATTTATCAAAAAAATGTCCTTCTCGACAATAAACATAGGATACTGTAGTAACTTGGTTGGCAATTACTAGAACAATAGACATAGCCTTCACCATATTTGTTAATAAGGTTACTTGGGTGGATAATACTGTCAAGGCATCTACATGGTGAACTCCTACTATTCCTCTTGATGTAGCTTATCTGGTAAATGGCCACTGATAGTTGTTATTGGCTATCTTTTCTAAAATATCATAAGTTTCGTTAAAAACTTAGATAACAAGGTCCCATTTGCTTAAGCATGTACTATCAGTCAAGTGTTTGGATTTAAACCATTATGAAAAGTTTCCAACTGTATACAGTAAAAAATACCATGATGTAAGTAGAAATCTATAGTATTTGCTAAATAATATTATTTTTTGTGCTATGTAGAATGCTAAATCAACTATCTTGGTTCGCCCATTTACTTTTAATGCTAATCTAATAAGAAAGCTTTTGTCACTTGAGGCTCCGTCGTTTGAGATAAATTGTCATTGTCACTGAGTTGTGAAGAGCTTGAGGCTCTTTTAGATGTTCTTTGCAATGGTAGCTTGTATTTGAAGAAGGCTGAGAAATATACTGGAGTATTATTTTTTGCAGCATTGCAGTATGACATCCTGTACTTGTAGGAGTTTTGTGCTCATCATATCTTTTTATTGTTGATCCCATCAAATGCTCTTAAGGCTTTCAAAATAACATTGGGTTGTTACTATAGAGCATTGGTGGAGTTTTTGTTGGACTTCATTGTCGAAAACATAACTTTGACTAAATAATATAAACACTTTACAAGGGTGTATCAGAAGCATTCTGTGAAGTCAACAAAGGCGTTTCTTATGTATAGTAGTGCCAAAAGAGTTAAAACCTAAAGAGTTACTGGAATTTGATAAATTGTGGGAGAATTGATGATATGCATTATGTTAATTATTAAAAAAGAGTATTTGCCCGATAAAGTCATTTTTATTTTTTCATTTTGGTCTTGTTAACAAAATCTTTTCTTTCAAAGTGAGGATGGTTTTATACAGATATTTATTTTTGTTGGTTATTTTTCTTCTTTCAGGTTTAGGGATACGTGTTCCATTTACATCTTCATTTGTTTTGGTTGTATTTGTTTGTGTATTTTTTTGGTCAATGACCATTCTATTCTAAGATTTGTAAGTTACATGTTTCACAGTTCTATAAAGTTAGAGAGTGATCCATTACAATGTATTGCCTTTTCTGCTGGTAGTTTATGAAGTTCTCTTATTTGTGGTCATCATGTCACTTATTCTGCTAGAGCTATAATGTTCATATTTTTTTTCTTTTCTTAGTTTCATTGTTGATGTAATCTCTCTTTTAGGATAGTCTGCATATAATTTTGTGTGGTCGATTCAAGAGCGAGGCCATGGCTTGTGAGGTTGTATATGTTGCTACTCATAGGTTGTAGGTACCCCGTCCTGAGAATCTGCTTTAGCGGAAAGAATTTAATATTGAGAATTCTGGGATTGATTAAGTTTGTAGGGTTCTGGTTCACCTTTACAATTTTTTGAAGGCACAATATATACCACTATGTAATGAAGGAACTTTAGTTTACCTTTCTAGTAAATATGTGGATTCACGACCTCAGTCAACTCGAATGTGATTCTATTTCCTATTGTCTTTTACTTGTGAAAAATTTTGCCAATGGCATGTGGAATTGAATTAGAAGGATGGTAATTAATACTTCCCCGTGTTTTATGGAATTTTATGTTTGGAAAATCAAGAGCACACCTTCTTGAATTCAAGTTAGCCATCAAGAGCACACCTCAGACATTCGACACTAGTAGAATAAGATCTCGTCGAGTTATAGACAACATCTGGAGCGAGTACAAGCTAATCCTTGAGGAAAATTTGAACATGGCAACCCTAAGCCCATAATGAAAATTGGTTAAATGACCTTCTCTAACAATAGGAGCGTAATCCCCATATACGATTAAATATCATAACAACATCCCAATAACTGAGTTGAAACAGACGTATTAATGGGAAGTTAAGGACACACATTATGAAAGTAACAGTCACAAGGGGCAACGAATACGAGAAATATGAACTCTATTAAATAGTTCAGAAAATGGGATATAAAGGAGTTTTTTTGGGAGAGAAAAAATTACACACGAGGGGAAGCCAGAAGAGTGAGAAAAGCTTTTTTTTTTTCCTAAAATTCTCAAAAGAAACCCAATTACTTACTTGAGCATTGAAGGATATTCACCTGAAAAAACATCTGGTGATCTCTGACAGTGTTTTGTAAGTACAAGTTGGAAGACAACATATATTTTCTGAATCAAAGAAATTTAAGCGTCAGCAAAGAGATCTGCTTGAGGTAAAGGTGACCAATTTTAGCATCAGCATTTTGGCACTATCTGTGGAAAATTGAGCAAAAATTTAATTCTACCGAAGCAATACCATATAAATGAACATAAAGGGTAACATTTCACGAGAGTCAGGCCTTAAAAAGCCAATACATTGAGTGTTTTAATGATATAATTAGGGCACAAGGCTTGATAGAGATGCAAAGATGTAGGGTTTTTCCACAGTCTTTGGAGGAGTGAACACGTAAATGGTATCACAGTTGTCATAAGGAAGTGTATATAGTTTTGAACAGATGTGCACAGAGTTCAAAGAGCAGTTATGTGGGGCAGTAGCCTCTAAAGATGATATGATGGAGCTGATGGGGATAAAAAATCGAGAGGATGAGTCTCTTTGGGAATTTATTAAAAGTTATCACTGGACGATTCTTGATCTTAGTGAATTCAACTACCTACAAGCGTTGAGATGGCTTAAGAAAGGTGTAAAGATAGTGACACCTTAGTATAACTTGAAGAGTCTATAATTTGCTCATATTCTACTGCATATTAGCAGGTAAAGAGAGATATAGAGATTGATGAGGAAAAAGAAGTAAGGGTGAAACTAGTAGATCGAAGGAATGAGGCGCAAGGAAATGAGAACCCAAAAAGAAGGGGGAATAATTGTACAAGGTCAATGGTCATCATCAATCAGGGGAACAGGTCGCTAAGTGGTGTTGAGTCCTAGAGAGTATATATTTACAAAGGGTAAAATCATCATTTTACACCCTAAGTCTCACTAACATCTTCACCTTTATGTATTTTAAGTCCTTTGATATTTAATTGTACATGTTTATGTGTATTTTTAATACTTTATGCATTTAAGGGGTATTTTAATTATTTTTTCATTAACGAGAAGTCAGATAGTAAAACGGATAGCATTTTTAAATCAGAACAGTTGAAAACCTTAGAAAAGATATAAAGGGTATAATCATAATTTTAAAATTTTAGTGGGCTCTACTGACATGATGTTGAGTGCTGACGTGACATTGACTGCTGATATGTCGTTGACTGATGATGTGGCATTAGCAGATGATGTGGAACAAGTCTATTGGATTGAAAAATGAGCTTACAGTACATGCAATGAACTGAATCATACTTGTTGACTTTTGCATTGACCGATGATGTGGCAAAATATTAGTGGATTGAAAAACGTGCATACTGTAAATTCAATTATATCTTGTTTAGGACCTTCAATTACCAGCATTAGTATCCCACTTTAAAGACTTAGAAAGATAGCTCAAGGAAATCAAAGGTGGTATCTATGAATTCCAATTGAAACTTGAGGTAAATTTAATAAGAGGACGTTTTTAAGTAGGTGTTTGCTTAAACGCATTTTTTTTTACGTTGTGTGTTTTAATTTTCAATGTTTTGTATAACATGTTACTTGATTTCATGGGCTTTATTTTATTTAAGTGTGTTTTGATTTGTTACCCCGGTTAAGTGGTAGATAACGGTACTCCATGACAATCAAAGTCGGTTACTTCCGTTTCCCATAATAACTTATACTCTGAGGAGACGAAATGGATAAAAATACAATTTTGGCAAAGTTTCACAAACGATTTACTTCACTTCCTCAGAATGCTCTCCTTACATTCTATAAAGCTCGAGTCCAAACGCATGCAATTACTTAGGAGAAATAACATTCCCTTTGACATCCGATGGTTAATGAAAGTCAAAGTACGATTGGCAGGTGAGTTACCTCTCAAATTTATTGCATATATGCTTGGTTGTGGTAAAGGATACGACTCAAGAAAACGAAGAGCTCGACGACTTCCAGTTGCTTGTCATAAATGTGCCAAAATGGAATGCTAGAAAAAGTCATGTAGTTTAGGAATGGTGTTTGATAGGAGGGAAGACAAGATTCAATTCATTAGGGATGGCTTGAATAAAGAGTCATTGGATAATATCCTTTTATCTCTTTTAATGCATCCCAGTGAATACGTACAAAGAGCAATTCTCCAATTATGGCCATTATTCCAGAAAGAACATGTAAGATATAGTCTCAAAAATCTGACTATAAATAACCCTGTTTGCCAGTTAATAAGAAAACTATATGGGAAGCCTATCCTAGACCCATAGAGGGCGTTCAAGCCGTTTCTAGACATAAAACCAGAGGAAGATGTGAGCCACATTCACAACTACTAGTATATATCCTTTTTATTTACTGTTATTTTATCATTTGCATTATTATTTTATCTTTTCCTGTTGTTCACGTTTTGCTTTTGACTTTAAAGCCACAAACTTTACGCGTCATTTGAAAAACGCAAAACTTTTTTTACAGCTGTGTGAAAATATAAAAAGTTTGTGGAGGTAGCCATAAATTTTGGTCGAGTCCTAGTAGAGAGAAAAGTACACTTAGTATATAGAGGAGGTGATCGAAGGTTATCAAATCTTATTGTAGAAGCTGCCTACAATAGAGGCAACCATGTCCTAAACATCATTCCGAAAGCCTTAATTGAAGAGTAGCTAGTTGTCTCCACCATATAGGGAAGACTATTTGAAATGCTACAATATGCTGAAGCTTTTATTTTCTTCCCAGGAGATCTTGCAACTTTAGAGGCATTATTTACATTTGCATCTTGGACCAATTTGAACATTTATAAAAAATCCATTGGTTTGTTAAATGTTCATAACTTTTATGATGGCTTACTTACATTTCTTAACCTTGCAATAAAAAATCATTTCATTCATTTCACAATAAAAAATTTTTTATTTGTGCCCCTACTGCTAACGAGTTACTTGATCTTTTACAAGCTTATAGACTAGAGCCAGATCATAGGACCTCTTCATTAGATTAGTCAACTGATGATGGTAAAAGCAGCAGTAAGAAGCATAAATTAGATTTAACTTTCTATCTATAAATGTTTTATTTCATTTTGTGTTGCAGTACTCAGGTGAAGTCTTTTAAACCCTACTTCTTTCTTTAAAATATTGAGGATAATGTTTCATTCTGGTTGGGGGGAAAAAGTAGTCGATGATTGTGAAATGTCTTAATCTTGGAGAAGCTTTTACTAATTTTTATTATAGGAACTAACTTTGGCTTAAATTTTGAGTTGAAGATGACTGAATATGGAGTTTAGTGACTCTAAAAACGCATCTTCTTAGTCTTGGAGTTAAAAAAATAAAAAAATAAAAAAAATAAATTAAAAAAATTAGACATTTTATGTGATCTTTTGACATTGGATGACATGATGACTTTCAAATTCTTGTATTTTTATTACCTTTGGCCTTGAGTTATGTTACATCATATTTGCTACTTTGCATGCTGATGTTGATGACAAATATGAATTGAGCAAGCTGACGAGTAAAATTGGTTATGTTACTTGAAGAAATGCACATGTCCTAATAAATTCTGAGTGAGTTTTTGAGCCTATCATTTTTCTTGGAGAGTAACCATTTTTGCCCATTCTTCATACAACTTAGCAATTTACTATACCTGATCTCTATATTTTCCTTTGAATCAAATATTTAAAAAAAATATTTTTTTTTTGTTACTACATCTAAAAGTCTATCAAGCTAGTAAATATGGAGAACTATTTAGAGCCCTAAAAGATGATGGAAAGGTCATCTTTGACCTGCTTGAGCCTTTTTTAGCTATCATTTTTGTAAAATATCCAAAGTTAGCCCTTTTGAGCCTAAATAAAATAAATTAAAAAAATTATTTTCTTTGTTAACTTATCGTCCTGTTTTACTCTAATTTAGAGTAGTACCCTACGTTTTATGTATTCCATCACCAACTCATATTTGAGAAAATTTTAGATGATTATTTAAAAAAATTTGGTGCTATATATATATATATATATATATATATATATATATATATATATATATATATATATATATATATATATATGAAAGAGGAAAATGATGTGCAATTGATAAAAAAAAGAAAAAAAATATAATAATAATAATAATAATAATAATAATAATAATAATAATAATAATAATAATAATAATAAATGAATTGTAACTTATAATTTCCAAAAGATCTCTATTTTGTTTCTCAAACAATACTTTATTTTTTATATTGTCCCTTCTTTGTTAACTATATCCTTAACGTACATTACATTCTAATGAAAGTCCTTCTTGATTTTAGGCATCTATAGTCTGAAGTAGAAGCTAGTAATAAGGACTAAATGATGTAGTGATACATTTAAAAAAAACAAGTTGTTGGTTTGACTATCGTTTCATTTAATTTGGTGTCATATTATATTATAAGCTGTGGGCATTATCTTGTTGAGAGTGTATGATATTGCCATTCATTAATTTATCTCATGTTATCATTTTTAGAGTGACTGTTTTTTTTTAGGTTTATTTTTTTTTAGAGTGTCAATTTAACCTGTGAGATTTTGGGATTGACATGTCACACTTGAAAGTAGCTTAATTAATGTAACTTTGATAATCAATCAGCTTGTATTTGTTTGCGTGACTGACTCATGTGAATAGTTGATGTGGGAGTAATATCTCTTTAGGCTAGAGATAATGCTTATACTTTTATTTGATTATTATCATTAATCTAAATAAATAAGTAAATATAATTGCCTTTTTTAAAAAAAAAAATTGGTTGAATTCTTTCATCGCTTAATTTGCTAGGGATTAACAATAAGCTGGTTGGGGAGTGTGTTGAGTCTTAGAGAGTATATGTTTACAAAAGGTAAAATCATCATTTTACATTCCAAGTCTTACTAATATCTCTATCTTTATGTATTTGAAGTTCCTTAATATTTAATTGTATATGTTTATGTGTATTTTTAATACTTTATGTATTTCAGGGGTATTTTAGTCATTTCTCTATGAACGAGAAGTCGGATAGCAAAGCGGATAGCATTTTTGAACTCAGAACAGTTGAAAACCTTAGCAAAGACATAAAGAGTAAAATCGTTGACTGATGATGTGACATTAACGGATGATGTAGCTGAAGTCTATTGGACCAAAAAATAATCTTACATTACATGCAATGCACTGAATTATATATGTTGACTTTTGCATTGACCGATGATGTGGCAGAATATTAGTGGACTGAAAAACGTGCATATCATACATGCATATACACGGAATGATAGCCTTGGTGACGTGTTCCAACCAATCAAGTGCCACGTGGTGCAATTCTGGGCGTTCGAATTATTTTCATTCGATGGCCATGATTCACTCATTGTATCTATAAATAAGGAGCTTCCCCCCTAATTTGACATATCTGAATTCATTTTGGGATTTTCTGAAATTCCTTCTCCATCTTGTATTTTCTTTGTATTTTGATAAAATTACTATTTTACCTCTAGTTATAAAATAAGTAGTTAATTTATTTCCAAGCTTAGGTTAAAGGTGAATGGGCTTAATTTTGTAAGTTTATTTTCACTTCATGTAATTTATTTAAATTGTTTTGATTTATCATAGACAAATAATAATAATTTTGTCTAAATATTGCACTGGTATACACGCTCCTTGGCATTGTAAGTACTTTACTAGATTTATTAGCAAAAAACCTCCCTCTAATTTATGCGGTAGGTCTTGACCCATTGTTGACATAAAATTCATCGAGGTTAATTAGTGGATAGTCTTACAACCTTGTCGACAGTTACATTATTATTACCTCGCACAACGTATTCTTGATACCACATTTAATATTAGATTATTCTTCCTGACACAATGAGCGCTTGATGTTAATTTATTATAGTTAGGTTTATCAGGAGTGGAAATATCCCCTAATTAATTAATTGGAATTAAAAAAGAAACATTAAGTACATGGTGAAATATTGAGTGTGAATCATAAGACCCAAGTACTTTATTCCATTGATCAGTTCCCAATTTAGTCCCACTATTTTAATTTCAATCTTAGGATAAAATAAACTAAGAAATTTTACAACAAGCACATTAAATATTAAAAATTAATATTAACTTGACATATTTGAAAATTCACCTTCTCGTGAGATCGATACTCATCACCATTAATCTATACTTCAATAGATTTGTACGCTTGTGAGTTCAATAAAATTTGCACAACAAGTGACTCCCTACCAACATTATCAGAGACTACCTCAACTTTGGGTTGGTCGCACATCATACCACAGATCCCCAAGTAGAGACTGGCAAGATCACCACTAACTCTATAATAACCCATATAACAACATCTCAATAAACCAGCAATCCCAAAACTTTGAAATAGTTGTCTGTCTATCGCTCCCACCAGTAAATAATTTTCATAGGGACAAGACCATATTTATGATCAATTAGAGTCTTGCTTATAGGCAGTACACTCATTTAAAGATTCTATAAGAAGAGTTATTTTATATCATAAGAGAGCGAGATTTGTTGTACCCCCCACCACCAATGTCCAAAGCAGCGAACAAGAGGGATACGAGCAGGTTCTATAAATTTTATGACGATCATGGTTATACAACATCTCATTATCGTGATATCAAAAACCAGGCAGAAGATCTAATGAGAAATCGATACCTGGATGAGTTTATTAATGGGGGACACCTGGTGATAGATCAGTAATATATTGAAGATGACTAAGTTAGGGGGTGGATCGGGAACTACCTAGTATGAGACTAATAGTAGGAAGCCCAATTATAGAGGGAAATTTGAACAGAGTCATAAAGATTTATAGCAGGTATGGAGAAACTAGTCAAGAGATTTTGTTTAATATGCCGACCATAAAAAAAGTAAGTACTAGATAGGTTCTGATTATATGGACGGAGGAGGATAAAGAAGGAATTCTATATCCCTATGAGGATGTCTTGGTTATAAAATAAAGATTAATGTTGCAAGCGGTAATCTCAATAGAATTATTGTGAATTCAGGAAGCTCGGTGGATATTCTCTTCAAATCAACTCTGGACGATATGAGAATTATGGATGTGAGGCTTGAGTATACAAATAATTTCTTAAAGTGATTCGAAGAAGGAAGGTTGACATCCCTAAAGATTATAAGTCTGCCGATTACTATAGGTATGAGACTTTTTTTGAAGAATATGATGCTAGATTTTATAGTAATGGAAGAAATCAACCCGTACCAGATAGTATTAGGAAGGCTATTTATGAGAATCAGTCAATCAGTAATGTTAACTTATTACTTAGCACTCAAATGCCAAAGGAATAGCGCTATAGGAGTTATAAAAAGAGACTAGAGAGTAGTGAGGTGCTTATATGCAACGACGGCTAAGGAAGCTATACAAGTGACATCATTATATGTTAGGGGAGATTCGAAAAAAAAGAAGGCAAGAACTTGTTGAAGAATTGGAAGAATTTTAGATAAGAGCAGGTGACCATGAAAAGAAAGTAAAGATTGGGTCAAGTATAGATGAAGATTTGAGGAGGAATCTGGTTAGGTGTTTTTTAGCACATGCGGATGTGTTTGCCTGGTCCTATAATGATATGTCATGGATTGATTTGAAAGTGGTATGTCGCAGGTTGGCAGCTAGTAAGGAGGTGAAGCTAGTAAAACAAAAGATGTGATGTTTCAACAAGAGAGATATGACACCATAAATAGCGAAATGGAAAAGTTATTGTGGGTAGGATTCATCAAGAAAGTCGATTGTCCTGAATGGATCTCAAATATACTTTTAATTAAGAAGGTAAATGGAAAATGGAAGATGAGCTTGGATTTTACAGATTTGAACAAAGTTTGACTTATAGACAACTTCTCGCTATCCAAAATAGACCAGCTAGTTGATTCCATAGATGGGCATGACCAGCTCAACTTTATGGAGGAGTTCTCTAGTTATAATCAAATCCACATGTCTAAAGAAGATGAAGAGTACATAACCTTTGTCACCAATCAAGGCCTATTATACTACAGAGTCATGTTCTTTGGCCTAAAAAATACTAGTACAATATATTAGAGGTTGGTAAACAAGATTTTTAAGCCTCTGACCAGTCGAACAATGGAAGTACATATAGATGACATGATCACAAAGCCCAAGAATACAACTAGCAAACTTTCACACTCCTGAGAGAGTAAAAAATAAAGCTCAATATAGAAAAGGGTGTTTTTGGGGTAAGCTTAGGAAAATTTCTAGGTTTATGGTTATCCATAGGGGAATCAAAGCAAACTCAGAGAAGATAAAGGCTGTTATATAAATAAAGTTACCTCGTATTTTGAAGGAAATACAAAGTCTCACAGCTAAATTAATAGCTTTAATATATTCATTTCCTTTGCAACGGATAAGTGCCATGTCTTCTTTTAGGTAATGAAAGAAGGTAGAATAAATACCAGAACATGAGGAGGCATTTCAACAACTGAAGGCTTATTTGCTTGAAGCCTCGCTATTATCAACCCCGGGAGCAAAAGATGTATTACATTTATATTTGGCTATATTATGGTAGATTACTAGTTCGGTCTTGGTAGGGGAAGAATTGGGAGTTCAACACCCTTTGTATTACATAAGTAAGGCCCTGCTTGAAACTAAAACCAGATATTCGCAGATAGAAAAGTGGACACTCACTCTAGTTATCGCTGCTCGAAAATTAAGGCCTTATTTTTAAGCACATTCGATAATTGTGTTGACAAACGAACCACTTAGGCAAGTCTTACACAAACCAGAAACTTCTTGTCGACTAGTGAAGTGGTCAGTAGAACTAAGCAAGTTCGACATTACTTATTAACCTTAAATAGCAATTAAAGCTCAGGCTCTAGCAGATTTTGTTGTTGAATGTACAGAAATATATAAGGATGTGGATAGCGTATAGATGATGGAAGAAGATGGTCCTAAGAAAGTGTGGACTATCACAGTTGGCGGATAAAGTGGAGAGTAAGGGGCAGGAGTAGGAGTAGGAGTAGGAGTAAGAGTGATCTTACTTAGCCCCGAAGGCGTAGAGATTCCCTATGCAGTAAAACTTGAGTTTAAAGCTACTAACAACCAAGCTGAATATGAAGCCTTCATTGCTAGGCTGAGGCTGGCATTAATGTTGAAGGCAGAGTAAGTGAAGGTTTAAACAGATTCACAGCTAATAGCGAACCACCTCAATAAAATCTTCCAAGTAAGAGCGTAAAAGATGGAGGCTTACCTGTGTAAGACAAAGCAATTGATTGGCCAATTTTGAGTAGTGGAAGTAGAGCAGATTTTCAGAATAAAGAATTTTTGAGCATACATACTGACAAGAATAGCTGCAGTATCAGATTCAAAAATGCCTAAATCAAGTCCTATAGAAATCAAAATCAGTTTAAGTATCGAATAAAGATAGAGGTGGTGAGTGTAACTATGGTAGGCACAAGGATGGATCCAATGATTTCCTACATTAAAAAAAGGAAGTTGAGATGCAAACAATAAGATGTACACTGATTGATGGGGTGTTGTATAGACAAAGGTATACTACACCATTATTACGCTATCTGAAAGAAAATGAAGCAGATTATGTGCTTAAGGAGATACATGTTCCATAATTCGATTGCAAAGTCTTTAGCTTTTAAAGTCCTCAAACAAGAGTATTTCTGGCCTAAGATGTATTAGAATGCACAAGAAAAGACCAGAAGTCGTAAAAGCTATAAGAGCTTCACTAACTTCCTAACGCAACCACCAGAAAAACTCATTGTCATGAATTCGCCATGGCCATTTACCCAATAAGGAATTAATTTGATCGGGCCACTACCTAAGGAATGAGCATTTGTAACTCATGCAGTGGTTATAATAGATTATTTTATAAAGTGGATTGAAGTAGAAGCCCTGAGACAAGACAACTAACTTCATTTAGAGGAATGTGATATACAGATTATGATTCATTTATACCCTAGTGACTAATAATAGGAAGTAGTTTGACAAAAACAATTTTAGGGATTTCTGTACGAACATGGGCATAGAGTTCAAGTCCTATCATTCGACGCATCTGCAATAAACTGGATAGCTAATAAAACCTAAAGAGGCTATTGAAAACTAGATTGGGTAAAAAGAAGAGAGGTTGAGTTGCTAAACTGTCTGGTGTGCTATGGGCCTATAGAACCTTGCACAAAACCACCACAGGGGAAACATCATTTGCCTTAGCATTTGGGCAGGAAGTTGTTATCCCGGCAGAAATTGGGATGGGCACACATCGGACAGGCTATTTTAATAAAGAACAGAATAATGATTAGATTTACATGAATCTTAATATATTAGAAGAAAATAGGGAGAAATCATCGAAGAAGATAGCTAAATGTTAATAAAAGGTGGCTCGCTATTACAACCAAAATGTATGTGTCCAGCAATTTAGAATGAGAGATTGGGTGCTTAGAAAAGTAAACCAAGGCACTTGGAATCCAAACCAGGGAGTGCTAGGTCTAAATTGGGAAGGTCCTTACAGGGTTCTGCAAGTGGATGGTCTAGAAGCATACAAGTTAGCTTATCGAGATGGACGGAAAGTCAAGAGACCTTAAAATGAAGAGCATTTGAAGAAGTATTTCTAGTAAGCTTTCTTGTAAAATTATGTTGCTTCAGTTGATGAATTTAATTTCTTAGAATTTAAAGCTGTAATGAATTGATCATGAATGGAAAAGCAGCGAAGTATATTTTCAATTTCATTTAAGCCTCTAAAAATATGTTAAGGCAAATAAAATAGCTGTAAGTCTCAAAGCCTGCTCGATGTGAGATAAAAAGTCGAGGTTTGCCAAAACTAATTTGAGTAAATTTAAGCTCTTAAGAAATATTTAAAGGCAAATATAATGGGTTCAAGTCTCAAACATGCTCGAGGCGAGACAAAAGGGCAAAGTTCGCCAAAATCAATTCGAGCAAATTTAAGCTTTTATAAATAAATAAAGATAAATAAAATGGTTCAAGTCTCAAAGCTTGCTCGAAATGAGACAAAAGACCAAAGTCCACTAAAACCCATTTGAGCATAATTAAATTCTAAAAATACGCTCAGGCAAAAGTAAATGCAAAAGATCTCAAACTAGCTCGTGGAGAGACAAAAGTCAAAATTTACCAAAATGTATTCAAGCAAATTCAAGCTCTTAAAGTATGTCAAGTCAAATATGAAGGCTTAGAGCCTAGAAGCCTGAAAGAGGTGAGACAAAAGTCAAAGTTTGCCAAAATTCATTCGAGCAGGTTCAATCTCTGAAAATATGCCAACAAATATATAAATGCTTATAATCTGGAAGCCTGAACGAGGTGAGACAAAAGTCAAAGTTTGTCAAAATTCAATCGAGCAGATTCAAGACCTTAAAATATGCTAAGACAAATATAAAGGCTTAAAGTTTGGAAGCTTGATTAAGGTGAGACAAAATATTTTGAATTGAAAATAGCCGATAATGCAACGGCTAGCTGACAACAGTAAACAGCGAACCAACTATTTAAATTATGGCTTAACGTTACCTTACTCATGTCAAAACGGTGATCCGACAACAAGTTAATGGCAAACCATTAAGACTCAAAAAGTCTATAACGGCTAATTTTCAGCTCCTACTATAAAAATACTCAGTTAGATTCAAATAATACGAATCTCAAGAGTTGTATTTGAGCTTGCTACTAAGTATAGAATTGTTTTTGAGCTTAAACTTGTAATCATTTTGTTGAACCACACTTTGGACTTTCAATTGTAAACACATATTATGTGTGCAAGGAAATCTTTTGTAATCTTTATTGTAAAATCATAGTTGAGTGATTGTAAATGCTGGGAAACACTTGGGTTAAGAGAATTAAGATAATCTCTTGTTGTAAAGGTTGATTGACACATTAGAAGTCAATTGTAAGCGTTGTTGAAGCCTTAGCGACTCACTTAGTAAAATCCTTAAGCTTGGTGAGCTTGGAGGTCTAAAAGTAGATATGGTTGGCTGAACCATGTAAAAATCCTCGTATTTACATTTCTATTTCCCTTACTCTTTTATACTTACTGCACTTTAAATTTGAGTATTTCAAGTTTATTTGTCTTATTGAGATTGCATTAAGTTTTAATTTAGCAATATTTTTAGAAACCTAATTCACTCACCTTCTTGGATTACTTAATTAGTATTTCAGAAATCTTGGCTTAAAGCTTTGCCAATTATTCCTTTTTCTGCCCCAAATCCTTCCTCAAACTTTGATTTTCAGCCTTAAATCTCTTGTCATAGTTGGAGACTCTTGATTTGAAAGCAGTTGATGAGATAATAAGTTGGCATGCGAAACACTAAAAGGATTTAGCTAATTCATTAAGGCTACGAGCATCTAATTCTGTAAAATAATCCTCTTGTACATGCTTTGTAAACTTCTTGACATAGAGAATCACAAAATCAGCTTTTTCTCTCAGTCGAGACGATTGAGTCCTAGCACTAATTGGAATAAAAGTAGCAAAATCTTTTGAGAAGGTTTTATCGACCTCATTCTCACCTTCTGATGGAGGAGGAGGAGGAAGAATCTTAATAGAGGAAGCAATTTAATCTATTCTTGGGCTCTTTGGTGGTACAGTAGAGTTGGTCGGAGTGTCGATGGTGCTAGAATGCTTTTTTAATCTAACAAGAATGCTGCTACTTATCTATTCTCCTTTAGACACTAGACCAAACTCGACCAAGTTTCTCAAAGTCAGTAATTCTTTACATAGGCTGGCGTTGTCCACGGCAAAGTCTATGTGCAAGTTCCTCCCTAATTTTATAATAGTAAGATACATTTTAGAAAACTAAAAAGGTAGAAAAATGAAATGAGAAGAGATGAAGTAAAGAATCAAACAAGAAAAATGTTATAAGTAGCAAATGACCTGGAGTGTATTAAACTTTTAAATTATAAATAGCTTAGATTAAATTTTACTTTCCTAAAAATTAATAGTCTTTATGGGTTCGACCTTATTATTCATAATCTATATTTCAATAGATTCGTGCACTTACGAGTACATTAAAATTTACACAACAAGTTTTTGGGACCGTTGTCAGGGATTGTTTTGGAAAGTCTGTTTGATTTAGGTTGATTTCATTTTTTTCTTTAGTTATATAGTTTAGGTTTTTCAATATATATATATATATATATATATATATATATATATATATATATATATATATTTGTTAGTTTGCAATAAATTTTAGTTAGACTTTGATTTTATTTAATTTTTATTGCTTTTAAATTTTGGGTGTTTGTTTTTATTTAGAATTATTTTATTTTATTATTATTATCTATTTCTTTTAATTATCTTTACTTTTGTTAGTGTTTAGTGTCCTTTAATTTCTTTCTTTCTTTATTTTTATTATTATTATTTTTTACAATTTCTATTCATAGTCAACATAAATTAATTTAGGAGTAAGGCATATTACATGTTTGAATTTTCTAAATATCTCCCTAGTAGTTAGTTTCTATAACAACTTATTATGTTAATTTCTCATTCTTTTTATTTTATTTTATTTTATTCGTTCTTATGTGATTGCATGCATGGTCGTAGATCTTTATTGTGTGACTTAGAACTAATAGATAGTAAAATTGAGAGGACTTTCCATCAAAGAAAGAAAACTACTTTAAAAGAAAAAGAAGGTAACGAAATTAAGAAAAATATAATTGAAGATAAAATGGATAAGAACCACAAGAAAGACCTTTTAAAGATTATTTTAGTCCATAACCTAATCTAGGCACCTCATGCATTCAATATCCATATGTTGCTGCTAGAAGTTTTGAAATAAAGCCTAATGTTCTTAATTGTCTCCCATCTTTTTATGGTTTAGATAATGAAGATCCCCATAATCATTTGAATAATTTTGATGCAGTGTATCAAACTTTCAAATATGAAAACTTTTCTGTTGATGATGTTAAACTTCATTTTTTTTCCATTCTCATTGAAAGATAAAGCTAGATCATGGTCTACGCATTGATATCTAATAGCATTACATCTTAGGAAAGAATCGTTGAGAAATTTTTAAATAAATATTTTCCTGTCCATGAGACTAATGCTATTCACAGAGAGATTTCAGAGTTTGCATAAAAAGAGGATGAACAATTCTTTGAAGCATGGGAGAGATTTAATGGCTTACTCTTAAAGTGTCCTCATTATGGGTTTGAAAAATGGCACCAATGCTAATATTTTCTAGAAGGATTATTGCCACATATTCAAGAGTGATTGATGGCCATTAGTAGAGGTGAACTTATGTCCAAGAGTGCTACAAAAATTTAGGATTTTTTTCTAGAGACAAGCAGATAATTCTTAGTAGAGGAGTCAATCTTCAAGGACTAATAGAAAAATAGGAGGGTTAAATGATGTCTAAAATGGTGAATCTAGTTCTAAAATTAAAGAGGTTAAAGCCATGGTAAAAGGACTTTCCCGTCAGTTTGCCTTATTTGCAGGTGTTAATCCTATTACACCACTAACTCCATTAACATGCTGAGAAGACAGCCTGCACATAATTTCTATTCCAACACTTACAATCTAGGATAGAGAGATCACTCTAACTTTTCATGGTCACAAGGTTTTCAATAGAATGAGACAACATCTCAATTTCCTCAAGCTCCTCGGCCTACCTTTAGACAATTTAACTAGAATTTTTCACAGCTTAAACCATAGGAAGAAGCAACTCAAAAGCTATCAAAATCCACAGAAGATGCTATGTTAGAATTGAGGAATGAGGTCAGAACTATCCAGAATTCTCAAGCACAACAAATGCAATCCATGTCTAACCTTGAGAGGATGACGAGACAATTAGCTTTATCAGTTCATAATATAGCAACGACCATAGAAAAAAGGAAAATTTCCAAGCCAACTAATTCATAATCCCAAAAGAGTATATGAAGTTAGGTCAAGTTCAAGCCATTAGCATGAGGAAGCAAAACCTATTATGACCTTGAAAAAAGAAAAATTATTTGACAACAAGGTGAAGGCTTCAACAAGAAATACATTTGAACCTGTTTCTTCTAACCCAATTCTATTATAAGACTCATCATCAAGTGATCCAGAAGAAAACAGCTTATCACCTTATATTCCTAAGGCTCTGTTTCCTTAAAGATTAGCAAAGGTAAATAAAGGTAATTCAATATGTAAGATTATAGAAATTTTCAAGCAGGTAAGTATAAACATCCCTTTGCTTGATGCTATCTTTCTTATGCAAAGTATTTAAAGTATTTATGCACTAAAAAAAGAAATTTGCATGTTACCGAGAAAGTATTTCTAATGGAACAAACTAGCAGTCTACTTAAATGTAAAATGCCAGTAAAATTTTAGGATCTAGGTTCCCCTAATATTTCATGTATTATAAGGAACCAATTATTTGATAAAGCATTATTAGATTTAGGAGTTAGTATTAATCTCTTGCCATATTCTATTTACATGCAGCTTGGGCTAAGTGAATTAAAATCAACTTATATTATTTTGTAACTTGCTGACAGGTCAATGAAAATACCTCATGGTATTGTTGAGGATCTGTTGATACAGATTGAAAAATTTTATTATTATTGATACTCAGCCTGTGCAAATTCTAAGAAACACATCCTAGTTATTTTAGGACGTTTTTTTTTAGCTACAGCTGATGCTCTTATTAATTGCAGGAATGGAAATATGCAATTATCATTTGGTAACATGAGCATGGAATTGAATATTTTTAATGTTACTAAGCAGCCACATGAAGAAGACGAATTTGTTGAAGTAGATTTGATAGAGGCATTAGTAGAAGATTCATTTATTTTTAACCACAGTGATGATCCATTAAAGACTTGTTTAACTCACTCTAGTTTATCTTCTAATGATGATAATGGAATTACAGAAGTCAATACCTTACTTGATGCAACTCCAACTATGGACACAATTAAATGGAAGACAAAGCGAGAACCACTACTTCCTTATGAGAGGAAAATTAGCACATCTCTAGAGACACCACCAAAATTGGAACTTAAAGCACTACCCCACACTCTGGAATATGTATTCTTAAGATAGTCAAAGGCCCTACCGATTATTATTTCGCCTTTCTTTGATTTTAGCAAAAAAATAAGTTGTTAACTATTCTAAAAGAGCACAAAGAGACAATATGGTGGACCATTGTTGATATTAAAGTTACTAATTCAGTAGATTGCATGCAACATATTCATCTAGAAAAAAATGTTAAGTCAATTAGAGAGATGCAACATAGGTTAAATTCTTGCATGAAAGAGGTAGTAAGAGCTGAAATGATAAAATTGTTAGACGCAGGAATCATTTATCCTATTTCAGATAGCTCTTAATTAGCCCTGCGCAAGTTTTTTTTAAGAAATATAGTGTTACAGTAGTTACTAATGCTAATAATGAATTAATTCCTACTAGACTAACTACAGGTTGGCGTGTTTGCATTGATTATAGAAAATTGAATTCATTCACAAGAAAAGATCGTTTTCCTTTACCTTTTATTGATCAAATGCTTAATAGACTTGTAGGTCGTGATTTTTACTATTTTCTAGATGGATATTCAAGTTATAATCAAATTCTTGTAGCTCTAGAGGATCAAGAAAAAACTACTTTTACTTGCCTTTTCGGAACTTTTACATATAGGAGAATGTTATTTGGTTTATATAATGCACCTGCTACCTTTCAAAGATGCATGTTTAGTATTTTTTTCTGATATAGTTGAGAGATTTCTTAAAGTGTTCGTGGATGATTTTTCTATTTATGAAGATTCTTTTTATGAATGTCTGCATCACTTAACATTAGTTTTGCAGAGATGTAAATAAAAGAACCTGGTTCTAAATTGAAAAAAATGTCATTTCATGGTAAAATGAGGTATTGTTCTTGGTTATATAATTTCTAGTAAAGGTATAGAAGTTGAAAAAGCAAAAGTGGATTTAATTTCTAATCTTCCTCTTTCCAAATCCGTAAAAGAAGTAAGGTCTTTCCTTAGTCATTCTGGTTTTTATAAAAGATTTATTAAAGATTTTAGTAACATTTCTAGACCCTTATGCAATTTACTTGTTAAGGATGTATATTTTATCTTTGATGATTTTTGTCTTAAGGCGTTTGAAAAACTTAAGAAATAGTTGACTACCTCTCCTATCACTTAGCCATCTAATTGGGACTTACCTTTTGAAATTATGTGTGATGCATCTGATTATGCCAGAGGAACAGTTTTAAGACAAAGATGAGATTCTTTGCCTTATGTTATTTATTATGCTAATATGAAACTCAATAATGCACAGATGAAATTCAATGATACACAGTTGAATTATTCAACTATAGAAAAAGAAATGCTAGCAGTGGTGTTTGCATTGGTTAAATTTAGATCTTATCTTATAGGTTGTAAACTAATTATTTTTACTGATCATGCTTCTTTGAAATATTTACTTACTAAAAAAGATGCTAAGGCCAGATTGATTCGTTGAATGTTACTTTTGTAGGAATTTGACATTAAATTTAAAGATAAAAAGATCTAAAAATGTTGTAGCAGATTATTTGTCTCGCCTTGATCTTAAATTTATTCCAGAATCTTTACCTTTAAATAAGTTTTTCCTAGATGAGCAACTTATGAGTGTAAATGTTTTACCATGGTTTGCTAATATAGTTAATTATCTTGCCACAGGTCAAATCCCAGAACACTGGTCCAAGCAAAATAAAACAAAATTCTTAGCCGAAGTGAAGAATTTCTTTTGGGATGATCCTTATTTATTTACATATTATGTTAATTAGACTATTAGGATATGTGTTTTAGAGAATGAATTCCGAAGTGTTACCTCTTTTTGCCATGAACAAACTTGTGGAGGCCATTTTAGCGCTAAAAAGATAGCTACAAAAATTTTACGATGTGGTTTTTATTAGCCTACTCTTTTTCATGATGCTTATGTTTTTTGTTCTTAGTGTTGTAGCTGCCAATGCATGGGTAGCATTTCAAAGAGACATATAATGCCACTCAATCCCATTCTTCTTGTTAATATCTTTAATGTGTGAGGTACTGACTTCATGGGACCTTTTCCTCATCCTTTTGGTTATCAATACATATTAGTTGCAGTTGACTATGTGTCGAAGTGGGTAGAAGCTATTCCATGCAAAACAAATGATCATAGGGTTGTAGTGAAATTCTTGAAAAGTAATATCTTATCTCATTTTGGCTTCCCTAGAACAATAATTAGTGATGGTAGTACCTATTTTTGCAATAGATCTTTCAAAACCCTTTTGGACAAATATTCCATTACATACAAGGTTGCCACCCCATACCATCCACAAACTAGCAGTCAAATAGAGATTTCTAATCAAAAAATCAAGCAAATTTTAGAAAAAACAGTTATAGACTTGTGTATGGAAAAGCATGTCATCTACGAGTGGAGTTGGAGCATCGTGCATATTGGGCTATTAAGAAATTCAATTTTAACATGCAACAGGCTGGTTCTAAGAGAAGATTGTAGCTAGCAAAACTTGAAGAGCTAAGGAATGATGCTTATGAGAATGTCCAGATTTACAAGCAATAAATGAAAGTCTTTTATGACAAGTACATTTTAAGAAAATCCTTTATACCAGGTTAGAAAGTGCTTTTATATAATTCTCGATTGCATCTCTTTCCAGTTAAGTTATGTTTTTTATGGTTTGTTCCTTTTATAGTTCACACTGTTTTCCTTTATGGCATTATTGAGATAGAAAATCTAAAGAACGGTGACATATTTAAAGTTAATGGGCAAAGATTGAAACCATATTTGGATTTGCCACAGAATCAAGAGGAGGAGATAGATTTAAGGGATTCTATTTATTCTAACTAAGTCTTTGTTATGTTATAAAGTTTATTGTTTTTAGTATTTATTTTATTTATAGTTTCTTTTATAATAATATGCTTATTTTGTTTTTTTTTTTTTATTTTAATTTTTTAGTTTTTGTATAAACGTCATCCGGGTGTGCTCCCACTAACTTATTTTCTCATTTTTATCATTAATTAGTATTTGTGCATCTGCATTTATGAGTGAATATTAGAAACATTGAGGACAATGTTTAAAATAGGTTTAGGGGTGAGGTGTCTAAAAAATAATAAAAATAATAAATTAAAAAATAAACAAAATAAAAAAAAAACTTTAAGGTATTTTATGTGATCTTTTGACATTGGATACCATGATGCCTTTTAAATTTTAGTATTTGTATTTTTTTTGCTTTAAGTTATGTTACATCATGTTTGCTACTTTGCATGTTGATGTTGGTGACACGTGCGAATTGAAAAATTTGATGAGTGAGATTGATTGAGTTATTTGAAGGAATGTATATGTTACAATAAGCTTTAAGTAAGTTTTTGAGACTATTAGTTTTCTTATAAAGTAACCCTCATTGTCATTTATTTATTTATTTATTTATGCAGCTTAGCAATTTATTATTTTATACACGATCTCTATATTTTTCTTTGAGTCAACCATTAATTAAATTAAAAAAAAAATTGTTACATCTAACTCTATTAAACTAGTATATATAAAAAACTATTTCGATCCCGAAAAAATGATAGAAATGCCATTTTTGATTCGTTTAAGCCTTTTCTAGCTATCCCTATTGTGAAGTATTCATATTTAACCCTTTTGAGCCAATAAAAAAAATATACAAAACATTTTTCTTTGTTAATTTATCATCTTATCCCACTTCAATTTGGAGTATTACCCTATTTTATGTTTTCCATCATTTTTTCATGTTTGAGAAAGTAGGGATCCTTACTCTATTCAGCAAAGTGGTGCAAACTATAAAAAAAGAAAAGGCTAGAAGAAAAAAAGAAAAAGAAACATGTGCAATTGAAAAAAAAAATGTCATAGTAAAAGTCCTTTTTTATTTTAGGGAGCTATAGTCTGAAGTAAAACCTAGTGATATGGACTGAAAATGTGATGAATAAAAATAATATTTTTGGTTGATCATATTTAATTGTTATTACTAAGCTATAGACATTATTCTTTTATCTTAGAGAGTGTGCGATATTATTTTTCCTATTATTTTCTCCTAATTTATGATTATTTGGAGTGACTATAGTTAGTGGGTTTATTATTATTTTTTTTTTTGAGAGTATCACTTTTATTTTACAAGATTTTGGGATTTACATGTCATTCTTGAAAGTTACTTAACTAATGTAGCTTTGATGATTGATCATTTTACATGAGTTTTCTTAACTAATTCGTGTGAGTGGTTAACGTGGGAGTGATATCTCTTTAGGCTGTAGATGATGCTTATATTTTTATTTGATTATTTTTATTAATTTGATTGAAAAAGTGAATGCAAATGCCTTAAGGAAAAAAAAAGAGTCATTATTTTTAATATTTATTTATTGTATTTAGGTTATTCTTGATGATGTTTGTGGGTATCATTGCTGAAACTCTCACGAGACTATAACTCGTCCACTAGGGCCACATAAGGGTTTAAAGGCTTGTTGCATATGCTAAATACAATCACGATTATCTGCGAAAGTGGTCTAGTTAGATTTTTATTTCTTTGTTTTTAATTTTTTTGTTTTGCTCGAGAACTAGCAAAATCTAGGATTGTGGGTATTTGATGGCATGATTTATTTACATATTTTACTCTTTATTATATAATTGGTAATTATTATTATTTGTTATTTTTAATTAATTATATTATTTTATTAAACAGAAAAATAATTGAAGATTAGGAAGTAAAAGTACAATAATGGAAAAGAAATAAAGAATTGAAGATTACAATTTATTCTACAGTAAAAGCTTGCATGTGGAAGCAACTTTCTCTAATTTACAAGAGAAGCAAGGAGATTTATTTTAGGAAAAAAAATTATTACTTTAATTAATTTTTGGAAAGAGCAATTAAGGCGTAAAAGCAATTAAAAAAATGAAAAAGACTTTATTTTGTCAAAGGGTGGCATTAAAATATTAACTTTTTAAAAGGCCAAGCCATTTGGCTTTAGAAAAAGGAACCTAGAAACAGAGGGCATCAAATAAGTCAGCCACTGAGCACTATATAAAAGTCAAAATTTGCAAAAGAGGGCATTAAATATTAATTCGAAGAACAAAATTATAGTAATGAAATTATTCATACATTAAGTTAAAGAAAAATAATTTATACAAAATTATAATAAGTATACAATAATTCATGTATTATTATATATTTTTATTTAGCTTAAGGTATAACTTTAGTTAAGGTTTAGGCATATTGTAACTTACACACATGTTTATACTTTACATTTAATTATTTTATCTATTTTTATATTTAAATACTTTTTCAATTAAAATTAAATTAAAAATATTTGAAAAAAAAGTAAGATTTGACAGATACCTATATAGGTATTTGTTAGATTTTTTACTAATATCAAACCCCCTACAACTTAGTGCGATTTTTAATTTATAATATTAAATCTGCTCGCACCTTCGTTTGCTCGCACTTGAATTTGCAGGTTTACGAATTTGCAAGTTTGTAAATTTGTGGATTTGTGAGTATATTACCATATCTGATGCTATATAACCATCAGCCCGGCATCCGGTCTCTTATTGGGGTCCACATCCTGTGTCACAATTATGTGACAAATTGGAGGCTACAATTGTGGAATCCTTGAAGGATCGAATTCATAGACATTTTGTGACCATCAATCAACATTTCTTTTAAGGAAACAGAAAGGTCGAACATTAAATTTTATGGATTAGGATTTTTTTTTTATTTTTTCTTAGTTTATCATAATTTTTTAAATTTTATAAAAAAAAAAGATTTTGTTGTAAATAAACTAAAAAAAAATTAACTTGACTGTCAATAACTTTAATAACTTATTTTATTGAGATAGAATTAAAAATTAAAAAAAAAAGGTTAGGAGAAGATTCTTCTGCAAAATTTCTCCTTTTGAGTACAATAAAATACACTGCTAAGATAAAGCCCTCAAGCACCGACACAAAATCTCCAAAAATATATCTTAATTTTTTACCTTCGAAGTTTAGGAGGATGAATCTTGAAGGTGAAGCTCCTATAATATGCAACCTAAAAAAAAATAAATAAAATTAGCCATTATCACTACTAAAAAAATACCCTTTAGTGATACTAAAATAGTATTACTAATTACTTTTAGTGACATTTATTAATAGTGTCAGTGATCTGGCAGTCAGAAAAATAGTAACACTTGAATGTGGTGTCAAGGATTACTATTATTATAGTATTACAGATTTTATGACACTATAGTGATAGAAATTACTAATAATTATTACGTGTAAAAAATTCGTATCACTATACTATTATTAATATTGTGACACTATTGTAACACTATTTACAAACAATTATTACATGTCAATGTAAATGCTATGTAGTTTACCTGTAGACTATAGTTTTATACATAAGAAAATATAACTTTCATTGATATAACTAAGGGAATAAGTACAAGATGTGGGGTGGGCAAGTCCTCACCCAAACAATAGGTCCAACAACCTTTGAAGGTAAACTAGCTAAAGTAGTGCTATTACAGCTTCTAGACGTATGTTGAAATATAGCATGATTTAGTCTTTTAAGCCTTCGTTGAACTTCAGAAATGGTCTAAACAATCTCCATCTTACTGCTCTTCTTTCTACAATTAGGCCCCAATTTGCTGCTTCAGCTTCTGCAGATGCTGCACTACCATAAAATCTGGATTTCTTCACAGCAACAACAATAAACTCTCCCTAATGGCAATTCCCACTCAACATATTGATCTTTTGACTTGATGTCTCGCATCCACATTCATTTTAAACCAACTCGCAGGGGCGCCCAACTTGGCTAACAAGAAGACAGGGCGTTGAATTATCTCACCTTTGAGGGCATTAACTCTTTAATACGACTCCACTCGCTACTTGACTCTAGCCAATTCTATCTCGAACATCTCCTTTGTAACAGAGATATGCTCGATGTATGCTACCTTAACAGTTCATGGTTTCAGACCTGCAATCGAACAACAATCAGAGACTATACAATGACAAACAAGGACTCCAAAAAAGAATTAAGCATCCAGTACCTCTGATTCCTAAATGAATGGTAGAAGGAAAAAATGTCAAATCAGCATTATCCCCAACTGCTACCATGAATACAGGCAGCTTAACTTGCTTTAAATAAATTCTTGTGGATTTAAGCATATTCTTCATATATCTCTGGATTAGACTTCAACTGATAATTCAAGATATGGTAACACCAGGAACGTCACAAATCAGTTAAGTCAAATTGATTAAACCCAAAAATTCCAAATTAAGCTTAGAAGAAACAAAATATGCGAAACTTTAATGTGGTAATCAACAGCCAACCTGATCTACAATTTGCTGTCTCATAAATTCATGGTGCTCAACAGTTGGATAAATTTGATCTGATAAAGCACGAAACTAGTAACATTATGGAGTTAAGAAGACGTGTATAAATGATCTTAAGCACCATATTGAATATCTAGTGAGCTGTAATGAACTCTTAACCACAGTCCATATATGTCAACAAACTGTCAGCTCCAATGGGTTAAATTAAAATTTATCTCAAGCACACCAAGGCATACAGATCCAAGCTAAGAAATTTAACTCGGCGATTACCATATCCTTGAACTTTATGCTCAACCAAATCATACACCTGCAAGTAGCACCGCCACAACCTACTAAATTTGATAAAAGTCAAACTTAAATTGATATAAAATGTAACAATATGATAAATCCTTCAGCATTGAATCCTCATTGCCGTTGTTCATTGAGGATGAAGCAAAGAAAATTTAGTGAACAGAAATGCAAGCATTTGTGACCCATGATGTCTTATACCTCATTGCCGTTGTTCATAGAAAGCGTTTCTTGTGCGACCTACATTTATAGAAAATAATAGATCAAATTGAGATGTTACACACTCTGCAGCAATCTAAATCAGTCTCATACTTTTACATTATTGGCATAAGCATTGCACTCTTAGGTTAACATGGCAGCTCTCTTCTGATACCTAATAAAAAACAACTCGCATTAATATCACTGAAAAATATCAAAAGGCTCGTGGTAATCAACTTTATGAGAAGAAAGAAAATAAGATTATAAATAAATAATAAAAGAATCACAAAGTAGTTGAAAGTAGCAAAAATACAGGTGCATAGTTCGATAAAATGCATGCTCCAAACCATGCGTAGTTGGAAAATTTCACTCTCAATATGACAGAATGACCAATCAAAGGAAAAAGATAGCACTTTACTTTTCTACAGAAACCACAAAAGATTCTATCCTCCTATGTTTATATTTGCAAATATTAGGCAACAAAAAATTTTAAGGCAATAATTATATAAGCACCAATCTACAAAATGAATGAGTATCAAAGCCGCTAAAACTTAAATAGTACAAAGTTTTGGCATGGTTGGTTGGAGACTATATAAATACTTACCAGCCATAAACTGAAACGACGATAGACAGAAAAGAGCATATGAACAATGCTAATAATGTGAGTGGCCAAGATAATGTTAGCAAGTTTATGAATGCACTTGCTCCCTACTTAATACAAACAGTAAAGGAAAACGGAAAAATTTAGTAGTCTCAGAGTCAGACTAATATCAAATGACAATTCAAATGAGAGAAAACAATTTCTGGAGGGACAAAAAGAAAAACAACCTAAATAGAATTTCATAATATCATATTAATATCATTTCCAATGACATTAGACAGTCTTTGACAATCGCACTCAACCTACTTGTCAATCCACCAACCGCTATACGTGTCGAAAAAGTATATGTCCTACATCAAAGTCAAAGAGACCAAAGAGTATTCTGCACAACTGATTTTAAAGAACAGGAAAAAGAAAAACAACCTGAAGAGAATTTCGTAATATCATATTAATATCATTTCCAATGACATTAGACAGGTCTTTGACAATCGCACTCAACCTACTTGTCAATCCACCAACCGCTTACGTGTCCAAAAAGTATATGTCCTACATCAAAGTCAAAGAGACCAAAGAGTGTTCTCGCATAACCGATTTCAAAGAACAGGAAAAAGAAAAAGCAAAGCAAAGCCTTTGCCAAAATGCTCGATAAAAAATAAAATCACTTGGTTAAAAACACACACAAAATATTAACACCTACACGAAACGGAAGGATCGAATACAAAGTTTCCCAAAGACGTTTAACCTAAGAAATGTAGCAGAGGGCACCAATTGATCGTAGAATTCACTTTATAGGAAAAAATTAAAATGAAGAACAGATTATGCCACGATGGTCAAAATAAAAATAGTAATTTGTAATTGAAAAGGAACAGATGAAGTATAAGTAAGCAGAACAAATTGATCAAAAGTCACAACAAGGGTAGATCAAAGAGTTCCACTAAGAAAAGATACTGATCATGTATAATTAATTAAGAAGAGTTAACTCCCAAGTCAGCCCTAATAAAATCATCAAGCCAATAAGAAAAGACCTGGAGTTAAGTTTAATGAAACAATCTCTCAGGATTCACTGACTACCCAGAATTAAATGGTCTAGCGTTTTCAGAAGTACAGAGAGAAAAATACCAGATGTTTCACAGCTTCTCAAAAATTTGAATCTATCATGCAAATTGTATATTTGAGAATAAAATATACATAGATAAACTCTCACCATGATTATATTTACAATGCTAAAACAGCCACTTCGCAAGCCACTGTAATTTAACCAACATTAGAAAATCAATTAGGCACCTCATTCAAGAAATCAAATTCCAAATTTGAAAAAGACAGTAGTCTATTTTTAAAAAAATTTCATATTTTTTAAAACGAAACCTTTACTTCACAGAAAAATTGTTGACCTGAATATCCCTGAGGTGACACATAACAAAACCAAGAACCTTGAGCTCTTTTGGAAAAACATTGCCTCCCCTCTCTGAGCTGAAAATATAGCTTCGGCCAATATCCGTGGCATAGTGATCTCCGAAACCTGCAGCGTTGCATCATAAACCTTAAAGCACATCGAAAATTTATCAAATTACACTCTTATCAGCTTGATCCTTTTATGTCTTTTATGTTGACTCCATTATCAGCTTAATTGAAGCAAAGTTGTTGTCCATTCTTTTGAGCCACTACTCTTCACTACAAGAAAGCATTTTATCTTATCGCTGTCATCTGAGAGTATACAAGAAGTTCGAGACTCCGTAAATGTTACAGAATAATTTGAGTCTACCTTGCTGGTTTGTGCGTAATGCTTTCCATTCACAAGCCAGTGATCAGCAACAGAAACATCATCCTGCGCAAAAATTTATTAGATGAAGTAGAGAGAACAGAAGCATCACAAGTTCAAAAAGAAAGAACAAAAGGTACAAAACTGACATGAAAATAAAGAAGTTAACTAACAAATTAAAACGACGTGCGATGTAAACTCAAAATGTCGAAACCTAAAATACAATAATAAGCAAAAGCATATTACTTGTAGAAATAGTGCTGCTACTCATTAGACTGAGAGGTCTCTAGGATAGTAGGTTCGTGGCACAAATGCTTCATTAAGTTCATCATTATATAAATGAGTATCGATATAGCTTCTGCTTCTGCCCCATCTCACAGGCACGGTCACTGGCTGGATGATGATGGTGTTCTTAGCCTATCTGTAATTACCAAACAAACCAACAGAAAAGCAAATAAGATTAAGATAAGACTGACTAATTATTTAAAAGTGGTTTTTGGTTTGAATGATGAAATAATTGGCAAAAGTCACGCAACCGCACAGAGAGAATAAATTGATTAACCCTTGATTTCTTATATAATCAAATTGCAGGCGATTAATATCTAATTCAAATAGTGTCATAATACTTCATTTCGTGACCATAAATTGCAGGCGATTAACACTTGATTTCTTATATAATCAACTCATGCATTTAAATTCGTAAAATTATTATCAGATTATACAAATGGACAAAAATAAAGGGAAGAAGACAATTGACTTACACAAAATTAGACCAAAACGACGATGGATCTGTAATTGATGAACATGATTTAGGTGTAATCCATTTTCTCTCTGGCTGTTGGACAACTTATAAAGCCGGGTTGAATCGGAACGATTTGACTCGGGCGCTGATGGGTTTCGTCTTCGACCAACGCTTTTCCCATAAGTTTTTGTGAGAATTATAACATTATTATTCGCTAAGTTCGGACTATGGCAGCCGACGCACGGGGTAGAGAGAGCGATGGCGGATATGGAGAGACCCACGGCGAGAGAGAGAGAGACCTGACGGAGGTGACGAAGAGCCTGGAGTTGCAAGCGATGGCACGGCAGAGGAAGGAGGCGAGGGCGGAGCGGCCGGAGAGGGTGTCGCATTTGGCCTGGAGATCGGAGGTCTGGACGGAGGCAGCGGAGGAGGAGACAGAGTAGTGGAGGTAGAACAGGGAGGCAGCGAGGGCGAAAAAGAGATCGGAGGGAAAAGGGAGGAAGGAGGTGGATTCCGAGAGGAGGATGGAGAGGGAGAGGAAGAGGAAGAGGAAGAGGACGAGCGCGGACTGGAGGGAGGCGAAGAGGTGGACGGGGGAAAGCATTGAGAGATGGGTGAGAGTTAGAGACATCGAGCATTTAGGTTTTTTTATCTTTTTGTTATTATATTTTTGTTTTTAAAATCTTCAAAACGAACAAATTAAGTTAATTCAACATGGTTCGATGGTCTCCGTCTCAAATGTTAAAGTTTTAAACTCTAGAAGTCTCATGTTCGAGTTGGAACTAAAATAACTATTAATAATTTTTTTTTTTTATCTCTGATACTTTAGTGTCAGTGATTATTGATGTTTAATTTACTAACACACTAGTATCAATAACTTCTAATACCAACTTATTAATAAGTACATTTGTTCACAATTACTGATACTTTTTGTTAAGTGTCAGTAAACTAAGTGTCAATAAATGTCATTTTTCTAGTAGTGTATTAACACGTCCTCATACATTTGAGAAGATCAAGATCTAGTCTCATTTTAACAGTTGAAATTATTGGTATAAAAAAATGCTGAAATGAAAAATTGTTTTCATTGAGACGCTTAGTCATTATGGGTGCGTCACATTTTGAAGGGGGTGGTACAAGAAGTTTTGCGATTGAACATTGGTCAAACCAGAGTTGTGGTACGCTTGCGTTTGTTTTAAAGAAAGAACATACTCGATGAAAGATCAAGTCAGGCTAGATGGTTTCTACTTTCTAGTGGTACACCACGCTCAAACCGTAGAAGGTAAAAGTTCTGACAATAAGTACTAATACCTTTCCCCTAGTGCAAAATAAGTTTTTTTTTTTTTTTTACCTCTGTTCTCTTTTAAGCCAATATTTTGCAGTCAAAGAAATATATGTAGTGTCAACACAATTAAAAAAGCATCCTACACAGCATCAACCAAAAATAAAAAGAAACAGAAGTTTCGAAAGGACACATTGTTTGCATTACTCACTACCATTATAAACCAAATATGCCAACTTGCATGACTTGTGAAGCCCTTTGCTAGAAAGCTTGGCTCATAACCTAGATATTATTAAGTTGCGCAAAACTGAATTACATGCTCTTTAATTTCTGATTTATAACTTATTAAGATAAGACAGGAAAGAAAATGAAAGAGTAGACATACAACAAAAGAACAATAAAAGCCAACAGGGAAAACCAAAAGGTTCATACACGAGAATTAAAGCATGCCTATACAAAGGCAAAAGATAGCAAGCAGAAAAGTTCATATAACTTAACAAAAACCACTCAACGAGTTCTCTAGCTGCGTCCAAAAAATAATTTGGAAATCTTATATCTCTGGCTATAATTCTTTGAAATATAAGCCATTCACTCGCAACTTTGAAAGGCGAAGTTCCTAAAGCATTTGGTAAAAAGGTGCTGCCAAGGGCCCAGAGGTCATCTCTATTTAAATGTTTTCAAGAAGAGCAGCAGTGTTTATCTCATGTAACTAAGAAGCAATCAGTAACACCAAAAACAAGATTTCATGCATGTTGTACATGCAGTCAGTCTCATTCATGAGCATAGCTCACTCTGAAAAAGAAAAGTCCCTTACCCAAAGGTTGCAGGAGAAGAGTTGAGGACTTCTGGGGGCACATATGCAGCTATCCCATCAATGGCGCAGGCCTTATCATCTGCACAGGAGGCCCATGAAAATAATCTTAGCATCACATTCAAAATATTGTCAAACAGTTTCCACATGATAATTTCCACAATACCCGAAGCAGCTATATGGGAGGACTGTTATTCGACTGTCTTGAATGGGCTAGAAATTCCCAAAATTATCAATTTTGATATGTCCATCAGCCGAAAGAAGTAAGTTCTGTGGCTGCCAATTGAGAAGTATTAGCAGTTTTTAGATGTAAATGAAAAACTTTTCACATGCTAAGAAAATACCTTAATATCTCGATGTATCAATCCCACACTATGTATGTATTCAAGAGCATCTACAACTTCTGCGGTGTTAGAAGCGAGCTTCATCTTCCAACAAACATCCTTTCTGTTGTGCGCGGAATACGAAATCAAACACACCAAATAATTATAAAATTAAATGCCACAAGAATTTAACATAGTTCGGCGATTATACCTACGTCCACGAGAGCAAGAGAAAATAATTGTATTATTAACAATTATTTATAGTACAATATTTGAGTAAAGAAACTCACTTCCCGTAACCCCAATACACCCAGTACTCTCATACACACTTGATAGAAAAATAACTTTCAATTGTCCACACTCTTCAATTGCTCACTCTCACAATAATTCTCTAATGAATTATTTCTCTCTGAATTTGAAACTTTTTCAAATTATCTCAAGTTTGGGATACATTAGAAATGAATAAGCTCTTACTATTTATAAGAAAAACTCTGCCAACCATACAACAAAAGTCTTTAACAATTAGTAAAAAATTCAACAATTTGGCACCATTTTCTTTATTTCGGTGCCAAACTCTACGTACCAAATTGAAAGTTTTACATGCTAATTGTGGTAAACATGTCAGCCACATGTGTATTGAAAATTGGCATTTTTAGTGCTGACTTTTCTACACTTTCTGCATACACAAATAACTGTATAGTTAAAAGCTGTACAAGTGACAGGCTATAAGTGGAAAAAAAACTGAAAATAATGTGAAATTATTGAATTAATTATTTGGCCAAATTATACAGAACCCTAAAAAGATGAGAAACAATTTTAATCAACTAAAAATTTTAGCTAGATTTATGTACGGTACGGGAAGCATACACTATCATCCAAAAATGTAGAGGGAATATTCCAACAAGACCATTTATTACAATTCAATAAATTCTTAATTTTCCTTATGAAATCAAACTATATATTCCCCAAAGAGATTTGCATAGAAAACTTTGAGCCAGAGTACTTCATATGACATTGTTAGAGAATTTATGAATAAAGTAAGGTTACAATAAAATGAAATTAAAAAGAAAATGAGACCAAACACATACTGGAACACCATAAACTATATGATTCGATTTTTTTCCAATGTTCACGAGTAAAGACAGAAAAAAAATATTTTATTAGTAAAATGATGATTACAAGTAATGTAATAATTTTGGCTTACTTCCCAAAACCCTAATACCTCTCACTCACTGATCACTCAAGAGTGTTAAACTCTTAAACTTAGCTACCTCTCACAAATGATTGAAGAAGAGAAGAAGAAGATTTAATAATCCAAAATCAAGATTAAAATAATAATATTATTATTTTTTAATATATATATATAAATTTTTTTTTCTTTGTTCGATGTTGTCCTTAGACTTCAATTTGGAAGCACTGCTTGGATTTTGAAATATGGCAACTATTTCTAGATTTCAGCTGCAGTTTTTTTTTTCGACATGCATGCATGCAGCTTTTGTTCACATTCTCTACTTGGAGATTTGATTGAGAACTAATCAATCTGCACACAATCTTTTTCACTTCGTTATTATCATATTGTTTGCGTCTCTGTTAGGCCACAACAGGATCTACTCTATACAAACTTGTCAGTATTAATTGGCTTAGTCATAATATCTCCTAAGTTATACTTACTATGGATTTTCTATAAGTTTACAATTTTATCTTCCACTACTTCTCAAATGAAGTGATACTGTACTCCTATGTGCTTCGTCCTAGACTGAAAGGCTGGATTCCTTACAATGTGCAAGGCACTTTGACTGTCATAAAATACAAAAAATTTCTCTCGTTTGTGCTTGAGCTCTTAACCTTTGTATTCAAATAGCTTCCTTACAAGCTTGTGTAGTTGACATGTATTCTACTTTTATTGTAGATAAAGTCACAATGGTTTGTAGTTTTAAAACTTAGCTTACAACTCCTCCAGAAAGTGTAAACATATAGCTAGTAGTGGATTTTCTTTTATCAAAATTACCTATAAAATCTGAATCTACATAACCCCTAATAGTAAATTATAATCCTCCATAACATAATGCTACATATGAGGTTCCTTTGATATATCTCATAATCCACTTGATATATCCCATAATCCACTTTACAGTTTTTCAATACTCTTTACCAATATTTTTCTTGTAACGACTAACTGCTCCCACTGCTTATGCAATGTCTAGTTTGGCATATATCATAGCGAACATCAAACTTCTTACTGCTAATGCATATAGTACTTGAGACATCTTCTTCATCTTTGCTTTATTAATAGGACATATACTTGAGGATGACATGAAATTAACAGGAAGTGAGATAAAAATTGCTTTAAAATCTTATATGTTGAAATACCGCAAGATTTTCTTCAAGTAATTCTTCTGAGATAGATAAATCTTCTTGTTAAATCTGTCTCGGTGAATTTGCATCCCTAGAATCTTGTTTGCTGGTCCCAAATCCTTCATTTCAAATTCTCTAGCCAACTGTGTATTTAATTCTTAGACTCGATCTTTGTTGGGGTATGCTACCAATATGTCATCCACATACAACAGCAAAATAATGAATACAACAGCAAAATAATGAAATTATTATCCTCAAACTTGTTATAGTATGAACAATAGTCTAAACTGATTCTGTTGTATCCAAGGCTAGTGATGAAGGAATCAAATCTCTTGTACCAATACCTCAGTACCTTTTTGAGACAGTCTAGAAATTTGTTCAACCTACAAACCAAGTTCTCCTTATCTTTTTCTACAAAACCTTCTGGATGAAGCATATAAACTTCTTCTTCAAGTTCTAGTTCTTTATGAAGAAAAATAGTTTTTACATCCAACTGCCATAGATGTAGGTCGAATGTATTACCTATTACCAAGACTACTCTGACTATCGTAAGTCATGCTACTGGAAAAAATATCTCATTAAAGTCAATGCCTTCTTTCTGAGCATATCATTTCACCACCAATCTTGCACAATACCACTCCACTTGGCCATTTTCGTTACGTTTGATCTCGTAGACCTACTTTTTTCTAATGGCTTTTCTTTAGAGGTACAAGTACCCAAGTCTTATTCTTGTGTATAGCTTTAATTTCTTCCTGTATTTTTGTCATCCATAAAATAACATCTAAGCTATTTAAAGCTTCATAGAAATTTGATGGCTCTTCATCCTCTATTAAAAGACTGTATGCAACATTGATCTTTGTAATATACTCTAAGTACCACATTGGTGATCGTCTCTCATGAGTTGACTGACAAATTTTTAGGCCTCATACTCGACTGGTTTTGTTCTTCTTACTCTGGTGCTACTTCAGAATAATCTGAATCTTCATGATTATTTTCTATATACCGGTACAATCTTTGACTTTTCCTCTATATTGCTATCATTCATATCTCTCAGTTGTAGTTGATCTTCTGCAAAGATAAAATCTCAACTAATGTCAATCTTGTGGACAATGGGATCCCACAAACGATACCCCTTTACTCCATCAATATACTCTAAAAAGAAATACCTCTTGGATTTTGGATCCAACTTTGTTCTTTCTTAGATATTGTACATAACGTACACAGAACATCTAAATGTATGTAGATGAGAGTAATTAGCTAGCTTTCTAGTCCTTATTTCCATCAGTGTCTTCAAATTAATTATTGTTGATAGAGACTGATTAATAACATAACATGTTGTTTTAACTGCTTCTGAATGAGTTAGGTAAACTAACAGTCTTTAACATTACTCTTATCCTTTCTGTAAAAGTCTTGATCATCTACTTCCTCTCTCCATTTTGTTAAAGAGTGTATGCAATCATGAATTGTTTATGAATATCTTCTTTCTTATAGAATGCAAGAAATTTACCGTCTATATACTCTTCACCATTAACTATCCTCAAACACTTGATCATTTTCCCATATTCAAGTTCAACTTGTGTTTTGTATTCCTTAAACACTGGAAACACATCTAACTTTTTCTTAATTTAGTACACCTAACATCTCCTGAATTAATCATCAATGAAAGTCCAGAAATACTTTGCAACTTCTTGGAATAAATTTGGTGATTCTAAAACATCTGTATGAACCAGGTCTAGGATATTTTTAATTATAGTGTTAGAATTACTAAATTTCAATCTACACTGAAAGCAGCTTTTGCTCAGATAGAATCTTCAAACATTGTCCTAAAAATAATAAATTATTCTTCAAGACTTTGACATGCCGTACCTTTTGAATTGTACAAATTGTACCATAAGATATTTTTATTTTAACAGTACCAATACCGGCAATCTCCAAGACACAGTCATCATCCATGTATACAGATTCTCCTGAGATAGTATTATATGTGTGAAACTATTCTCTCATAGAATTCATGTGCCATGTTACTCCTAAATTTATAAGTCAAACACCAGCTAATTGTTTTATACCTTCTACAATAGTTACTGCTTTGCTGTTGAGAATCTCACCATCATCAGAGATACTCGCCACACAACTCTAAGCATTTGATGACTCAGATACTTTACTGTCTCTACTCTTCTAATTATTTCAACACTCTTTCTTGACATGTCATGTCTTGCCACAATTATAACATTTGATATTTTTCTTACTTTTTGATTTTAATCTACCATGATTATGACTCCCACTGAGATCATGTTCCATTAATCACCTTCTCGTCATCGATAGAACTTTCACATGCTATGAGAATCGTTAAAGAATAGACTATTCATTTGAGTATTGTTCATCAGATTGATGATGAGTTGATCATACGAATATGGTAACTTTAAAGTAAAAGCTCTATACATTCATTTTCCTCTATTTTGTGATCCAAAGTTGTGAGTTGAGAAAATAGAGTTTTCAAAATGTTGATATAGTCAGTCACCGATGTCTATTTTGTCATTCGAAAAGTATAGAGTCTCTTCTTCAAGAAGATCTTATTGTATAGTAGCTTAGCCTCATAACAATTTTTTTAGAGTATCTCATATTTCATTTGCTGTCTTTTTCTTCTCCATAATGGATAACACCTCATCTACAAGAGCTAAATGTAGATCAGCAATTGCATTGCAGTTCATCTCGTTCCATTTGGTGTCATTAATTATAGCTGTGGGCCTTTTTCCAATTACTGTCAAGTAATTATTTTTCTTGTGAAAAACCTTCATCTTTCCACAACGAGAAATTATTTCCGTTGAACTTCTTAATCTCATATTTTATTGTCATTGCTGTCACCAAAACTGCCTTTACTAGGATTGACTCCCAACGTTTTACGTGAATTGTACCGTATACATGAACAGTATAATATATGTGAACAGTAACTATTATGTGAACAGTGCCCTCGATTATAAAAAATATAACCATACTATGATACCACTATTAAGGAATTTATGGGTGAAGCAGAACAACAGTTAAAATGAAATTGGAAAGAAAATGAAAACAAGTACACATTGAGACACCAAACATTACGTAGTTCGACTTTTAGCCTACATCCACTATCGAAGACAAAAAAAAAATATTTTATTAGTAAAATGCAAATTACAAGTATTGTAATAATTTTGGCTCACTTCCCCGAACCCTAATACACCTAATATTTCACTCACTAATCACTCAAGAGTGTTAAACTCTTAAACTCAGCTTTCTCTCACAAATGATTGAAGAAAAGAAGAAGAAGATTTTTTGGATGAATGAAAGAAGGGGTTAACCCCTCTATTTATAGCCCAAAATCAAGATTAAAATAATAATATTATTATTTTTTAATATATACATTTTTCTTTATTTGATGCTATACCTAGACTTTAATTTGGCTGCACCGCTTGGATTTGAAATGTTACAACTACTTTTAGATTTCTGTTGTAATTTTTTTTTTAACATGCATGCATGCAGCTTTTGTTGACAGACATGAAAAAGAAAAAAGAGTTTTTGATACAAACTTAGGGTATGTTTGGAATTGAGGTTGTGCAGCTATAGTTTTTAAATTACAGCACTAAAGTGTTTGGTAAACACTAACTACTGTAGCTTTTAAGCTATGGTAGCTATGTTAATATGATTTTTTTACTTGTATGATGCAAAATCTATTATGTTTTTAATAATTTTGTTAAAATTATTATTTAAAAATTATATTTACTACATATTATTAACTTTTATTTTATAATTACAGCTTTTTTTTCCACAGCAACGGTAATTTTTAAATTACAGCACCACAATCCTGAAAATACCCTTAGTCTGGTTATTTGGTCGAAAAGTTCTCTGCCTTCATAGGATTCAACTATCATGTCTACAAACATAATCAAACAAACCAAATGTCAGCACTAATTTTTAGATTTATTGTTTCATAGATAACTATAAAACACAAAGAAACTTTTAAAATTATTTTTATATATAATTTTTTCAATGATAGATTTTTCATCTTCCAATTTGTAATAGTCATTGTGAAATTGGTTTTAAGAAATTGAGAACCAAACATCGACCTTTATTTGAAATTAAAATAAAAATTTTGAATTATCTATCGCGAATTGAGGAACTGGGAGAGTAAGAGAAGTAGGTTTAATTAAGAAAATTTTATCAAAAAATATTTCAAAAATAAAAATATAATCTAAATTAATAGAGAGTTTAGAGGTACAATTAGTGGGCTCAACTGTGTAGGACTTCAAGTAATTCCATCCAAAAATTGAAACAATGTGCTTGTAAATACATTAAGGTACATGGGTTAGGAGAGGGTCTATGAATTATGTTGTTAGCAATATTTGTAGATAGCAACATCATCCAGCATTGGAAATTTTTTTTTTTTGGTTGCACTTTAATTAAATCGAGTGATCAATAGATGGTTATACAATCTTATAATAATTAATTAATAATACTATGTTTACTTAGTTAGGACACTTAATTTTTATACTAACTAATATGACAAATGATGTGGAACTATTTAATTGGCTTGAATGATAATTAATTATTAATTCTTATCATTTCATATCAAAATAGTAAATTGTTACTGGTGATACTAAGGTAGTATTTGTTTTTTTTTTTTTAATCTGAAATCTGAATGAGTATGAATGTTACTGAAATCTGAATGGATCTAAATACATATGTTAGAATAATATGTTTTATTTTTTATTTTTGGATGTCTGAATATAAGTGGTAAATTGTTACTGGTGATACTAAGGTAGTATTTGTTTTTTTTTTTTAATCCGAAATCTGAATGAGTATGAATGTTACTGAAATCTGAATGGATCTAAATACATATGTTAGAATAATATGTATTTACAATATTTTCTAGTACAAATATTTTTATATGTTATAAATGTTTATAAGGTAAGTATTTGATATATAATTTATGAAAAATTATTTTGATAACATTATTTTTTTACAAATTTAATATAATATTTATACATTAAAAAGTTGTTTTCTTAGAATAAAATAATTTGTTTAAAATTCAAATTGAATATTTGTTAAGTATTTAATACCAAGTAAAACTTAAGATCAAGGGAAACTCTAATGTGGCATCTAATAGCTAAGCAGGAAATAAATACATTTAAAGAGGTTATTTATAAGGAAAAAAATTAATTTTCTATTAAAATATTTTATTATTTAGATAAAAGTCAATCAGATGAAAATATCTTATAATAAGACTTTTGATACAAAAATAAACAAGTCAAAATATCAAAATATCTTAAATTAATTCAAATTAAGACTTCATATATAAAAATAAATAACCCCTAAGTATCCTAATTAAATAAGCATAGCAGTCTTAAAATAAATAATTAATATATATTGAAATAGTACTAAATTATATATAATCAATTAATTAATTAATTGGTTGTATAACATGTAAAGAACCAGTAACCATTGGTTATAAACATTAGGAGTAGGTTGTCAAATGAAGTTACGATGTGTGTGCATTTATTTTAAAAAATTATCATACAAATAGTGGTAATATTAAATTTTAGGATTTAGTGTGTGCAGAAAATTAATTACCAATATACTATGTTTTAATAAATTTAAAAAGGAAAAATCAACCACATCTCAAACAATAAGAAAGAATATTTGGCAAACTACTCTTCCAATATCTGACTTTGTTGTAGTCTATATACACACATGCGCGCGCATATACCCACACACACGTGTGTGTATATATATATAGCCGAATATTTAAATCCACAAAATCTAATTAACCCTGAACACTGTCTTCATTATTATTATTTGTATACCGCCGATGCTGTTGAATGATCAATACAGAACTTTTGATGTCAAGATCAGAAGAAGCCAAGAGATCGCCGACCGGGCCGAGTTCCGGGCACTCCTCCCAATCGCTCAGTCCGGTGGTCATCACCGATCCCCCATAGCTGCCTTTCCCTACTATAAACAATGAAAATTCAATGCTATCCATAATTTCCCTTAATACCTGTAATGTTTCTGTTCCATTGTTTACATGTCTTTCCATCAATCCAACTTCACCTGATGCTACATACCTAATTAATCACATTAAACCACATAAAAAAAATTAGTATAAAGAAATTTTAATTAATCACTTTTATAAATACTTGATTACTTAATTGACTCAAACCCCATTTAAAAAAAAAAAATCATGTAGTTTGACGAAATGGCCATACGAATCTCCTTTCAAGGATAGTTATAATTTTTTTACTATATTGACTTAATTATAGTTCATCTAAACGTAATTGTCCAAAGAAAAATCTTTATGACCATTTCTGAAAACAATAGAGTCTTGGTGATCAGTTAATTTCGAAAATAATTAAAATTATCTTTTAGTCTCTCTTAATTTTCTAAACCTAGTAAAAAAAATTATTTAATTGTTAGAAAAGAAAAAATTTTGACCTGATGTGAACATCAACATCTTAACCATTTATTTTACTAAACAAGATTAAAAGAGAAAAAAAAAAAAAAAAAAAAAAAACCTGAAAGGATGCTTATTCTTTCAAAAAATCATACGGTGCAAGTTATCTTTTTTTATTTCTATAATCATATAACTTTTAGATAATTACCTGAGCCGAAATTCCTCAAAGAAGACGTTATCTTTAGCAATCTCAATCTCATGATTTCTCGACAAAGACCTTAACACCTGAACCTTCCTCGATGGTTCACCAACCATCGGACTACTCGTCGACGACGACGGCGGCGACGACGACGAAGACTCCTCCTCCTTCGTAGCATCATACAAAAACCTAATGACAGTCAAATTAATATTAGAGTTTTTACCAATCCTTTTGCTCAAAGCCAGCGCCTCTCTATCATCAGCCCCTCCAAAAAACAACATAGCTGCATGCTGAACCACATTCTCGTAACTATTATTACCACTAACAGCAGCAACAGGCAGCTGAAACCCCGTTTGGCTTTTATGCACAAGCACCCCAACTGAGCACGGCGCGTGCCTCAGAATCTTCTGGTTCGTTGTCCTGTAACCCTCTTTGCTATTCTCCATCCTCTGATCGATCCTCTGGTGTTTGTGAAACGGCAGGAAAATTATCGAAACTCTAAAGTCCTCCGCCCCATTGCACACATCTTCATACATGTTAGCAAACGTGTTGACGATCTTCACTTGGTTGATTCTGATGCGGGTTTGAGCCGTAAAGGCGTCCACGGCTTCGTTGATCTCCAGCACGTCGTTGCCACCGTAGTCCTCTTCGTCGCTGTACTGGCCGCCGTCTTCCAGCTGGTTGTACAGTAGCTTTGTTTTGCGTCTCCTTTTCGGGAGCTCTACTAAGTGCATTAAGTAAGGGCTGATGGAGGAGCCGAAAGAGGCGCTTAGCACGAGCTGGCCGGACGCGTGGCGGGGCTCGTACGCACACGAGAGGATCCTGAACTCGCTGTCTGGATCAAGAGACTCCACTGATGTGTTACGGTGAGCAAAATATTTTTCGTTTCTTCTCAGTATTGAAGCAATTATGGGACCAGTAATTAGTGTGTTCAGGACTATTACTATCAACAGCATGCGGTGAATCATCGGACTCCACCAAGTCTGCAACAAAAGATAACAAAAAATTCAAATCAGGATTTTGGTTCAATGGGGGCCATAATTTACTTAAAAACTTTAAACAAGAGGGGTGTATATAAATTTTTTCGGCCTGAGTTGGCCAGTGTCCAGCCTAGTTGTTCAGTAGATCGTTTGTTGATATTAAGGTGAAAAAAAAAAAAAAGAAGGAAACTTACCGCGGAGCGTCCAGCCTCTACATCGATAAGTATAAGTTCAAAATTGCCTTTCAAATTGAGAATGAAAGCAAGTAAGACAGCCTTAATCTTTGGAATCTTTAGACGATGACAAACAAACAAGGTTCCAATCATTCTGCTGGCAATGCATGAGAAAAGCAAAAGAAGAACAAGAAGAATGTTTTGGTAATGTTTAAGAAGATCCCTGATATCGAATTGGAAAGCCATGTAGCCAAAGTAAATTGGAAGAATGAAGTTATGAATAGAGTAAGCAAGCTTTTTAAACAGAGTCCGAGTTGTTTTTCCATCCCTCGGAAAAAATACACCAAGAAGAAATCCTGTAATGGTGCTGTTATAGCCAAGTACCTCAATGGCAAATGCTAGACTTACTACAAGAATCAGAAGAAATAACACCTGAGCATTTGACACGTATTTCGAGTCCTTATTCCATCTCGCGAACCACTTGGCCAAATACATGTTAATAATGATCAGTAGAGCAGTGAGGACGATTGAGTAAATTGCATTTGCAAAATTCTTATGGGATAAGGCTGTGACAAACGATGAGTAGTATATAATGCAACCAACTTCATTGATTAAAGACGTAGTAGATGACAAGCGTCCAAGTTCTGAAGTGTTGAATTTGAGTTCATCAATCAAGCGCATAACGACTGGAGATGCTGAATTTGCTAGAAGTATAGTGATAGTGATTGAGAATGCTGGGGTCTTGTCTTTAATATCTAACATAATTTTTAAAATATAGGTCAAGATTATGCCAAAGACTAAGCTCACAAGCAAGCCACCGGAAGCAATTGTTGCTGCAAGACCCATGTTCATTCTTAGGTAAGCAGTGTCCATTTCAAGACCAATTAAGAACATGAAAAGTATGCGGCTAATGAAGGCGAAAACTCTATAATAAAATGCAGATAGATCTTGGATGAAGTACGACCGAACCTTGTTGATTTGGGACAGAAAACTGGGACTAAGAACTAGTCCAGCCTTGATCATCATATATGAAAACATATAGCAAACGTTAGTGTCTCAGCTTTTGCATAATTCAAAGCAAATCAAATGTAGCTAGCTAGAGCTAGGTTCTTACCAGCATTTGAGAAATGGGTCCTGGCAGACCAAGGGGTTTGAAGATAAGGTTAAAAATGTGGGCAATAACAAGCATCAATGAAATCTGAACAAGTGTGCTCACTAAAGGATTAAATGGGTGGGAGGATGAGCACAGTTCTTGTGTTATACCTTCCATTAGTATTAGAATTTCCAGCCAAAAAATGGATATCTATATAACAATAATGATAATAATAATGCAATGAAGAGAAGTGATCAATTGCTTCTGCAAAAACCAGAAAATGTGGTGAGTTGCTAGCAATATTTTGAAAGGAGGAAAGGGAAATATTGTTGTTAGATGCCATAGCACAATTATTTGTTTTGTTTGCTTTGTTTCTTTTTTTTCTTTTTTTTTTTCCCTTGAAAATCTGAAAACATTCTCTGGGTTTATTTATGTGGTTGTTATGGAAGTGATGTTGTTAGGAAAGCACTTTAATCTCTTTGTATGGCTTGCTTAAGGAGAGGCTTTAATCCCGGAATATTGTTAAGCATAATTTGATTACTTCTTCCCTATATTGAATATTACTAACATGTGAATAAATAATATATATAGCCCCCTCTACTTTGGTCAAATAACATTTGAAACCCAAATTCAAGTTAAATTTACCTGATGGCCGTTAGTTTTTCTGTTTTGAGTACATTACATAAATCTTTTCAATACATAAATCTTTTCAATTTATATTAAAACCTCATATTTATCCTTCAGTTATGTACTTTTTCATTAACGTTTGTAATGCCCGAAACAAGTATCAAAGGTTTTTAAGGGGCCTAAGTGGTAAGCACAATTCTAAAAAGGGGTCAAATTTGACCTTATAATAAAGAACAATAATATTTTGACACGTTTATAAATAAATAGCTCACTATAGACTTAGTGAATCCTTTCAATTCATTTATACTGCAGTTTAGTAATAATCAAAGATAAAACTATGTTAACTCTAGAAAATTAAAAGTGAAGCATTTAACCTGTAAAAATATCCAGTGTAACAACAGAAAGGCAGTGATTTACAAGGCATTTGGGGGTTATTTACATTAACTGAAAATCATGGTAAATAGATATTCATTACAAATACAATTTTAATGCAGCGATTTAGTTAAAAAAAATGTCAAAAAACAACAATGAAATGGGAAAGAGAGAGAGAGAGATGGAAAGTGAGGTACAATCTAATAACCAAAACTCAAATATGCTGCTACCATGCTAGCAAGAGGAACAGATATATTGTCATCTACTATCTCTGTTATCGGGAGAGACTCAACAACTGTCGCCACTAGAGATACTAAAGCAACCCGTTGCAACGTCTCAATCCAATCCAGTCGGTAATATCCCAAAATCGAATAGTAGTACAGCATCCTATATTATAAAGGTAAATATCATGTCAGTGCCAAAATCCATAGAGAGTAAGCAACCTGTAGATCAATTGATCACTGAAGCTTGAACGCACCCAATGGAAACTAAGAATCCGAAAACAAACATTGATATACTGCCAGCCCAACTCTTTTTTCCATTATAAAAGATCTTCATGGACCCAAATCTTCTTCCGATAATATCAGCAACACCTATAATCATTGAAGCAGAAATAAGTAATTAAGAGGCATGAAAGAGAACTATGTTAGGATAACATAAGAGACATTACCATCTCCACCACACATCATCGAGAGAGAGATCACCCCAACTGGAGAGTCACGCCAAAAGACAACAGCAGAAAGAATTAACATCAGAACATAATATAATGGCCCTCTAAGCAACTCCCTGCTAGTACAAGAACAATGAAGCAAAATTATAGAAGGAACTCACTTGTGTCAAATAATAATGAATCCAATAGCATGAAGATAATGGTAATGAGGAAAATTACTTTGGGTTTCCTTCACGAGTAACAGATTTTACGAGTCCATCATCCTTTACTATTGAGAGGCCGTTAATGACAAGTCTCAAGCAATTCACAAGAGGAACAAAAGAAGCAAAGTACCGAGCCTCTGTTGAGGTGCTATTCTAGTATTCAAATAATCAACTGAAAAATTAAAGGAAAACACGGCATATATAATAAACAAACTGACTTCGTTAAAATTTCCAAATACTGAGAAGGGATACCTGAAAATTGGCCATGAAACCATGAATAACAATCCCGACAATATATGTACAAGTTTTCTGCTCAAACTCTGTTCCAAAAGGTAGACAAGTGAAGAAGAATTGTCCCAAAAAAAAAATAAAAAAATTAAATCGAGAGAGATATTACTCTCTAATAAAGGGATCTTTCAAAGAAACTTAAGAAATGATTAAAGATTTGTCAGATGTCACTATATGCCCCTTTATATCATCAAACTGGCATCAATTACAAATACAGCAAGAATTCTTTACTACCATTTCCACTCTCCCACTTTAATTGATCTAGTTTGCGAACTCTTGGCATTGATAATGTAAAAGTAAAAGAAAGAAGTTAAACAAAGCTCCTTTTACCTCATTTTACCAAAAATAAGCTTCTAATCCCAGTCCACCACTTATTTAATCCTATTATGCGACCTCTTTATGAATTCACATCATAGTATAGCTTATATAATTTGCCTGTGCTTTGAGAATAACAGGAAAGGAAATTACCTCCTCACGTGTTCTACTCACTCATTGCTTCGATACATCCATGTTTTTTTTTAAGATCATTATGAAGAACAAAACTAGGATTGCATGTCACCTGACAGTCATTTGTCCAGTAACTAGCTGGAGCTAGTGAATTATCAACAAATTGTTTTACACGACAAAATATTATCAGATGATTCAAAGTTTTAAGAATTGTAATTGCTCTAAATCCTAAACAAAGACGCGATATTTCCCAAGTGTCAATCAAAATGACTACAAGTTTAATGCTTTAGAATCCAATTGAAAATTAAAAATTGAAAAATCAAAACTCTAAATCAGTACTCATATTCCTCTATATTCTTATTTTCAGCAACAATTTCTTCAAGACAATGAAAATTCAAGTACTTTTTTTTCCCAACAATGCAGTATAAAATTAAATAAAATGAACCTGTTGAATTTTCATTCTCCGAGAGAGATTTTCAAAACTCAAGACAAGACCGTAAGCGCCGGCGAGTACAGCAGCAGCAGCTCCAGCATCACGCAACAGGTGGCCAACTCCGGCGGCGGCGCTGACCCGAAACTTCAGCGTATGCGGAGCCAATGATACACGGGCGGGCCAAAACGACGTCGTCCCACGAAAGACACGCGGGCTTATGGAGAAGACGTGGGTGGTGGCGCTGCCCACGTTGCGGCCGGAGATTGGCTGCGTGGATAAGAGGCTGAGGGTGAGGCTCATCATTATTTAATTAATTTATTTCTTATATGATGTTAGATTGGGAAACGGTTGGTGACTCTGTTAAAAGTGTTTACGTTATTGTTGTGTCTCTCAAATCAAAACTCCATCGTTTTGACATTACAAAGCTTCCGGGGTTTCTGATGGTGACTGGTCCCAATTCCGCTGACCGCCACTGCATTAAGCTTGCAGTACTTTTTGTCATCTTTTGATTATTTCAACTATTATCAAACAGGCACCTCAAGTGTTTATATTTGAGCTAACGACGGTCCATTAGAACTAACAAGTTTGTAAAATTCGCGCACCCAAATTCTCTGTGGTTTTTTTTTTTTTTTTAAATAATATCTATAAATATTTTTATAAAAACTCAAACTCTTATTCTCAATATTATAAGTATAATTTTATGTGGTCTTGATATTTTTTAGTTATAGATGCAATTTCTAACACTTGTATATATTTGTCATTGGGGCAGTGGGCTCGTAATGAGCCTGAAAAAAAAAGTTCTGAGACTACCTTGGTTGTCTTCAAATTTTAACTATGGTGAGGTGGAATGAATTTGATAGGATTTTGAATTATTTGAATTGGAAAAAAAAAAAATCATTCTAACTCAATTCGATCTAATATAAAATAAATTGAAGTGACTTCAAATTGGATAAATATTTCAAATGAATTTTGATTTGAATGATATTTTAAATTCAAATGACATTTTAGACCCGATTAGTTTGGATTAAATTATTGATTTTATATTTAATAATTTATATTTGAATTTTTATTAATTTTTTAATAAGTAGTGCAATCGAATCAAATTGTTTGGATTAACCCAGATTCGATCCGATCCGAAATAATTTTGTTCAGATGGCACAAATTATATTCGATTGAATATTAGACAATATCTAAATCTAATCTAATGTCGAGCACTAATTTCAACAAAGTTCAAAATCAATTTTATTTAATGGCAACTATAGGACCAAATTTTACTAAGTTGGTTGTCATTCTAGAAAAATCTACGGGACAATTTGAGTATAATATATGAGCTTGTCAAAATTATATTTATGGTGCATTTACTCTACATCAATCAGAATAGATTATAATCAAAATAAAGATTTAAAATTAAAATAATTTTTTTAACTTAATAAATTAAAATCGAATTATATTCACATTAATATATTTATTTTGTCTAAGAATTAATTAATTGTTATAAATTATTAAAATATCCTTAATTTGTATTTTATAATCATTATTATTGTTATTCTAATAATAATAATAATTTTTATGAATATTTTTTATTATTACAATTATAATTATACATAAAGGACTTTTGTAAGTTATAAATAAATAAAATAATGTAAAAATGAATAAAATATACCGATCAATAAATTTTTTAAATGTAACTTTGGGAGAGGGAGACCCACTTTACATTGTATTCCTATAGGCATGTAACATGTAAAACAAAACTTTGAGACAGCCTAGAAAAGGTACAAATAATTAAATCTCGTGTACGGAACCATAGAGTAAGAAACGAGGTGGAGTCGACTACATTGGTACGTCCCAGTGGCGGAAAAATTGCTAATTTTATTTTTCGGACCCATTAACTTTTTCATGAAAAAAAAATTAATTTGCTCCAATTAAAATAAAAACAAAATTGTCTAACACTTGGTGTTATTCGTAATTATCCAACTACGTTTAACTTATAGGATCCTAATGATTCTAAACGTGGGATCATTAGTTATTAAAAGGGTGGTTTTAATTTATTAGATGGTTAAAAAATACAATAAATTAAGGAGTTATTTATTTTTGTGTTTGAAGTCTTCTTTTGACTTAATTCAAGATATTTTGATATTTTAATTTATTTTTTTATTTAAAGTCTTATTGTAAGACATTTTTATATAAATAGAATAAAATGTTTAAATAAAAGTTGGCCCATGTGTATTGATTATAGAAAATTAAATGATGCCACTAAAAAAGATTATTTTTTCTTTCATTTCTAGACCAGATTCTTAAAAAAGTAGTAGGACACTTCTAATACTACTTTCTTAATGGCTACTCAAGTCATTATCAAATTCTTATAGCCTGAGAAGACCAAAAAAAGACCACATTCACATGCCCATTTGGAACATTTACATTTAGGATAATGTCTTTTAGACTTTGTAATACTCCTGCAACATTTCAAATATACATCTTAAGTATTTTTAGTGACAAGGTTGAAAATTGATTAGAAGTTTTAATGGATGATTTAATTGTATTTGGAAATTCTTTTGATAATTGTCTTGATAATTTTGAAAAAAAAATTGCGAAGGTGTTAAGAAAAATGACTTGTTTTAAATTTGAAAAAAAAATGTCGTTTCATAAGTATTTCTAGAATTATTTTAGGACATGTCATTTCTTCTAATGGAATTAAAGTTTATAAAGCCAAAGTTGAAGTCATCTCAAAATTACCTTTACCAAAGACAATTAGGAAAGTTCGATTTTTTTTAGGATATGTAGGTTTTTATAGAAGGTTTTTAAAAGACTTTAGTGCTACATTCATACTTCTTTATAACCTTTTGATTAAAGACACACCATTTGAATAAGCCGAAGATTGTCAAAAAGCTTTTGAAAAAATAATCAATCTTTTAACAACAGCCTGTATAATGCAATACTCTGATTGGATTTTACATTTTGAACTAATGTGTGAAGCTAGCGATTATGATGTTGGAGTTATTTTGGGTCAAAGAAATAAAGGTAATCCCTTTGTCAATTATTACGCAAGTAGAACTTTAAATAGTTCTAAAATGAATTATATCATAACTGAAAAAGAATTACTTGCTGTAATATTTGCATTGGATAAATTTTGGTCGTATTTAATTGGATCATTCATTATTGTTTATTCTGATCATGCTGCTGTTAGATATTTAATATCTAAATAGGATGCTAAGCCAAAATCAATTCGATAGATTTTGCTACTCTAAAAATCCAACTTGACAATTAATGTAAAAAAGGTACTGAAAATATTATTGCAGACCACCTATCAAGACTTAAAAATGAGTCTTCAATTGATACAACACCCATCAATGATTCTTTCCTCGATGAATTCTTGTTTTCTATACACAATATACCTTAGTATGCTAACATTGTTAACTATCTTGCAACAGGTGAAATGTCATCTGATTGGAACTCGCAGGAGAAAAAGAAATTCTTAACAGAGGTAAAATTTTTTTACTAGGATGATCCATACCTATTCAAGTACTATTCTAATCAAATTTTTAGAAATGTGTATTGAACAATAAGGTAAGTAGTGTCATTCAATTTTGTCATTCTGAAGCCTGTGATGGCCACTTCTCTTCAAAGAAAATAACTGTAAAAATATTGCAGTGTGGATTTTATTGGCCTACATTATTTAAAGATCACATGTATTTTATAAAATATGCAAAAATTATCAAATGTTAGGGTCTATCTCAAAAGGAAACATGATGCCTTTAAATCTCATTATTGTCATTAAAATATTTGATTGTTGGAAAATTGATTTTATGGTTCTTTTCTATCATTATTTGAATTTGTATATATTTTTATTACCGTTGATTATATTTCAAAATGGATTGAAGCAATTTCCTGTCAGCACCACAATCACAAAACTATGATTCACTTTTTAAAAGAAAATTTTTTGAGCAGATTTGGAATTCATCGAGCTATTATCAATGATGGAGGTAAGTATTTTTATAATAAATCATTTGAGTATTTAATGAAGAAATATAGAATTACACATAAAGTTGCTACTCCTTATCACCCTCAAATAGTTAACCCAAGTCACAAATATTGGTCTTTTCGACTGACTGATGCACTTTGGGCTTATCGCACTACATTTAAAAAATCTTTCAGAATGTTACCTTATCAGTTAGTCTTTGGTAACCATTGCCATTTACCAATTGAGCTTGAGCATAAATCATTTTGGACTGTTAAAGCTTTTAATTCAAATCTTGATGATGCTAGTAATGTGCATAAATTACAATTAAATGAACTCGAAGAATTGAGAAATGATGCATATGAAAATTTAAGAACTGGTAAAGCAAGAACCAAAACTTTTCATGATAAAAAAATTTTCGAAAAATATTTGAAATTAGTTAAAAAGTTTTTGTTTATAATTCTTGTCTTCATTTATTTCCAGTATAATTAAAGACAATATAGAGTGGCCCATTTATTGTAAAATATGTATATTCATACAAGGCTGTAGAAATCAAATAATCTAAATAACGGTGTCACATTTAAAGTTAATGATCAGAGATTAAAACCATATATGAAATTCTAAGCACATGAAGAAGACACCAAAATCAACTTGAGTGATCCACTAAATCTTGATTAAATTTTAATGTTTGACTAATATATATATATATATATGAGGATTTGATTGATTGATTATTTTTAGTTTCACACAACATATTTATTAAGCATTTATTATTTCTTACTTAAGCGTGTTTGTTTAACAATTGTGTTTTCTCTCATTATATGTTATGAATACCTCAATTAAAAAGATCCTCTTGAAACATCTTAAAATTCTTATATGTGTAAAATTTTACTTAACAGGTTTGATACAAAATTACAAATCACATCCAATCTAGGCTCAATGACCGCCATAGTTTATATTATATATTGAAGACCTAGGAAGACAACTTTGGAAAATAGAGGGTGGTATGTATAAAGTTCAGTTAGAACTTTAGGTTAATGCAATAAAAGGACGAATGTAAGTTTTAATTTTATTTTATTTTATTTTTTTCTTTTTAGTGTATTTTGTTTTTTTTTATTTGATTTTTCAGAGTTGATTTATTTTTTTGGTGTATTTTAATTTACTTTCCCATATAAATGGCGGATAACAGTATTTCATAACTTCTTAAGTCAGTATTTTCAGTTTTTCATAATAACCGAAACCCCAAAAATCAAACATGAAAGAAATACAACAAAAACTGCATAATTATTAATCTTCTCTCCCTCAAAATGTCCTTAGGAAAATTTACAAAACTCGTTGTGAACGACTACATTCATTGGTTAATTGAAGCAAAGGTTCGATTAGCAAGTGAGTTTTTTAATCCATTTATTTCTTATATGCCTAGTTTTGAAAAAAGCACATACGCTAAAAAGAGAAGAGCTAAATAACTTGGCTCTGCATCCCTAGTTTTGAAAAAAGCACATACGCTAAAAAGAGAAGAGCTAAATAACTTGGTTTCATAATAACTGAAACCCCAAAAATCAAACATGAAAGAAATACAACAAAAACTGCATAAGTATTAACCTTTTCTCTCTCAAAATGTCCTTAGGAAAATTTATAAAACTCGTTGTGAACGACTACATTCGTTGGTTAATTGAATCAAAGGTTCGATTAACAATTGAGTTTTTTGATTTATTTAATTCTTATATGCCTAGTTTTGAGAAAAGCACATATGCTAAAAAGAGAAGAGCTGAATAACTTGGCTCTAAATGTTGTAATTATATAAGACGTAATTGCAAGAACGTTGTAAATCTTTAAGATTGGTTTATGATACTTATAAAGATAAAATTAAATTTACTAAAGATAGCATGAGTAAAGAATCGTTATATCATATCTTATAATCTCTTGAGATGCATTGAAGCGGATATGTACAGCGTTCAATTCAAATGTATTGAACACTATTCCAAAAAGATAGCACACTGTTTATTCTTGGTAATTTGACTCAAAAGATCCTGTTTTCTAGTTTATAAGAAAACTGGATAAAACACCTATCATTGACCCATAAAAGGCTTTCAAGCCATTACTAGATGTAAAATTACAGGAAGATGTAAGCCACAGTCACAACTACTAGTAAATGTCCTTTTCCTTTTAATAATATTTTGTTTTATGCATTATTACTTTTAATAGTGTGATTTATGTCTAATTACTATTTTCTTTTTCTTTTTATTTGCTTTATCTATTTCCTTCTGAAATATAAACAAAGCTTCCTGAGTCATTTGACGAATACACCACTTTATTTACAGTTGCTCATCATTATGTCTATCTTTAAAAACATGCTTTTATTTTAAAACCTCACAAATTACACTTAGTATATGGATGAGGTGATCGTGAGTTATCCAAATTTATTTTAGAAATAATTTTCACTAAAAGAAGTTAAGTGCTAGGTTGTTGGGATTATGTACTCCTTAAAGTATATTAATTTATTTATTTATGATAAATATATTTTTTTATTAATAAAATATTTGAGAAGGAGGTGATCGTGAGTTATCCAAATTTATTTTAGAAACAATTTTCACTAGAAGAAGTTAAGTGCTAGGCTGTTGGGATTATGTGCTCCTTAAAGTATATTAATTTATTTATTTATGATAAATATATTTTTTTATTAATAAAATATTTGAGACATTTTTTCAAACATCTTAATTGCATAAATATTTTGAATAAGATCTATTTAATCATATTATATATATTTATGTTATTATCATATGAATTCATAGAAGACATAAATACAAGTTATCTTATGATTAAATAAATTGAGTTCACAATTGATAAATAGAGTTGAACGCTCTATTTATGTTTAAACTGTAGTAAATTCATTGATTGGGTTACCTTAATCATGTATGAATTTACTGATGTAGTTTGAATACATTGAACAGTATCACATATGAGATTTAATTAACATTGGAATAACTGTCAAACTTATTAAATCTCATAGGCATGGATTTTATTACAATCTCAATCTTGAGTTAATTATAGTTTCATGTTTATGATTATTGTTCCATTTGAGTTACCAATAGGCGCGACATACATTTGCAGTCAAGATTACCTAGTATCTTAGTGGGAGCAATTATAAACAGTGAGATTATATATTGACAAGATAGAATTTGTACAATACATCTTTTGATGGGTTTTTGGTACTTAATCATAGAATTATCTGGCTAGAGTATGTTAATATAATTAGTATGTTGAAAATGATCATCAGAGAAAGCCAGTAAGTGTTAAGGACAAGATATAATTAAATTGATTGGACAGTTAAGATATCAATTTAATTAGTGATGTGGTACAAAGGATTATTCAGTAAAGAAATTAATGTGGCATGGGTCGAATTATTATTCGAGAACACTATCCTAGATAGCATACAATTATGAAGGTCAGCTCCAATCTTATGATGGAATATATTTAGAATTAAATAATCGAACTAGTGTGATTATATGCTTAATTGTTATAGTCACTATTGTATGTACTCACATGATCTTCGGGTTAGCTCATTCAATTGACTGCACCACAATTAGATTAATAAGCAAGATAACAAGCTATTTGCGTTAAAAGCCTAAATATATTATTTAGTGGGAGGCTCCAATTAATATACTTGTCTATAAGAGGCCTTGTGTTATTTTATAAGGTGGTCTCCGATAACTATAACAAGTGTAACGCCAAAAGCTTTTGGGTTTTTATATTCTTTTAATTTAAATAAATTATTTTGATTTAATAGAATTAAAAAATAAGATAAATAAGGAGCTTAGGGTTTTCCACTAATACAATACAAAAAGATATTTTTCTCCACAAAGGAAATAAAAGAAGTTGTAATATACAAATCAAGAAAAGATAATTTTTCCCTCTGACTTTGAGAAAAATATTTTCTTACTAGTTGCTTTCAGTGGTGTTAAAGGCCTCATACGTCAAGTGCATATCAAACTTGAGTCATAACCTGGAAGATTATTTGAGACAGATCGTGATTTAGCAGTAGAGGTGATGATAGATCGTGACTTAGAAGTCTTAGTTACTACAACGAAAAAATAAAGGTACTATTTCTATATTATAGTAATTTTATATATTGTGTGAGAAAACAATCATATTATTTACGCTGAAAAATGATATTAAACCCATATAGGCATCATCCTAAAAGCTTTTAAACCATTAGGATGCTTACCTGACCCACCAATTAGAGAATAGTTAGTAGTCTCAGGTATGCAAGAAAGAATATCCTAAATGTCAGATCATGCTGATGCTTTCATCTTTTTGCCAAACAATTTGCAACTATGGAGGCACTAATTATATTTGCGTCTTGGGCCCATTTGAACATTCATCGAAAACCCTTCGGTTTTTTAAACGCTAATAATTGTTATAATGGCTTCCTTACATTTCTTAACCATGCAACTAACAATTATCTTATTCCTCATATAGTTAAAAAAATCTTTATTTGTGCTCCAACTACTAATAAGTACTTGATCTTTCACAAGCTTACAAACCAAAGCCAAAACCCATGACTTTGGCATTAGATTGGTCAATTGAAGATGATAACAGTAACAGTGGTAAGAAGTACAAACTGGATTTAAATATCTCTTTGTAAATATTTTTTAATGTTCATGTGACGTCTTCTAAATTCTACATTTTTTTCCTTTAAGACATTAAGGACAATGTCTCATTTAGGTTAGGGGGACGAAATAGTTGATAGTTGTAGAATATGTCAATCTTAGTGATGTTTTTACTAAATTTTTATTGTAAAAACTAACTTTGGATAAATTTTAAATTAAAGATGACCGAATATGGAGTGAGTGGCTCTAGAAACGCATTTTCTTAGTTTTAGAGTCTTATATTTATTTTTCTTTCAATTTTTTTTTTACTATTTCCTATTCTAAGTTTCTGCAACAAGTTCATGTATGATCTTATCTACTTCTTCCTTTATGTTTATTTTTTTTGTTTCTCATTTTTGCATGCATGTCTTTAAATTATAAAATATTAAGAATAAAGTTTAGATTAGGTTGGAGGGTGTAGATAGTTGATGTAAATTGTAAATATATGTATTTTTTATTTTTCTTTTAAAAAATCCAAAAACAACAAATTTTTTTAATTTTCTAGGATGCATGTGTAAAGAGTTACTACTTTCGAAACGTATCCTAATAGTTCAGTTTATATTATTTTCTAATTTGAAAATTCATAGTAAGTTGTTTTTGTTATCTGTTATTTGAATTACTCAAATTTATGAATTCGTCATTTGATAATCACTAATTAAATTTTTTTGTCATTTATTTATTTAAACAGGTATTATTAAATCATTCTTCTCTCACACACACTATGACACATGCTAGTGGATTGTAAGTTAAAATTTTTGCAATATTTTATTCTCTTGATTTAGTGGAAATAATTTCTAAGGCAATGGAAATTTTATATTTCTTTTAAAAAAAATAATAAAAAAGGTGTTTAATTTTACAATATTTGAAACTAGAGCAATTAAGTCTATAAGAGTGTTTTAACACTTAATGTCCTAAGACCAATTGGTCTGGAAGTCATTGGCTTGAAGCTCGCTACATAGGCTGTAGATATATTGTTTGCTTATTTATTTAAAATTCGAGTAATTAAACCCATAAGGGTGTTTTAACACCAAATGCCTAAGGCCAACTGGTCTGTGAGTCATTGGCTTAAAGTTCGTTACACAGATTGAAAATGTAATATTTTAAATTGTATGAATAATCTACTGCTTAATAAAGATATTATTTCTGATAAATCATTAGAACAAAACTATTTTCTTTTAATAAAGCCCCATAAGTATTGTTTTAATTTCTTGAGCACAACAGAACGTTTGATGATATCTTGGATAACGAGTGAATGACAAAAAGATAAAATAGATAAAATTTGGGAGAATTTATTTATTTGGTAGTTTAGAGGATTGATGAACAACTATTAACTTGCAAATGAATTTTGTTATTCTTAATTTAATATAGCGCTTTAATTGCTAGAAACCAGCAATAAGCTGGTAGGGGGTGTGATTAGTATTAAAAGGTGTATATTGTATAAGATTTAAATTATTATTTTATCATTTAAAGTGTTAATTAATGTGCACATAATTTATATTTTATCTTAATGCTTCCCATATATAATTTTATGTAAATTATATTTTATTATGTTAATTTTTATCTTAATTATGTAAATTATATTTTATTCTTTATGGTTCAACTCCAGACTCAACGAATTATATTATAACTAGATACTCTTATATTTGAGAGTAAATCAAATACTTCTGTGTCGTGCCATGGAGTAGAAACGCACGTGCGATAGGCGCTGTCGTACCCATGCACATATCTCCCGTGTAGGCATGCACACATCAGGCGCGCACAAGAAAGTGACAGAGCCTGTCACGTGCGCGACATATGCACATCTCTTGCACGCACCTAATGTGTGCGATAGGCTCCTGTCGCACAGTACGAAAGGGAGAGAGTCAATGGGATGGCCAGGGGATGCGGTAACTATTGTTAATCTTTATTTAGTTTACTTGTAATGTATTTGTATAATTTAACATGTTTCTTTGTTAATTACAGCGAATAATACAAATTGATAAGTAATAAACATAAGTAATACCCTAATGTCTTATATCAGATTTGCACGCATATAGATGTCTATTTTTGAGTAATATACTTAAATTTATAATCGTCGTTTTATTATACTATAATAAAACATAACATTTACGTAATAAATTGATTAGGTTTTCTTGAAGGCTCAATAGAATAACGGTTACTGTGATCTAGATTCATTAGATTACATGAGTCTTAATAGCTATATTGATGACCGGAAAGATAAAAAATCAAAACCGTTCACAGATGTTGATATGGTGTGTATTGCTATCTGATTCAATGAACATCCTTTTATAGTTAAAGATTTTAATATAAATATATTTGATATATGTATTTTTTACCGTATACAGGTTTTCATTCCAATTAACTTAAAAGGCGATCATTATGTTATAGTCCAAGTAAATTTTAGCCATAAGCAATTCTCTATCTATGACTCATTGAAGGAGTTTTACGATCAAAAAAAGTATTCTCAACTATTCAAACCATTTTAACATATCTTTACTCGATGACTACAAGAAGTTGGATTTTACAATATCTGATTGACTTACAGAGCGCGGAGCCTTGAACTCATACTAATTAAGAGTGTACTACAACAATAGCCTAGAAGTGGTGATTGTGGGGTGTTTATATTAATGTTTAAGATGTATTTAATATTCAAGCTAAAAATGAATTTTGACAGTAGTTATAGGCAATATTTTAGAAGGAAGATTGTCGTTGATATATTTAATGGGGATATTATGTTGTAAATTATATATTTGAACAATTGTAACTATAGTGTGATTAATCTTATTTCGAATTTGAAAATTCTCCAACACTTGTTATAAATAATCATATTTAAAATGTCGAATACATAATAAACATAAGAATTCAAAATACATCATATTTAAAATGTTGAATACATAAAAAAACATAAGACATCAAAACAATAATAGGTCGTTAATTTGGATTAGCAGCAATGAGAACACATCATAGTTCTTCGTGATATATTTTCACCAACATATGGTACTTTGAGCTCCTTCCGATAACTTGGAGGCGATTTTTCTATTGGTGAGTTTACCTTCAAACTGTTGGATGTGGTGTGGAAATTTCCAAGAATAGACATCGACAACCAGATTAATTGACATTGCATGTGTCTTCAATAATGATTCCTTAGAGTAAAAGTGAGAACAAAGACCTATGTAATCTACTCGAGCATGCAGGCAAGCAGCTATTGCATAAGCACAGACAAGTTGATTAAGTTGGAATACTCTACAATTACAAGTCCATGAAATTTATGTCAATTAACCCCTCCTTCACACTACTACACCAAACCTGAAATTTATACTCAGACACAGGACGAATATTCATTCTTTCAGCTTGATCTTTTCTGTCAGATACTATTTTATCTATACACGTTATTAAAAGAGTACTTATCGATTTTGCCACCATTTTTCTATCTTAAAACCATTGTTGCAATATTTTTCTGAAATGGTCAACTAAATAAGTAATGAGAAATTTTCACTGTTCCTTCATCAAAGAATTCACACTCTCCATAATGTTAGTGGTTAGAATGTCGTACCTTCTACTATCAAATTGAAATCAGGCCCAATTATATAAGCCCTCTTTATTCTCTAAGTAATCAGTTGTCCTATAATGCATTCCCTACGACCCCTCAAGTTGTGTTCTAAACTCTTTACATCTATATTCCTTTACTGCGTTTATAAATACAAGCTTAAACTTATCCCAAAGAACTTTTGACATCCTAAATTTTGACTTGAAGTTACTTTTGACATAATAGAAACAAATGTCATGGGTAGTACTATGAAATATCTTCATAGCAGCTCTCTAAATGGAATTGTATCAATCGAAAATAATGACTAAATTTAGAATATCACCAATTACTCTATGCAGATTCATCATAAACCATTCCCAAGAATCGTTATTTTCGGAATCCTTAATACCAATAACGAGCGCACACAATTAATTATTTTCATCTAAGTATGTTATCACAAACATTGTTCCGTGATATAATCCTTTGAGATGAGTACTGTCTACTGCAATCATTGGTCTGATACTCTGCAAAAAAATCATTTATGCAAGATCCAATAACTATAAAATAATACAAAAAAATTATTATTGTTATCCAATTTCAGAGCAGTTACTGTACCTTATTTTCCTTCTCCAATATATGAGAGTACTTGGAAAGTAAGTTATATAATTCTGATGGAACCTCGTATTATTTCAAGAACAAATTCTCTAGCGAATATTGTATTCTTATTGAATGTCTGCTATGATGTCATTTAGAGTGTATATCTGCTTCTCCTGAATAAATTTGTCCGCGATGCTATGACCAATAACCTTACTCCTTATTTAAAAAAGACCCCTAGGCTCCTTACGACACGTGTGTATGTGGTCAAATCTCATCACTACCCAACGTACATTCTTTTTGTTTGATGCTATTTTTACTCGAAGACGCCATTTATATGAAATTAAAGTATAACGCACCTCGAAACATATCGACGTGGATCTTGCAACTTTGAAATCAAACTTATCCCTCAATGAAACTTTGTGCAATTCTAACATTGAATTATTTTCAGAATCAAACAACTTATCCACACAAATATCAGGACACTCAATATTTCTAACAAAGTTTGGAGCAACCAAGCCTGAAGGTAAAACTAGTGCAATACTTACAAGAGGGTCAACTTCTATGCCCTTCTAATGAGACCTTAGATTAACAGGCCTACTTCGACATAGATCATGGTAATTTTCAAAGTGAGACAAATCTTCCCTATTACTGAGTAGACTCTTATCATGCTAATCATGCTCATCATCCCCATTATCTCTATCATCCCCATCATCGCAAGTATTATCCAAATTATCATCATCATCATCAATAGGAGTATAAAAAAATCATTATCCCCATCGTCAATTGGGCTATAGCATGAATCAACATTAATGCCATTTGTAGCTGTATTATTCGTGTCATTAATGCGATTATTATGTAATGGAAAAGAGAGTAACCTTGTTGCAATGAGGTTGTCGTGGTAATACCTCTTATTCAGTAGTCGCCAGTGTAACGACGTTCTCTTCTTCAACAGGTTTTTGATTTCTTACTTTACGGGATTTGCTAACAAAAATTAGGATGTACCCCTCATTCACCGAATTAGAGCTCATATGTATCAAAACTCTTATTATTTCATCATCAACTGTAAAGTTATTTTCAATGTGATGCTGTAATCATTCAAATTTATTTGTACAACTTCATATACTCTTAAAAGAAATACAACAAACATATAATTTTTTGAAACAAAAAAAGCTCTATTTTTTTATTTCTATACTCAAAACGACCGTCTGTCAATTACTCCTATGGTCCATCAAAACACATTTGAAGAATAATTAACTCCATTAAGTCTAAGAAAAATAAAAAAAATTAGTACTTAAAAAAATTTAGAGTTTAGTCAGGAGTACACAATTTCTGCCAACCGTGTCTTTTGTTTTGACTCAACCTATGATTAAAACGAGTCGCACATACACCCTTGTACATGTTCCTCGGCGCTGAGGATATCCCTGCAGAGCGGGGGATTTGGTAACGTCTCTAATTGGCTGTATTTACTAGGGGCACTGCAGAACATGAACGAGCCCCTTCAAATGGTAAAATAAAATTCAATGAGGATTTGATTCATCCCACCAGCACACATCACGGGCACACGTCACAGGCACCTGTGGCATGGTTTGTCATACGGTAAAAAGTTATGTCAAACCGTGTGATAGGCACCTATCGCACGGTAATAATAGGTTTTGTCAAACCGTGCATCGTGTGATAGGTGCCTGTCACACAGCAACTTGTCGCACAATAATGTACAACAGGTGCCTGTCGCACGTTTTTTAGTTTCGTCTTTAAACTCGTTTTTACTCAAATAACTGATATAAATTTCAATTAATTAAAAAATAAAACTACACATTATGTAAAAATAAATACTAACCCTAATTTTTTACTTTCTAATTGATGATTTAGTGATTAGTAGGTAAGTTTTAGAGATTAGAATATTACAGATTTTGGTGAGTTTTAATTGAGAATAAGTGAATTATTAGTTTTTTTTACAGATATGAGGGTATTTATGTTTATAAATAACATATATGGCTACGTATAATAGAACATGTTTAGGTGACTACTTTAGAAATTTACTAAAATTTTTTTGCTATTTTTACAAATTTCCCATTTATTTATGAAGGTTCCAAGGATATAGGGCATCTTCAAAGGCTATATATTGCCTCCAGCCGTCCAATATGTGAAAGAACACCAATACGTGTCCACCATATGAACTTAATATACATTAATTTCTTTTTAAAAAAGTACTTTAATTTACTGAGCAGCATTAAAAAAAAAATAATTGGCTCAATCGGTGAGCTCTATTCAAGCAACAATACCAGATCATAAGAGACGTTACCCATGGACTCAATTGTTTTCTGCTTGGCCCAATAAGATTTGGGTTTTCTTTTACTTTGACTATTACAATTTTAACCTTAGTATATATTATATTGGAAAATACGAATCCCCCAGTGATTGATTAATGGATTTGGCATCTCATCTCTCTATTCTCAATGGAAAACAATTTTATCCCATTAACAAGATTTATATAGCACAATTAATTTAGAAGTAAAAATTTTACTTTGATTGTTACGTGAAATAAGTAAATAATAGTTGGAAAATCCTTACTCAAATGCAGACTTAATTTGGCAAATCTATGAGCCGTCAAATTGAACCGATGAGATACACAATTTTTAAAAAATTATTTTTTATCTATTTGAATACACATTAATCATAACTTTCACATGATTATCTTTTAACAACAATAACAAAACTATAAATAAATTTATATAAATTATTATGTATAAATTAATATGATATAAAAAATTAATTCAAAAATTATTATAATAATTATTTTTTAATTATATGTATCCATTATAATTTTAAAACAATCAAACTCTTTATATTATATTAATTATATATAATTATTTATATAAAATAATTATACCTCTGTCATTGCTATCTTTTAACGTTGATAGACCCGATACAAACAAAATAAACTATTCTTTTTAGATTAAAAAAAATTACATATCATAATAATAACATGATTGCTCATTGCCACCCCATGTTTGACTACTAGGAACAAAACCGTTGATGCCAATTGCCATCGCCTTTCCCGCGGAATCAGCAACCGAATATCCTTATTCCTTAATCACCACAAAGAGTTGACGTTTTGTTCTTGCCCTTCAATCATTGTATTTTCCTCCACTCTACTTCCTGTTGGACCTACATTAAAAAATAATAATTTTAAAAAATGAGATTTCAAATATATTATTAAAATTAATAATTATTACAAAAGCGTGGCTAACTCAACTGCAAAAATTGTATCTTATAAGTCATAACTCAAATATTTATTTAGGTATTAACAAATTTTAAATTATTAGGAGCAATTTTTATGTTGTGTATTTTGTAAAGTTATGTTATAATCATGATTTACAGAGTGCTCAATATAAAATACATAATCTATATAATTATAACTTTAGTAATTGACACTCGATCTTTTTTTTTTAAATGTATTTTAAATTATTGTTTATTTGTGAATTAATTATTTTAAAATTATTTTTTATTTTCAAAACCTTCAAGTTATTCACATTTTTATTTAAAGATAATGATAAAATAAGGATGAGTTAATAAATTTTTTTTATCTTTTTACAACAAAAAATGAGTAATTTGAGTTTAAAAAAGTTATGAGAATGATTTGAAGATAATTAATTCTTTTTTTTTATTTTTTTAAAATAATTGTATATGCAAATAAAATTTAAATGACTAAATAAATAAAATTATTTAAAAAATCACTTAACTCAGGCTGCACTCAAACTTGTGATGAATAAAAATTTAACCCAATATTTATAAATATTTATCTGTAGTAGAGTCTTTTAATTATTATATAATTCCTTTTACTTCAGTTTCTCTTTAAGAAAAAAATTATTAAAAAAATATAAATTTACGTAAAAAATTACATAATAAATTAAAATCTTGTTAAATTGTATAAGAATATAACTTATATTAACACAAAGGTTATTTATACTAATGTAAAATTTATATCAATTAAATTATATTTAAATTAATAAAAATAATTTTTATATTAAATATAAATTACATTATTACATAACTTAACAATTACCAATAAATTATTATCTTATCCACAGGTTTAAGATCTCCCGGACATTGTGCTGCCCATCATTGTACCTGGAACAAGAAAAGCAACACTGCAACAACACGAAGCAAAAACCAAAAACTGTTTTCAGAAAGCAAAAAATTTGTCCACGCTTTCAACTATAAAACCAGCAAAAGACCCCTTCTTCCTCCATTGACTCTGTTTTTCAGTTCCCACTTCAAAAACAAAACCAAAAAAAGAAAAGTTTTGTTATTCAAACTCAAATTTATTTCATCAATCAATTAAAATGGAAGGCGGTGGTACCGTGACATGCGGGTCGTGGATCAAGCGACCGGAGAACGTGAATCTGGTTGTGTTGGGCAAGTCCAGGCGGGCCAGTTCATCCCCTTCAGTGCTTGAAATTTTCTCCTTTGATCCCAAAACAACCTCTGTGTACACTTCCCCTTTGGTATAAATTTCTTTTTTTGAGTAAATAGGAGGAAAAAGATTTCGTTTTGAATTGATTTTTGATGTTTTGTTGACTTTTCTGATGTGGGTTTGTTTTGTTTTTGGTTTTTTTTTTTTTGAAGGTTACTTATGTGTTTGATGAAAGCGAAGGCGATGCCATGACAATTGCTGTGAACCCGAGTGGTGATGATTTTGTTTGCTCTACAACTAATGGTGGTTGCATGTGAGTTTGTTAGTTTTTAGTTTGTTTGATTCTTTTCTCTGTAATTTGATTGTAAAGAGTTGTGGTTTTGGTCAATTTTTAGTTTAAATTTATTGAATCTTCAAATGAAAAATGCGGGTTATTGTAGCTTAAATTTTTATTTTTTAGTTAGGGAGGCAGGCACCAAGTTTTAATTTGAAACAGTTTGCTAATAATGCCCACTCACTCTGACATATAGTGATTTCGTTCCTTAATAGTTTTAATGTTAAAAGCCAAACCACCTTAAATTTCATACATAACCTTGATCCAATGACTCCAGCAATGGAGTTAGTTGAAGTCAAAAAAGAAAAATTTGATATTACGAAGCCATTGATTATACTGTTGGATTAGAATGGGCTGACAGTTGAGAATTGATGTCCTGTTCTAAGTTGAAATAACTGTGTCTTATTTATAACTTCCGCTTGCACTTTGTCTTTCGTGATAATATTTGATCTGTGCATCCTAAGTTGTGTTATCTTTTTGTTGAAACATAGGTAGTGAGATAGATGGTGGGGCCTAATTGAGATGAGAGTAGCTGTTTCTTTAAACACTTGGAAACTGTTTGTTTGTTTTAATTGAATTTATTGCAAAAAATGTTTACTATCTAAATTATCTTTTGTTTTGGTTGGTTGATATGGCTCCGTATTACCTATATTATAGTCCGAGTTGTCTTTAGCTTTAAATGGATTTTAGACTAGATGAAATCTTTCATTCCTTGAGTTGATCATTCCCCAGTGTTTTTGTTTTGTAGATTGGTATTTTTGCCAATAAGTCAAACATTTTCTAGAGGTTTCTTCAACTAGTTTATTCCTCAGAATAGGTACTACTTTACAAAGTGGAATTATATAGCTAGTTAGGCTAGCAAAACTATGAGCTTAAGAGGGTGTAAATGTAGAATGATTTATTCCCACGCATGCAGATTGTTTGAGGTATATGGTGGGGCAACAAATATAAAGCTACTGGCCAAAAAAATGCCTCCTCTCCAAGATGCTGGTCCACAAAAATGCCTATCCTTCAGCGTGGATGGATCTAGATTTGCTGCTGGTGGAGTGGTAAGTAATGCTTTATAATTTGATCCGTGTTATATCCACTATTCTAGTGGTGTGAAAATGACCCAGAATTTAGTATATTATTACAACATTCTATTGATTACTGCATTTTTGATATATCATACTTCACGTTGACATGTTAATGGATGAAGCTTGCATGTCTGACATCTTTCTAACCAATGGCAGGATGGGCATCTCAGAATAATGCATTGGCCAAGCCTGTGCATCATTTTAGATGAACCAAAAGCACACAAGTCTGTCTTGGATATTGATTTTAGGTAAGCATCAAACTAAATCATTTGTATCTTAAGAAATATGCCATGACATTTCTAATTTTAATCACTATGTACTAGAGGCAGGGTTGGTGGAGAGAAGATTTAATTACCTGTCATGATATGCTTAAATGAAAACTAATAATACTAAATTAATAAAATTGTAGAAGAGTTTGACACTTTCATAACTGGATGCTGAAAACTGTGTTTATCTGATAGCCTAGATTCGGAGTTTTTGGCTACAACTTCTACTGATGGTTCAGCTAGAATATGGAAAACAGATGATGGTGTTGCTTGGACCTTCTTAACCCGCAACTCGGTATGATTTATCTATCTAATATTTGGTTTTGAAATATTTGCTATAAGTTTTCCCTGCATGGAAACTAATTTAACTTTTTTTGGCCTTGCAGGATGAGAAGATTGAGTTATGCAGATTCTCCAAGGATGGGACAAAACCATTTTTGTTCTGCACAGTTCAAAGAGGTATATTCTCTCCCTCATTTTGAGGTACAACATTATAGTGAGCTATTGTTGGATTATAATTTAATCTGTATTAATATCAATGAAACAGGTGATAAAGCTGTTGTTGCGGTTTACGATATAAGTACGTGGAACAAAATTGGTCATAAGAGGCTGCTCAGAAAGCCTGCATCTGTAATGTCTATCAGCCTGGATGGGAAGTATCTTGCTATGTAAGCACACAATGATACTCTTTAAAAATTTTTGGTCAGTATTTGGGCTTGTGTTACTATTTTTCAAGAAAATATTAATTCATTGTCAGATTTATCTTTTGAAATGCTAAAATTGCTGTGATTCTTATCAATGTTTTTGAGCCAAAATGTATGTCATTGAGCTATTATACAATTCTGTAGCCATTTGGTGGTGTTTATGTGTTTCATTTTCATTTTCACCAGTGACTTTGTTTTAACTGACGTTTGATTTTTTATTTATTGTAGGGGAAGCAAAGACGGGGACATCTGTGTTGTCGATGTGAAGAAAATGGAAATCAGTCATTGGAGTAAGAGGCTACACCTGGGTACCTCCATTGCGTTAGTGGAGTTCTGTCCCACCCAAAGGTAAGATTCAAATTGTTACATAGATATATGTCATAGATTATAACAGAAACATCAACACATAGGAATGCCTTGCCTTTGTTGTTTGATCAACAGCTTTTTCTAAGTGCTGCCAAACAATTAAAATATTCTTTTATTCTTTTTGAAATCTGTTTGGTAATTCCAGAAATTATGCCACAATCATCCCATTTTGACGTTAATCATTTACAAATGGTTGGGTTGGGTTGTGGTGAGACCTTGGACCTTTTGATTCAACTGGGAGGTAAGGAGTTCAAATTTCAAAACCACTTTGGGCCACTAACCTGGGACATTTACATCTCACGAGTATTCCGATTGACATGGTTGTAGGAACCGAAAATAGTCTCCAATCCAGGAATCTTTGAACATAAAAAGGTCGAAGCTGTTTACATACCATAAAAAGAAGTTGGCTGCACTCTTATATTGTATTAGAGCTCATTTACTGAAATTGAATTTGATGAAGCATTATAAGCAATTCGCAACCACTTTTGTTCTTCACAGTTCCTCTGATTTAGTTCTTGCATATTAATTCTTCATCTCACGGTGTGGTGCTTTTTCACAGGGTGGTGCTTACTGCTTCTAAAGAATGGGGAGCTATGATCACCAAGCTAACTGTTCCGGCAGATTGGAAAGGTCTCTCTCTGTCACTCTCTCTCACTCGTAAAGTTCAGCATCCTAAACATTTTCTATTTTGACTCTATGCAGAGTGGCAGATTTACTCATTGCTTTTAGCTCTATTCCTGGCATCGGCTGTTGTATTTTACATATTCTTCAAGAACTCCGATTCATTTTGGAACTTTCCTATTGCAAAAAATCAACATGGAGGACCAAAGATTGAATCCATTCTAAGAGATCCACAGTCTTCTGATGATCAAAATATGTGGAATGCATTCGAACCATTGGATATGTGAGCTCTTGTTAGATTCAATCACCAGAAAGTTATGAAGTCATGAAGTGAATTTTTTTTTTTTTAATGTCATCAATGTGCTTTTCCATTTAGAGTGTAGTCAGTAATGCAGTGTATCATGCAACTTATCAGTGTTTTTTTTTTTTTTTTTTCTGAGGAAAATGCAGCTTAACATGGCTGCCATTTTTACTTCGATCTCTATTGTAGTAAATTTTTTAATGCACGATACTTTCTATTTATATTCACAAGACACAAGTTTGTAAAATTAACATTGCTCTTTTAATAATAGAGAATACACAGTTAGACTGGTCTACTGCTATGTATTTAAGATTCTATTTTTTATTTATTTTTGTGAATTTTGATGGGGAATGACACTCTAGTCCTTTCTAAAATTTATTTTAACACTTAAGTTCTTCACAAAATTTTAATACCTTATTTCATTCCCAGTATTCAAATAGTTACATTAAAAAGGAAAACCATTTTTGAAGAGTAAATATCACTTGTTAATAAATATATTAATTGGTTTTAATTTGTTACTTGTCCTTATAGGTTATAGCCAGATGGATAGTGGGACGGGACACTTGTTCCAACCCGAGATATAAACAAAGATAAGGATAATATGACTGATGAACAAATCAAAATAAAAGATCGGTTTCGACATGAAATAGATATCTTCTTATATCTGTAACTTATATTTTTGAAATGATCAAATGGCATATATTTTTTTTTTTACAAAAATAACTAAATTAATATTTTTATTTTAAAATTTAGTAGCCAAAATGAAACATTTTGGACAATAATAACAATCAAAGTATGGCAATCGCGGCATAGTAGTGTTTAGATTGTTAGTAAACTAGTGTTTGATCATCTGTCTACTAGTAATAGGGTTAGCAAAAGTCCTGCGCCGGCCACGTACCGCATGATCAAACCTTTAGACATGGACTCAAAAATCCAAAACCCGCTACGAACGGACCTGGAAAAAGACTTTTATAAAAAGTCTGGGCCTAAGCTCGGGATTTAATTTATAAATTAAAAAATATATATATATATATAATTTTAAAAATTAAGTTCAATTAAATTATATTAAATTAGATTGAATTATATATAATATTATCTTTTATTTGGTGTAATATTGAATAGGATTACATTAAATTTAATTTAATAAATTAAAAATAATTCTTTAAATAGTTCAATTATTTTTAAATTATACTACTAATTGTTGAATTTAATAAATAATAAGAAATAATATTATGATGAATCAATTGATAAATTTTTATGTTTAATATTATTTAATGGTTTATACAAATTATTGAATAAAAATTTATTATTGGATTAGTTTGTTTTCGATATTAGTATTTGTGGGTTATTGTGTTGTATTGTTAATATTAAGTAATCATATATAATTTAAGTTTTTTTAGTTTATAGTATTATTAAAAATTAATTTTAAAAAATTAATAAAAGCTCAAGCCTCAGTGCCACTCTGACCAGCTCAGCCAGCTCGCTCAATATAAACGGACTTTTTCAGAACTTGAGCTTATTCTTGAATACATAGGCTTGGGCCTGGGCTTACAAAAGCCTGGCCCAAGCCTGCAAATTATCCACCCTAACTAGCAAGTTATCCTAACATTATTATCTAAAATTAATGATCTCTTTTGGATATAATATTAAGCAAAAAAATTAAATTTGGCCATTTTTGTTAATAAATCCAATTTTTGTGTGGAATGCTTACTTGTTCTTCATTTTAGGCTACTCAAATTAAAATTACCACAGTAACAAAATACAAAAGCTCGGTACTTTAAAGAAAATAAGAAACGAATATATTTAAAAAAAAATTGTTGTCAAAATTTAATCTTAATATGCTCAGAAATTTGAAGCAAATCAGCATAGTATTTGAGAATCCAAGCATGAATGATGTTCACTTCAATCTTTCGCTGCATTATTAGCCAATCTGGGTCATCTTTCTTTGCTGGCAATATGTCTAAGCAATGCGAACCTGCTCCAAATGATTTACACACAATTATTTAATAAAAAGCTTGTAAAATGATCAAATTAATCTTTTACTCTTAAGTGACCTTAGCAGTAAGAATTGGTCAATGAATGTAAGTGATAATAATGAAATTAGAAAGCATATAATTGATTATCTGATGATTGTGCGAACTACTAGTTTATTCCATTGAAATTTTTAAATACTACGTATAAAAACATTTTGTAAATTTCCCTATTTGAGTGGTGGTGTGACGCAAAACCACACAAGAATTAATAACAATTTACAATTCTACGTTTAATTTATTTATTTTTTAATTTTACAAAAAAGTAATTGTAAGTTGCATACCATTTTTTTGTAGCCACTGCTATTATACTGTCTGATATATCTTCCAGCACTCTGTAACGACGAAAAAGAAAATGTATGAGGTTTTTTTTATTGTTATTATTATTTTTTATTTTAATAGTATAAACTTATAGTAATTGTTAATTTAAGTAACTCCCGAAATCTTAAGCTCACCCAGCAGTACTATAACGATCGCGAAGGCCATTAGAAAAAATAATATTGCTTCCAAACCTCTTTAAAACAACTCCTATATCCTGCAAATTAAAAATGTATAATTTTAATTTTAAAAAATAGATATATTAATCATTTGGAATATTTATCTAGACTTACATGACCACCGTAATAAGTTGTAATCCAATGTTCTTGGAACCACTCCATAAGAATTCTTGCATGAATCCACGTATTCCCTTAGATGAAATGGGTCTGCCGGAAACATTGTTTTGTTTCTACCAATACCAATTGGTATTACAATTTCACTACATGCCTGCATGACAAACCAAAATAAATAATGATTAATAATATTTTTGACCAATCCAAAACTTGGTTTATATCAAATCATTGGACAGAAATGAGAGCTTAATTAATTACCTACCAGCCCCAGCCATTTAATGTTTCATCAGAAAAAAATTCACCAAGATTATAGCAAGATTTTTTGCCTCTTGAAGCAACAATTCCTGAGAATATCCGGGCGAGGGTGTCTGTGCCTTGTGAAGCTCCATCGATACCATTACAAACTTGATTTACTGGATATTTCGGAGGCATATCATATTGAGCTGCTACAGTATACATGTTTTCTAAATAATCCTTCAATTCCGAAACATTCTTCAAAGGCCTGTCGAAATTTTAAGTACATTCAACAAATAAACTTCACAGGCAAGTTGTTATCTAGTACAGACAATCGTATGTTATAAAATCTTGAATCCAAATACTGTTATCCGAATTTTACAAGACATAAATTAGAATCAGAAATAAAATTTGCGTTGCTATTAATTAAAAGAAGAAAATGTAAATGGATATCAACGAAAGTAATGTGAATATTACTTGCAAGTTTTAAATTTTTTACTGAGGAAAGCAAGTCCATTTCTTTTGGCACCAGCTTTATCAATTGCCGCCCATGACTGTTTTATGGTCGTATAGCAACTCTCACTAGCTTCCTGCATCGTTGATCAAGATTCAATAATTATTATTATTTTTTTTTTATAAAAGGAATCATATAATTTTCATTAATACATTAATTATTTTGTTTTCTTACCCTAAAATCTTTAGTGACTCGAGAATAATATGCATTTGATGGTGTAATATTATCAAAGTAGAGAACTGGGGCTGAAGAGGCCATTGCTCCCAATGCAATATGAGGATATTTCAAGCGAAACCATGCAGCAAGCACTGATGAATAACAACAAATGACATGAGTAAATCTCAACTGAACGAGAATTCGTTAGTTAGTTAGGATATAAAATAATTTATATTATAATATAATGACGTGACACCGACACAAGATCTAATTAATTAATTAATATAAAGTAGTTTACTTCCGCCATAAGATCCTCCAACAACGATAATTGGAGACATTTTAGCGGGTAATTTTTTCTTGATATGTAAGAGAATCTCTGTGTAATCTGCCAAAGCTTGAGCGGAGTTGAAATATCCACGCAGAGTTGCATTCTTTAGGACATCTTTACTTGATATAAATGGTACAGATTTCCCATAAAAACGATGCTGAACAAAAAAATTAATGATCAAATTAGAACAAATATTTCACTAGTAATGACACATTACCCTTCAACAGTTTTTTTTTTTTTTTTCTGTTTTACAATCAATAATGTTAGGGATCTTTTTTTTTTTTTTTTTGAAAGAAAATGGAGACGGACAAGTCCAAATACAATTTTTTAACCCTCTTTCCACCTCCAAGAATTGAACCCGGACTTCCACGGCTCTACAGCGAGCATGATGACCAACCCGACCACACCCTTGGGGGCTGTTAGGGATCTTAATATTTGAGCTTCAACTAGAATCTCATTATTATATGTCACTCATCTATTAGATGATAAATTTTATAACTAGTAAAATTACTTAACCACCATGCAATGAATGAATGTTATTTCAGTTAAGATTCAAATTAAGACTTAAATTTTGGGATACCTAGTATTATTCTTTACAAATAATATAGACAAAATGTGATACTACACCTCTGATAAGGACCCAAATGATAGAATAAATTTTAGAAAGATGATGGTGTCAATTCTTCGTAATTAATACTCAAAGCAAAGCAAAAATCATAAAGCTTTCTCTACTCACCTCTATATAAACTTGTAAAGCTTTAAATCGATGAGCATTATCAGAAAGCCATCCAATGCCACCAAGGTCATCATCAAGGCTACTCTCTTCACCAAGATAAGCCAAAATTGGAGCGGCTGCCGCACCACTGCCGCCACCCCAGTGCTTAAAGTTCAACACATATCTCTGCGGAAATGTTAAATAACTTTCTGGATTATAATTAAAGTGATCGAGTGTTTGATCGTAAAAGAAAGTTTTAAGATCACCGTTTGGTTCTGAAGAAGTTAAATTTTCACTAGGGTTTTGAAAAATATTAATTCCACGAAGAACACCAAGCTTCGGGATGTTCTTCAACGATGTAGGGAAGCAAATTTTGTGTAAAGAAGAATAAAAAAAAGCCATGCAAGGCACTGAACTTTGATTTTAAGAGCTTTCATGGCATAATCTTAGTTTGAAGATTAGTGAGAGAAGTGAGTATAATGCTTGTGTGGTCAATATAAATTGAATATTTGAGATTCTGTTCAAAATTCCTTCAAAATCGATGTGTTTGTTAAAATATTCTAGATTTGTTAATTGTCATTATCTTAATATAATCATGTGTATGTACTGTGACTCTAAGATATCCTAATTTGATTGATTGTAACTAATTATTGACCTTTGACTGCATTATCTTATTATAATTATGTACATGTGTAATGGGTGAGCTTTTCTTACCTTAAATGCTTTAATTACTCTTTTTTTTTTTCATTAAACTACTCGGTTTATGCATTTTCTCAAATTTTTCTGCACTTTAAAATTTCAGGATTTGAATATATATATGTGTGTGTGTGTTTTATCATATAAATGAATAATTAGTAGGAATTATTAATTATTTTACCATAATTATATGAAATATGCTTTCATTAGGATTTCTTAAGATTTGTTCAGTAGCGAAATGTTGTGACTTTTAAGATATAGTTGTAGATAAAAACTATAGTTGCCTCGAAGAAGGTTATAATGATGTTTTTACTAATTGGGAATGAGATTCATTAATTTATTTACTTCTAAAATAAGGAGGGGGGAATGATGATGAAATTTAAATGAGCCCCATAAATTGGAGAATGTGGCATGAGAATCTTATTCCAAGTAGGAGATGGGAATGAGAATGAGTAGTGAATTGACACTTGTGCCTTTAGTAAAAATTAAAATTTTTTTACCTCCTTAATAATAATAATAATAATAATAAATAATAACCATAATCAACTAACGTCAGTTTAGTAATTTGCAACAATCCATCTTTATTTCAAGATAAAGTAAATAAATTAATAGTAATACAACTCATTTCAATTCTTATAGTTAAAGTAAAAAATTTATTATATTTTTAATTCTCCATCTAATTCCAGTTCATTCTGAAGACGGTTAATAAACGCATCATGAGTGTTTGGAATGCACTATGCAATATTATGTAAGGGTTAGTTTATAAATTTTTATTTAAAATAGAAGAAATTAAAAAAAATTGCCATAACCCAACTGCTAGGAAGTTAAATTGTAAAAAAAAAAAAACCTAACAAATGATTTTTTTTTTCCTTTAAAACAAAAATAATAACTACATAAACAAAAATCAATGTTAAAGACTGCACACTAGCTCTGTACATACTAGACTACACTCAGATTAATAATTATATGAACATGACAGAATCTAATGTTAGGTGCATTATTATTTATCTTTTCTCCATAAATATTAAAAAGATAAAGGAGGGGAAGAGAAAGAAAAGTGTAAATTTGTAATCATAATTTAATCTTATGCTCTGATTTTGAAACCAATGTGCAGAGTATTTGAGGATGGAAAAATATGCTCTTTAAAGCATATTTATATTTATTGTATAAATACATTTCTGATTAATAAAATAAAATAAGGTATTTTATTCATATATCTTAATTGCATTAATATTTTGAGTAAAGTTTATTTAATCATATTATATGTATTTATGTGATCACCATGTAGATTCGCGGAAGACATAAATATAAGTTATCTTATGACTGAATAAATTAAGTTCGCAGTTGATAAAAAAAGTTGGGCATTTTATTTAAGTACAAACTGTAATAAATTCATTGAGTGATTTGTCTTAATCATGTATGAATTTATTGATGTAATATGTCTACATTGAATTGGATCATATATGAGATTTAATTAACCTATTAATAACTGTCAGACTTATTAAATCTCATATGCATTGATTTACTCTAATCTTAATATTGAGTTTGTTATAATTTCATGATTGTAGTTGTTATTTCATTTGAGTTATTAATGAGCACGACATACACATGTAGTCAAGATTACTCGGTATCTTGGTGGGAGCAATTACAAGTATTGAAATTATAGATTAACAGTATATAATTTGTACGACACATTTCTTGATGGGTTTTCAGTACTTGATCATAGAATTCTCTGGCCAGAGTGTCTCAACATAAATAAGTATGTTAAAAATGATTATTAGAGAAAACTAGTAAGTATCAAGGAACAAGATGTAATTAAATTGATTGGACAGTTGAGATATCAATTTAAATTAATGATGTGGTACAAAGGATTCTGCAGTAAAGAAATCAATGTGGCTTAGGTGAATTATTAATCGTGCATACAATTATGGAGGTCAGTTCCAATCTTATAGTGGAGTAGAATTAGAATTAAATAATTATATTTGTTTAATTACAAATTTAATTATTGTAGCCACTATTGTATGTTGTCAAATGATCCCTGGGTTAGCTCATTTAATTGACAACACCATCACTAGACCCAAAAGTAAAAAAAACTAGCATATTAGGTCAAAATCATAATTATAATATTTGTTAAGTCATAATATGTTATATTCAAGTGTAAAAGGGGGACTTGTGATATTATATTTTACAAGGTGGTTCCCTAATTAGTTACACATTCTCTCCACTTTTAAGTAAGTGAAGAGATAGCATTTAATTTAAATATTTAAATTAAAAAATGAATTCTATTTTAAATAAGAATCTTAATCCTAACATACTAGCGTTTTCCATAAGATATTATAAAAAAGGTATTATTTTATTAAGATAGAGAGGAGAGAAGAGAACTCCAGGGTTTTTGAGAAAAATACAAAAGACCTCTAAGAGAAACCAATTGAAATTAGGAGATTAGGAGTGGTGAAACAGACGCTCACACTAATGTTCATCAATATTGAGTCATAGCCTGAAAGATCGTTTGGAGACGGATCTACAACTCTTAATTGTTCATCTTCTCAAAATATCAAAGTACGAATTTTTAAATTACTTAATTGTTATATATTGTATGAGATCGGTTCTAAAAATTTTTAATTGAAAAATAAAAAAACCTGATTTTTCCCTTCACCATGTCCACCTCAATCTTTCGCTGCTTTATTAACCATTCTGGATCATCTTGTGTTGTGGCCGTATGTCTAAGCAATGGGAACCAGCTCCAATTTTACAGACTATTAATTATGTTATTCAATAATTTAGTTTATAATTGAAGACAAATTTGGTACAGTTGGAAATCTTGCGCCAAATTTGCAACTGTACAAATTTATGTTTCTACCATGTCCTCTTTAATACCAACAGTAAAAGTTTCTGTGTCCACATATTAAATTAAGAGAATCAAATAGATAATAAATTAAAAGATTAAAAAATAATATAATTCATTTTTTTTGTAGTATATTAAAATATGTAATTTTTTTAAAAAAAATTTGTCCCATACTTTATAAAATAATATACATATTCCTTTATTGGAAGGGAACTCAAATATGTTATTATATGGGACTAGAAGTGGCATACAAAGCAGTTATTTAGGAAGCAAATGAATGAAGACGGGGAATTAAGCTTGGCTTGCATAGATCAAGTAAATTGCACACGGCTGATTTGTGAAGATTGCATGCTAATTAGTGTTGCATGTAAGTGAAGATTTGCATGTTTGCTTGCAATCTAAGAATTGGTCAGTTGATCGTTTATATAAAGACTTGGAAATTGTACCTTGGTGGCTTGATGCACAAAACCGTGGGTAAGGACAAGCGGCGTGCCGTGAATTGTGAATTGAAGAGGAAGCAGCAACGACAATCAATGATCGGCTTTTCATCTAAAACAACTCTTTATTCCTTTCTCATCCTTAATTCCTAATGGAACTAATCTATTTTGTCGACATACATAATTTAATAATTAACCTCTTCCGGCGAAGAGGTATTTACAGCAATGAAAGAATTTAACATCAAGAAGCGAGTGCGATTCAAGTATTCGTTACGTAAATTTAATTAATTGATTCAATTTTAAGTAGTGGTAAAAATGAGAGATTATGATTCTTTGTTAATTTTTTTATTTTTATTTTTTCTTGTTTTTCAATGATTGATTAAATATGTATAATCTTTAAAAAATTGACTTAATTATTACACATTTAACTAATCATTGAAAAATAAAAAGTGTTAGAAAATAAAAAAAAAATTAGCAGAGAATCCTAATCCAAAAATGAAAGAGAGTTTTAATTTTTCTAATATTTAGTGAATTATTATTATTATATATATATATAATCATTTTCATGTACGATGTCAGGATTTTTTTGTAATACAAACAAACTATTAAACTGTACAGTTTAAGAGAATTAATTTTTAAATAAATTGTAAAGTTATACGATTTAAGAGAGTTAAAAATTAATTCCTTTAAATCTCATGATTTAAAATCGTATTTATATGAAAACATAGAAAACCCCCCCCCCCCCCAAAACACACACACACATATATATAAAGTAGATTTCTAGTTAAAAATTTCTATCCATAATAAATTTAAAAATGAATTAAAACATAAAAAATATAAATTTTAATATAATATAATATAACATAATATATTAAAATTTATATTTTTATTTAATAAATTATCATTAATTTTTATATGATCGGAGTTCTAATTAAATATATATATATAATATAATATAAAATAAAATAAATCCGAAGTTTCCTTAGGAGTCCCCGCAAAGTCAGATCCATAACTAATTTAGTGTTGACGTACACATGTCGGCCACCAAATTTGGCGCGTGATAGAAAACTTTAGTTTTTTTCATTTAATTCAAAACTCATCTCTTTCTTCGTGAATAAGTTAAAGCCTTAAAAAGGAAAATCATTATTATAGTTTGAAAAAATAAAAAAACACGAGTTTCCTAATTGCAAATGTGGCATTTACATATTCTATTAATCGTCTTTGTTACGCACACAGACAAACCCACGTGACAGGCTCGCCGACGAGTTACATTGCGCGTAGACAACACACACTCTCTTTCTTTTCACACTCCATGGAGTTCAAGTTCCGAGGAATTCACGACAGAACGGCGCCGAATCGGTCTTCTCCTTCTCCGTCTTCTCAGAGCTCGAGCTACTCATCTGATGATCAAGCATTGCGAGGTCCGTTTAGATCTTTCTCTCAATCGTCATCATCCTTTATTTGGTTACTAAAAAGTAAAAATAAAAAAACTGAAAGGAAAATAAAAGAAATATATATTTTTTTAGAAAATAGCTTTGGAAAAATAAAAAAAATTGGTTCGGCAGGATATTAGACGTTTACTTACCATAATGTCGTAATCCTGAGAATTGCTATGATTGTGATCCAAATGCTGACTTAATTTTTGTGCTTTATGGAAAAAATTACTTCAGAGCCTTGAATGAGTGCTTTTGCACTTGAGATCATATAACGTAGCTTGCCATCTCGATTTAACATAAACAATCTCTTTCAGGTAACTACTCAATGGACCCCAATTTGTTGAACAATCCAAGCCACTTTTACACAATCCAGCGTGAGATTGAGAAGCAGATAATCAGGCATGAAATAATCACCCGTGAAATAGTCGCTGCAGAAATTGAGCGCCGGCTTGGCATTGGATTTGGACACGATGTACTGCCTCCTACTCTGCCGCATTTTTCACACAGGCTTTGGGGTGGCTTGGACGTTAACAAGAAGGATAAACTGATTATGCTGGTCAGCGTTCAATTTTACTTCTTCACATGGTTTATTTATTTATTTTTTTGTGTCAATGAGTATATTTTTCTTCAATATTGGTTAATGATTGTAGTATATGGAATTGGTTCGCTACAAGTTTGATGGAATTGGTTCAATCATGTGCCAAATTTAGAGGCATGTGAATGATGTGCATTGGCATCTTGTCTTTGAGTTTTGCTGTTATTGACAAGGTAGGTGCATCCAGGTTTGCTAGCCATGCATGCGGTAATCCTTCTACTTGTGTGGGCTGTGCATCAAAAACTCAGTCCTAAGGAGGCATCATTGTGATTGATCAAGGAGATTTTTCTCCTTGGTTACTGTAGCCGCAATTTTTCATTACAACAATTTGTTATAGTGGCATTACTGTAATCTAAGCAGAAAATAACCTGAGATTTATGACTTTGCTTATTCCTTAGATGTTGATTTTTGGTGCCCAAGTTTACTTGGGGAAGTCTACCATGTGTGTAAACGGCAGACTCTTGCACATGCCTTGCGTCAATATACAACGAAAGCATGATCCAATTATACCATGTAGAATGAAAACGAATAATATTGTACCAATTCTCTGGGACTACAACCTTGATTGCATCATGCTTTTATTGTTTATTTTCCTTGTGCCCACTGTCCTTTTGCTTTATTCATGTCTAAACAATTTGGATATTTTTTGTGTTCCTGAGGTTATAAGTTAGGTACTGAGGTAGATGGATTACAGTAGATACTAAGTTTAAATAACACAATATAACAAAAAAGATTATATTTCTTGTTATTTTTCTGGTTCATTCTAGGACTTCCCTGTGGACCTTTGCTCATTATTGTTTTGGTACTTATGAAACTTGGTAAGTCTTGTTTTGATTTATTAGAGACTTTCTGCTGATGGAAAATTTCAGAAGAAAGTAGTGACAATGCAGAGCTTACTAATTGAGGGTAGTCCAAAATGATAATTTTAGATTTTGGATTTACGAAAATTGAAAATTAAAAAAAGATAAGTGAGTTTGTTTTGTGTTAGTTTCTTCATCCTCTCCAATTGAGATACTCTGTGATGACATTGTTCATCTTAAACCCTTATTCATCAAAGTTACTCTTCACATGTCCATTTGAATGGCTTTATCCTGCACTTACCTGCTTTGAACAAAGAACAATTTCAAAATAGCTTTGTATAGCTTATGTGGATTTGAATGTTATTAGGAGGTCATTGCTTAGAGATTCCCATGTCCATTCTTAGTGCTATAGGCCTTGGTCTTGATGCAAAGGTGACAAGGCTTTTGGGGAGTACATTTGGACTCACTATCTTGATTTAGTTCCAAATATGTTAGCATTTGATTGTTTACATTGGTTTTGCAAATTCAGTTTGCTTGGTCAACTCAAGTATATAAGAGAGTTTGTGTAACTCTTGCCCATGTGTGCAAATGCCAATGTGTGTCTCTCTAAAATTTGGGTAGTGAGGACATGTGATCCCCCATAACCTGGAATCACCGTGTGTCTGAAACCTTTTTTAAATGAAAAACATGAGCTTGTCACAAGCTAATGTTCCAAGAGATGTTACATATGTTTACCATCAAGTGTCACATGAACTTGTACAGATTGAATTCTGATGTTTCCGTTTTCGGGTAATTTCTTATTTAAAATCTTATTGCTTGTGTTTGTGCATGTGGGTTGGGCTGGAGGCTCCATTGGAATGGTGTTTCCTCAATTTATGAATTATAATGCTCATAAGGGTTAATATCATCTCTTCTTGTCCTGATTATTAAGAAAGTGTTTCAGAATCCTATTCAAACATATTCCCTTTTTTTAAATTTTTTTTCTGGGATGGAAGATTTTCCTAGTTCAGTGCTAAATTAACAAGGATTCTGGTTGTATTAACTACTTAAATATACTTCTACATTCCTACCTTTTTTGAGAATTCAAAATTTAAAATAAAAATAGTTCGCATTATTATTTTGTAAACAAATTCTTTCTTCTGTATTACATTAGCAGATGATGGAGCTCACAGGGAATATTTTGCATTTTTACCATTGATGTGTAACTAAAAGAGGACATCATGGTTAATGAGTTTGGGTCTCATTTGCAGGGTCAGCCCGATTCCATTATTTGTGAATCCAAGCAGAAAGCTGCCACACCACCTGCAGGTTCTGGAGAGCTCCCTTCAACAAGTTCAAACAAGCCCAAGGAGTGGAGTTGTGCCCTCTGTCAGTTCAGTGCTACTACCAAGAGAGGTCTAGATGTGCATCTTCAAGGTAAGAACCACAAGGCCAAGGCAGCAGGACTACTTAGACAAAAGAAAATGTGCAGTCACTCCACTTCTACGTCAAAAAAATCTACAGAAAGCAGAGGTGGTGCTGGCAAAAAAATGAAGACTGAAGTACAAAAGGCATCAGTTAAAGCTAATAAAACTGTTATTGGTTTAAACCAGAAACTGAAGAGTGGTCTAAATGAGCGTCTTCCAGGTAAGAAGCACAAGGCCAAGGTAGCAGGATCACTTAGAGATAAGAAAATGTGCAGTAACTCCACTTCTCCTATGTCAAAAAAATCTACAGAAAGCAGAGGTGTTGCTGGCCAAAATATGAAGCTTCAAGTTAAGAAGCACAAGGCCAAGGTGGCAGGATCACTTAGAGATAAGAAAATGTGCAGTAACTCCACTTCTCCTACGTCAAAAAAATCTACAGAAAGCAGAGGTGGTGCTGGCCAAAATATGAAGCTTCAAGTTAAGAAGCACAAGGCCAAGGTGGCAGGACTACTTAGAGATAAGAAAATGTGCAGTAACTCCACTTCTTCTACGTCAAAAAAGTCTACAGAAAGCAGAGGTGGTGCTGGCCAAAATATGAAGCTTCAAGTTAAGAAGCACAAGGCCAAGGTGGCAGGACTACTTAGAGATAAGAAAATGTGCAGTAACTCCACTTCTTCTACATCAAAAAAATCTATAGAAGGCAGAGGTGGTGCTGCCCCAAAAATGAAGCTTCAAGGTAAGAAGCACAAGGCCAAGGTAGCAGGACTACTTAGAGATAAGAAAATGTGCAGTAACTCCACTTCTTCTACGTCAAAACAATCTACAGAAAGCAGAGGTGGTGCTGGCCAAAAAATGAAGACTAAAGTACAAGAGGAATCAGTTAAGGCTAACAAAACTGTTGTTGGCTCAAACCAGAAAGTGAAGGGTGTTCGAGATGAGCATCCTCAAGGTAAGAAGCACAGGGTCAAGGAAGAACTGCTTGGAGCTCAGAAGTGGACAAAAAATTCTAAAGAAAGCAGAGATAGTGCTGGCCAAGAAATGAAGACTAAAGTAGAAGAGAAATCAGTTAAAGCTAATAAAATTGGTTTAGACCAGAAAGATGAGGGTGGTCAAGCTCTGCAGGCTAAGCCCTATCCCAATCGTTGTGGATCAAAGCAGGAAGCCACCACACTACCAGCAGATTCTGGAAAGCTCCGTTTGACAAGTTCAAAGAAAGCACCCATGCATTGGAGTTGTGCCCTCTGCCAGGTCAGTGCTAGTAGCAAGAGAGATCTAGATGTGCATCTTCAAGGTAAGAAGCACAAGGCCAAGGAAGAAGGACTTCGTGGTGATCAGAAGACGTACAGTAACTCCACTTCAAAAAACTCTTCTGAAAGCAGAGATTGTGCTGGCCAAGAAATGAAGACTAAAGTAGAAGATGAATCAGTTAAAGCTAATAAAACTGTTGTTGGTTTAGACCAGAAAATGGAAAGTGGTCAAGCCCTGCAGGTTAAGCCCAATTCCAATCTTTGTGGATCAAATCAGAAAGCTGCCACACCACCTGCTGGTTCTGGAGTGCTCCCTTCGACGAGTTCAAGCAAATCCAACGAGTGGAGTTGTGCCCTCCGTCAGGTCAGTGCTATTACCGAGAGAGGTCTGGATGAGCGTCTTCAAGATGAGAAGCACAAGGCCAAGGTAGCAGGACTACTTAGAGATAAGAAAATGTGCAGTAACTCCACTTCTTCTATGTCAAAAATATCTGCAGAAAGCAGAGGTGGTGCTGGCCAAAAAATGAAGACTAAAGTGCAAGAGGAATCAGTTAAAGCTAATAAAACTGTTGTTGGTTTAAACCAGAAAGTGAAGGGTGGTCTAGATGGGCATCCTCAAGGTAAGAAGCACAAGGTCAAGGAAGAAATACTTGGAGTTCCAAAGTGGACAAAAAAATCTACAGAAAGCAGGGATAGAGCTGGCCAAGAAATGAAGACTAAAGTAAAAGAGAAATCAGTTAAAGCTAATAAACCTGTTTTTGGTTTAGAGCAGAAAGAGGAGGGTGGTCAAGCCCTGCAGTTTAAGCCCTATCCCAATCTTTGTGGATCAAAGCAGGAAGCTGCCACTCAACCAGCAGATTCTGGAACGCTCCGTTTGACGAGTTCAAAGAAACCCATGCATTGGAGTTGTGCTCTCTGTCAGGTCAGTGCTACTAGCAAGAGAGATCTAGATGTGCATCTTCAAGGTAAGAAGCATAAGGCCAAGGAAGCAGGACTTCTTGAAAATCAGAAGATGTGCAGTAACACCACTTCAGAAAACTCTTCTGAAAGCGGAGATGGTGCTGGCCAAGGAATTAAGGCTACTGTAGAAGAGGAATCAGTTAAAGCTAATAAAACTGTTGTTGGTTTAGACCAGAAACGGGCAGGTGGTCAAGATGAGCATCTTCAAGGTAAGAAGCACAAGGTGAAGGAAGCGGAGCTACTTGGGCCACAGAAGATGTGCACTGTCTCATCTTCATCAACATCAAATGAATCTGGAAAGACAATGAAGCTTACAGAAAGCAGAGATAGTGCTAGCCAAGAAATGAAGGCTAGAGTAGAAGAGGAATCAGTTAAAGCTATTGAAACTGTTGTTGGTTTAGACCAGAAAGTGGAGAGTGAAGATGATTCAGAGAACAAAAATGAGGAGCTGCCAAAGAAGAAGAACCTGAATGCAAACAGTCTGAAGATGACAAATGGAATACCAACTGGAGAGACGATGAAGAGAAAACTTCCCCCTAGGAAGAATGTCAAATTCTGGTGTGAAAATTGTCAACTTGGTACTCACTCTGCTGTTGTGATGGAAGGTCATCAAAGGGGGAAGAAGCACATGGCTCGGTCTAATGAATCTAAGAAAAATGATGAAGCCGTCCCCCTTACCACCAGCACGACAAATGTGACACCATCAGAGCCTACTGACAAGGTTGAAGATGAAGATGTAGTGGCCGAAGAATCAAATGAAGAAACAGCAGACAGTGTTTTTGAGACGGCAGAAGATGAAGAGGTGGTGGTCTATAGAGGAAGACAATGGGCCTGATGCAGCAGACTCCTTGTTATGCTGAAGGTAAAGCTCCAACTTTTATTTTGCTTTTGCACTTCATTTTGAATATCTTAAAACCAGCTGCACTCACTTTATCATTTGAAAACTCGGAAATTACAATAATAAATTTAATTTAATTCTTCCATCTCATTATATATGGATTTGAAAGTACCGATTGATGAAGCCTATAAATTCAAGCAACAATAGTGTAATGGAGATCATGTGCTGTTCTACTCTCCAGTCTTGGTGAAAAGCTCAAAAAATGAAGAGCAGACACTATTAGATCTTCTCTCTTCGAAAGTGCTTCATACATGCATGTTTGTCACTAAAATGTCGTCATAGACTGAGTCTCATAGAGCTGGTTGTATGCAATTCAGACAATCACTGATGAATTCTTAGAAATTTAGAGCTTTTCTTTGTAGCTACCTCATTAGAAAAGAGGTAATGACATAAGACTCTTCGACTCAATGCAAATTTTTCTTGATCATCAGTTTATCTTGTGCTGGCAGGAAGTTGGCGGGACATCACTTACCCCAACTTGTGCAGAAGCTTCCTAACCTTTGGATGTCATCAGCAGAGGATCCAGGATGTTTGATCAGATCGGCTAAATTATAAACTTATTGTATATGTTTGTGTCAATATTTACAAAGGAGGAATAAAAAAGACTAATATATTAAATAATGCGGCATCAAAAACCTCGTTCTAAACAAAATATATTTCTATTTTGTAAAATAAGTTAATAATTAATATGACAATTGACTCTTTTAACTCGTAGATATATAACCTTAATCAACTGGTTAATTCAGCTCATTGAGAGGAAGAATATTAGACAAACATTATTTTATCAGATTGAACTGCAAAAAGTACTAGCTTTACTAGCGATTAATGTTGCCGTTTGCACTTTGCAGGAACATTTGTTTAATTAGTAGTATTTGATATCTCAAAATTTTTATCTTAAATAATTATTTTAAATGTTTATTATTTATTATTAATTAATTACATTATTTTACTAAATAATTGATGAATATTAAATTATTTAAAATATTTTATTTGAAATAAAAAAATTTAAAATATATAATACTATTCTTATTTAATTGCAGTTAAATATAGGAAGTGAACACGTAAATGGAATTAATAATACTAGGGAGACAATTCGCCGAACACATACTATGTGATGTTTTAGTGCTACATTTAAGAATTTTAGCACCAACAAAAATCCAGTCGAGACCTCGGTTAATGACACAAGCATGAAAATGCTACTGTTGAAACAAGAATAATATCCTGCCTAACCATTTGATCCATCAGAGGTAAGAGGCGTGGGTCTAATAAATCAATCAGCTTTATATTTTTATCAAGACGAGGATGAGAGGAGCTCTCAAGTATGCTTTCGCATTGGTACTTTTAGGGCCACCACTCTAAAGCTATAAACATCACATTTCTCTATCACAACTAAAGCTGAACATTATTCGGCTTGGTTCGATTCTGTCCTAGAATTGAAAATCAGTTCTTTAAATTGAAACCAAACAACGGAACCGAATTAATTTGTTTCAGTTCGATTTAATTTTTCAATTCGGTTAGGTCTGATTTGTTTTGGTTCTAATTTTCCCCTTTTAATTACCCAAAATTTTCAATCTAAATTCAATTCTTTTATAACCGCTCAATACTTTAGCCAAAAATATTCATGTAATTACAATTAATCAATATTTGTCAAACTAGTTACAATTAATCTATATTTGTCAAACTAGTTTTGGGTGAATCATCTTCAACTTCATGGTAGGCTCATTCTTGGACTCTTGCTTGAAGATGGAGATTTCTGCATTAATGAAGATAAATTTGTCCCATATTTTTATTCTTTAGGTTTAAATTGTTATAATTACGTTTTTATATTTGATTTAAATAGAGAAATATCTAGATCAGATTGTCTAACAAGAGAAAAATTATGTTGTCAGCAAGTCTTCCATTGAAATTTGGAGGAATAGTTGTGAAGAATAACTGAATAAGCAACGTTTCCACCTATAACATTGCTTTTTTTGAATTTCATTAATATGCATTGCATGTTTTCAGAAGAATAAGCTAATAGTGGCAACACACCGAACCCGACTATTTGCAGAATCAAAATTAGTTATAATTATTTTTTTTATCTCGGGTGTTGGACAAATAGAAAACACCAGCATCGAAAGCAATTTAGAATTAAACAAGAGTAATAATCTCAAATTCTCAATCCCTAAGAACTATTCATTGTTTAATCACCAGAAATCAATTTTAATACCCATTAAAAAAAATAAGAAAGAGATAACAGAACAAATCAGAAACTCATCTTCAATCCTTTAACCTCTGCAAATAAGAAGCAAGAGGCAATCTCTGCGACAGGCCGACGAAACGACAAAAGCATGAATTTGCAGCGCGACGGGTTGTGAGAAAACATCAAGGAGTTGCTAACAGTCGATGACGATGGCTGTGAGAACACGACAAGGACTTGCTAATGGTCAACGACGGCTGTAAGAAAACGGTGGAAGTGAAAGTAAAGATAACGGCAGTTGGGGGGCTGTGGAGATGAGTTTGTTTTGTCTTTCCAGAGATGGGAAGGAAACGAGATCTTAGACTTCTTAAAGTTATATATAGTTATATTTTTTTTATTTTTTTTAAATTTAAAGTGAAGAATTGATGGGTTCTTCTGGTCGATTCGATTTTAGGTCGAAACCGAATACGAACCAATTGGTTTTCATATTTCTCGACCATTCGATTAACTAAACCGAACTAAATTTAATAAAAGCAGTTCAACTCGGTTCGGTTAAGTAAAAATCAAACCCATATACCCACCGCTAGTCACAGCCATGGTGTAGGAAAGTTTTATAGGAAAACAAAAGCATTTGTTAGTAATGTTTCCTAAACGATAACAAGAGCACTTTTGTTTATATTTTTGAGCTTCTTCAACAAGTTATGACAGAGAAACTTATGTTATTACTGATATCTTACGTGTTTAAAAATGTTACGAGAATAAAAGCGATTTTACCTGCATGAAATTAAAGGATTTTATTCATTAAATCGGTATTTATAGTGCAAGTTGTGTTGTTGTTATATTATATCGAGAAAACCTAGGATCAATGGTCTTGATTCATTCTCTCAGTACATTACATTTTATTCGTATGTAACAAAATCACTACCCTTATCTCCAATTATTCTATATCTTTATAGGTTTTTGAAGTGTTATCTCTTCACCATAACCCTCTGATTAAAACCTTAACTTGATGATTAAGTTTAGAGCTGTTGCTTATGTACTTATTAAAAAAAATTATTGTTTTCCTACTAAGATCCTTTCAATCAAACATTTTGTCAAACACATGAATGTAGCCTCAAACTTATTGTTTGGGTGACAAAATAAGGTGACCAAAATTAAGCTTTATTTGAACCCTAATTCTGCTCGCCCGCTATCCAAGTAGCCTGATGAGTGATGCAGAGCAAGATCTGATGAGGAGACGACTAAACCGGGAGCAAACCATGTCAATAATGTTATGATTCTAAAGATATGAGAAGATGTGGTCCTATAAAAAAAATCCACAATATTGTAGAGATAAATGATGAGATCAAACAATTAACAAATCAATTGTAATAGGCACAATTAAATCTCTCTCTCTCTCTCTCTCTCTATCTATATATATATATATATATATATATATATAATCTCTTGCGGTGTCTATATAAAATATATAAGTGAAAATGTTAAATCAATACTTTATTTCGTACTAATTTTTGTACTTAAAATTTTTCGACTAAAATTATATCTGTTTGAATAAAATGGTAATTTCATTGTATCCTCTGTTTAGAGTGATAATCTTCAAAATATTTCCCAAGGATTAAAAAACATCACTCTACCCCTCGAATACCATGATCTTTCTGTTAAAGATAACAATTTAAATGGTAAATTGTGTTTGAACAAATATTGTAACGAGCATTAGCCTAGAAGAATGTGACAAATGGTTTTATTGTAGACATGTCAAAGCAAGGCAGCCTTTTAACAATCCCCTAGATTTTTTATAATTTTATATTGGGTTACAATATAATATGGTATTTTCAAAATTTTTTATGAGAAAATATATAAGTCGTTAAATATAAAAATAATAAAGTTCTTTTTCTCTTGGTGTGAACCATTATCTTATTCACACTCTAGAAACAGAAACTTTGAAATACAGTATCAAAATATTGGCCATAAAAATGCATTTTGGTTCGAAAAAGTACTAAAAAAGTGTCAATTGAAGAGTGATTGCTGGTAATAACAACCTTACAATGGCTGAAGTCAGGAATTTTTATTTTATCATTCAGTTATTTCCATTAAAATGGGATTAGTTGTATGTTTTTAAATATACAACAACATTAAGTAAAACAATGATTTGTACATATGAAAAATTTATGCTTTTACTATTATTATTTAAAGAAAAATGGGTTTAAACCCTAATTCTTAGTGAATTGGGGTTTTAGTTTTCATTGTACCATTAGCAAAATTTATTGCATTTCCTTTAGAAATAAGTTGTTGGAGACAAGAAAAATATATATATTTGTATGATTTATTGATATATATTATTGTTTAGTAAATGTAACTAAGAAACTGTGTTATTGATATATACCATGCATGTTTTGGTGATGTATATTTTGGTTTTGTTTTTCATTTTATAATATCATGCCTATGTTGGTATTGTTATTGATATTTATTACTGATGCTTTTATTATGGAAGGAGAACTTGAGGATCAAAGGCTTTGTCAATTCTGTTGGTAAAACTTTTGAGGTTGTGCTCATTGACCCTAACTTTCTAAGTAGATTTGTTCTGATCAATGCTGCAATGAAAAGAATGGTTGGGAGAAACAATTATAGAGTTAGGAGATTCGTTATTGAAGTTACACTGCCATGAAATGGAAAGAAAGGTACAATAGATAATAATAAAGAGCTATATCAGATATGTCACTCATACAATGACAAGAAGTATACAAAGATTGTAGTTGACATGAACATTATAACACTTAATGTGACGAATTTGATTAAAAAGAGGTTATTCGAGGATGATATAAAAGATGTTACTGCTAGGCCTGGTGTTGAACCTTAGAGTGTGTTATCTGTATTTCAGAGGCAACCAACTGACAATGTTCAAGCACAATAACAGGTACATACAACTAGTACTAAAAAAAGAAGTGTTAAAAGGAAGTCAATGACAATAATAAATCAAGAATTTTAGAGACCAATTTTTTAAGCTCTTCATTCCAGAACCAGAGTTCACAATTGAGTCCACCACTATAGTAGAAGATGATCTTTAAACACAAACCATAACTGAACCCGTCACTGCAGCAGAATTTGAACTTGAAACATAAATCACAGCTTCTGAACTTGAAACACAAACCATAGCTCAACCTACCATCTTCAGGTCCAGACCATATTCCGATCCTACATAAGACCCCCACCTGAAGTTGAACTTGATATTAAAAATATAGAAAAGGTACTAGAGAAATTAAAGGCACTTATCAATAACAATATACAATTTGGTATGTTTGATCCTTTTTTCACACCTACATAAAAAGTTGTTGAGAAAATTTTCTAGATTATGAAATAGTCAAAACAGAACTACAATCACAGTTTAACCAAACGCCATTTCTAATAACAACAACATCATCACTTCAGTTTGACAAATTTGCACTACGAATGCTACATTTAATCATCCTTCAAGTGATGGTAGTCTAAAAAAGGGTGCTGATAAGGATGGGATTGACTTTTTATACGTTTCAGAGTATAGGTAATCACTTATCTAATTTTTATATTGCTGGTAAGTTTCATGATTTTACAGTGGGATTTAATGAGGAAGATGTTGAGGCTACTGATCTACCACTGTCCCAATTCTGGAAAAATAATTCATCCCATAAGTCTAAAAGGTCCATGGCTACATATTCTCAATAAGAGGTATTAAATAAAGAAGCACAAGAAACTATGCCTACTGAGAATCGACGAAACGAAAGCATAAAAGTTGTTGAGATGGAAATAAAAGTTTTCGAATAATACAAATTTTATTGAAAAATTGAATGAATAAAAACTAAGGTTTTGAATCTTTTTTATAACAAACCTAAATATCGTGAATTTACTAAAAGAGGCTACCACAAAATATTATTCTATAATAAAATTCTCCTATCTAAAATAAGAAAGACAAAAAAATTAAATTCAAATCTGAGTTATAGGAAAAAGATAAAATTCCCAGACAAATCAAGAAAAATAAGAAAAAAATCTTAAAAACCTAAAAATGACTAGGAAAGAAAGAGAATTTTCAGGTTAAGCAGGGACCAAAATAGTCTGATTTTATTCGTCTCGCTGTAGCTTCGAAATGATATATTATACACTTAAAACAAATACCTGTAGCCAAATTTATGCTCTCCAGAAGGTATGATTCTCGTTATACACAACACCTTACATCAAGAATTTACTGTAAGAGATTGTCTAAAATGAACCTTCTGAAAAAAAAAAAATAGAAGGGGGAGAATGTCACCAAGTCAATTATTATTGTCATACCTTTGCATAGGCAGGCCAATAAAAGAAAAACTATTGTTGTCCAAATTAGAGCATCTCAAATGATGCCTTATTCTAGTATAGTAAAGGCTTGTAAGAGGACTGTAAAAAAAAAAAAAAAGACCAACTTTATAGATTTTGAGCATGTCATGAGTAGAACCAAGCCAAGTGAGAAGAGTAAATCAATCAGGAATGATGATGGTACTGGTTTTTCAAACTATGTAAAATAAGATGATAAAATGCTACTAATTGAGGAAATGAACTTCCACATTTGGTTTGAATTAGAAGATGACATGTGTGGAGCCACAAAAACAAATGAGAGTTGGCTTGAACATGAAGTTTAAAATAAAGAAAATGATGACTTGCTTGATAAATATGAAAGTGATAATGGTGACTGGGCTAATTTCAGATTCAGGGGACGAGCATTCATTTATTAGGATGTCTCATGCATTGGCAGAAGAGATGCTCATGGAGGGTACAAAACTAATAGAATTTAGAGAGGGAATAATGTTCAAGAATTTCAAAGAATTTGCATAAGCTCTAAAGGATTTTTTTTTATTCAAGAGAGTTTCAAGGGTAAGAGGATCAAGTTCGAGAGAAAAAGAATTTTATATGGCTGTTATGCATATAAGTGCCCATTTAAAGTATTTCAAAATTGGGCAAGTGTTTTTAAATTCGGTCTTTGCACAATATATATAACTGTGAACGTAACTGAAACTTGGGTAACAAGAAAGTACAATAACAAAGTGCTTATTGATCCAAAGATAAGTGTGGACATGTTATAGATGATTCGAAGATAATGCATGGTGTGACTATTGTTCCACAAAATGTTTACAAGGCAAAAAGAAGTATTTTAAAATCAGTTGTTGGTAATGACCATATTGACAACTTAAAGTCACTGCGGGTTTATACAAATATCATCAAATAGCAAATGTAAGAGGCATTGACCTTTTGAAAGTGACAAGGATGACACACTTGCTGATAAGTGTAGATCTTAAAGGCTTATGGTGAGCTTCCCAGGCTTGATGGCTGTCACTTAAAAGGGTCATTTAAAGGAATATTATTATCAGTAGTAAGTTTATATGCAAATTAAGGTTTCCCATTATAATTTGTGTATATAAATATGAAAATACTTAAAGTTGGACTTGATTTTGTACTACTTACAAGATTATTTAGTTGATGACAAGTAATTGATACACTTAATTTGGAGTTCTTCAGAGCACGAAATAGATTATGTGCAAGATGTATTTGCAAACCTCAAGACAAGATTCCCTTAAATAGAGTTGAGAGATAAGTTTTGGAGGGTAATTAGAGCATCTAGTAAAGATTTTTTGTGAAGGTGCATTTTAATGGTTGAGAAAGTTAAACCCCAAGCATTGGTTAGTGCATGCTTTTAATAAGTTTGTAAAGTGTCATTATATAACAAACAACATGACAAAGAGTTCAAATGCATTGCTTGATGAAATGAGGAAAGCACCAATAATAATTTTGGTGGAGCACGTTAGAAAGCGGATGATGAAGCAATAACTAAAAGGAGACAAAATTGTTTATAGTGGCCAAGTGATGTTCCTACTTTTATTAACACGAAGATAAACATCGTGCTGAAGGTTGATAGCAATTACCTCATCATACCAGTAAGTAATACATTATATAAAGTTGAAACATGCCAAAAGTCTTATATTGTCAACCTTGATGTGCATACACGTGACTATGAGTTGTGGCTGATCAATGACTGACCTTTTAAGCATGCAATGCCTTGTGTAGCTCATATTAGGGTACTTATACAAGTATATTGCTCCTCGTTCCCTAAATAACGCATATTTAAGATGCTATTACTGCATTATTCATTCATTGCCTAACAAATCTAAATGGACACATATTGAAGCTGATGAAATATACCCTCATTGTTTAAAGACTATTTAATGGGCCCAAGACATGAAGAAGAAGGGAGGCTCATGAACTACCAGCAGATAGAAGAATGTTTGCAGTATGTTTCATACTGTTGAGGTATTAGTCATAATAAAAAGGGTTGCCTTGTTGATCTAGCTAATGTACATAAGTAAACCAGACATATATTGGTCAATTTCACACAACAAACAATTTTATTTTTTTTAATTATTGTTAAAGTTAACTTCAAATACCCCTACATTGAATTGTATTAATTTCAAATACACCCACATAGAGTTTTTCAAATGATTGAGTATATTGACAGTAAAAAATTTACTTCAATATATTGAATAGAAGCATCGAAAACCTCAAGCTTAGAAGTATCATTTACAGGAATGAATGTTGGTGGAAACCCTACGGTTGGTGGATCTACATCAGGTTTATGTTTGATAAATGCATAATAAAGCTAAATTGTTAAATTTTAAACTAGAATGTAATTTTATTAACTTGAATTAAACCTATAGATAATGGATGATAAATTATGATTAGCAGCTGAGCCATCACTTAATACTTCAATGCTAAGGCCAAATCAACCAACAAAAGGGTTTAACAACAAAGAAAGCACCAACAATAAATGTAGCATCGGGAATAAGTAGAGCAAAAGAGAGCCTAAAGAATGCATCAACAATAATAAATGTAACTTCTGATCAATTTGCAATGCCATTATCAAGAGGCATTGAAATTAGAGACTAAGGTAAATCTCACAGGGCCACTCTATAATTTGCCCTAGTTCAAATAATGTGAGATTTAAAGGGTAAAATAGTAGCTTAAAGTGAATGTAAGTTTTTCTTTTCTTTTTCTTTAAAATCAATCTTTTTACTTACAAATAAGATATTATTTTGCCAATATGGTAATAATCAAGGCTTTATGCTGCAGAGAAATATTGCTACAGTTAATAGCATGATGGTAGTAGTATCGACATTTTACCAAAATGGTGTTGCCGATTTCATATTTTGATACTTTTGAATACACTGCTAGAATAGTGCACTATATATATATGCATCGGTAAAGGAGAGTTCCACCTTAGGGGAAAACAACTGCGCGAACGGCGGTGGACGAAGCGGAAGTGAGAATGTCGGCTTATGTAACGCAAACATTGGTGAGAATTCAATGCCCTGAAAACCCAAGGGTTCCTCTGCAAGGTTTGTCTACGAAGGGTGAGTCAAGGCCTAAGATCAGGCCGAAAGGTGTAGTCGATGGACAACAGGTGAATATTCCTGTACTACCCCTTGTTGGTCCCGAGGGACGGAGGAGGTTAGGTTAGCTGAAAGATGGTTATTGGTTCAAGGACGCAAGGTGCCCCTACTTTTCAAGGTAAGAAAGGGTAGAGAAAATGCCTGAGCCAATGTTCGAGTACCAGGTGCTACAGCACTGAAGTAACCCATGATATACTCACAGGAAAAGCTCGAACAACTTTCAACAAAAGGGTACCTGTACCCGAAACTGACACATGTGGGTAGGTAGAGAATACCTAGGGTGTAAGACAACTCTCTCTAAGGAACTCAACAAAATAGCCTAGTAACTTCGAGAAAAGGGGGGCCTCCTCACAAAGAGGGTCGCAGTATGTATGTATATATATGTGTGTGTGTGTGTGTGTGTGTGAGTACAATCTAATTATAGACTTTAAAATACTAGGATACAGTATGTGTGCTCGTGTTGTTTAGAATTTTCAATTTATTAATTATTTATGCTAAATTACTATTTTTTAGGGTTGTTGCAGTAGATATTTGGTTTGTAACCCCTTGTCATATAAGTTAAAAAACCAAAATCTAATATGATGTTGGTGATGGTGAATATTCATTGTAACAACATTAATATAATATTTTTAACTAAAAATACATTTCACTGGATGTAATAAATGAGCTTGTTTGATAAATAGAAGTTCTTTATTCAGCTATTTAATTTAATTTCTACTACATTTTAGTCTCATACTTTAATTATAATCAACATGAAGCATATATGTTAAAGTACTAGTATGAACAAGATAATATGCAACTGCCTAATGATTTGATTTTATAGCAAGCTTATTAATTCCAATCTCCAACATCTTCTTGTCTTTAATTCCTATATCATCATCACTTCCAATCCATCATGCAACTTTCCCAATCCTCGTATAACTACTCTATATTCATATATACTTGGTTTCCATCATGTGAAGAAATTAAAACCTTTATTGTTGCGTTTATAGTATAACTTCTTAGGATTTGTACAAGACTCTGAGATGTATATGGATGCAAGTTTACTGCAATATTTGTATGTTTTGTTTTTGAAATTAAGCATCTTTCCATTAATCTCTAACTTCTCATTTTCATCTTCTTCTTTATCATCGACATCAAATCAACTACTTCTTGAAGATAATAAACTTATTGTTATTTCTTTATTTTTTATGTTATGTGATGTTTTAAATTTAGTTAATCTATAAAATAATGGTCAGTTTGATTTTTGAATTGGAATTGTTATAGTCATGGAGAGAGAAAGATGATTTTTATTTTAATTTCCAAAATGATTGGCTGAAATCACAGTGCAAATCCAAAAAAAAAAGATTAATTTAATGGCATGCCTTGTAATTTTTTGAATCCAAAGTCCTAATAAAGAATGAATTTAAAATATTTTTACTAAACATTTAAATACATGTTTTTAATATTAAAAGCCTAAAAATTCCCTCTTTTTTTTTTCGCAGAGATGTCACATCAATAGCTTTGTCAACACTTAAACATTTATACAACAACACCGTTACATAGAATATTCTGTTACTTACAAGAGTAATCTCATAATTAACTTAGTCTACAATACTCAGCCTAAAAATTAACGACACTTGGGGGGGGGGGGGGTAAAGTGATGTGTTCATATCCTTAGGGCATTTTGAAGATTTACTCTAGCAAGGGGATAGTGAAATTTACTTTAAATAAAAAAATTCGTTTTCCTACCAGTGATGTTGAATAAACATAAACCTATTTCGACATTTAAAAAGTACATATTTTCTACCTTTTTATATGAAAAAGAGAAGAGAGAGAAAAAGAGATAGAGAGAGAAGAGTTTAATCCTTTGTTTTATAATGATTTCAGTGGCAAGTAATTTTAAGCTCTATAAAATCACATTCGATATAAATTTACATTCAAATTCAATCCATTTATATATGATTGATATTTTAGGTCATCTATATATATATAAGAGGCTCAGTGTATGAGGCAGTCATCCCACATTGCCTAAGTGTGAGGGCAATGGCCGATTGATAAACATTGGCAGTCCTCACCTCTTGAGAGCTCTTTTGAGGTGAGTTAGGTCTTAACCAGATGTATTGGAGGTGAATGGGCCTAAGATTAGTATAAGAGCCAAACACTGGGTATGAACAGGGGACAAGTGCGTAAATCCTCTTTCAAAGGCCCGGGAAAGGGTTAAGTAAATGAGGCAGCCATCCCACATCGCCTAAGTGTGAGGGCAATGGCCTGTTAATAAAGCCTTGGCAGCCCTCACCTCTTGAGAGCTCTTTTGGGGTGAGTTAGGCCTTAACCAACCATGCCAGAAAGGGTTAAGTATATGAGGCAGCCATCCCACATCGCCTAAGTGTGAGGGCAATGGCCAGTTAATAAAGCTTTGGCAGCCCTCACCTCTTGAGAGCTCTTTTGGGGTGAGTTAGGCCTTAGCCAACCATGCCAAGAATTCAGTGGCTTCTACACAACATAATCTAAATGAAAATACAAAGACTTGTGAAAGATGAGAAAACCTTGGACATTATCCATAATTAACTACTAGGGAAGTACTAGAAAGTAAGAATAATTCAAAAATCAGCTATCTCAGTAAGAATGAAATAACTATACTACTAGCATAAACAAAAATAAAACATTTAAGGCAAGGGAGGAATAAATTTAATAATCAGATCAACCAAAGCTAAACATGAATTAAACAACTTATGAGTTTTAGTAATCAAACTTTATCTTGCGTAGTAGACGATTGACGGATGAACGAATGAACGAAGACGGATGTAACGATGATAGAGACGATAGCAGAAGGAACGAGGTAGAAAAGTGGCTCAAGAACTTCTAAAAGTTGTAGTTGCAGTTAATCAATGACTGAGATAGTGCCAGTGCATTGAACGGGACGCTGCGATAGTGGCATGCAAGTAAGATGTACCTCTTCCTCTCCGCTATTTTAAAGTATGATGCCTTTTATATTTTTTTCCATAATCTTTTTCATTTTTCACAACACTCCTCTTCAGATTCACCATATATTTAATTATGTGTGCTTAATATTATCTCATAAAACCTTGTTAGTAAAACACAAAGAAACAAAACCTAGTCAACTGAAAAAGATTACAATACACATTTATCTAATATAGCTACAGAATTCTTCTCTTCAAAATATGCTCCCCCGATGACATTGGACATGCTTTTAAGACTACTTTGTTATAAACCTTTACTAGTAAAAATCCAGTGAAAAAACTAGTCAAAAGTAAAAGGAGTACAATATATATGCATCCAATATTACTGTAATTCTTGTCTTATAAGTTAAGCTTCTCTTGTTGAGTGCTCTTCCTGATGAGCACTCCTCCTACTGACAACATATATTAATCTGATAGTCTGTTGAAGTGACGCATGCCTATGTTATATACATTTTCTCAAAAGTAAATGTATGTAGAACTTTTGTAAATATATTTGCTAAACTATCTATGGAGCATATTTGTTTTCTTGTTGTATTAGATCTCATAAGTGTAGAAGAACTTTGGTGAATTATACTTTGTCCTATCCCTTTTAATTTATCCTCCTCTGAGTTGAGCTATACATGCAGCACTATCTTCATATATTACTGTTAAGATATCTAAACTTGAAAATATTTTGCAAGTACTTTGAATATGATAAATTATAGATTGCAACCATACGTATTCTCAACTGACTTTATGGAGTGCAAGATTTTCAGAATGGTTGGAAAATGTTGTAATGAGAGTCTGTTTCATAGACTTTCAAGAAATTGTTGTTCTATTAAAAGTAAAAAAATATCATGTTCGTGAACGAGCTTCATGAGAATTAAAAAAATAACTAATATGACTTGGATTTTTTGTTAGTTCATTATAATAAAGTAAACCCAAATCAATTGTTTCTCAATCATAATGAAAAATATGTTTGATACCATTTTGGTGTCTTCTAATTGGTTATGAGCTAAATCTAACTAACATATTAATAAAAAAATGATATGTTCGGTCTAGTATATTGTGCTAAATACATCAGAGAACTAATTGCATTTAGATATAGTACTTAAAGACTAAGTATTTATTCACTATCCTCTTTAGGATATAATGAATTATTTTTAAGATCAAGAGATTAGACTACCATTAGAGTACTCAATGAGTAAGTTTTACCTATGTTAAAACATTTCAAAATATTCTCAGTATAAGTTGATTGATAATGAGTAAGTTTTACCTATGTTAAAACATTTCAAAATATTCTCAGTATAAGTTGATTGATAGATAAAAATGCCAAAAGGCATGTGCTCGGTCTGTAGCTCAAGACAATACCTAGTTTCTCTCAAATATTTCATTTCAAATTGAATTTTCAAATAGTCAATAGTCTTTTGAAGTTCTTCAGTAGTTTCCATTAAACTCAAATCATTAACATAAACTATGAAAATATCAATACTAGATTCTGATTGCTTGATAAAAACACATAGATAGATAAAATCATTAGTGTATCTTTTTTTCATCAAATGTTCACTAAACTCGCCCTCGATAATAGACACGACCACGACCATGACTACGACTATGTCTATGGCCACACTCATTTTCGTAATTGTCATCACAATTATATGAGACATCATTTGCTTCAAAAACTAGTTTTGTACCAGTAGGATGAGTGTTGAGTTTAACCTATACTATTATGAATAATTAATGTCAGTGTGCAAGTGGACACAACAAATAATATACCAATGAGTATACAGATCATCTCCACAAGTAATATACAGGGATTTATCATTCAATTAAAATAAAATTTAATTCATGATTTATATAAAAACATAATAAAAATAACTTCAACCATCAAATACATCATCATAAAGAAATAAAAACATAAAAAGAAGATAGATAAGTAAGTTTTACTTAGTCTTTGCATTTTCTTCCTCTTTTTTTTTCCTTTGATATGTTGTGCAATCCTCAAATCTCTTTTTAATTTATGTTTTTCTTTGTTATTTTTGCCTTAATGACAGCTCTTTCTATTTCTTTTCATGTGTACTCTTTTTATAATGCGGAATTAGGGTACCAGAGATGTGTGGTAGTGAATCTTCTGTTTTTGGAAACTTCATATCGTAATGTTTCGTTAAAACTTGCAGAATCCCGATTATCTCGTTGCCACAGGATTACTATAGCAGCTACACTAATCTAGAGTTGTATTTGGTTGTTCATCAAACATATTTTTTTGTCATCTGTTCAAGCTTGATTCAGCACATTCCATCCACAAAACTTGATATTCTCAATCACCTAAAATCATACAAAACCATACCATCAAATGATTTTAAATAAGATTAATTTATTAAAAATAAATTAGAACAACTATTTATAAAAAATATTATTAAAAATACAATAAAACGCTTCAATTACTCTATAAGTAATATTGATTATCAATGAGCTTGATGATTTTTCATATAATTCATTATTCTTTTTTGGCACAAGAGGACATGCAATCAAGTCAGAATATTTGTATATTGACAAGTTTATATTGTTGTTGTAGAAACATGTTTGAAGTATGAAATTTTGTAAATATTTTTCCAATATATCTCCATTAGTAATATTTTCTCCAAGTTGTTTTAACTATGAAGTAATTATGTACAATGCAGAATTATATTCATATACTGACTTAAAGTCTTGTAACTTGAGAGTATTGAATTCACTACGAGCATTTAGAAAAATTAATGCCCTTAAGTGATCATATCTTTTATACAAATTATTACATAGGACACATGAGTCCTTTATATATAGTAAGATATTTTGATTTCAATGCTTGGTGAAAATGGTGATGTAGAAAAATTATTATTATTTTTTTATCGTGTCAGTAAAGCCCATAACATCAAGATCAATTCAATATCTAGGATTCAGGATAAATAATTTTTGTCACGTATATTTAAGACGTTAAACTTTAATTTTGTCAAGTGAAACATTATCCAAATAAATAAATAAAAATTAGTATAATGAGTACTAAAAAATTTGTAAATGTTAGCCTCACTCGTAAAGGTTATTTTAAATAAAAGTGTGGAAACTAAAAGAGTGAGGGATAAGATTTTTCATGTACCAAAGCAAAGCTGTGCTGGTAACATATTATGAATTTATATATCAGCTAACCAAAAGAAAATTATAAATCTAGTAAGAGAAGTGATTAAAGACTTGAAAGAGAGAAAATTGATGATTGCATTAAAGAGACAGAGTAATGGAGAAGAGAAGTGAAGCACGTAATTAAAAGCTGATGCCTTTCTTCATATTTATATCCCTCCCCACTACAACAAAACACTATGATACGTAAAGGGCGTGTTTAGTTCCCAACATTACACGGTATAAAAGTATTGTTCAACATTAAACTTATACATACTTATGTTTGGCTGTGAATCACACCTGCATTGCACCGCATAACGCATAAAAATTACACGGTGAAACCCACATTAACCAAACCCGTGAGGGGGTTGGGTTTATGTCGGCATATGCATAAAATATAACAAATACAATTATTTTAAAAACAATAGAGCCCTTTTTTCTATTTCCTGAAGACCACTGCTTCTTGATTTTCGCGATTAATCCGTCATCGGAGCTTTTCCTATGCTGTGCGCACTCATCTTCTGCATCGCTTTGCCACATGAATTTGAGGACTACTTTGCCGTGCGCTCGCTACACATGCTTCTCCATTGCCGTTGCGTCGGATCTTTATTGCCTAATTCATCAAGAAAAATCTGCAAAATCAAAGATTATGTTCCTTTTCTTCTGAGTTGAATTTCTATTGTATATATGTACATGTGCTTCTATCATAATTGTTAATCCCTTGAAAGTGGCAAAGGTTTGCATGATTGATGCTGACTTAACAAAATTATCATTATATTCTTCATTAATAAAGCTTGTGCTTTACTAATTTGCCACTATTCTTTTTTTTTCTTTTTTCTCCTTTCATTGTTAAAATTTGTTGTTTTTACTTTTGATAAATCTATTTTCACCAATTTTTATATTATTTTTATTTTTTCAATAATCTTTAATTTTTTATATTATTTAAAGCAATAATATATTGAATTCGTGGGATGTGAAGATATACTAATGAAGTAATATTTCACTTTTAGAGAGAAACAACAAATATCATTATGTTTACATAGTACATTTATACTAAAAAATAATGTAAAATTTCTAAAATTTAAGACATATATTTAATATTTTTCTAAGTATTAATAAATATTATTTCTAAATATACAATTTAAATTAATCACCAAAAAAATTAATATATTACATTGCAGTACCAAACATTGTACATCATTATTATATACAATGCTAATACAATGTAAAATAATATAATATACTTGAATTAAAATAAGACAATACAAAATAATGGTTTTGTTACTCTCAATCTCTTTATGTCTATCTGATTTTATTATACTATGGTTAAGGATGAAATATTGTTTCAATAAAATAAATTATTTTTTATTCAATTAATTCCCTACTTACATGCTTTAATATTTGTGATTTTTATTTCACATATTTGATTGAATATTATTAAATCTTTTCACCAATTCTATTATGTTTTATTGATTGTTATGATTAATATTTGATTAAACTTATACTTGAATTTATAAAGCTTACAAGTGATTATATTTGATTCTACATTTTTCATTAAATTGTTTATATATAGTGCTTATGAAAACTTTGACTCTTTGTTATTCAATATATTTACATAACATGCTTAGAAATCATACTATTAAATAGAAAAAAAACTATATATGATTAATTTTAATTGGACTTAATTGTTAAATTTAGGAGTTGATATAAATTGATTTCGGATTGTCACTCTAAAATTAAAAATTGATTGATAATTAAATAGTTAATAAGTTGAACTGCGGAGGATTCTAAAACCCTAATAGCTTAAATCTCTTGAATTTTTGTATCAAATTATTCATTTGTTTTATTGCATCTTTAGTTTAAATTTTTTAAAATAAAATATTTTCTTTTTAATTATGATAGAATTATAATTAACTTAGATTAAATTTAACTTTTCTAAAAATTAACAATTTTTATAAGTTCAACCTCATTATTCCAAGTCTATATTATAATAGACTCGTGTGCTCACGAGTACATTAAAATTTAAATAATATCATTGCTGATACTTCCAGCCAAATGTAACATAAGCAAGCCCTTATTTTATGTATTGTTGTGAAATCATGGGTGGATTCCCAAAATACAACATTAGTGGACTGCTTTGCATGAGCCGGCATCAAAGTGCGGATCTTGATGGATTCCAATGTCAATGTACAAACTCTACTTTGTGTATGATAATGTTTTATTATAGTTCATTTTGGGTGTATTTGACACTACAAGTCTTCTCACTGTCTTTTGTCTTTAATTCTCTTTCCGGCAGCTGCTCTCTCCCCCTCCAAAAGCCAAATAATGCTTGACTTATATATAATTAAGTCACCGACCATCCAAATTCTTAATGGATTTTAATTAAGACTTTATGAACCAATATTTTTAATGCCAACACATTTAATTATTTTTAGGCCTTGATTGCTCTTTCAAAAAATAATTAAAGCAGTAATCTTTTTTTCAAAATAAATTCCTCGTCTTTAATTGCTCCCACGTGCAAACTTTAACCGAAGAATAAATTGTAATCTTTAATTTTTTTCCATTGTTACACTTATATTTCTTAATCTTTAATTATTTCCTTATTCAATAAAATAAATTCAAGGTAATTATTAAGTTACACTACAAATAACTTATAGTTCTCATAAAATGATGTAAAAATAATAACAAATAATAAAATTTATTATTTTATTATGAAAGATATAAGTTACTCTAAAAGTAAGTTAATAAGGCTCTAAATTCAATTATCTAAAAATAAATAAAAAAAATTAATATTTATATAATAAAAAATAAAATATATAAATAATCCATGCCCATCAAACAACATGCATAGTTGACCCATATAGAAGCAGCACCTGGCATTAAGGAATCATGTTAAAATACTTTTGCAAATCGGTTACAAAAGTGTCAACAAAAAAGTCAAAGCAGGATTCCCTATAATAGCCTGTTGAAGTAATTTGCAACCTATCATTGAAAATTTCAAATTTCAAATCATTGATTTATTTTCCGTCAAGGTACGATCCAAATTTGGCTTTCAAACTTTTCTCAGACAACTGATTCATTCATAATAGTCCAGCCAGATTGGTCACATTCCAAATTGTATGTTATACAAACTTCTTTGAATCAATTATCTCACGATCTCTTCATTGAAGGAAGCAACTTCTTCCCTCTCTAACATAATTACCGAAATAACTCGAACTATCAAAAAATCATATAACTTTTCCAACGCAATAATTTACAATGTATTTAATTATTAAAAAATAAAATTTATAATCTCCCAAAAAACATAACAAAAATGCATCCTGCCCAAGTAAAAAAATTCTTGTTCACTTTTCTTTCAAAATCTTGATCATCTTCATTTAAACTCATTTCATCTCCATTTTATGTTGTTCCCAAATCCTAGCCCAATTTCTCATGTTCTTCATATAAATTTAAAATTTAAATTCATAATTTGTTTTAGCATTACTAGTGTAGAAATTTTCAAGAACAACAACAGTTTCTCTAAAAGCCTGCACAATGTAGATAATTTTACAGGCTCTGAATGATTTTGGTATTTCAAATTTATATTCACTATGAATTGCGGGTGGGTTGGTATTGAGAAAAAAATCATCCACATTCTTTTTTAAATTATTTATATTTTGAATTTTAATCATAAAAATTACATTAAAAATTTTAATTATAAATATATATAAGTTAAAGTTATTTCTTGTAACTTAGTTTTCCTAATTCCTAACCTTAACCTAACTTACTACGTCTACAAGCCCTGCTCCTTATATATAATGATTTTCAAGTGCGGGTATCCTTTTTTTTTTTTAATGTAGATATATTGTTAAACTGTGTGGTTTAATAAATTTATTTTTTAATGTACTATAAAGTTATACAATTTAATAGTATTTTTACTAATTATATTAAACTACATGGCTTAACAATATTTCTACATGAAAACAATATATAATGGCGTATCCGTATGAAGAGAAAAAATGAGAGCATCTGCACTAGAAAAGATTTATATATAGACACACAAAATAAGCTTTTAATAAGTCAAAATTTTATAATTTTAAGTTTAATATTACAAATGTTTTATATTAATTTGATTAATTTTAGTTATTTTGGTTTAATAACTTGAACCTGATGATTGCTTACTAAACTTGTGTTTTTATTTGTTTAATTAATTGTTAATGGTAGTTGTCTAAAATTTATTTGTTAATATTATTGACAATACTTGTACATTGATTGAAAGATAGAGCAAGACATTCATCTCAATGATGATAATTTTCCTACGACACAAACATTTTATGTTAGATTAATATAGTTTGTGTATTTGTTTTAATGTAGAAACTCTATTTTCTCATTTTACATTGATAAAATCTAAAATTGAGTATTTTATGTGGATTTTTAAGCTATTACTTATTTTTATAGTTTGAATTATATAATTTAAATTTTCTAAGTATTATTTTTAATATTTGTGAGTTTAAATCTAAGAAACCGCAAGGATTGAGAATGGTTTTGGTAATTATTAAAATTTATTGGATGATTTTTTAAAAATAAAAATAAAAACTTGTTGCTAATTATGGGTGAGATTAATAATTTTATTTTATTTTTTTCAAATGCGGGTGGTACCCGTTACTACTCCTATTTAGGATTTTCAAATTTAAGTGAATCTTGAAAACGAAACAAGAATGAGAGGATGTTTGTTAAATGTCTTGAGTTAAAATTTTATAAATTTCAGAAATTTTTTAAAATATGCTTATTTATTTTTTTTATAACTTATGTATGATTTTTAGACATTTATATCTGAATAGAAAAAGTAAATTTTAACTTTTATCTGAATAAAAAAAGGTGTGAATGACAAGTTAATATTATATTCTAAAAATATCTGTAAATTAACTTATTTTCTAAATTATAAAATCTAATTTTTTATTTTAATTTTTAAGGACATAAATGTTAAATAACTAAGTTTAAGATTTTTTTATTATAAAAAATAAGATGCCACTTATATTTAAATATTAAAAAAATAAAAATAAATATATTATTTAAATTTTTATATTCAAACTTATTCAAATTTAAGAAATATTCAAATTCAATCCTATTTAAAAAAAAGCCTAAAATAAATAAACCTAAATTCCGTACAATTACGGAAAGTTAGATCTATAACTAATTTTGTGTTGAGGTACATATGTCGGCAAACAAATTTGGCGCGTATTAAAGAAACACTCTTTCTATTTGCTATTTAGGTTTCTATCCTATAAATCATAACTCATTTCTTTTCTTCACGAATAAGTAAAAGCCTTAAAAGGGAAAGGCATTATTGTAGTTCAAAAAACACGCGAGATTCCCAATTGTATTACTCATTTCTTTCTTCATGAATAAGTTAAAGCATTAAAATAATAAAAAAAAAAACACTAGTTTCCTAATTGCAAACGTGGCGTGTGTGTGTGTGTATATATATATATATATAGCGGGAGAATTGCGTGGAATACACCCTATTTTCCTTTAAGTATTTAAAATATATTTTAAATTATAATAGCCTTTAATTTTACATATATATGCTTCAAAAAAGTAGAAAAAATAAGAAAATATCTTTAATAAAATTACCACAAAACTGAACTAATTCTTTAAAGCGATAAAGTTAAGCTAGCACAAAATATTCGACTTACTTAACTTCAATTATTCTATTTATTTCACTCTATTACTTTACATCTTTTTCAACTAAATACACGATTTATCTGATTTTATACTTGATTTTTTTTAAAAAAATTACTTAACTTTTTTTCGACTTATTCAAATAACTTACTTAACTTATTTTAAAATTACTTGACCATTACTTGACTTAATACTAGACTTATTTAAAATATTTATCTGATTTTAGTTACTTAACTTTCTACTTCAATATATATTGAACTTACCAAACTCTCTTACTTCAAATTTTACCTAACTAAATACTCGACTTGTTCGACTCCATACTTGACTTTTAAAATAATTTCTCCACTCTTACTCAATTTTTAAAATAATTACTTAATTCTTACTCGATTTCTAATAAATTTACTGAACTCTTATTAAACTCTGATAACTAGTCGAAAATACTTGACTTAAATTGAAGTAAAATATATTTTTTAAAATTAAGTCGGATAAAGAGTCGAGAATTAAAAAAAAATATTTTACCTCAATTTAACTTTGTCCAATTATTTATTTAAAAAAATTCTTAACTTTCATAAAAATTTAATAACTAATTTAGAATAATCGACTTAAATTGAAATAATTTTTTTAATGAAATCGAATAAAAAATTGAGTAAAAAGTAGAGTATACTTGACTTTAGTTATGTCAGTTTGTAATGGATAATTTTTTAAAAAATATTTTTAATTTTTTATACTTCCATGAGGTATATAAATGTAATATGGTATAAATTTAGTATTTAGAGGTAAATGATGCGTATTTAAATAAAAAATTCATATATATATATCTTCTATTCATCTTCGTTGGGCACACAGAGAAACTAACCACGAGTTAGCTTGCGCGTAGACACACACTCTCTTTCTTTTCAGTCAATGGTGCTCAAGTTTGGAGGAATTGACACCGTATCAGTCTTCTCCTTCTCCGTCTTCTCAGAGCTCGAGCTACTTATCTGATCAAGCATTGCGAGGTCCGTTTACATCTATCTCTCGATCGTCATTGTCATCTATTTTGTTACTAAAAGCAGAAAAAAAAAGGAACATATTCTTTTTCAGAAAATAGCTTTGGAAAAAAAAAAATTTGGTTCAGCAAGTAGCTTAAACACGCTTTTGTTTACATTGTTTGGCTGAAATATATAAAGGTTCAAGATCATAGACGTTTGCTTCCGATAGTGTTGTATTTTAAGAATTGCTATGAATTGTGATCCAAAGGCTGCCTTAATTTGTGTGCTTTATGAAAGAAAACAAGTAACGTAGCTTGCCATCTTGATCTAATATAAACAATCTCTGTTAGGTAACTACTAAATGGACCCCAGTTTCTTGAACAATCCAAAACACTTTTACACAATCCAGCGCGAGATTGAGAAGCAGATAATCAGGCGTGAAATAATCACCCATGAAATTATCACCGCGGATATTGAGCGCCGGCAATTGCTTGAAGAAGAGGTGAGAAGAGAGCTGATGATTGAAAGAGAGATGGCAAGGCATAGAGCAAGAGAAATGGGGCTATCAATTGATGACAGGTTCTCAATGCAGCTACACACAAGGTACCCATTAATGTCCCAGTTCAACAACTGCTGGATTGAGGACCCATTCCCATTTCTTAGGAATCCCGGCATGGGATTTGGACATGATGGACTGCCTCCTACCTTTTTGCTGCAATTTTCATATGGGCTTCCGAGTGGCATGGAGGTTAACAAGAAGGATAATCTGATTATGCTGGTTAGTGTTCAATTTTACTTCGTCTCATAGTTGATTTATTATTTTTTTGGTGTCGATAAGTATATTTGTCTTCAACATTGGTTAACGATTGTATTATATGAAGTCTGGTTCGCTACAAGTTCGATGGAATTTGTTCAATCAGGTGCTAAATTTAGAGGCATATGAATGATGTGCTATCTATTTTTGGCATCATGTCTTTGAGTTTTGCTGTTATTGGCAAGGTAGATGCATCCAGGTTTGCTACCCATGCATGCGGTAATCCTTCTACTTTTGTGGGCTGTGCATCAAAAACCCAGTCCTAAAGGGGCATCATTGTGATTGATCAAGGATATTTTTCTCCCCTGATTATTGTAGTTGCAATTTTTCATTGCAAATATTTGTTATAGTGGCATTACTGTAATCTAGGCAGAAAATAACCTGAGATAGATGACTTTGCTGATTCCTTAGATGTTGATTTTTGGTGCCCAAGTTTACATGGGCAAGTCTACCCTCTATATAAACGGCAGACTCTTGCACATGCCTTGCATCGTTATACAGTGAGAGCATGATCCAATTACTCGATGTAGAAAGACAACGAATAATGTTATACCAATTCGCTGGGACTAGAACCTTGATTGGATCATGCTTTCATTGTTTATTTTCCTTGTGCACACTGTCCTTTTGCTCTACTTTTGGTGGTAATTCATGTCTAAACATTTAGGATATTTTTCGTGTCACAGGGTTATAGGTAGTTACCTAGGTAGATTGATTACAGTAAATATACTAAGTTTAAATAGCACAACATAATGAAAAAGATTGTATTTGTTGTTATTTTTCTGGTTCATTCTAGGACTTCCCTGTGGACCTTTGCTAATTTGTTAAGCTTGGTAAGTCTTGTTTTGATTTGTTAGAGATTTTCTGCTGATGGAAAATTTCAGAAGCAAGTAGTGACAATGCACTGCTTATTAATTGAGGGCAGTTCGAAATGATATATTTAGATTTTGGGTCTATGAAAATTGAAAAATAAATAGAGATAAGTGAGTTTGTTTCGTGCTAGTTTCTTCATCCGCTTCAATTGAAATACTCTGTGATGACATTGTTTCTCTTAAACCCTTATTCATCAAAGTTACTTTTTACATGTCCATTTGAATGGTTTTATCCCACACTTACCTGTTTTGAACAATGAAAAATTTCAAATTAGCTATGTATGGCTTACCTGGATTTGTATGTTATTAGGAGGTCATTTCTTAGAGATTCCCATGTCCATTCTGAGTGCCATAAGACTTGGTCTTGATGCACGGGTGACAAGTTTGTTGGGGAGTACATTTTGACTCTTAGTTCAAAACATGTTAGCATTTGGTTATTTACATTGGTCAAAATTCACAAGTTCGGTTTGCTTGGTCAACTCAAGTAGATGAGAGAGTTGTGTAACTCTTGACCATGCATGCAAATGCCAATGTATGTGTCTTTAAAATTTGGGTAGTGAGGACATGTGAAACCCCACAGCCTGGAATCAATGAGTGTTTGAAACCTTTTTTGAATGAAAACATGGAGCAAACGTGAGCTTGTTGCAAGCTTCGGTTCCAAGAGAGGTTACATATGTTTACCATGAAGTGTCACATGAACTTGTATTGATTGATTTCTGATGTTTCTTTTTCCTGGTAATTACTTATTTTAAATCTTATTGCTTGTGTTTTTGTATGTGTGTTGGGCTGGAGGCTCCATTAAAATGGTGTTTCCTCAATTTATGAAATTATAATGCTCATAAGTGTTGAAATATCATCTCTCTTCTTGTCCAGCCTATTAAGAAAGTGTTTTAGAATCCTATTGAAACAATTTTTTTTTTTTTTTGTCTAGGAAAGATTTTCCTAGTCAGTGCTAGAAATGTTGTTAATTAACAAGGATTCTGATTGTATTAAGTATTTAAATATACTTCTACTTTCCTACCGTTTTTGAGAATTCACAATTTAAAATAAAATTATTTCACATTATTATTTTATAAACAAATTCTTTCATCTGCACTACATTAGCAAACGATGGAGCATGGAACATTTTGCATTTTACCATTGATGTGGCAACTAATATGGGGCATCATGGTTTCTGTGTTTGGGTCTCATTTGCAGCCTAAGCCTGATTCCAATATTTGTGGATCAAAGCAGAAAGTTGCCAAACCACCCGCAGGTTCTGGAGAGCTCCCTTCAACGAGTTCAAACAAACCCAAGGAGTGGAGTTGTGCCCTCTGTCAGTTCAGTGCTACTACCAAGAGAGGTCTAGACGTGCATCTTCAAGGTAAGAAGCACAAGGCCAAGGAAAACCTGCTTAGAGATTTGAAGATGTTTGTTAACTCCACTTCAAAAAAATCTACAGAATGCAGAGATAGTGCTGGCCAAGTAATGAAGACTAAAGTAGAACAGGAATCAGTTAAAGGCAATAAAACTGTTGTTGGTTTAGGCCAGAAAGTGGAGGTTAAGCCCAATTCCAATCTTTGTGGATCAAATCAGAAAGCTGCCACCCCACCTGCAGGTTCTGGAGAGCTCCCTTCAACGAGTACAAACAAACCCAAGGAGTGGAGTTGTGCCTTCTGTAAGGTTAGTGCTACTACCAAAAGAGGTCTAGATGAGCATCTTCAAGGTAAGAAGCACAAGGCCAAGGTAGCAGGACTACATAAATATAAGGAAATGTTCTGTAGCTCCACTTCATCCACATCAGAAGAGTCTGCAGAAACCAGAGATGGTTCTGGCCAAGAAATGAAGACTAAAGTACAAGTGGAATCTGTTAAAGTTAGTAAAACTGTTGTTGGTTTAAACCAGAAAGTGGAGGGTGGTCTAGATGAGCATCCTCAAGGTACGAAGCACAAGGCCAAGGAAGAAGAACTACTTGGAGCTCTGGAGTGGACAAAAAAATCTACAGAAAGCAGAGATAGTGCCGGCCAAGAAATGAAGACTAAAGTAGAAGAGGAATCAGTTCAACCTAATAAAACAGTTGTTTGTTTAGACCAGAAAGACGAGGGTGGTCAAGTCCTGCAGGTTAAGCCCTATCCCAATCTTTGTGGAACAAAGCAAGAAGCTGCCACAGTACTAGCAGATTCTGGAGAGCTCCATTTGACGAGTTCAAAGAAACCCATGGATTGGAGTTGTGCCCTCTGTCAGGTCAGTGCTACCAGCAGAAGAGATCTAGATGAGCATCTTCAAGGTAAGAAGCACAAGGCCAAGGAAGAAGAACTACTTGGAGATCAGAAGATGGGCAGTAACTCCACTTCAAAATACTCTATCAAATGCAGAGATAGTGCTGGCCAAGAAATTCAGGCTACTATAGAAGAGGAATCAATTAAAGCTAGTAAAACTCTTGGTTTAGACCAGAAAGTGGAGGGTGGTCAAGATGAGCATCTTCAAGGTAAGAAGCACAAGGCAAAGGAAGCGGAGCTACTTGGAGCCCGGAAAATGTGCACTACCTCAGCTTCATCAACATCAAAAGAATCTGGAAAGACAATTAAGCTTACTGAAAGCAGAGATAGTGCTAGCCAAGAAATGAAGGCTAAAGTAGAAGAGGAATCAGTTAAAGCTATTAAAACTGTTGTTGGTTTGGACCAGAAAGTGGGGCGTGAAGATGATTCAGAGAACAAAAATGAGGAGTGGCCAAAGAAGAAGGACCTGAATGCAAACATTCAGAAGACGACAAATGGAATACCGACTGGAGAGACGAAGAAGAGAAAACTTTCCCCTAGGGAGAATTTCGAATTCTGGTGTGAAGGTTGTCAAATTGGTACTCACTCTGCTGTTGTGATGGAAGGTCATAAAAGGGGGAAGAAACACATTGCTCGTTATAATGAATCTAAGAAAAATGATGAAGCCGTTCCCCTCACCACCAGCACGACAATTGAGATACCATCAGAGCCTACTGAGAAGGTTGAAGATGAAGATGTAGTGGCCGAGGAATCAAATGAAGAAACAGCAGACAGTGTTATTGAGAAGGCTGAAGATGAAGAGGTGGTGGTCTATAGAGGAAGACAGTGGGCCTGATGCAGCAGACTCCTTGTTATGCTGAAGGTAAAGTTCTAACTTTTATTTTGCTATTTAACTTCATTTTGAATGTCTTAAAACCAACTGCACCACACTTTATCATTTGGAAACTCACAAAATTTCAATGATAAATTTATGTTAATTCTTCCATCTTGTTATATATGGATTTGAAGGTACCAACTTGATGAAGCCTATAAATTCAAGCAACAATAGTGTCATGGGTATCATATGCTGTTTTCTGCTCTCCACTCTTGGTAAAAAGCTTGAAAAATGAAGAGCAGACACTATTAGATCTACTCTTTTTGAAAGTGCTTCATACATGCATGTTTGTCGCTACAATGTTGTCATAGACTCATAGTCTCACAGATCTGGATCTTCGCAATTCAGGCATCTACTCATGAATTCTTAGAAATTTGGAGTTTTCCTCATAGCTACCACGTTAGAAAACAAGTCATGAGATAAGACTCTTCGACACGGTGCAAATTTTTCTTGATCATTACCTAACATTAGTTTATCTTTTGCTGGCAGGTAGCTGGTGGGATATCACTAACCCCAACTTGTGCAGAAGTTGCCTAACCTTTGGATGTCATCAGCAGTGGGACGTTTGATCATATCCACTAAATTATAAACTTATTGTATGTAGTTGTGTCAATATTTACTAAGGAGAACAAAAAACTAATATATGAAATTACGGGGCATCAAAAACCTCGTACTCAACGAAATATATATCTATTTTGTAAAATAAGTTAATAATTAATATGACATTTTGCTCTTTTAACTCGTGGAGGTACAAACTCATTGAGAGGGAGGCAATTAGACAAACATTATTTTATCAGTGAACTGCAAAAAGTACTAGCTTTACCGGAGAGATTAGTGTTGTCGTTTGCACTTTGCAGGAATATTTATTTAATTGCAACTCAATATAAGAAGTTAACGCGTAAATGATATTTTTTTTTAAATTACGTGAGATTATTGTTCCCTGTAACTCATATTACATAACATTAATTTTTCTAATTAAACAATTATTGAGAAGAAAATTAAACTCATAATTATGTTTACAAGAGTTCGAGCACTTGCAAGTGATCTCTCGCTAGATCAAAAGTCTATTGGTGTAAATGAAATTAATAATACTAAGGGACAATTCGTCAAACACAATATATATGATGAAAGTCTGAGCTGCTGCTTGTTTACTTATTAAAAATTATTGTTTTCCCGCAAAGATCTTTCGGCCAGCCATTTTATCAAACACATGAATGTCACCTCAAACACTTGTAACCTGTTCAAATCAGGAATAAAAGCCATGTCAGGCGCGAAGCCGCTTCACCTACGTAAAGTGTAATTGTATTAAAAAAATTGATCATGTCTTCAGCGTTTTCCACTAATATTACACTGAAATTTAGAATACAGAGAGCCCTTAGCAGCAATTGAGGGTACAGATCGATCCGTCACTAGAGTCACCTCCAACGGTAATTGATCCCGACCAAAAACTGAAGCCCTTCATTTTATTTTATTTTTTGTATTTAAGGACAAAGCAAGCAGGGCCACTACCTTATCAGTAGCAATAGCAGAGCATGAGAGAGACTTCCTGTTAACAAACAATATTGCAAAGACAAATAATGAGACCGAACAATTGACAATCAATTGCAATAGGCTTAAATATATATATATATACAATGTCTGCATAAAATAAATAAGGGATTTGATGAAGCTATAAAATGTTGAATCCATACTTTATTTTGTACTAATTTATATACTTAAAATTTTTCGTCTAAAGTTATGCTATGTTGTCTGAAAAAAAGATCCCTTTCTTATCGGTGATGTCCAAATAAAAATAGGGTTATTTCGACATTTTACTTTTTTTTTTTATTATTATTAAAAGAGAGAGAGGAGAGAATTTAATCCTTTTTTAGAGTGATTTCTATAGCAAGTAATTTCAAGCATTATAAAATCACATTGATATAAATTGAGAGATTATCAATCTCCCCCCTAAAGTAATCAATATATACCATTTATTTTCCTACTGTTTCTATAATAATCAATAACACAGCATAAATTTATAATATTATCCTTATTTTCAAATATACTTCTATTCATATTTATTATAAATTAAGTAAATCATATGAATTGAAATTAAAATAAAAAATTAAGTATTAAAAACAATAAATATATTATTTGTTGTGAACAAAAAATTAATAATAAAATATATTTCTTGTACTTTTTATTTTTATAAACATTTTCTTATAATAAATATTTTACAATATTTTAAAATTAAATGTAAAAAGTATAAGAAAAATATTTTATTTTTATCTTATAATAATTCTTTTTATCATTCAAGTTTTCTTATAATGATGTTTTATCATTTTATAATAATTTTCTTATATATTTATTATAAGAAAATATTTATGAAATAAAGAAGTACAAGAAAATAATTTATTATTAATTTTTTTCACGTCAAAACATATATTTCTTATTTTTAATACTTAGTTTTTATTTAATTTCAATTCATATGATTTATTTTATTTATAATAAATATTAATAAAAGTGTATTTTAAAATAAGAATAATATTTTAAACTTATACTGTTAAGAGGTTTATTGACTATTATAAAAATAGCAAAAGGTAAATAATATATAATGATTACAGTAGAGAAAAATTATCAATCTTTCAATATAAAAATTTACCTTCGAATTCAATTGATTTATATATGACTGATACGTGAGTGTACTTTTCTTTAGATTTATAAGTAACTTTGTGGTGTTTGAACTAAATGAATCAATGTAATTAAATTATTATACAACTATTCCGGAGTAACAGAGAAATTTCAATTGCGGACGGAATATATGTTTGAGGATTATTGATATTAGGTTAATAATCCATGGTAAGAATTTTTGACGAGTTTACATAAAATATTGTCGAGATTTCTTGACCATGCAATAACCGATTTTGAGTCGTGTAGTAACATCGTTGACACATAAACCCGACCTCCTTTGTCTTGTCATTAACACACTAACCCAACCTCCTTTCATATACTACAGTGTTAATAATCTATTCAGAAATAATATCCTATCCTTTGACAAATTGAGTTCCACCTTGAGCTACAGAACGATCCCAGTCAAGACTATTTAGGAAATGGGAAATAATCTAGTTGGTTTAATTGTATTAAATTATTTTTAAAAGAGGTCTGGATGCATACAAGGAGTTATTTAGGAAACAAATTAATGGCCCGACCTGCAAGCTTGGATTGCATAGATAAGTAAACTGGAGTACTGGACAGGGCTGATTTGTAAAGATTGAATGCAAATTAGTTTTGCATGCAAGTATTGCTAGCAGTCTAAGAATTGTACTTCGGTGGCTTGATGCGCTGATCTGTATGCAAGCACACAAGCAGTGTGCTGTGAATCGTGAATTGAAGAGGAAGCAGCAACGACAGTCAGTATTAGATGTTTCATCTAAAACAACGCTTTATGGACCTAATCTATTCTATGGATATGCTTTAATAATTAATCGCTTTCGGTGAGGGGTGTCTACAGCAATGGAAAAATTTCACATCAAAGTTGTAGACAGGGAGACTTTGAATTCGCAAAGCAAGTTTAATTACTTAAGATTTAACAGTAAGTGGCAGGAGTTGAAATTATATAAAAGTATTCGACAATCAATTATCATAATCTTTTAATATTGAGTGAAACATTTAATATATGGGTGTGATCGTCTGATGTAATAGCTACAACGAAAAATTTATGGATGAAAAAATCGGGTTTCAGTTCGCATTACAAACCGTTCAAGTTGGAAAATTCATTTCAGTTTCGAACCCAAACCAAATCAAATTCAATTAAACAAAAAAAAAAAATTGGTTTGGATCGAAAATTCGGATACGGGTCGAATTGCAATTCCGGTTAGACCAAAAAATTCCCAATTCAATTTTAAATCCCAGCCCTAGATTTAAAAAAAAAAATTTGATGCAAATGAAAAACAAAAGTCAAATGAATACTCAGCAGATAAGTACTTGACTCTAAAAACAAAAGTTGAACAAACAACAAAAATATAAATAATAAGTACTAAGCGACTGAAATGACATCTCCAAATGACAAGCATGATTAATAACCCACCTCAATCCCCATGAACACATCTCCAGATGACAAAAAAAAAAAAAACATAATAGACTAGTAATCCATCTCCATCAACACTCAAGACAACAACACTTACAATGTTATGGAAACAACTCTGCAACAATTAACCTCCGCGAAAATCATGCATCAACGGACAGAAAATGAAGAAGAAAATCAGGCCGTTCTGTGAAAGAGAAACAATTGACATTTTGAGTTTTCGATACTACTGTTGCCATTGTGTACTATCACTATGCCTTAATATGTCATTGCTTCTTATTCTTGATCCAAGTCAACGTACATACCTACTGTTGCAATCGAAAATCTTCATGTTGGATTTTTCATACTCCACCGTGTTGTTGTTTCTAAACTAATTTACCGAATTTGCTTCAACACATTATAATGTAAATGACAATACAAAGACTTGTGAAAGATGAGCAACCCCTCGGCATTATCCGTAATTAACTACCAGGGAATTACAAAAATGAAGAAGAAAAGAATAATTTAAAAATCAGCTATCCCAATACGAATGACATAACTTGAATACTACTACCACAAACAAAAATAAAACAGTTAACGCAAGTAAAGAATAAATTTGATAATAAGATCAATCAAAGCTAAACATAAATTAAACAGTTTATGAGTTTACCTTACCTTGCACGGCAAACGACCCAGAGGACAGCAGCTGGAACGAGGCAGAAAAGCTGTAGTTGCGGCTGATCAACCATTGAGGCAGCGCCAGCGCCCTGAACGTACGGAACGCCGTGACAGTGGCTGGGGTAAGGCGTATCTCTTCCTCTCCGCGACTTTAACGTATGATACCTTTCATATTTTTTTCCATAATATTTTTCAAGCCGAATCGGAACGAAACAAATTTTAAGTTAACTGGAAAATTTTTGTTGGTTCTATATGTTCCACTATTTTTTATTAAGATAGTAATATACCAGGCAACACTGGCCTGTTATATTCTAATTTTCTTCAAATTTTTCATTTATATTTATAGTAAATTTAGTACTCAGTTGCTTAACAACTTTTATTTTATTTTATTTAATTGAATCTCTAACATGTTTAATTTTATATCTATTAAGTTTTTATTCATTATATTAATGATCTCTTACCTTAATACATTATGATATTCAATATTGAAGTCTTTTATTAATTGTTTAATTTTATTAATTAATTATTTACTCATTTGATTACCTAACTTTTTGATTTTTTTTTTATATTTTTTTCAATATTTTGTTTTCACTTTCTATATCATTTATAGATAAATTTGGGTTTTTCAATTTATTTAATAAATATAGTGAAATCTAATTTAGTTGTTTATTTTCCCATATGTCTAAATCATTGATAAGATCAAATGATTGAAATCTTTCATAAAAAAATCATCTTTGCCTATAGCTAGAAAGAGTTTCTAAGTTTTGTGAAATTATTAAAAGTTCTAATAATTTATTCATTGTACCATATTTTTAATAATTTATTAGATTCATAAAATATTTATGATATATAATATCTCTTATAATTTACAATATTGAATTTAAATTACAAAATGTAGGTGAAAACATTGATGATATGTATTTAGGATGAGAATATATATATATATATATATATATATATATATTATAAATAAATTATAAATATATATTCAGAATTTGTATATATTTATAAATATGATAATTATTTAAATTTTCATAAGAATATAGTCAAAATTTAAAAAAATTTTAAACATAAATATAGAAGAGATGAATGACAAAACTATTTAATTATATAAATGAATGAGAACTTATTTGAAAAGAATAAGTAAATATGTTGTTGATGCAGTTTTTTCCGCGTCCTTTCAAACAGTGTTTGAATCTTCTGCTCGCGGCTAACTCGAGCTCGAGCAGGACTGTCTTCCTCTTCTTATTCCTCTGTCTTTTCCAGAACGGAAGTTTCCCGAACCTGTACTCACAGAAAACAATGTCAGGGGTCGTCGGGTGTTGTTCCGGCGAAAACCCTCCGACGCTCAAGTCAGTAATCGGGTTGTTCCTTTTGGTATCCCTCTTAGTTAGAGAGACCGGAAAAATGAAAAGGAATTTTTGTCTTCCTTTCTGGATAATAGAGTTTTCAGAGAATTGATGTCAAGGAAAGTAAAGATAGGAAGAACCTGTGTGAATTTTTCGAACCCCGCAACTTGCCCATCCGTTTTCCTTTATTCTCTGTTTTTCCCGCTTTTCTCTCCGAAAGCATCCGTTCTCGCGTTAGTAGTGTCTGGGTCCCTCTGACAGCCGGGATTGGCGTAATATTCCCTGGGGATACGCGGCTGTCTCCTTAACCTGGTTCACATGGTCAGATCACCATGTCGGGCATGTGCGCAAGGAATGATGACACCATGGGGCATGTACTGGCCATCGGCAACAGTACCACCACCATCCCTTGTGAGGCCCTGGTCAGGCATAAAAAGGTGTGCTAGGATTCTGAGAAAGCGGGTCGGACTGCCCTGGGCCGGATCTTACATTCCATCTGTCCTATGACTGGCGTAGCCCAGTTGTGCTCGAGAATTTGATTGCAGCGAGCAGAAAGGAGAGCTGGGGTCTCGATAAGTCTTCGAGCTCCCCGTCCTTGTTCAGCCTTGGCCGGTCTTGATGACCTCGAGCAGGCAAGAGAGCTCGGAGCTCGGACGGCTCTGAATTCCTCGACCTTGACCAGCTTTGACGTCTAGTGAGATCGTCTTCGTGTCAGTGGTCGGATCTTCTGCTCGAGCTGGGTTGACCTCGGAGTATTTTATTTGAGCTGGAAAGGCCTCGATGAGATCTGCCCGATATTACCCAAACATATGTGATCAAAACTAAAATTTTCTATAAATTACTATTATGACCATCCTTCATTTTAAGTTAAAATTATTTTCATCCATTTACTTTAAGAAATATCAAAATCAACGGCTTATATCTATTGGTTTTGGTTGTTTGTTACTTTATTCGTAACATAAGCTTTGCCAAATAAATCAAAATTTTCGCACAATAGCAAAAAGTCAGATTCATAACTAATTTTGCGTTGACGTACGCATGTCGGCAAACGAATTTGGGGCGTATTGAAAGAAACACTCTTTCTATTTACAATTTAGGTTTCTATCCCATAACTCATTTCTTTTCTTCAGGAATAAGTTAAAGGCCTTAAGAGGGAGAGGCATTATATCGTTTGAAAACACACACACGAGTTTCCCAATTGCATTACTCAATAAATGCGAAACGAATTATTGTAGTTTAAAAAAGAAAAACGCTAGTTTCCTATGGCATCTATATATATACATATATAATTCGTCTTCGTGGGGCACGCACACAGACAAACTAAAACCAATTGACAAGGTCGCCGACGTGTTACCTTGCGCGTAGACACACCCGATATCTTTCTTTTCACAAACTTTCTTGTCACAGTCAATGGAGTTCAAGTTCCGCGGAGTTGACGACAGAACGGCGCCGTATCGTTCTTCTCCTTCTCCGTCTTCTCAGAGCTTGAGCTACTTATCTGATGATCAGGCATTGCGAGGTCTGTTTACATCTCTCTCTCAATCGGTCATTATCCTGTACTTGGTTACTAAAAGCAGTAATTTAAACAGGCTCTAATTTACTTTGTTTGGCTGAAATATATAAAGGTTCAAGATTATAGACGTTTGCTTTCGGTAGTGTTGTATTTTGATAATTGCTATGGATTGTGATCCAAATGCTGCCTTAATTTTTGTGCTTTATGGAAGAAATCAAGTAACGTGGCTTGCCATCTTGATCTAATAGAAAAAATCTCTTTCAGGTGACTACTCAATGGACCCCGATTTCTTGAACAATCCAAGTCACTTTTACACAATCCAGCGCGAGATTGAGAAGCAGATAATCAGACATGAAATAATCACTGCAGAAATCGAGCGCCGGCGATTGCTTGAAGAAGAGGTGAGAAGAGAGCTGATGATTGAAAGAGAGATGGCAATGCATAGAGCAAGAGAAATGGAGCTATCAATTTATGACAGGTTCTCAATGCAACCACACACAATGTACCCGTTAATGAACCAGTTCAACAACCGCTGGCTTCAGGACCCGTTCCCATTTCCTAGGAATCCCGGCATGGGATTTGGACATGATGTTCTGGCTCCTACTTTTTTGCCGCATTTTTCACTTGGGCTTCAGAGTGGCTTGCAGGTTAACAAGAAGGATAAACTGATTATGCTGGTCAGTGTTCGATTTTACTTCTTCACATAGTTTATTTACTTATATTTTTGGTGTCAATGAGTATACTTGACTTCAATATTGGTTAATGATTCTATTACGGAGTCTGGTTAGCTACAAGTTCGATGGAATTTATTCAATCAGGTGCTAAATTTAGAGGCATGTGAATGATGTGCATCTGGTATTGGCATCTTGTCTTTGAGTTTTGCTATTATTGCAAGGGTGGATGCATCTGGGTTTGCTACCCATGCATGTGGTAATCCTTCTACTTTTGTGGGCTGTGCATCAAAAACTCAGTCCTAAGGGGGCATCATTGTGATTGATCAAGGAGATTTTTCTCCCTTGGTTACTGTAGCTCCAATTTTTCATTACAGCAATTTGTTATAGTGGCGTTACTGTAATCCGGGGAGAAAAGAACCCGGGGTTGATGACTTTGCTGATTCTGTAGATGTTGATTTTTGGTGCCCAAGTTTACTTGGGGAAGTCTACCCTGTGTATAAACTGCAGACTCTTGCACATGCCTTGCATCGTTATACAATGAAAGCATGATCCAATTACACCATGTAGAAAGACAATGAATAATGTTGTACCAATTCACTGGGACTAGATTTGATCATGCTTTCATTGTTTATTTTCCTTGTGCACACTGTCCTTTTGCTCTACCATTGCTGGTATTTTTTTCGTGTTATAGGTTGGGTACTGAGGTAGATGGATTACAGTAGATACTAATTTTAAATATGACAATGTAGCGAAAAAGATTGTATTTCTTGTTATTTTTCTTGATTGTTCTAGGACTTCCCTGTGGACCTTTGCTCATTTTTGTTTTAATACTTATGAAACTTGGGAAGTCTTGTTTTCATTTGTTAGAGATTTTCTGCTGATAGAAAATTTCAGAAGAAAGTAATGACAATGCAGTGCTCACTAATTGAGGGGAGTTCAAATTGATAATTTTAGATTTTGGATCTATGAAAAATGAAAAATAAATAGGGATAAGTTAGTTTGTTCCATGCTGGTTTCTTCATCCGCTCCAATTGAAATACTTTGTGATGACAGTGTTTCTCTTAAACCCTTATTCAACATAGTCACTCTTTACTTGTCCATATGAATGGCTTTATCCCACACTTATCTGCTTTGATCAATGAACGATTTCAAATTAGCTATGTATGGCTTTCCTGGATTTGTATGTTGTTAGGAGGTCATTGCTTAGAGATTCCTATGTCCACTCGTAGTGCTAATGCACCGGTGACAATTTTGTTGGGGAGTGCATGTGGACCCACTATCTTGATTTAGCTCCAAACATGTTAGCATTTGGTTATTTACATTGGTCAAAGTTCACAAGTTCAGTTTCCTTGGTCAACTAAAGTAGACGAGGGAGTTGTGTAACTCTTGACCATGCGTGCAAATGCCAAAGTACGTGGCTTTAAAATTTGGGCAGTGAGGACATGTGATCCCCCACAGCCTGGAATCAATGTGTGTTTGAAGCCTTTTTTGAATAAAAACATGGAGCAAACGCGAGCTAGTCGCAAGCTAAGGTTCCAAGAGAGGTTACATATGTTTACGATCAAGTGTCGCATGAACTTGTACAGATTGATTTCTGATGGTTCTTTTTTCCGGTAATTTCTTATTTTAAATCTTATTGCTTGTCTTTGTGTATGTGCATTGGGCTGGAGGCTCCATTAAAGTGGTGTTTCCTCAAATTATGAATTATAATGCTTGTAAGTGTTAATATCATCTCTTCCTGTCCAGCTTATTAAGGAAGTGTTTGAGAATCCTATTCAAACATATTCCCCCTTTTTTTTTGTTTGTTGGGAAGGAAAGATTTTCCTAGTACACTGCTGGAAATGTTGTTAATTAACAAGGATTCTGGTTGTATTAACTATTTAAATATACTTCTACATTCCTACCCTTTTTGAGAATTCACAATTTAAAATCAAATAATTGCGGAATATTATTTTATAAACAAATTCTTTCATCTGTACTACATTAGCAGATGATGGAGCTCACAGGGAATATTTTGCATTTTTACCATTGATGCTGTAACTAATATAGGGCATCATGGTTACTGTGTTTGGGTCTCATTTGCAGCCTAGGTCCGATTCCAATATTTGTGGATCAAAGCAGAAAGCTGCTACACCACCTGCAGGTTCTGGAGAGCTCCCTTCAACAAGTTCAAACAAACCCAAGGAGTGGAGTTGTGCCCTCTGTCAGGTCAGTGCTACTACTGAGAGAGATCTAGATGGGCATCTTCAAGGTAGGAAGCACAAGGCCAAGGTAGCAGGACTACTTATAGATAAGAAAATTTGCAGTAACTCCACTTCATCCACGTTAAAAATTTTTATAGAAAACAAAGATAGTGCTGGCCAAGAAATGAAGACTAAAGTAGAGGAATCAGTTAAAGCTAATGAAACTGTTGTTGGTTTAAGCCAGAAAGTGGAGGGTGGTCTAGATGTGCATCCTCAAGGTAAGAAGCACAAGGCCATGGAAGAAGAACTACTTGGAGCTCAGAAGTGGGTAAAAAAATCTACAGAAAGCAGAGATTGTGCTGGCCAAGAAATGAAGACTAAAGTAGAAGAGGAATCAGTTAAAGCTACTAAAACTGTTGTTGGTTTAGACCAGAAAGAGGAGGGTGGTCCAGCCCTGCAGGTTAAGCCCTATCCCAATCTTTGTGGATCAAAGCAGGAAGCTGCCACACTACCAGCAGGTTCTGGAGAGCTCCCTTTGACGAGTTCAAAGAAACCCACGGATTGGAGTTGTGCCCTGTGTCAGGTCAGTGCTACTAGCAAGAGAGATCTAGATGAGCATGTTCAAGGTAAGAAGCACAAGGCCAAGGAAGAAGGACTACTTGGAGATCAGAAGATGTGCAGTAACTCCACTTCAAAAAACTCTACTGAAAGCAGAGATAGTGCTGGCCAAGAAATTAAGGCTATTGTAGAAGAGGAATCAGTTAAAGCTAATAAAACTGTTGGTTTAGACCAGCAAGTGGTGGGTGGTCAAGATGAGCATCTTCAAGGTAAGAAGCACAAGGCAAAGGAAGTGGAGCTACTTGGAGAATCAGGAAAGACAATTAAACTTACAGAAAGCAGAGATAGTGCTGGCCAAGAAATGAAGGCTAAAGTGGAAGAGGAATTAGTTAAAGCTACTAAAACTGTTGTTGGTTTAGACCAGAAAGTGGAGGGTGAAGATGATTCAGAGAACAAAAATGAGGAGCCGCCAAAGAAGGACCTGAATGCAAACACCCAGAAGAAGGCAAATGGAATACCGACTGGAGAGATGATAGTGAGAAAACTTCCCCCTAGAAAGAATTTCAAATTCTGGTGTGAAGTTTGTCAAGTTGGTACTCACTCTGCTGTTGTGATGGAAGATCATAAAAGGGGAAAGAAACACATGGCTCGGTCTAATAAATCTAAGAAAAATGATGAAGCTGTCCCCCCCACCATCAGCATGACAATTGTGACACCATCAGAGCCTACAACAATTGTAACACCATTGGAGCCTACTGAGAAGGTTGAAGATGAAGATGTGGATGCAGTGGCCGAAGAATCAAGTAAAGAAACAGCAGACAATGTTATGGAGAAGGCTGAAGATGAAGAGGTGGTGGTCTATAGAGGCAGGTATAGTGAGCCTGATGAAGCAGACTCCTTGTTATGCTGAAGGTAAAGCTCAACTTTTATTTTGCTCTCGCACTTCATTTTGAATATCTTAAATTTCAATGAACCAGCTGCATCTCACTTATAATTTGAAAACTCGGAAATTACAATAATAAATTTAAGTTCATTCTTCCATCTCGTTATATATGGGTTTGAAGGTACTGATTGATGAAGCCTATAAATTCGAGCAACAATACTGTAATGGAGATCATGTGTTGTTCTCTACTTTCCATTCATTGGTAAAAAGCTCAAAAAATGAAAAGCAGACACTATTAGATCTACACTCTTTGAAAGTGCTTCATCTAGCATGTTTGTGTCGTCAGTCTCATAGAGCAGGTTCTTTACAATTCAGACATTCACTCATGAATTCTTTGAAATTTAGAGCTTGTCTTCATAGCTACCTCATTAGAAAACAAGTCATGACATAAGGCTCTTCGACTGAAAGAAAATTTTTCTTGATCATGACCTAACATCAGTTTATCTTGTGCTGGCAGGTAGTTGGTGGGACTTGTGCAGAAGCTTCCTAACCTTTGGATGCCATCAGCAGTGGGTCCAGGATGTTTGGTCCGATCGGTTAAATTATAAATTTATTGTATATGTTTGTGTGAATATTTACAAAGGAGTAAAAAAAAACTAATTATTAAACATCACAACCTCGTTCTAAACAATATATATATATATATATATATGAAGTAGGTTAATAATGGAAATGAAAGTTCCTTTTAACTCGTAGACATACAACCTTAATAGTTAATATGCTGGTTAATTCAGCTCATTGAGAGGGAGACAATTAGACAAACATTATTTTATCAGAGTGAACTGCAAAAGTACTTCTTTGCAGGAACATTTGCTTAATTGCAACTCATTATAGGAAGTGAGCGTGTAAATGCAATTAATAATATTACGAGAGGCAATTAGTTGAACACAATATATGATGCTACAGTCACCTTTATTGGAAAAATCCATTAGGATTAGAAGCAACCACATCACATACATGAACAATTATACATACGTATCCGTAATTAGATATCACATTCATCAACCAAATACATTTCTCGGTTTCTAAGCTCCAAAATTGAAATCTCATGAAAAGGTTTATGTATTGGTGTCTTATTGCGAGCAATAAACTCGTTAGACACGAGTTGCATTGTAGGTCGAGACTTTGGTTGAGAGCGCAAGCATGAAAATGCTACTGCTGAAACAAGAATAATATCCTGCCTAACCATTTGATCTACAGGAACTGAGAGGCGCGGGTCTAATAAATCAACCAACTTTATATTTTTATCCAGTGCTGAAGATGACGATGAGAGGAGATCTCCTGGATGCTTTCCCATTAGCACTTCTAGTGCCACCACTCCGAAGCTATAAACATCACATTTCTCCGTCACAACCATGGTGTAGGCAAGTTCTATAGGAAAACAGAAGCATTTATTGGTAATGTTCCCATAAATAAGTACAAGAGCAACTAGTTTATATTTTTTAGCTTCTGCTGCAGCTATGACCGAGAAACTTATGTTATTAGTTATATTCAGAGTACACGTATATATTTTTTTTTTTTTTTTAAAAGAGAAAGGGACAGACAAAGTCCAAATTCATCTTTTAACTTATTTCTTTTTTAAGATTCGAACTCAAGTGGCTAACAAAAAAAATAATAATAATAACTGTTTGGAAATTACTTGGCAAAGTGTATGTACAAATTAATTAAGATGATAATTAAAGAAGCTTAAGAAGAATAGCTAGAAGATTACCTGGAGCAATATATCCATAAGTGCCAGCTAATAGAGTTCGATTGGATGAGTCCAAATTTAACAATCTAGCAACGCCAAAGTCAGCAACAAATGCTTCGAATTCGGAGTTGAGTAGAATGTTGTTGCTTGATATGTCACGGTGAACAATTGGTGGTGCGCAGTTATGATGCAAGTATGACAAAGCATGAGCCATACCCTTCACAATGTTCACCCTTTTAGCCCAATCCAACTCAACGGCTTCGTTATCTGTGCGAAGAACACAGAACAAGCTTCCCATTTCCATGTACTCATAGATTAAGAACATGCATTTCTTGTGCAAACAAAATCCGTAAAGCTTTACAATATTTCGATGCCGTATTTGGGACTGTAGACGAGCCTCATTTTGAAAACTCTCGAGTGAAGCCAACTCCTCAGTCTCTGAACGGTGAAGCTTCTTCAAAGCAACTACTTTTCCACTGGGCAGTCGTGCTCTGTAAACGCTGCCATAGCCTCCGGTTCCAATGCAGTATTTGATATCGAAATCCTCAGTGGCCTCAATCATATCTTGAAATGTAATTCTACCATCGTAATTCCAAATTGCAAACTCATCAGCGCTTTCTCCGGTCTCCGCTGGTTTCACTTTCTTATTCCTTCTTCTTCTACGGACAAACAAGATTCCACATATTAAGGCAAGGGATGCGACCATGGGAACAATAATTGCAACCAAGCGAGTGGCAATCTTTTGTTATGTGGCGGTGGCGCATCTGCTGAAGTAGTGGGGATTTCTTCCTCCAAATTATTGCCTGACACTGATAAGAAAGGCACTTTTGTGACAGATTCAGGGATACTACCGGAGAGGTTATTGTTGGAAAGGTCCACGGCATCTATGATTGGAATTTCTCCAAGCTGGGAAGGTATTTGACCACTAATAAAGTTATGGCTTAAATCAAGAGAAGATAGTTCTTGAAGTTTGCCAATCTCTAATGGAATGCTTCCGCTTAACGAGTTGTAACTCAATATTAATGTGCTCAGCTCTGAGCAATTCATGAGTTCTGGAGGAATTGGACCATCAAGTTTGTTTTCGGACAAGTCTAAACTGGTTAAACTGTTTAGATAACCAATTGTTGAAGGAATTGGTCCAATTAGATTGTTATGACTCAGGGACAGAGATATTAACTTGATTAAATTAGTTATGGTCGAAGGAATTGGACCATCAAGTTTGTTGTTGGACAGGTCAACGTGTTTCAAATTCCCGATTTCTAATGGGAGGGAACCATTGATTTGGTTTGAGAACATATACGAAGTATTTAGCTGAGTCATAAGACCCAGAGACAAGGGATTGGACCAATAAGTTTGTTTTCGGACAAGTTTAAACTGTTTAAATGACCAATTGTTGAAGGAATTGGTCCAATTAGATTGTTATAACTCAGGAGCAGAGATGTCAAGTTGACTAAACTAGCTATGCTAGAAGGAATTGGACCTTCGAGTTGGTTACTGGACAGGTCAAGATCTTCAAGTGAAGGGAAAATAAACTAGATTTTTCAATTTTTAAATTAAAACCTTTTAGGACCGATCTCATACAACATATAAGAATTAAGTAATCTAGAAATTCATACCTTGATGTTTTGAGAAGATGAACAATTGAGAGTTGTAAATCCGCCTCCAAACGATCTTCCAGGCTATGACTCAAGTTTGATCAACACTGGACGTGTGAGCGTCTGTTTCACCACTCCCCAATTGCAACTGGCTCCTCTTAGATGCCTTCTTTATTTTTTAGAATCCATGGGTTCTCTCTTCTTATCAATTTAAGAGTATAAAGCCCTTTTATAATATCTTATGAAAAATCCTAGTATGTTAGGATTAGGATTTCTATTTAAAATAGAATTCCTCTTTAACTATCTCTCCACTTACCTAAAAGTGGAAGGAATGTGTAATAAACTAGGAGACCACCTTGTAAAACATTACTAGCTTCCATTTACACTTTAATATAACATACTAGGCCTTAACAAATATTATAATTATAATTTTCATCTAATATGCCGAGTTTTCTTGCTTTTGGGTCCAGATGATGGTGTTGTCAATTAAATGAGCTAACCCGGGGATCATTTGGAAACATACAATAGTGGCTACAATAATTAAATTTGTAATTAAACAACTATAATTATTTAATTCCAATTCTACTCCACTATAAGATTGGAACTGACCTCCATAATTGTATGCTCGAATATAATTCGCCTAAGCCACATTGATTTCTTTCTTGCACAATCCTTTGTACCACATCGTTAATTTAAATTGATATCTCAATCTGTCCAATCTATTTAATTACATCTTTTCCTTGATACTTACTTGGTTTCTCTAATGATCATTTTCAACATACTTATTTATGTTGAGACACTCTGCTAGAGAATTTCTATGATCAAATCTTGAAACCCATCAAGAGATGTGTCGTACAAATTCTATATTGTTAATCTATAATTTCAATACTTGTAATTGCTCCCACCAAGATACCGGGTAATCTAGACTACATGTGTATGTCATGCCCATTGGTAACTCAAATGAAATAACAACTACAATCATGAAATCATAACTAACTCAAGATTAAGATTACAATGAATCAATGCCTATGAGATTTAATAAGTCCGATGGTTATTACTAGGTTAATTAAATCTCATATGTAATCCGATTCAATGTAGACAAACTACATCAATAAATTCATACATGATTAAGACAAATCATTCAATGAATTTATTACAGTCTATACCTAAATAAAGTGCCCAACTTTATTTATCAACTGCGAACTTAACTTATTTAATCATAAGATAACTTGTATTTATGTCTTCTGCGAATCCACATGGTGATCGCATAAATACATATAATATGATTAAATGGACTTTGTTCAAAATATTAATGCAATTCAAAATATCTGAATAAATATTTGAAATATTTTATTAATCAGAAAATCAATATGCTTTAAAGAGCACATATTCCCAACATCAAGAACCTTCAAATTTCCGATTTCTAATGGGATGGAACCATTGATTTGGTTTGAGGACATATACAAAGAATATAGCTGAGTCAAATGACCTAGAGACGAAGGGATTAGACCAACAAGTTTGTTAGAAAACAGGTGAAGATCTTGAAGAACAGTCAAATTCCCGATCTCTAAAGGGATGGAACCATTGATTTGGTTTGAGTACATATACAAAACATTTAGATGAGTCAAATGACCTAGAGACGACGGGATTGGACCAATAAGTTTGTTTTCGGACAAGTCTAAACTTCTCAAACTGTTTAAATGACCAATTGTTGAAGGGATAGGTCCAATTAGATGGTTACAACTCAGGAATAGATATGTCAAGTTGATTAAACTAGTTATGATTGAAGGAATTGGACCTTCGAGTTGGTTTCTGGACAGGTCAAGATATCGAAGAACCCTCAAATTCCCGATTTCTAAAGGGATGGAACCATTGATTTGGTTTGAGGACATATACAAAGTATTTAGCTGAGTCAAATGACCTAGAGACGAAGGGATTGGACCAACAAATTTGTTAGAAGACAAGTCCAAAATTCTCAACCTGCTTAGACGATCAAGAGTTGGAGGGATACGTCCGACGAGGCGATTATTAGATAAATCAAGGTGGACGAGATTCCTCAGTCTCCCCATCCCTGAAGGAATAGTTCCTGTTGTGCAAGTGATTAATGAAAAACAAGATCAGTATTTCACTATCCTCATAGAACAAAATTTATATAGAGAGAGAGTCATCCTCAAGTGCGGACTACTCGCACTTCTTCAACGTTGTAAATGCATACGCCCGCATTAAGCATGAGCACGATTTTATAGATACATTGTGAAGTTTGGTAGCTTACCGCTAAGATTGTTGGAGGGCAGTTCAAGAGTGTGGAGCATTGAAAGAGTAGTAACTTCGGATGGAATGCTTCCAGAGATGAGATAATTTGAATCAATTTTGATTCTTCTGAGGTTCGGAAAGCAAGAGAAATTGAAACGGCCAAGCTCTCCTTTGATGTTATCATTTTCATACCAGAATAAGCTGACCCCGATTAAGCTTCCCGCTGTATTGCAAGTGATCCCTGGCCACTTACAATGATCGGACGATGAGTGGCTCGTCGCCGAATTGTTGAACCACCAGCCTGTACTAAGTAAAGCTTCCCTTTCTAACTGTATGGGTGACGACAATAATCCTGCAGCTGATGCTGTTACAAAAATCGTTGCATCACTTATAGCAGCAACATTAATTAAAATTATAATGACCATCAATCTGGAAACAGAGGATGCTGATGCCATGTTTATAATGTTTACGGTTGATTGAGCCATTTGATTCTTAGCAAAGTGTTTATATAAGAATCAATTGTTTTGCAACCTCCTCGTGTAAAATTTCCACAATTACGCGTTTTTAAATATTGAGTCAAGGTCTTCTCTGGATTAGGGATAGTAAAAAAGTCTGATCCGAATTTTGGCTCGATTGGTCTAATCTAATTTTTTGGGTTTTAGTCCGAACTTAGAAGTTAAAACTCGGACTCGAACTTTAATTTTTAAGCCCGATGAAATTTGAGTTCGGGTTTGGGTCTTATGTGACCCGGCCCGATCATTTACTAAATTTAAAAAAAAATTACACTGACACGCACACATGAAACATCACAGATTGAATGAGTATTTTTATTTGTATAAGACATAAGTGTTGATTTTTTTTTTTTATGTTGAGTTATGGAATTGTGTATTTTTATTTGTACAAGACATAAGCTTTTTTTTTAATGTTGGGTTGTAGAATTGTGTAGTTTTATTTGTTTTCTACTCATCTCAAATATCTGGATTCAAAAAAATTAAAATTCAATAATTTAAAATATAATTTTAAAATTCTATAATTTACTTAATAATATCAAATAAAATCCAATCATAAATTCATAATTAACAATTCAAGATGAATAATATACAAAATCATCATAAATGCACAATTAAAAAATACCACAACATAAATTAAATGTAAAAAAAAAAGAAGTAAATTCAACAATTTACCTAATAATATCAAATAAAATCCATTCATAAATTTATAATTCAACAATTAACAATTCTACATGAATAATATATAAGAACATCATGAATCCATAATTTTAAGATTTTTAGGTTATATATTTTTCAATTAAAATTTAATTAAATTAATCATTTAATTAAAAAATAATGGTCCAAATATCCAACTTTTTGAATATAAGTGCATATGAATCCAAATCCGGATCTTTGGGGATGTAGACCAAACCCAAATTTTTTGACCATTTCTAATATTTTCAAATTTACATTTTGATTTCTCCAGATATAATTCTTAATTTATTTATTTATTTAAAATAAGTGCAAAATTTATCCTACCAAGAATAATTAATCGACGCACGCACGTGAAGACTTAAATGGTGTAAATAATTCTACCAACGAATAGGAAGATCCCAAGTTGGTCTATAATTAGAACGCTGAAAAGAGGCAACAGCTGCAACATAGTTACATAGTCATTTCATCAAGCTAAATGTGTATCCCACCGTTAAGAAGCCACAACCGCTAAAGACAAAACAAAATGCATACAACTTAGGACAAAAGGATGAATGAACACCCAAAGACCGAGCCAAAAAGCCCAAAATGCAATCATTAACCTCACGAAAAATAGAATCACAAGAAGATCGACTCAGATTCACTCTAACAACGTCACTAGTATTTTTCTTTATCCAAAGCTCTCAAAGACATACCAAAAAATTGTCTGGATCTTATGAGAACGACGTCGCTATTATGCAAACTAAAAGAAAGTGTAAACCGATGGACAATAATTAAGAAATATGACCTAAGTAAGAAAAGCTCAAAACACATAGTTATGTCCAAATTAAAGGCATAAATTCTCTCAACATGCTAACTTATTTATAACGCAATTAACTATTCAACAATCATATGTGTTGATTTATTTTAAATCTAAGGTAAAATGTATGTTGCATTTCTCAGAATTTAATATATATATATATATATATATATGTTTAGGTAATATCAGGCAGGTCTCCTCGAGGTCCTTATAGCTCGAATAAAATGTCCCGGGGTCAATCTAACTCGAGCAGAAGTCCCGACTACCGGCACGAAGACGGCCTCACTAGATGTCAAAGCTGGTCAAGGTCGAGGAATTCAAAGCTGTCCGAGCTCCGAGCTCTCTTGCCTGCTCGAGGTCATTAGGCCCTGTCAAGGCTCGACAAGGACGAGGAGCTCGAAGGCTAATCGAGACCCGAGCTCACCTTTCTGCTCGCTGCAGTCAAGTTCTCGAGCACAACTAGGCCACACTAGCCATGGGACAAATTGAACGTGAGACCCGACTCAGGGCAATCCGACCCGTTTTCTCATAATCCCAACACACCTCTCGATGACTGATCAGGGTCCCACATGGTATGGTGGCGAGTACAGATTGCTCGATGGTCAGACACGTACCCCATGGTGTCATCATTCCAGCGCACATGCCCGACATTATGATCTTGCCATGTGAACCATGCTAAGGAGACAGCCGCGCATCCCTAGGGAATATCACGCTAATCCCGGCTGTCAGAGCGACCCAGACACCACTGACGCGGGAGCGGATGATCCAAGAGAGAGAAGCGCGAAAAGGGAAGATAAAAGGAAGCGGACGGGTAAATTGCGGGGTTCGAAAATTCACATAGGTTCTTCGATTCTTACTTCTCTCTACTCGATTTTTACGGAATTCCATTATTCGGAAAGTAAGGCAAAATACCCTTTCATTCTTCCGGTCTCTCTAACTAAGAGGGATACAAAAAAGAACAACCCGATTACTTACTTGAGCGTCGGAAGGTTTTCGCCGGAACAACATCCGGCGACCACTGATCCTGTTTTCTGTGAGTACAGGTTCGAGAGACTTCCGCTCCGGTAAAGATAGAAGAACTGGAATCGGGAGGCAGTCCTGCTCGAGCTCGAGCTAACCGCGAACAGAAGGTTATTGACACTATTTGAAGGGACGCGGGAAAAACAACATCAACATTTTTGGCGCCGTCTGTGGGGATCAGTTCAAAAAGCCTGATTTCCCAACACGTTCAGGAAACACAACACAGCGATGAGAGGAAACAGCCGAAGAGGAGTGAGTCCAGATGAATCAGTGACTTTGAGAGAAGTGGCCAATGAGGCTTAGAATAGAGAGATCCAAGAAAGAATGGATCAGATGGAGAAACAGATGGAGACTCTGACCTCCATACTACAAGAACTCAGGGATTGACAGAGAAAGCATGTAATGATGTCCACGAATCCGGTAGTGGGAGCAGCTCCCATTCGGGAACCCGTGGGAGATGAAGCCCAAATACCTAGGGCACCAAACGTTGTCGTGAGGGAGGAGACAAACACGGAGGAAAGAGGATCTCGTCAAGACTTACAGGACACTGACCTCGACCTCTCATGCGGAAGAGTTGGAGGGAGGTGGGTAGGTTGGCACTAAGTTGTGGAGGACCTCGGGAAGCGGAAAGAGCCCAAGTTGGAGAATAATCTTTGGATAACGAGTCTCCACTCTCAGCGGAGATCATGGGTGTCACGATCCCACGTGACTTCAGTTTCCGGATCTGAAATTCGCGGAAAAAGCGATCCGTTGGTGCACATAGAGCGGTTCAACGACATGGCGGAGTCGCGAGTGCAGTCGGCAGCCGGAGGTGCGGAGCCTTCCAGCTCACTCTTGAGGAAGGGCGAGAGAATGGTACCGCAGGCTGCCACGGGAAGCATCCTGAGCTTCGAACAGATGTGTAGGAAATTTGCAGAGCAATTTCGGGGCGTAATGACCCCCGAAGATGATATAATGGAGCTGTCGGAAGTAAGACATAAGGAGGGAGAACCCCTCCGGGAGTTCGTCAAGAGGTACCACAAATCGGAACTAGATCTGGGAGCGTTTAATCAACCCCAAGCGCTGAGAGGATTGAAGGACAGGATCCGAATGGGAAGGCCATGGTATAATCTGCGGAGCCCTGCGATCCCTTCATATTCAGTCGCGTATGAACAGGTAAAAATGGATATGGTAATTGAAGAGGAAAAGGCTGCAAAGCTAAGGAGTGAACAAGGTAACGGAGCAAAGAGGAAGGAGAAAGGAGGTCCTGCTCGAGGAGCGCAGGCTTCGAAAGCAACAAGGGACCTGGTTGCCCCATACAACCCTTATCAGAGAGCTCTCCCATCGCGGATGATTCCCCTGCCACCCCATGAGTCTCGGTAGGGATCACGGGGAGTACAGAGCGTCACGATGACCACCCATCCCATGATCGACCACCAGCGGAGCTGCGGTGAACCACAACAGAGCAGATCGTCTATTGCCACCCACACCAAGAAGTTTCCAAAGGATCGCGCGATCTGGATGGTGGAGCGGAGCCCAGCTTATGGGCGATACACGAGGTTGAAGGTATCTTCGAAGAGATACTTCAGTGGGTGAGGAACAAGGACTGCTTGAGCCCCAGCCTTGATGGCCAAGTCGGTTAGCCAACGAGACAAGGGGCAATTCTGCCGTTTCCATGGTGACCACGGCCATTCCACGTCACGATCTTGGTGATTTGAAGAACCAGGTGGAGGATCTGGTCAGGAATCGGTATTTGGACAAGTTTATTGAAGGAGGACATCCGGTGGTTGAGCAGCAGCCTGAGGAAGACGATCGAGCTTACGAAATAGATTTGGAACCACCGGCTACAAGGGTGATCTTAGGAGGGCCACGATGGAAGGAAATTCAAACAGGGCCTGGAAGAACTATTGCAGATATGCCGCTGCCGGTCGAAAAGTCCTGTTCATTACCCCCGCCGCCAAAAAGGCCAAGGTCCGGCAGGTGCCCATTATGTGGACGGAGGAAGGCGAGGAGGGGTGTTGTACCCACGAGGATGCCTTGGTTGTGAAAGCCAACATCGCTAATAAGGAAGTTGACCGGATATTGGTAGACTCAGGGAGCTCGGTGGACATTCTCTTCAAGTCCACACTTGAGGATTTGGGAATAACAGGCGCGAGCCTTGAGCAGACAAGCACTTCCTTGAAAGGATTCGGGGGAGGGAAGCTGATACCTCTAGGAATCATCAAGTTGGCTGTAACCATGGGCTCGAGGCCTTTCGAGAAGAACATGATGCTGGATTTCGTGGTGGTAGACGAGGTCAGCCCCTATCAGGCAATACTGAGGAGGCCTTTCATGAGAATCAGCCAGTCCGTGCTATCCACCCACTACTTGGCCCTAAAGTATCGAGTGAATGGAGCTATAGGGGTCGTAAAGGCAGACCGGAGGGTGGCGGAGGCTGCTACTGTTGTGGCAGCAAAGAAACCATGTAGATAACCTCATCTGGACTCGGGGAGTCGAGGAATGGAGGCGGGGCCGGTGAGGAGGCTGGAGGAGGTCGAGTGAGAGCGGAGCGACCCAGATAAGAAAATCTGGATCGGCTCGGGCATTAGCGAGCGGTTGAGAGAAAGGCTGGTGAAGTGTCTGCGAGCACTGCGGATGTGTTCGCATGGACACATGAGGATATGCACGGGATTGACCCGGAGTGGGCGTGTCACGGTGGCAACACGAAAGATGCTAAGCCGGTGAGGCGAGAAGAGGAGATCGTCGACCAGAGAGATATGAGGCCATCGATTGCGGCGTGGAGAAGCTGCTGAAGCGGGATTCATAAAGGAGGTCTCCTACCCGAATGGATCTCGAATGTGGTGCTTGGTAAAGAAGGCAAGTGAGAAATGGAGAATGTGCATGGACTTCACGGATGTGAACAAAGCTTGCCTAAAGATAGCTTCCATTGCCAAAGATTGACTAGCTGGTGGATTACTGGCGGGGCACGAGGCTGCTTAGTTTATGGATGCATTCTCGGGATATAACTAGATTCCATGCACCGTCGAGACGAGGAATGCACGACCTTCATCACCGATCGGGGATCTGTATTGCTATAAGGTCATGCCCTTCGGCCTGAAGAATGTAGGGGCAACATACCAAAGGCTGGTGAACAAGATCTTCAAGCCATTAATTGGTCGAACGATGGAGGTGTATGTGGATGACATGATCACCAAGTCGAAAGACGTGGAAAAGCATGTAAGGCATTTAGAGGAGACCTTTGCATTCTTAAGAAAGTACCGGATGAAACTAAACCCAGAGAAGTGTGCCTTTGGGGTCGGTTCGGGCAAATTCTTAGGCTTCATGGTCAGTCACAGAGAGATCGAGGCCAATCCAGAGAAGATAAGAGCAGTGGTGGAGATGAAGTCCCCCGTACTCTTAAGGAAATACAGAGTCTCACCGGTAAATTAGCATCCCTCAACAGGTTCATATATCGGGCTACGGATAAATGCCGGGTCTTTTTCCAGGAAATGAGGAAAGGCAGGAAAAAAAAGTGGACCCCGGAATGTAAAGCAGCGTTCTAACAGTTAAAAGAATACTTGTTGAAAGCTCCATTACTATCTACACCTCGAGCAGGGGAGGTATTGTTTTTGTACTTAGTTGTATCCCAATGAGCAACGAGTTCGGATTACGGTATGGGAGGAATCGAGGTGCGATGACCTATTTATTACGTAGCATAGCTTTCTTTGAGCCGAAACTCGATATCCGCTGATGGAGAAATGAGCACTAGCCCTGGTAACAACAGCCCGTAAGCTGAGGCCTTATTTTCAGGCGTATTCAGTAGTGGTTCTAACAAACCACCTCCTCAGGCAAACTCTGTACAAGCCTGAGACTTCTGGAAGGTTGGTAAAATGGTCAGTGGAGCTAAGTGAATTCGACATTAACTACTAGCCCCGAGCAGCCATAAAAGCACGATCTTTAGGCGACTTCGTGGTCGAGTGCCGCTGCGAGGATGAGGAGACGGAGGCGAGCCCCACTGATTCCAGGCCTCGACCAACACATGGATAGTCACGGTAGATGGATCTTGTGGAAATCGGGAGGCGAGGGCGAGAGTTGTGCTCCTTAGTCTGAAGGGCCAAGATGCTGATCTGTTGTGAAATTGGAATTCAAAGTTACCAACAATCAGGCCGAGTACGAAGCCGTAATAGCGGGATTGAAGCTCATCTCGGTAGTAAAAGCAGAAGAGGTAAAGCTTCGAACAGATTCACAGCTGGTGACAAACCACCTCGACGAAAGCTTCCAGGCGAAGGGGGAGAAGATGGAAGCCTACCTACGGAAGGTGAAGCAGCTAATGAAGAGTTTTCGAGCTGTCGAGGTGGAACAAATCGCAAGGGGAAAGAATTTTCGAGATGATATGATAGCTCGCATAGCAGCCACATCCGACCCCAAAATACCGAAGTCTATCCCTTTGGAAATCAAGACCTGCTCGAGCATCGAGCAGGGGGACAAGGTGATGAGCTTATCGACGAGCAACACCTGGATGGAGCCAATCGTTTCTTACCTCAAGGAAAGAGTGTTGCCTGTCGACAAGAAGCAAGCCAGGAAGTTGAAATGTAAAGCGGCCAGGTACACTTTGATTGATGGAGTTCTGTACAGGCTGGGATACACTCTTCCGCTGTTGCGATGTTTAGATCAGGAGGAAGCTGATTATGTCCTCCGAGAGGTACACGAAGGGATTTGCGGAAACCACTCAGGCACGAGGTCTTTGGCTTTCAAGGCCTTGAGGCAGGGATACTTCTGGCCTCGCATGCATCAAGATGCTCAAGAGAAGACCAGAAGTTGCAAGAGCTGCTAGAGTTTTGCCAATTATGTAACTCAACCTCCAGAAAACCTTACGGTGATGAACTCACAATGGTCGTTTGCTCAATGGGGAATTGACTTCATCGGGCCACTGCCGAAGGGGAGAACATCTGCCACCCACGCTATAGTCGCAATTGATTATTTTACCAAATGGGTCGAAGTGGGAGCCTTGAGCAGTATCACAGAAGGTAAAACCACTCACTTCATTTCGAAAAATGTGATTTGCAGGTATGAGATTCCTCATGCATTGGTCACAGACAATGGGAGACCGTTTGATAACGGCAAGTTTAGAGACTTCTGCCAAAATCTGGGGATAGAGCTGAAATTTTGCTCTCCCTCACACCCACAAGCCAATGGACAAGTGGAAGCCGCGAACAAGACCATAAAACGTCTCCTGAAGACCAGACTTAGCGAGCAAAAGGGAGCCTGGGTGGACGAGCTGCCTAGCGTCTTGTGGGCTTATAGAACTACACACAAAACGGCTATAGGAGAAACCCTATTCTCCTTGGCGTTTGGACACGAAGCATTTGTTCCTGCTGAAATAGGAATGGGTACACACCAAACGGAGCACTTCAATGAGGAGCAAAACGACGAGCAGATGTGTGCAGGTCTGGACTTACTATGAAGAAAGAGAGAAAGGGTCGCTGCTAAGATCACAGAATACCAACAGAAAGTGGCTCGTTATTACAACCGAAATGTGCACATTCGCCTGTTCCAAGTGGGTGATTGGGTACTCAAAAGAGTCAATCAGAACACGAAGGATCCGAGGCAAGGTGTGCTAGGGCCGAATTGGGAAGGTCCTTATCGAGTCACTCAAATAGCCGGACTAGGAGCATACCGACTGCCCATCCGGATAGACGAGAGGTTAAGAGGCCGTGGAACGCACAACTCCTGATGAAATACTTCCAGTAAGTTTCCTTGTGTTGTAAGCATTAATGTAAAATTCCTTCCCAAAATGGGGATGTGTAAAAACTCAAATGTGTGTAAAATTAAGAAAAACATTTGTAATATAAATTCAAGTTGAAGCCAAGCAGCTCGTGAAGAACGCTAAGGCCAGAAGTCCCAAAGCCTAAGCCTTAGGCGGGACGATGCCTAGCGAGGCCAATTGCAGGCCCGAGCAGAAGAAGCTCATGAGGAACGCTAAGGCTAGAAGTCCCAAAGCCTAAGCCTTAGGTGGGACGATGCCTAGCGAGGCCAATTGCAGGCCCTAGCAGAAGAAGCCCATGAAGAATGCTAAGGCCAGAAGTCCCAAAGCCTAAACCTTAAGCGGGACGGTGCCAAGCATAGCCAATTATAGGCTCGAGCAAGAAGAGCGCGAGGAGATTACATTGAATTTAAACATGAACCAAAGTGGGCTCGAAGTAAATGAGCTCGCAATATAAAAAGCCACAAGGCACGAGCCGAACGTTGGTCCAGAAAGACCGAGCTCACGAAACAGGCCGAATGCTTTCAGCCTAACTCAAGGCAAATCTTTGCCAAGCATAAGTCCAAAAAATCATACACGCAGTAATACACTTGGGCATAAAACAAAATAAAAAGTCCAACAGTTATAAAATTCCCACTTAGCGAGCACATGAAGTCAATCTCACGCTCTAGACACAAGAATATACACACGAGTACAGAAATGAGTTGTTCAATATATGCCTTTTTATTTAATTGAAATGATTACAAGTACAAGGGACAAAAAAAAAAAGAGAATGGAGAGATAGTTCAAGCAGCAGGGGCATCATCGGCAGTAGCAGGAGGGGCACCATCAGCAGCAGCAGGAGGAGCATCTTCAGCAGCAGCAGCAGGAACAACTTCCGTGGATTCAGTCTGGGGCTCGGAAGGGGAAGCTTCAGACCCTTGGATGGGGACGTCGTGAATGCGCATGTACTCGAGAACACCCGCTTGGACCTTAGGCAGTCGACCTCGGGATGTACCTTGCCCGAGGTATACACGAGGCGATCATAGTCAAGTCCACCCTATCGTTGTACTTCGGTTCATGAGCTGGACCTTCAAAGTATCTATCTGCTCTTGGAGACGAGAAGTTTCCCCCTCCATGGTCCGCTCAAAGGAGAATCTCTGGTTTTCCAAGTCCATCCGAGTCTCGATCAACTCTTCACAGATGACAGTCAGCTCCCTCATGAACTGGGTAACCTTAGAGTCAGACACTACTGTCCTCTCTGCGAAGGTTGCATTCTCCTCTTGGAGCCTCGTGTTCTCCTCCTTTAACTACTCGATAGTCTGCTCCAAGCTCCGAATCTCTGCTCGAAGTTCCTCCTGAGAGTCTTGGGTCTTGGCCTTAAGCCTGGTCACAATAGCTGAAGTTCGGGAGGAGAGGCGCTGGAGAGCATTAAACAGCTCGTCAGCATCATAGGACTCCAGCCCATCCAAGAATCTGTCATCCATTGCCCCGGTAAAGTTCCTTAGATAAGGCTCGGCGCGGCTAGGCAGACCCTACTCCGGCACACTTTCGGGTCGAGGGCGAGCTGGAGCCGCAATCCTCGGTCGCCTGCGAGGAGGACCTTCTTCTGCTTGTTCTATCTGCTGAGCAGAAGGGGAAGTTCGAGCAGGTGGAGGCAGAGCATCTGTTTCAGCTCGTGGTCTCTTCGAGATGCTCGCACCTCCGGCAGTCCCTACACGCCTATGCATCATCTCGCGCACCCCTCTCATGTCTTCCCCTGGCACCAGACTAAACTCCAAAAAATTTTGAGGTGTAAGCAGCTCCCTGCACGAGCTCGCGTTATCAAGAGCAGTCTTTACGTGTGCTCGAAGCTCTTCCCCAATTCTGAAAGAAGCACCCCAATAAACTGCAAAAACAGCCAAGGCAAACTAATGAGAACAGATACGAGCAGAAGAACTAAAATGAGAATTCACCGGACAGATAAACAACCTGGAGTACAAAAATGTTGTGGAACCGGAGGGATCCCCTCGATGAAAAGTGCAGCGTGCCCCCATTCCACCCCAACGAAGAAAAATTTGCTCTTCTAGTTGCCACCAGAAGTTAGGAGATCAGTGATGAGCTTTTTACCCTTCAGGCTGGAGGTAAGGTAGTACCAACCAACATCTTTCGGGCTGCACTTAAGCTGATAAAGGTGCTTTATTTCCCCTACCGAGGGTTCACCCAAATTACACCATTTCCACAGTACAAAAAGTCCGGAAAGGACCCTCCACCCATTCGGGTTCAACTGCCCCGGGGCCAGACGAAATCTAGACAAAACCCGGGCAAAATAAGGCTGGAGAGGCAGCCTAACCCCCTATTTAAAGCATTCTAGATGGAAGATCGTATACCCTTGAGGGGGACGGCTAGGGATATCACCCTTGCCCGGCAACCTTAAATCCACACTATCGGGTATGTAGTAGGTATCCCTAAGTCTATTCAAATCTAAATGGGTGGTTTCACATCTCATTTGGTCAATGGGGTATCCCCTGCCCTCTGACCTTTGGCCTGCCCTCTCCCCCTGATGCGGCTGGGCCTCCACCGCGGGCAATGCCCCTTTTGAACTAGAATCCCTCACTGGAACTACACTAAAGGGCTCTACTTCACTAGAAGAGGAAGATTCCTCAGGGGCCATCTTACGGGCTCTGGTTACCAGACATTTTTTCCTAGAGTATAATCTACCCAAATGGAATCAAAAACCCGGAAGAAGGAAGAACAAAACTGGTGAGAATAAAAAGAAGAAGGGTTGTACCTGGATACAGAGAAAGGTTTATACGGCCGGAAATAGCTCTGACACGGAAGAGGAAGACGAAGAAGCACTTGCAGAAAATTTTGGGTTTGAGTAAAAATGAGCAATAGGAAGTACAGTGAAGAAATCAAGGGTTTTTAAAAGAAGAAAGGGGAAAGGTGCGTCTCTTCAGCGACGGCACGTAGATCAAGGGGCGCGACCTTTTGAGTAACGTCCCTTTAAAATTTGAACGCACGGTCAGGATCCGTCCACGTGTCCCGCATTAAATGCGAAATGATGGAAGTGGAAGACAGCTGGAGAACGTGGGGAAGTATAAAAGGCCGAGAAGTCGGCCCATCACTAATAAGTTTCCAGTCTTATCTCGTTTCACTCAAAAGACTAGAAACTGGGGGACTGGTGTTTGGGTAATATCGGGCAGGTCTCCTCGAGGCCCTTACAGCTCGAATAAAATGTCCCGGGGTCAATCCAACTCGAGCAGAAGTCCCGACTACCGGCACGAAGACGGCCTCACTAGATGTCAAAGCTGGTCAAGGTCGAGGAATTCAAAGCTGTCCGAGCTCCGAGCTCTCTTGCCTGCTCGAGGTCATCAGGCCCTGTCAAGGCTGGACAAGGACGAGGAGCTCGAAGGCTAATCGAGACCCGAGCTCACCTTTCTGCTCGCTGCAGTCAAGTTCTCGAGCACAACTAGGCCACACCAGCCATGGGACAAATTGAACGTGAGACCCGACTCAGGGCAATCCGACCCGTTTTCTCATAATCCCAACACACCTCTCGATGACTGATCAGGGTCCCACATGGTATGGTGGCAGTACAGTTGCCGATGGCCGGCACATGCCCCCACGGTGTCATCATTCCCAGCGCACATGCCCGACATTATGATCTTGCCATGTGAACCATGCTAAGGAGACAGCCGCGCATCCCTAGGGAATATCACGCTAATCCCGGCTGTCAGAGAGACCCAGACACCACTGACGCAGGAGCGGATGATCCAGGAGAGAAAGGCGGGAAAAAGGGAAGATAAAAGGAAACGGACAGGTAAATTGCGGGGGTTCCGAAAATTCACACAAGTTCTTCTGATTCTTACTTCTCTCCCTACTCTGATTTTTCTGGAATTCCATTATTCAGAAAGGAAGGCAAAAATACCCCTTTCATTCTTCCGGTCTCTTTAACTAAGAGGGATACAAAAAAGAACAACTCGATTACTGACTTGAGCGTCGGAGGGTTTTCACCGGAACAACATCCGGCGACCCCTGATCCTGTTTTCTGTTAGGACAGGTTCGAGAGACTTCTGCTTCGGTAAAGATAGAAGAACTGGAATCGGGAGGCAGTCCTGCTCGAGCTCGAGCTAACCACGAGCAGAAGGTTATTGATACTATTTAAAGGGATGCGGGAAAAATAATATCAACTATATATATATATATGAAATCAATAAATTTTGAAAAATTCACCATGAAAATAGTTTGAAAAAGAGAAGGGAAAGAGAAGGAAAAAGGAAGGGAAAAAATCAAATGGGCCCAGTGATGGATCATCAGCGAACGAAAAAGAGCAGCTGGACCAACGAAATGCGATGGCATTTTGGAGAATCTGTCAAAAGCTGATCCTCTTTTGTCGATTCCCAGCCACGTTTATAAATAGCCCACAATTGAAAAAATAATAATAATAATTCACTTCAAAAACTTCACACATATCACATACACGCTCTCTCTTACACACAGACACACACACACACACACTTGTCTGCTTAACGATTTGCTCTGGTATTTTTCTTTCTTCTTCAATCAATGAACTGTCTGCAGAATCTTCCAAGGTCCTCTTATATTTTATTTTTGAATTATTAATATTCAGTTTAACTTTATTTGATTAATCATTGTTATTTTTATTTTTATTAAACCTCCGTAATTCGTTTTCATTTTTTTTAATTTTTTTGTTAATACTTCAGATCCTCAGCTTTGCCTTTGCAAAGTTTCAGATTCAATCAACGGAAGCATTCTTCTTCTTCTTCTTCTTTCAATTCTCTGGTGAAACGCAATATCTCTTGTCGTTTTTTTATGTTAATGCTTGTGCGTTTTGTGAGTAATGGAAATGGAGTCTCATCTCTGATTTATTATCGCAGGGAACGATGAATTATGCTGATCTGAATCGACGTATCACCGTTAAGGTAACTAAATAATATTTTAATTTCAAATTCTTTTTTTTTAAAGAGTAATATTAGCGTCAACTATGATACTGTTCAGTAGGAGTGCTGGTATTTTTATTCATAAATATCTTCAGATATTTTATAATGTGGAATATTATTGTTTATTCCGTTCTATTTATTTATTGCTTTTAATGTACATATTGTCGAGGAGCTAAATATACAATTATAAAAATTAACTTCAGCTGATAATGGCGGTCTGATTATGCCATTAGTTTTATCAAGTATAAGTTGATTCAGTTTGTTGTTTGATTTTTATGTGGAACTGTTACTTGATTATACATGAGCATTCACTTGTGGAAATTTGCTGATGACATTTATTTACAGGCAATTACTGGTTCCACATCTAGTAAGGAGACATCTAATAACTCTGAAGTTGAGGAGAAAAAATCCGAGATCTATAGTACTAATATGACAGAGGCAATGGGTGCTGGTAATTTAACTCACACTATGCTCTAGTTTTGACAGTAAAGAAGTTGTGGAGACGTTTGAGTGAGAAGGGACACGTTACATGTTAAAGGCATGCGTATTATTGTGGATTTACAAAATTTATCTAAAACATGATTAAATGATGTTTAAAGATGTTTGTATATTGTATTATAAGATTGAAGCATGAATTAAACATTTTAATGTTTCATTATTATGGACATGTTCCTCTAAAGCTTCTTCTTTATCATAGTTATATTTCCTTTTCTTGACTACCTGTGACTGTTGCTAATCATTTACTTTATGTTCTCATGCAGTTTTGACCTATAGGCATGAACTAGGGATGAACTATAACTTCATTCGTCCTGACTTGATTGTGGGGTCATGCCTACAGGTGATCCTCAGTTCTGAAATGGAACTTTATCCTCGCCAAAATAATCATCTTATTTACGCTTTTAATTTTTCAACTGTAGACTCCTGAAGATGTTGACAGGCTTCGTCAAATTGGAGTGAAAACCATATTTTGCTTGCAGCAAAATCCAGATTTGGAGTATCCTTAAAAAAATTGGTCTTTGAAGTCTTACCCAAAAGCATGTTTAGAGAATTTAGTCCCTTATATTTATGGACCACTACTTGTTAAATATTTAGTTCTTAGCATTTAAAGTAACCAATCGACTGGTTTATACAAGCTAATCATCTGTTATAAATTCTTAACTACTTCTTCCAGATATTTTGGGGTGGACATTATTGCCATTCAAGAGTATGCCAAAACATACGATGATATTCAACACGTTCGTGCTGAAATAAGGTTATTCATTACAAAGGAATAGTTCTTTTACCAACATAAACTTTTGTTACTAGTAGCATGATTTTGTAGGAAGGACCGAATGATTTTACTTGCTTCATATAATTAGAGTTGTTTGCTTCTTGGTTGAGCACGTACATCAAATTATAGAATACTATTTACAGTGGTTTGGAAGATGGTATTCAACTGTTGCTCTGCAATTTGGCCGCTTTATTATGCTCTATACCTTGAATGATGATATTTGATTGCATAACCCATACAGATTGTTAGTTATTTACACCTGGACAAAACAATAGTAGAGCTTACTTTTATTTTTTGGGTCCTTGCCTACCGGCTTAAGCTTTTAGGTCTAGCGGTAACTTAGCATGGTGTTAGAGCTAGGTTGACCAAGAGTTCTGTGTTCAAATCACCCAAAGTGATTGCATTTGTCTCTACTTTTGTCTTCTGTCTCTATTTGGGTTTGGCTTCTGTCTTCTATATGCTTGGTATCAGTCTTGCCCGTGGTGGGATGCTTATTGTTTGGTCCTCTGCCTGCTAGTTTAAGTTTTTAGGCCAATTACCTACACGATCCCTTGAATATGTTTCTCCATTAAAGAGTGAACAGAAAGAAAGAGTAAATTCTGAAAACAACTTGCAATTTGCCTCTCATCGTTTTTCGATGTAACGTTGCTATTCTGTAGTAACTAGCATAAAGTGCTCCCATAATGTTGATGCCATGTGTCTAGTTATGTTATATTGAATCATTTTTCTGGCTTTAGTTCAGTTTCACTGCTCAATTTATTTCAATTATATGCGAAGCACGCAGAAGTAAGTATACATTATACAAGTACATACATACATAGGTGTGTTTAAAAGCAAGTGTAGACACATATATAGCTATGCATGTATGCATAGTGCAACCTTTTCTTGGTTTAAATGCTAATGTTCACCATATCAGGGACTTTGATGCATTTGATTTGCGGATGCGACTGCCAGCCGTGGTCAGTAAATTATACAAAGCCATTAATAGAAATGGAGGTGTTACATATGTGCATTGTACTGCTGGACTAGGAAGAGCTCCAGCTGTTGCGGTATGCATGAACTAAAACCTTTTAAAAAGCATTTATAGCATGATAAGACGTCTTGTTCTTAGATCTTTAACGGGCATCTCGAATGTCGGAGAAATAATAGAAGGCTGAAAGAGTATCTGACTATTTGCTGCTTGTGATTTATGATAACTTTTTGATTGTAAGATAGTAGTTAGTTCAATTCTATCTTGCTGTGGAATTGAACTGTTGATTCTCTGGCTTCCAGTTTCTACTTGTGATGATGAAATGACTTAACTCTCACTCATGGCATGCCGGCATCTTGATTTATATTCTTTTAAAGAATGTTCTAACGGTTATTTGGTTATACAACAGCTGGCCTACATGTTCTGGGTTCTGGGCTATAAACTAAATGAAGCTCACCAATTGCTGCTGGTAAATTTGCTTTATTGTTATATATCATAAAATTTAGTTTATTGTAATCTTATCATAGAATTTGGTGCATATTTGTACAATTTACTGGTTGTTGGAAATTAACTGATATGGAGTTTAAAAGTACTTCTTATGCATGTCAATTTCTCAAGCAGATTCTGTTATTTTGACTTGATGCCTTTCTGATTAATTTAATTACTGATATCATGTATTATCCATAATTGAGCTGCAATCCAGTATATTACATATTGGGTATTACACAGTCAACAGAATCTTATCAATAAATTTTACTCCTATTGCTTTATTATCATATCAGTTGACTGACAAGTCAGCTATACATTCAACGACTGGCTTTTGAGCTATTAATTGATGAAGTCTCAATACATTGTGCTTGTTTAAACAGGTTACACTTATTTTCGCAAACCAATTACTTGCGTATCCTTATCAAGAATAAACTCACACAATTCGTTTGATTGAAATATTATATATTTGTTCATTTTGACAATCAATCTTATTTATTAGTTTCTTATTGAGATTATTGAGAAAGAGATTGTCGGATGTCCGTGGATCATCTCACTGTCTCAAAAGTAACTTGATGCCTTTTTCCTTGCAGAGCAAGCGTCCATGCTTTCCTAAACTGGATGCCATAAAAAGTGCAACTGCTGATATTGTAAGTTCTGTGTAATTTTTCATCTTATAATAGACATAAATGCTCAAGCACCAGGGGCTATAAGATTTCTTTATCGTGTTTGAGCTTAATTTTTCTTGAACGGTAACTTAACATGATTATGAAATTATCACTTGTTAACAATCCACAGGATGAAATTAGTTATAATGGGGCCCATGCATTTAAATTTTTTAGTGATAAATTTTGTCTATACTCCTGTTTAAACTTACTGGTGCCTCTTTTGTGCTTTTAAAATTACTAGACTTGAATAAAACAAGATATTCCTTTTATAAGTTAGAATGCCTTTGGCTGCAAACAATCACATGATAATTACTTTTATTCTCTTTAGGATTATGAAATTATCACTTGTTAACAATCCACAGGATGAAATTTGTTATAATGGTGCCCATGCATTTAAATTTTTTAGTGCTAACTTCTGTCTATAGTCCTGTTTAAACTGACTGGTGCCTCTTTTGTGCTTTTAAAATTACTAGACTTGAATAAAACAAGATATTCCTCTATAAAGGTTAGAATGCCTTTGGCTGCAAACAATCACAAGATAATTACTTTTATTCTCTTTACAGCTCCATATTCGTGACTTTTTGGTGACCAAATTTCTTAATGTGACATAGTTGATGGGAAAAAGCAACTGCTTGTGTTTTATGCATACAAATTAAATTACTTCAATCTAATCCAAATTATTTGTTTGTTAAAAGCTTACAGGACTCAGAAAGAAGCTTGTCACTTTTTCATGGAAAGAAAAAAAGTGCACAACTGTTGAAATATCTGGAATTGATATAGGATGGGGACAGGTATTTTTTTTTTCCCCCCTTATGCATTATCAGCTTATTGATATATGAGAATCCTTTTCAATGATGGTAAAAGAAAATGAAGACTGACACTATGTTGTGAGAATTATATCCTCTGGCAACACTAAGAAAATGAATTGTCAAATTATAACCTGATTGCTTCTTGAAGGAAAACTTAGATAAAACTGTTTCATCATATTTCCACATGCTAAACAAAAATTGAATGTTATGACTAATTCAGTCATTTTGTTCTGTCTCTCTTTATCAGAGAATGCCGTTAACATTTGACAAGGAACAAGGTTTATGGATTTTGAAGAGGGAATTGCCTGTAAGATTTTCCTTTTGGGCTAAATATAATTATCAGTCTTATGAAGGTTTATTTTAGTCAATATTTATCTTTGTACTCTTCTCTTCTCTAAATAATAGCCTGCTTGCTGATTGTTAGAATTCACTGCCCTTTTGGTTTTGAGTATCCTATTGGCACAAATGCTGACAAAACAGAACTCATTATGCCTGGAAGTGATTAATGCCCCGTTTTAAATCTCTACTTCTTACTAACCAATTTAGGAACCTCTTGGATCCAGATTGAAAGGTTGAATTGCTTGTTATGCGTAGTATTTGCAACTGCTGCACCTATGGCCTATATGTTGACTTGTATTTCATCATAAATTTGTGAACGTGGAGAGCTTCTGACAGTTAATCATGTTAAGTGAAAAATGGAAGTGAAAAAAAATTGTAACTATAAAACATAAGTTAATAGTGTGTAATAAAGACAATTTTTAAATAATAATTTTGACAAAATTATTAAAAGTATAATATATTTTTTATCAAATAAGTAAAAATCATTTCAACATAACTTTCAAGTTACAACAATTACTGTTTACCAAGCACTTTAGTGTTATAATTTTTAAGTTACAGCTGCCCAACCTTAAACCTAAATGGACCTATCAGAATAGGTTAGGCTACAGATTCCATGCAATCATTTCTATTTACCCAAAAATCTTGTTTCTCTCACCATAAATGTAGTAACAGCATTGCCTAATTAATACTCGATTTAACAGGAAGGGCGCTATGAGTACAAGTACATTGTTGATGGTGAATGGACATGCAACAAATATGAGCTAGTTACCTTTCCCAACAAAGAGGGGCATGTCAACAATTATGTTCAAGTAAGATTCAGCTACCTATCTTGTGCCTTGAGGAATAAAAAAGAATAATAATGGCTGTTCATGCTGATGAGACCAGAACGTTTTAATATCTGTGTTTGTATGAAATGAATTTAACTTGTTGAATGTTTGATTAATTTGGGAAAAAGTGCGGATCATCTTGTAGGCAGCTGGCTACGTAGCTGTGAGATTTAAAGTTTCCTGCATATCTTCTTTAGATCCTTTGTTTCAAAAAAATTGGTTTTGGTTAGTTATTTACATAGATTTTTATCAGCTGCTTCGAATGTAGAAGGGCTTTGGTTGCCTGATGTACATCCATAAATGCATCAAGGCAGCAGCATTAAGTACTGCACAGGCTGATCTTAATGAACTTCACTGTTCCTTTGTGGCTTTAACTCTAACAAGTCGTTATATTAGTCCTGAGAAGTTTGTTTTGATACACTCTATGCAGGTTGATGACACTCCAAGAAGTGTCAGTGCAGCCCTACGGAATAGGTTGAGTAATGATGATTTTGATCATCTCACGAAGGATGAACTGCATAAAATAAGAGCGTTTCTTGAAGCTTATCCTGATTATGAGTAAATTGCAAATTGCAACGTGATGAAAGGTACTCTTCTTCATATTTTGTTATACAGTATAAGAATATTCTCAATAAAAGCATGTATCATATAATATAATCATGAAATAGTTGTAATCAATTAATAAATATCAATAAAAGTTCATCCTCAGTTATTTTCCCCTTGTACTTGAACCTAGATATGCCTCAAATTCTTTGTAGAAGATAACTATAATGGCTGTTTCAACTACGATCTCTATGGAAAGTATATCAAGATTATCCAAATCGCCGGATGGCTTTGGCTTCCTTATAGTTCCAGTAGGTACTTAAACGGGGAGCAGAGCCGGACTTTGACGAAGAAAGGCATAACTGCAATGGGTCAAAGCATAAAATAACACATTTAACAAGGTAAAGATATAAATGACTGCCCAAATTTCGTTTCCTGTTAACTGTTTACATAGACGCGTTTTGAATTGCAAAAAGGTTAGCATATGAAAAGGCTTGAGTTTTGTAAACCATAATTGAACTAATATTGTCGATTCGGCAAATCTTTGAAATTTTCTTGAATTTGTGTAGGCAAAAGGTTTTTTCAGGGAAAAAAACTAATCCCCAAAAAAAAAAAAAAATCATTTTTAGTACTTCCAAAAATAGAACAAAGACAAAAGGCCAGTTCCATTAGTGGGATCTACAGCCTACGGGTTTTTCCTAAGCCAGTAAAAGAAGAAGGTTGTCGAGGACTACCTAAGCCTACAAGTAGGCAGGACTTTCAGTTACAATGTCTAGGTTGGGAAAGCCGCTTTCTTTTCTAAAGCCAATTGATTATCGGTGTCCTTCATAAATGACAATATTCAAAAGGAAATTGATGGATGGAGACTTTTGGGGCTTTGATATCAACAGAATGGTTAATTGTCCATTAAGAAGGGGAGGGGCTACCTTACAGTTTGCTCGCAATGAACAGTACTTAGACTGTGGGATCAAGTGGGAGCCACAACTGGTGTGAGGAGCTGTTAGTTACAGAATCTGTAACTTATCAAAACCCATTAAGAAGATATCCTTACATGGGACATACAAGTTCATGATGCCCTACCCTACTCAAACGGAAATGTGGAATCCATGTGCAATTCTGATCCGTTTTTGCTTATGAATTGAATTCCAAATTTCAATGAAAATATTCATAGTTTGGCAGATAGTCGCTATAAATATTTAACTTCTTATGCAACCTTAGCTAAAGGTATGACTCCATTTTAAGTCTATTTATTAATTGTAACATCTCATGGTAGTCATCACTATGTTGAGATTATTATTATGATTATTACAATAAATTACAAATAAATTTTAAGTGCAATGTGCATGAAAACCCAATAAAATCCATAATAAATAAATACTGACTGATCATTTTCACATTAAAAATCAAATACCGATTCATCTACCCATGTTTATTTTGTTAATTCTAATATGACTATGGTGCACGTGCTTTGTTATTTTCTAGAGATTCTAATTGAATGCCTCTCCTCGGATTCTATAATCCAACAGATGCTCCTGTGCATCCACTTAACAAAAAGGCCTAATTATTACATATTTGGTTTTAAAAAATAAAAATAAGTTTAATTATATTGGGTTTTGTATGAAAAAATAATGTTATATATTTTAAATTTTTATTTTAAATAATGTAGCATTCATCGATTGGTTAGTAAATTAATATAATTAATTTATTTTAATTTTATTAATTAATTGATAAAGTTACATAATATAAAATAATTATTTAAAATAAAAAAATTAAAATATATAATATTATTGATGATAAAAATTTAATTTTATTTTTTATTATGGATAATTATCAAATTTAACGTAAATTCTATGGTACTAGATAGTGATCGTATTAAACATTTATTATAAAGGTCGTTAGTGGGTCCAAAATCAAACGCTTGTGATTTGGTGAAATTCGCTCATTAAAGCTGAAAAGCAATATGAATTATTTTTTTATTTTTCAACTTGTTTCGTCTTTCTAATTGCTTTTGTCTCCGAGCTTTTGTTTATGTCCAAAAAAGTGAACTGGAATCTCGATAAGTCATTTTCAATAAAGGTTGTTAAAATACGACTTTGAAAATTCCACTACAAACGCGTAATTATCTCATCGTTTTTTTTTTTTTTTAATTGCTATCTATAGAAAATGATTTATCGTTGAAAATTAAACAGAATTTGTTATAGGATATTCGAATTCATGATTTATTTGAAAGAAAAATGATTTGATTACCTCAGGGATCTAGCGGTATTTAGCTAGTAAATTAATGTGTGGGCTATTCGAAAATTTAAATATTCAATTAATTCTTTTATTACAAAAATATTCTTAAATAAAATAAATGAGTGTAAAATGTGATAATATTTTGTTTTAGCATATTTGATTATCCTAAATAAATGAAGTGAAAATGTGATTATATTTTGTTTTGGTATACTTAGAATATTCTATGTATTTTGGGATAGATTATTAAAATCACTCTCTAACCTAATGATCGAAACCTCATTGTCTCAAAATAATTATAACATGGGTGTTTAAAAATATTATTAAAGGTGCAAAATGTATAAAAATATTATTAAAGGTGCAAAATGTAAATTATCTTTTCTTTTATAATTTATCTTGTTAAATCTTGATTTTTATATATTAAAACTTAAAATGTATAAATGAATACTATTAGTTTAGATAAAGTCTAGTGATAACAGACGTACGCTGTCTTTCAACTTGAGAGCTTAGGTTCAGATCAGTTTCAATTTAACGCTCGATTTCTATGTCTCTTTTTAATTGATTAGGAATAAATAATATTTTTTATAAATATTAGATGGACTCACAGGCATACGGAATTTAAGTTGTTAAAAATTTATAGTATATTTTTGAAAGAGTACTGATTTGAACTAACGGCAAGGCTCAATAAAAATAATAAAATATACTCAAAACAATGTCGTTTTGGGTATATGTTTTATTTATTTATTTATTTTAAAACCACAAAAAATGGTTCTTCAAAAAATGCGCTTCCATCTGCCGCCTATTTCACATACGAAACACATTTCGGTATTTCAAAATCGAACGCAAAACAAAACTCCCGATAGCAAAGTACAGCACTACTACTACGTCTCTAACTAACAAAACAGAATCAAAACATCACACTCTTCACCCCCACTGCCGCTGACCATAATCAATAATTTTTTTTTTTAAACTTAAGTTTCCGTCACTTTTCGAGAAAATAAAACCATAATCAAAATCCAAATCCAAATTCCAGCCAATCCGATCCAAATCTAATCTCCATGGGGCGCAGCTGCCCGCGCACTGATTCCGACGACGACAATGCGGCCGCCGCCACTACTACCTCCGGTAACAACGACCAGCAGCAACACTCCCACTCGATTCGCGATCGTTTTAGATTCAAGCGAAACCCTAACCACATCCAAGATAAAACCCAAACGAAGCCCTCTCTACACCGCTACTTGCTCCGCCACCGCCACGTCAACTCCACGTCGTCCGCAGCCAACGCCGCCATCTCGGGGCCCCGATTCAATCGCAAGGGGTTGTCGTCGCTGTTTCCTTTCAGGGGCGCTTACTTGCTTTATTTCATGATAGTTCTCGCGGTTTTCGCGTTCGCGATGGCGTCGATGGTCTTGCAAAGCTCGATCGCGTCGGTTTTTGGAGCCGAGAGGGGGCGGCCGATCAGAGAAGAGCTCAGATTTGGGAGTCGATTGAAGTTCGTGCCGGGTCAGGTCGGCTTTGGGGATGGGCTTGATAGGCTCCGGTCCACGCCGAGATTCGGTGTTCGGCCGCCCCGGATTGGTCTTGTGAGTGCGTTTATTTCGAAATTGAATTTGATTCGCTTTTTTGATTAATTGCTTGGATAGTGAAGTGCAATTAATTTGTTTGGTTATTCATATAATATTGTTGTTGAAATTATTATTATGTATTTTTTTAATGACAGATGGTAGCTGAAAAAGTAGAATGGAAAATAAATGACTGAAAAATATCTGTCACAATTTATATGAATAGTGAAGTCTGTCTGTGAACTTGTTTTACAAAACAAATGAAGAGAGAAGAATTGTGAAGTCTAGTTTTTAATCATTGTACGGTCTACTCTTTGGAGTGGATAACTGGGGAAAAACTGTTATAATTGGGATGCCTTACATGTGTAAGGCTCAAATTTCACCAGCACAAATTGGAGTGCATGATGAGTGAAGCAAAGGCTAGAAACAGGGCTATGGTTCTTTCGACATATTTGATGCTCTGGTCCCCTCGCTTGTCATGTAATGTAGGCAATTGACTTGGTTATGAACTACAATTAAGAGAATGTTTATTGTAATATAAAGCTAAAAATAATTCTATCTATCTATCTATATATATATATATATTATTTTGGTTGCTTCACCAAAAGGAATAATTCTCTGCTTAAGCTGAGCTGTGTATGGTTGAAGATTCCTCACTTAGAGCACTCTAGGCCATCATGCGTGCCCATGCATGCTTTGTGGTGAAACCAATCTTTGGTCGGCTTTTAACAGCAGTGACCACTGCATTTGTTTGGATGCAAAGGTTGAAAGGGGAACCTTCTTCTTCTTCTTTTTTTTTTAGTGTTTTTTGACATAATATGGTTGTTTTTTCTTTACTATATTTTATTGGTTTTGGCTAGGGAAAAATAGCGTGAAAGTTTTGTTAATATTAAGAGAAAACAATTACTAACAAATGAATCAGCAGTCCACCCGAAGAAATGTGATAAAGACATATGAAAGTGAAACCCTAAGCTAGATAATTCTGACAATGTCAAACTTATCTAAAAGCTGTATCCTATTCTCTAGAATGAAAAAGAGCATGACATCCTTAAAAAACCCTTGCAAAATGATTCAGAGATTTAAATTACTGAATGTGAAGAATTATGGTTATACCAAATTAACGAAATCACGTGATTGATGAGAATGTGGGGGAGGCTTACCATAATCTGCATGAAAGGATCTTATTTATATAATTTTTTGCATCAAATCAGTTTGAACACTTTAATTTAATAGTGCCTGTGTTGATGAATGGCAGATCTTGGGAAACATGGGAAAAGATCCTCGGTCGCTGCTGTTAATTACTGTGGTTAAGAATCTGCAGAGACTTGGATATGCATTCAAGGTAAAATGTTCCCGCTTTTCTGTTGACAACTTTTTGATGATTTGCTGCTGCATTTATACTCATTTTTTCTTCTGGTTCACAGTAGCAAATTCTGCCCTTTTCTCATTTATATATATGTATGTAACTTATTTGACTGGTTGAAAGTGTCAATACGAACAAAAAAGAAAAAGAAAAAAAAAAACTTGTATTCTTGGATTCTAGTGAACTGCAAGTAATGCTGGTCATGGACTGCAAATAATTATTTTATATTTTCTAGTGTTTCCAACAGCTGTTTCAGAAAGTTTATGCACCCTTACCCTGGCTATTTGACAGATTTATGCAGTAGAGAGTGGTAATTCACATTCCTTGTGGGAGCAAATAGGTGGTCAGATTTCTATCTTAGGGCGGGAGCAATACAGCCTTATTGATTGGTCTATGTATGTCTCCTTTACGTTGTCATTTGAGTATTATGTTATTACTTCTTTCACTATGCGGAAAGTGATCATATTTAGTGAACTACTTTTTGGTTATTTATTTATTCCTGGTTGACTTTTCTTGGATGATTAAAATCCTTTGCATTCTTTTAAATAGTTTTGATGGCATTATCGCTGATTCTCTTGAAGCAAAAGCAGCTATATCCAGGTGAGCGGGGTTGTGTTCTTGACATAGTTTAACTTATTCTTATACTTGTGTTTTAGCGTTCTCCTATTGCATGCTATGCTTGGTTGGATTTTCTGTGTTCTGCTTGAGCATGGATATATCTAGATCCCATCCACTTCTTAGGAATCTTTCAACTGGATACTTTCTTCATTTTTAATACAATTTCTGTTTTGGGATCTCCATTGTGCCTCTGCACATGACAAACATGACTTGAGCATTGTATTTGTAAACTGTATATGATTCTTGGGGACATTTCAGTAACAACAGTACATGACAAACATGACTTGAGCTGTGTTGTCTCATGAAATTATAACAACTTTTTAAAATTTTGGACTACTTGAAACCTTTCCCAATGTAAATGGATGAAGAAAGAAGAAGTGCCATTCAAACTCTTACATGTCTAAGGCTGAAACATATTTGAAAGAGGTTACACGGACTTCAGGATATGAAAATTTTAATTTATGAATGTATGCCATAAAAATCTAGATTATATGCACCTGTGTGTGTCTGCTCAGAGTTGCAACTCTTTCTTTTGCTCTCTCTCCAGCTGTATCGACGTGTTGAAAAATCCCTGTTCTATTTTGCTGTAGTTTGAGATGCTATGATTAGTGAGTTTTATATTTATGCAGCCTTATGCAGGAGCCTTTTCATTCCATACCTCTTGTATGGATAATTCAAGAAGATAGCCTTGCAAATCAGCTTCCACTGTATGTGGAAAGAGGCTCAGAGCATCTTCTTTCATATTGGAAAAGTGTTTTTAGCAGGGCGAATGTTATTGTGTTTCCAGATTATACCCTACCGGTAAATTGGCTAGCCTCTCGTCATTTTTAGTTGCCTCATATACATTCTTACATTCTTATTCTGGTTCTCAACCTTCCTGTATCAGATGTTATATAGTGTGCTTGATGCTGGAAACTTCTTTGTGATTCCTGGATCACCAGCAGATGTGTGGGCTGTGGAAGCCTACAGGAAAACTCATGAAAAGTATCAATTAAGGAAGGAAAATGGATTTCTTAAAGATGAAATTGTAGTTCTGGTTGTTGGAAGTTCGTTCTTCTACAATGAGCTATCATGGGACTATGCAGTGGCAATGCATGATGTAGGACCTCTGCTAATCAAATATGCAAGGAGGAATAGTGTGGAAGGATCATTTAAATTTGTTTTCTTATGCGGCAATTCTACTGATGGGTATAATGATGCTCTACAGGTAGTCAAATTGTTGCTTGAAGCATTATTATTTGGTCTTTTCTAATGTGAATTTCACATTGGAAGCTTCTTGTCTGTCTTATATACTTCTGGCCGAAGTGATGGAAGTTCCATGACTAATATTCTGGCAATGTTCAACACATATTGGTTTGCTAGAGTCTAAATGTGATTCGGTATAAATAGAAAAGCAAATGTGTCAGGAATTGTAGCCAGGATCAAATCCATGGAGCTAGGCTTTTTTTTAAAAAAAAAAAAAAAGATTTAGTTACAAGTTTCTTCTCTATTAAGATATAACTTGGGTGATTCAGATTTTATCCATGTAGGTAATGCTTCTCTTTAGATTTATGTTTTGTCATTTATTTGTAATTGTACATCATCATTCATCATTTGTGTTATGCTGCTTTAAAAGAGGTCTCAGGCACTGATGAAGTTGAATATATGATATTATTAACAATATGTAAATACTTTTGTTTTTTTTAAGATAAGTTAATTATTACTAGGGAGAAGGTGAGTTTTGAAAAGGACGCATACAAGTAAATTTTGATTTACCCACACACTGGTCTCAAAGAAATGGGAAAAATTTGTAGTCCTTTGTAAAATTTCATTGCTTACTTTTCAATTTTTTGACAAGTATATCCACAACTTTATTTAGTAACTTTTTTATTATATCTTTGAAGATTAACCTGATATCACGAACTTCTTTTATAGGAAGTTGCTTCACGGCTGGGACTTCTGGAAGGTTCTGTGAGGCATTATGGATTCAATGGTGATGTGAACAGTGTGTTACTGATGGCTGACATTGTTCTCTATGGTTCATCCCAAGTTGAACAGGGTTTTCCTTCATTGATTATCAGAGCCATGACTTTTGGAATCCCTGTCATCACACCTGACTTTCCTATGATTAAAGAATATGTGAGTCCATTGAAACTATTCTGGTATTGTTTCTTGAATCTCGATCCTAAAGTTTTGGGATTTTAATACATCGTTTCTTTCATTTATAAAGTGATTTTTGAAATTGTAGGTTGTGGAGGGAGCTCAGGTGATTTTTTTCAAAAAGGATAATCCTGAAGGTTTATCACGGGCTTTCTCACTTTTCATATCTAATGGGAAACTTTCCAAATTTGCCAAAACCGTTGCTTCTTCTGGAAGACTACATGCTAAGAATATGCTGGCATTAGATTGCGTAACTGGTTATGCGCGAGTTTTGGAGAATGTACTCAACTTTCCATCAGATGCCTTGCTGCCGGGTCCTATTTCTCAACTGCAGCAGATCTCATGGGAGTGGAATTTGTTCGGAAAGGAAATAGATCTGGGAACTGGAGACATTTTAAACATGGATGAATGGGGTACTTCAACTTCATCAGGAAATTCTAGTGTTATTGATTTACTTGAGGAAGAGTTCACCAAGGATATTACAGAGAATGAAAATCGGAGTGCAGATCAAGACACCATTAGTGAATTGGATTGGGATGTGTTACGGGATATTGAAAGCTCCGAAGAATATGAGAGACTAGAGATGGAGCAGGTATGCTATCTTCTTCCAATCATGACTTGGTCCTTTTCTCCCTATTCTTTGCATCTTTATTTCATTTAATTTTATCTCAGCATCTTGAAAAGACAATTGACGTGAAAATTTTTTCCTGATCTGTAGCTTGAAGAAAGAATGGATGGAACTTTCGGTTCATGGGATGATATATATCGTAATGCTCGAAAATCTGAAAGATTTAAGTTTGAAGCTAATGAAAGGGATGAGGGAGAGCTAGAAAGGACAGGACAGCCAGTGTGCATTTATGAAATATACACTGGTTCTGGGGCTTGGCCATTTTTGCACCATGGTTCCTTGTACCGTGGGTTAGGTCTTGTGAGTTCACTTTCAATTTATTTATTGTCTTTTCCGCGTATGTCATTCCATGCAGGGGCTATAGACACACTATTTAACATTCTATTATAGCATTTCAAGATTTTGGTATCATTTTTTAGCTTGACACTGCCTCTACCTGCCATTGATAGGAAAAGAGGAAAAGTAAAAATAGACAAAAAGGGGACAAAGAAAAATTAAAGAAAGAGATGGAAATGGAAACTACAGTCATGTGAACTGTACTCATTGCCTTTTCTTCTCTTTTTCCTTCTTATTTTTTCCTCTAATTTTCTTCTTTTGTGTGTATGGTTTTGAATTTAGTCCTTTAATTTTCTTTCTGATTCATAATGTGGTTTTTTTTAAAAAAATTATTCATAACATATAGTTGGTAAGCTTCTATCAATATTTAAGAAGTCACCCTTTTCTGTTCATCTGATAGATTTGCAAAGATGATCAGTTTCACTCTTCCTAATCATCCTGATTTTATTGGTCAGTCGTCAACAGCTCGAAGGTTAAGATCGGATGATGTGGATGCAGTTAGCCGGCTTCGTCTTCTGAATTATACGCGCTATCGGGATATTCTTTGTGAGATTGGAGGAATGTTTTCTATTGCAAATAAGGTGGATAACATTCATAAGAGACCTTGGATCGGGTTTCAGTCATGGCGTGCTGCTGGTAGGAAGGTATTTCTAGCTATATATGATAGTATGTATTGTCAGTTTTTGATTATAAGGTGGAGGTTTCTGCATCAACTTCGTCTTTCTCACTTGATTGCAGCCTTGCATTAATAAAAAAAATTTGAAAAGTGGAATAGTTTACAATTTTACTTTGGTGGTAGAAGGGAAAACTGTTCAAACTTAGTGTATTAGCAGCTTATTATGATACTCTGCTAGAAGTTCAATTTTTTAAACTTTTTCATAGTTTGTAATAAATGCCAGCCTCTTTCTTCTGGAAATAGGTTTCATTGTCCATAACTGCTGAAAAGGTTCTAGAAGAAACAATACAAGAAACTGAAGGTGACGTTATGTATTTTTGGGCACACCTTGACATGGATGGTGGATTTACAGGGAATAATAATGATGTGCTCACTTTTTGGTCCATGTGTGACATCCTAAATGGAGGACACTGCAGGTATATTGTAGTAAATATTATCCACGAAACGGTTATTCTTTTATACATGGCCATTAGCCACATAGGTTGCTTCAGTTATGTGGTAGCGTGTCTATGCTTGTCCTGCTGTATTGTTTTCAAGCAGCATAATGCTAGTAACTGCTATTCTTGTGCATTTGATGGTTTTTGCCCTTGCCTTTCCACTGCCCTGTTGTGGACTGAGGGTGTGGTTGTTGCAAGATCCATGTAGAACCATCTTATGCAACTACAGTAATCATATTTCGGTAGAGTTCTGACCACAGATAATACAACATTTTAAAATCATGTAGAAGCTGCTTCGTATCATTTCCATTTTAATGCCAAAAGTGTGGGTCGGAGGCAGGTGGTTCCAACTTAATTTCCAAACTTCTGCTGGGTTTTCATGCACGATGATGATGGGGGTTTAACCATAAATATGTTCTCAAAAGTTTTGACATTATATTCATGTTAAGATAGAGTTTAGAGCTTTTTTTTTTTTTTTTTTTTGTTTTTGAAATGCATGCAGAACTGCTTTTGAAGATGCCTTCCGTCAGATGTATGGTTTGCCATCTCATGTAGAAGCTCTTCCCCCCATGCCAGAAGATGGTGGCCGCTGGTCTGCCCTGCATAGCTGGGTGATGCGAACCCCTTCCTTTCTAGAGTTTATAATGTTTTCACGGTAATTTTACTAGTGATATCATAGTTCATTTAACTGTAATTTTCTGTGACCCTCGAAGGCTTTAAAGACTTATCATAAATGAAAATGTCACTTTAACAAAACTGCAGGATGTTTGCCGATTCGCTTGATGCCTTGAATGCCAATTCTAGTAAAGTCAACTCATGTTTGCTCAGTTCCACCGAGCTTGAGGTCAGTTGTGTGGTTCTAGAATATCTTCTTTTCTGGTTCTGCTGATGGTTCTGTCAGATATCTCATTTTGCTTGTTTAACTTTCAACAGAAAACGCACTGTTACTGCAGGGTGTTGGAACTCCTGGTCAACGTCTGGGCTTATCACAGTGGACGAAAAATGGTGTACTTGGATCCACTCTCTGGTTTTCTACAAGAGCAACACCCAATAGAACAACGAAGGGGATTTATGTGGATGAAATATTTTAAGTTTACATTGTTGAAGAGTATGGATGAAGATCTAGCAGAGGCTGCTGATGATGGTGATTATCCAAGGGAGAAGTGGTTGTGGCCATGGACAGGCGAAGTGCACTGGAAAGGGATTTACGAAAGGGAAAGGGAAGAAAGATACAGGCAAAAGATGGACAAGAAAAGGAAAATGAAGGAGAAATTATTCGATAGATTGACAAAAGGATATAGGCAGAAAACACTTGGAGGATAAGATTGGTGTTTATAAATTTCCAGTTTAGTCCTTACTTCGAGACATTTCACTCGCCTACTAAAACTACAAGTCATTTTCAACTGGGAAGATGAAATGGTTCTTCGGATGAAGTGAGTGCTTTCTTTCTAACAGCAGAATTGAAGACAGATGGAATTATATTGTTGTCTTTTTAACTGAATACATACACTCTTTTAGCACTGGAGGGGAGATGGAAGTTTCGAATCTTACGGTCTAGATCATTTCAATCGGCTTCAGAGATACTGCAATTTTGAGGAGGATCAAAACACTAATTGAAATTCTTTTTCCCCATTCAAATTACTTAATTTAGGAAGTGAAAATGTATTAATTCTTTTCACCACCACTATATATACATTTTGGCATTACTACAGGAAATTTTGATTAGAGGAAAAGCATGTTTCAACTAGGTCTCTTTCTGCTGTGTTTACTGTTTCATATTTCCAATTTTTTAGTGCATTGTCAATATGCTAGCAAAATATTGTTATTTTCTGTTTAATGTAGCAAAATTAATTAAGGAAATCTAGCAATCTATTCAATAGTACACATGTCGAACTACTTTAATACAATCTAGTCCGTCCGATTATTATTAATCAAATGTTGAATAATTCATGGATGAACTTCACAATGGGATGAGAGAGAGATCCCTCGCTTAGTTAAATTTATCCTTCACATTGAGGTAGCTCTATATTTGAAAGTTGATATACTTTCAGATAGATTGCTCTATATTTGAAAGTTGAAATACCATCTTTTATCGTACGATAGAAGCCAAATTATCACTAAATTTTGAAGATTTATCCGTCCCAATGTTTTGAAAATGACATATCCTAATTGGGTGACTGTTACACAGAAAGTGGGGTGAGAATTTATATAAATTACTATAGGTAATTTTCAAAATTAGTGGAAAATGAAATAAAAACTTTAGATAATAATAATTCTAAGTAGCATGATAAGACTGATTAATTGCGCCTATCTATTAAGATCAATAATGTGAATTCATATACCAATGAGTTTTGGCCTAATTTGAAAGTGAGAGTTTGAACTTCTATAAAAATATTATGATGGTTAGTTATAGTTTTTTTTAATTAAATAAAATAAAAAAAATCCTCTCGGGTTTAAAAATAAGAACAGTATTAAAAATAAGAATAACGTGGGTTCATATTAAATAGAATCGTTTTTATTTGAACCTCGCAAGGAGCCCGGCTCAATAATTATACTTGTCTCCCGCTCATATCTGGACCAATTGAATTTTTCACATTCTCATTTCTATACTTTACTGTTTATCATTTTACTGTTTTTTAAATATCGTGCTGTGCGGTGTGTAGGGTTTTAGAAACCCCCTATTTTTCTCACAAAAGCCTCATCACCCACCCACACACACACACACTCACTCAATATTCAGCTTCAGGTAACACTGTTGACTTCATTTAATCAATATCATTTTTTTTAGGTGAAAATGCACTTTTTGAATTTGATTGTTACATTTCAGTTTTGTCATCTGTGTAAACAGATTTATAGTATTTCTTGTCATTTCACTGCTGGGGCTTCTCTTCACCAATCTGTTTCCTTCGGGATTTTGCTTAGGTTTTTTTTTTTTAATTTTTTATTTTATTTTGAATGTTTCTCTCTGTGTTTGGTTTCTGATGTTCTTTATAAGAGTTCAGTCTTCAAAATAATTACTCAATTTTGCTTGATAACTATTGAATTGTCAATGTTGAAAGATAAAGAAAATTTGAAATTTAAGTATTATGCTTGCTTTGGTTGTACTGATAATTTTGGGAGAAAAGGAAACTGATAGTTTTGAAATTTTGGGATTTGGTAGCAGAAGTCTCCAGTGAAGTGAGCTGACTACAGCTACTTTTTACCCGAGGCTGCTTTAACCGCTTGACTTTAGAATAGGATTCAAAATTCCCCTTTTCAATTATTTTTCCTTAATTTTCTTTTTCAAAATTTCATTGTCAATGTCATTGTTGCCTATGGTCTCCCACAGTGAGTGATGTTAAGCATTGCTTTTGACTATGTGAAGATGGTTGTTAAATTTTACGTTGGGATTCCATATGTGCTTTTGTAAATTTGATAAATGAGGTAAAATTTCTGCAGGATCTTTTCTGGATGGTATCTCGTCAATGCTGTTAGCCATCACCTGGTGATTCTTCTGTCCATGTCTTCTCTTTAACTACTACTATTTATATTTTCTGGATGGGAAATTTTCTGTGGAGATTTCTTTAGATGAAATGTGATAGAACATGCCTTTATACCTTTATGCATTTATGATAGTCTAGGTTGATGAATAAGCATCTGATGAAGGCTGTCTTGCATGTAATTGCATTCAACAGGGTGTGAGTTTTGCAAATGATGCATGCTATAAAGGGTGGCTGGGTTGGGCAGACATTTGCCCTCGCTAAGTGCAATGAATCTGAGGGGAAAAAGTCTCGAATTCGGCGTTCAAAGGAGGAAAGGAAGACAATGGTTGAATCCTTTGTAAAGAAGTAATTGCTTTACAATTTCCTTTTGCTTTGAATAGTTACTATTGTACTTGGTATGGATTCTCTGAAAACAGTTACTTGTAGAAATGGAATATGTCATTGTTTGTCAGCCTTTCCTCGCCCAGTTTCCCTGATAAAATTGAACTCCAATGTGTGGCTTTACCATCCAAGCAACTTCTCTTGTTTTTCCATATGCTTCAAAGCACCTGGTAACATAAGCAAGCAGAATGTGTGAGTTTATGTATTCCTTAAGTTGTAGGCTACCTCTTGGACCTTTGGACCTAGATGTTGACTTAGTGAGTTTAAGCGTCCTTTCAAGTAAGAAACTGTGCATTTGTTCAAGGAGAGTGATTTTTCAGTTGATTGTTGGATTCATTTACAAGTGTGGTCAACTGATTTAACTACATACAATGGAATATATTGACACAAAGTGATGGTCATTTTTTCTTGTTCAAAATCTTTATAATTCGTAGACTGTAACTTAAATTTTTGGGCTCAATATTTTACCTTGACTTGTTGACATAATAAACTTAGCAATCATGCATTATTTTTTATTATAAAACTTTGTTGTATATATGTGATGCCATATCATGTTTCAGTGCAATAAGAAGAGAGGGAAAACAGTGGAATATAACTGGAATTAAAATTCTGCACAATTAAGTTTTATTGTGGCTGAGTAATTAGTAGACCTTATGAATTTGATGTACTAATTATTTTACAAATACAACTCCTATATAAGATATGTACAGCTAATTATTGGTAGCATAGTAATGCTTCTTTGGCCACATTAAGGTCACATGAACTTTTCTCTTGCTTTGAAGGAATATTCACTTACTGAATTAGTAGTTTCTAATTCGAAGATTACAGTTCAGTGGTATCTGTTGTGTATACTTGTGTTTGTTTTTTCTTTTAAAAAAGAAAAAAACAAAAATAGGCCAGACTTTGTTTTCTTGCAATCACCAAGTCTGCAGTCTTTTGTTGCATCATTTGTGAGTTATCAGTTGTTTGTGTTAAAACTTGCTTACAGGTATCAGACTTCAAACAATGGGAATTTCCCATCACTGAATCTCACACACAAAGAAGTTGGTGGGTCCTTCTACACTGTACGGGAGATTGTCAGGGAGATCATCCAAGAAAATAGAGTTCTGGGTCCTGCTAAGTTAATTGCTGAGGAGCTGAACACTAATCAAATTGATGAAGAATATCCATTAGGTACAATTTCCACAGAACCTGAAACTCCTCTGGACATAACATCAAATGAAAGTCCTTTTGTACCCAGTCATCAGGAGGGTAATAATGAAGAACAGGAATCATTTTCTGCTGGGTTAGGCAGCAAGCACGAAAATCAGATGATTGACAATGAGCAAATCGTCAACGAGAACCAGGTAGATGTAAAAACTGAAGATTCTGCTAAGAGCACATATGAAGAGTTGCAAACTAGTAAATCAATTGAAATGGTGAAAAGTGTTGGGAGGTTCGTAGCTTCTACAGCCAAAGTAACTCCAATAACAGCAGATGTAGTAGTAGAGATGTTTCCAGTAAGGCCTGCCCCTAAAACAGCTGACTACTCAACCACATTACCTGCAGTAAAGAATTCATCTGAAACTTTGGAGAAAAATGAAATTGAAAAGGTCAACTTGGAAGCAGGCAATGACAGTGTTCCATCAGATCAAATACATTCCTCGAAGAATTCTGGTTTGGTGTATGGACAAAATGAGACAATCCTTGCAGGTGTAACTTTGGATAAAAATCCTGATTTGATGACCAACAAAGTGGTTGAGAAAATTGGAGACCCACAACCGAAAAGCTCAGATTGCTCTAATATGGAAGGAGGGACTGTGCCTGATACTGTGATTGGCAGGAATGTAGAGTTTGAAGTTTCTCATAATGATGTCTTAACTTCTGAGATAAATGCAGAAAACCAGGGGATTGATAGAACTAAAGTGAGTTTCTCCAAAATCTTTTGTATTTTATACAGCAACAATCAACTGTGTTAGTCACAAAGCTCATTTTGTATATGGTAGTTTTCCATTAGGGGATGGCACTGCAGTTCATGGCTTTTAGTATCAGTGTCTTCAGCATCGATTTAAGTCATTTAACTGTGTGTGTGCATTTACATGGTGCCAGCTACATGTGAAGGCTCGAATACACATTAATTTAGAAAGATGATTGCATGCATAATCACACTGGTTTGCTATGCCGTTATATGGAATTTGGATTTTTTATCTTCTAATTTAAGCCTTACCAACAAAGGACATGCTTTTTATCTATGACATCTATTTGTTTTAAATTACAGAATGAGTTAGGTTTAACTTTATCATTTCATATGTATTCATACTGTATGTGCAGTACACATACATAGTATGCAATGTGTCTTAAGTGCAAATCTCATCATGTGAGTTCCTATATGGATCTTCAAATTTCTTATGGTATAATTGCTTATCTGCAGTTTGAAACAAGATTCTTGAAGATACTTGAGTTTTCTTCTTCACCATCTTTTAGGAGGAGTTCAAAGGTTTTGTGAACTTGTAAATCATGTCTAACAAACATATTCTAAGTTTTGGAATGTAGGGTTAGAGCCTTATTTACATCCCAGTTCAAATACTCTCTGGTCAGCCTTTAGTAACATGATACGCATATATACATATGTTGGAATGTGATAATTGGATGTGAGCATCATATGGGTCCTTGTTTCTTTCCCTCATTCTTAATGTTCACTTTTTATTTGCATAAGCCTTTGCATATGATGGTCAAGATTCACCAATTTATTATTATTTTAGGCAAAATTAATCTCGTCATTGTGTAAGAAGCAGGAAATCTAATTTGAGAAGAATTGATTGAATTGGTTATCACTGATTTTTGTAGGAAATAAATGTTCCGAATGGCAAGATTCTCAGTAACAGCAGCAGGGAAGAATCAAAAACACCAAAAGCAAATGTGATTTTCAACGAAGCTGGTGTTCTAAATAAAGGGACATTCCAAAACGGAAGCAATCCAACTATAGACAGAATTAATCTGTAAGTATATCAAGGAGCCCTTTCAAAAGTTGTTGATTGGACTAAATTTCAGATTGCCGATCTTATTTCTTTTCACGTCTGGGCAGTGAAGCATGGGAAAAAGCATCAAGGAATTCTGCTGAAACGGGAACCCACCCACTTGTGGCCATTTTCAAGTCATTTGTTACTGCCTTCATAAAATTTTGGTCTGAGTGAATTGTTGTAGAGTTGTTCTCAGAAGTTATATATATACTAGATGAGTGGATGGAAGCTTGTAATATATACTGTTTATTTATGCAGTTTTAATGTTGATGAATGAATGAGATCATATTCATCATGATGCTTTGCTTTCGCCAGATTTCTCTTAGACGGTATGTTTGGTTTGGTAACGGGTATAGAACTGGATTTCATTATCATAGGAATAACTCCTAGAGGTTGAATAAAACATTCTGCAGCTTGGGCAATTCTGAGTTCGGAATTTGTATTTCATGCTCAAGCACTGCATCATGTTTATAGTGTCACAAGACCTCAAAATGGAAATTTTAATTTTAAGAGAATAAATTTCATTTATGGACTAAAAAGACATTTTCAGGGGAGAGTTCAAGTTTATGGACAAAGTATCAAATATATACTTAAAATTTAATAATACTACATATCTCAAATAATTATTTTAAATAATGTAACATTCATCAATTAGTTGATAACATAATATAATTTATTTATTTTAATTTTATAAAAAATTATCAACTAATTAATGAATGCTATATCATTTTTATTTGATTTTGTAAAAAAAATTATTTTATTATAAATAATCATCTCAAATAATATAGCATTCATCAATTGCTTAGTAAGATAACATAATTAGTTCACTTTAATTTTATAAAAAAATTATCAACTAATTAATAAATACCATATCATTTGAAATAGTTATTTGAGATAAAAAAAAAATAGCATTACTCCTTAAAATTACTTAGCAAAACAAAATATAAAATGTTTTGCTGTTTATGATAAAAAAAAAAAAGGTAGCATTACTTTGTTTTGCTAAGTAATTTTAAGGAGTAATGCCACTTTTTTTATCTTAAATAATTATTCTGAATAATATAACATTCATTAGTTGGTTAATAATTTTTTACAAAATCAAAATAAATTAATTATATTATCTTACTGATGCTACGTTATTTGAAATAAAAAATTTAATACTCATCTCAAAATTTATATTTGTCATAAATGCCTACTGTAAATGTGAATTACTGTGCAATATTTTGATTAAACGGTTTTTTATGAAAAAAAAAATGGAAAACAAGAGTCACTCTTATCACCTAAAAATCTTTTTCAATAATAAACACATATTTCACAAAAAAAAAAAAAAATGCAAAGTTGCTTTCCTTTCTTAAAATGTGTCATGCAAAGGAATTTGTTTATTCTAATGATTATTTCTTTTAGTGCACTCGATTATCTTAACGTATAAAATTAAACATTAAAAAAATAATAAAATCTCCGTTTACTTGAGCACTCTTTCCGTCAATGGTAAGATCGCGTTAGAATTCAATACATGCAAATTGAAACTAAAATAAGAAAGATGTGTTTTAAATGAAAAAGTAACCGATACCGCATTGAGAAATTAAGAAAATTTTAAATCCTATTAACAAGATTTTTTAATAAATATTCTTATTTTAATAAAGTGAGAATATTACTGACAGATTAAAAAATATATTTTAATATACTAATAGACAAAAAAATAAAGTCTCTAATATATTAAAATATATATTTTTATTTTAATGTACATTCTCACTCTAACAAAGTAAGGATGCTCTCACTAGAGAATAACTATGTGTGTGTATACACGCGCACACAAAATGACTACAGCTAGTAAATTAATTTAAGAGTGGCAATTTAGGTCAAGATTCGTTTGTTCTATTTGATTCGATGCGAATTAAATGAGTGAATTCGATTCGATTCGTTAATTAAATGAATCGAATCTAATTTTAAGGACATCGATTCGTTTATTATTTAGAATTTATTTAATAAATGAGTCTTAAATGAATTGAATACAATCCATTCATTTAAATTTTGTTTATTATTCATTTACTTAAATCACTTATTTATTCTTAAATGTATGAAAAATTTTAACATTTAAAGGCTAATATAGTAATTATAAGTGAAAATAAAAAATATATATAATTAATAATAAGAAAAAATATCTAAATTAAAATTCGTTTATAATTTGTTATAAGATAAAAGAATAGTAAAATTAATAAACGAATTGAATCGGAATCAACAGAATTTAAATATAATTTGTTTACGATTCAATTCAATTTTGATTTGTTTATTCGTTTTGCTGCCTCTATAAGTAATTCTATATAAACCCACATATATTTTCTCAGTTCCTAATCAATCACTTAATCGGTATATATTATATAATTAATTGTTTACCACGTCTTTGTTTATTGTTAATTTTTTATAATTAATTGCGTGGTAAATATTGTTTCATTAAAAAAAAAAATGAGCTTCATTTTCAACCACCCTTTAGTTTATTGTACAAGGTGGAAGTTAAATTTTTTTTTTTTGGGGATAAAAGATAAAAATATTTTAATTCCTCAAAAATTGCTTAAATAAAAGAAGAAAGAAATTGAATACGTATCACATAGGAATTGGATATCTAGACACTTAATTAGCCTTGTAAATTGTAATGCCAAGGAAGCTTGATTGATATACTGTGGTGTCAAATTCAAATAGTGTAATGCCAAGGATGCTTCCTGCCGGTCCAGATTTTTTCAAATCCCTGGAATCATGCATGCATGCTAATTAGTTTTTATTGTGAGAAAGATGGAGTTAATGTATACATATTACCATACTAATGCAAGGGTTAATAAATTTTCTTTTTTTTTTTTTTTGGAATTTTCATAAACTTTTAGGGATTTTGCAGTAAATACGGGGGTGTGGTCGGGACATTGGGCCAACCAACTGACCATATATGGTTTTACACTCTAGACATACCCTCCAATTTCCTCTTTTGTAGTGAGCCTCAAAGCTAGTATTTGCGTATAATGCTGCTACACATACGAGGGTAAGTCTACAAATTTAGCTTGTGTCATACCAACGTAAGTGTTAAGCAGCTATGATGTTACTAACTAAATGGTACATCTCTACTTTGTGGATGTACCATTTATGTATCATGTATGGTTCAATTCTAGCTGCATTATTGGTTCCATATCCTGCTGATTTTACTTTTTCTGGGAGAAATAGCCATGTCGATACTGGCCGTATTTTGTTTCTATTCTATTCTACTATATCAATGTGAAAACCACCAACCATTCTAATAACCTGGCAGCAAGCATACACGTGCATGAAGTAATAATTTGCTTTTCAATTTTCACTTGGAAATTAACCTACCATTATTGGTTCCATCACTCGGATCTACCATTCTGTATCTATGAAGCCACTTGTGTACTATGTAGATGAAGGGGGTGGGTTTTAATTTATATCAGGAATTAAGCCATTCCCAGCACTTCAGCTACTCTTGTTATCTACATGGGCACCTCCATGTGCTTGACAATAAGTCTGATTTGCAGCGTTTTGTAAGGATTCCACAATAACAAATGTAAGCCTACCAAAATTTTAACCGAATTCCATAAAAGTCTGCAACACCAATGATCATGGACACAGAGAAAGTGTAGCCAAGCAACAAAAATATGGCTGAGATTGTTGAGGTAGATAGGGTGTCTGTCGTTAAGTTTACCAACCCTGTGAAAATATTTGCCTGTATATAGGAAAAAACAGAAAACAGTCCACAGACTTTTTATATGAGCAAGAAAACGTGAAACATAAACAACTTTCGATGTGAATAACAGCTAGTTTTGCTCACCAGAACAAATGAAGCCAGTAAATTTCGATTGAATGCTTCTTCAAGAATTGAAATTTTACTTCCAGGGATATAATCAGTAAGCATAAACCCTCCTATAAGCTGAAAAAGAGCAAACTTTTAGTCCGCTATGCATCATATTTTATAGAAAATTATTTTTAAAAAACAAAACAAAAGTCAGTTATGATTCATAAAAGAAAGCAAAATTGTATACAGTGATGGCCTCTTTAAGGTTGAGAATTCTTCCTACATTAGGAGCAATAAGATCACCCAAAACCAGTAATGCAGGAATCACATTTGGCCTAAACAATATCCTTTGATTTCGTGAAGACAGCTTATTAATCTAAACTTCTTTTTGTCCTGGCAGAATAAATTATGCTAGTAATGTATTTTATTACATATTGTCTAAAGTATACTCACAGAGAGCTGTGTATATATTCATTAATTTGGGGCCCAATGCCTGTGCCCCCCAGAAGATGCTCAAGTTTGTATTGTCAAAATTGCAGGGAAAACCTAACCAATGATGTTTTTCTTTACCAAATAACGTTAACATGTACATCACAGGTGTAAAGGTATATGCAGCTTGAGTAGAGCAGATACAAGGTTCATGTATTGGGAGCAATAATTTTATGTAAAGAGCTAGGGGATAAGCAATACAAATAACACCAATCTCAGAAAGCAGCAAAACAACATTATTTGCCTAACACCTTGTCAAAATGATGACCCTTGAATCACCTACGAAGATATTATCATACTTATTTTTGTCAATGCCTACACATCACATGGAAAGTCAGGGCTCCTCGTGCGTCTGCCTAAGAACAGCCACTATTTGAAATACATCAGAAACCTCAAGAGATTCATAAAAAGCTAGACCACATAACAAAAATTCTAGAGCCTAGTTCACTGGTATCATGCAACTTCCACATGGGTCGAACACAACATCAAAATTCTTGAGCAAGAAGACAACTTTCTTCTATAAGATATTTAGCATCACATGCAATGTACCAAACAACACTTCAGGGAAAGGATTATTTTGCAATCTTCCCTTCTAACTTCTAAGCCATCTCATCTGTCCACAACTCATCAGTGCATTCAGCTCTCCATTAGATTCAGATTGAACCAAACAGAATATTAGGTGGTCTTCTACTGGTTTAATGAAGCAGGTGCTTGGCAAAAAACATCATATCCCAAGCAACACCCACCAGGACTAAAACATGAGCCTGCTCAATTTCATAGCAGTCAATGCTCAACCAAACAGATTATTACTAGAAATTTCTGCATAGAACCAACCCACTGGGGAAAAAAGGTGATTGTATAACCTCACATTGTTCATTATTCACCATGTCATTTAATAACATGAAACCTAAACTCTAGATTCATTTTACTTGATCTGGCAAATTTTCTTTCTTCAAAAGACAAAACGACCTTTCCCATTGAATGCACACTACCTGCATTAGACTAGCAACTACTTTCCCACACAATCATTCACCATAATTTACAACTCTATACCGAGTCTACTGACACAACAAATTTCCCACCAATAGTAAAATATATCTAAAGAAGGTAATAGGAGACACTTAATTTAGAAGATAAATCTTTAAAATTGAATTTATCACAAAGAAATCCACGAGGGACTATATAAGAACACATCCACAGAAAAATAAATAAATAAATAACTCTTGGTAAAATAGTCCTAAACTGGACTTCACAGTAGTGTAGAAACAGTAATAACCTGTAGGTTCAGAGACACTATCCATGTAACATAGGCCAGGTTGCACTGCAAAAGAAAATATGGTTCATTTCCATTAATACTATAGACAACAGACCTCCATGGAATTAAATAAAAAATTGACAAACTACCATTCTACGAGAAACTCTTTCAATATGCCTGTCTAGGAGCAGGGTTAATAACCTATAACATGCAGTGCTGAAATTAGTTAGAGCCCGATCTTCAGAATAACAATGTTAAGGAAATTGATAAAGATTATAGCATGGTTACAGATCTTTTCAAACAAAAGTCATACCCAGTCAGAAGACCAAGAAGCCAGGTTTTAATGAAAGCTGCCTTGTTGCTTCTTGATGCAGATTGGGAATTATTTCCAAAGAAAATGTAGTGACCCAACTGGACACCAACAAGATATAAGCCCCAATATCCTGGGAAATAACGATAATCAATTACTTGACAAAGATTATAAATCTAAAATTACTTGAAAAAAAAGGGGGACTAATAAGAGTTACATGGCTAAACAGATAAAATACCACATTCCAGTCTATTAACAGGAGAAATAAGATTCTGAGATAAGAAATATAAAACAAACCAAAAACGATTTTTTTGTTTTTTGAATTTTTGACAGTCTTTGAGACTTGAAGATTTCCCGTAAACAGAAATCGTAAGACCAAACCTCTTACATTAGCCATGTAAGCATCAGAAAGTAATACAACTTTATTAATTAGTTAAAAGGATAAACATATAACAAAAGTGAAACGATTCCCAAGCTTAGAAGTATCAATCAAATTGTTTTTAAACAACATGCAACATACAGGAAACATCTCCCCTGAAATTGAACATAATAGATCAATATATAGATCACAAGAAGGGAACTGCAACAGGCAACACAATACACGTCCTTTGTTTGATTCAGGCAGCCAACCACAGCTTATATGGAGAAGAAACTTGCTAGCAAAAGAACTCTTAAGAGATTTTAAATATAATGTCTTCACGGGTTGGTTTAGTTCAGTTTTTAGCAAAAATTAGAACCAAACTGAAGTAAGCAGTTCATAGGAAAAACTAGCGTTTAAGTCTTATTTATTTGCTTCAGTTTTAATTTTCTATTAGGTCATAATTAGAAGTTTGAATAAGATTTTTGTAACAAACTGATCTAAATCAAACAATGGATACCAAGTCGTGTACTCTTGCTCCATTAGTAGCCTATGCTGACAGTGCTGCTTATTGGGGCTTCTATATTCCTTGGAAGAAATCTTAGCAGGAGACAAATAAAGCATTGAAATACCTGAACAAGTTCATTTAGAGACTAGAAATAAAATGGTGTGAATGTGCAGACACGTTGGTGCATAAATGAACACATGCAGACAATGGATTGCTAGTGTCCTTCCCATTTTATATTATCATTTAAGCCATCATGATAACATCATTGTTTTTTAACAATATTTAGCATCATAATAATATATCACCTTCCTTTCACCACATTTAGAATCTAGACTTATTTTTTGCAACAGTGTCAAATTTCTGAGCATATTAATATAGATTTGTTTTCTCTTACCTTTTAACACCAAACATTTTCATAGCCATCAAACTTCTGACAAAAGAATGTAAACCAAACGGCATAACTCCTTTCTAAATACAAAAATGTGTAACACCTATCATTACAAAGCCAATTTAAAAGACAAAAAAAAAAAAATGTAAAGCATTAACCAGCAAAAACAATATATTTTTTCCAATTTGTCCTCACCAGAAATGCTAAAAATCCCTTCTTTGTTTTTGCTTATGATATCCGTTCCTCTTTCATTAGAAAGCAGATACACATTTAACCCACGAATCAACCAAATCTGGTATCCTGAAAATGACAATTTAACGAGATTAACTCTTCAAGAGGCAGAAATAATATAAATATTAGGCTGAATAAATACCTATTAGAATTACTGAACCAAGAATTCCACAATATTTGGCGGGAACATTAATTATAGATGTCAGAATTGATACAGCAGCAAGTGTAAAAAAGAAATTCCAGTGCACTCCATATTCTCCAACATGAACCTACAGCGGTCAAAGAAAACTAGTTTCATAGAGCATTAACTCCGTAATGAGAGTATTATGGATAACACTAGTTAGAATAAGAAAAACTAGAGAAATATATTTTACCTGATAGTCCACACCTGTTGTAGAAACAATCCGGCCAAACCCCAGTAATATTAGTGGACTAGTAGATTTAAGCGCAGTCTTCCAATTCCTGCAGAAACATAAACAACCAAGAAAACTCTAAGACATATTCATTACTTAGTTGAAAACTAGGTATTCAACATCGAGTAATCAATGTTATGCCTCACCTTTATTGCACCTACAAATCATGACAATCACAGATGATATTTTACCCTTGCAGCCCATGGAGATGGAAATACAATGACATTGGACATTTATAGCAAGAACAATGAATACCATAATATTTATCTTCGTTATGCCACCAGAATACAACATTGTAAAGGCCTACAAATTCCTCAAATATAAAATTCGGCAGCACAGAAAATGCCATAAAAACCAATTAAGATATAAAAGAACATAGCTCAAGCTAAATAATAGATTCATTTCCCAAAATCAAGCAAACTGGTCCGCTCATGACATGAACTTTGTTTTGACTCATTTTTAATTGCTCTGCTGTCTATCAGTACTTACACATTCATGCATATGTTCATGGAAGAATGCAAAAATGCAATTTAATCTCATATTCCAAAAAACATATTCCCAGAGAAAACATCATTTCCTCATAAACGCTGCATCTGGTTATTCATATTCCAAGCAAGAAGCTAATTTCAAAACAATAAAGCACAGAATGCTCACATTGACTGGATATTACGGGCTTGCCGTGAAACTATTGCGTTTGCAAATACAAAGGAGCCAACCCCTAGATCCATCTGATGCAATCACATAAGATATACATTTCATCATTTGAAAAGAGAAACATAGGGTAATCTATCAACCAACACCTTGATACAAAATTAGTAAGTGAGATTAAGTTTAGTAATAGAAAACGAAGAGGAGGGTAAGAGAGAGAAAGAGAGAGTCTATCCCAAGCTCCATCAAATGCACTCACAAGGCTTTAGTTTTGGAAAGTGTTTCAGCTGTAATACAAGTCATTCTGACTTCTAAAGAGAAACAGAAAGTTATCCTTTGTAAAATACTTTTACTTTTCTTCTTAACTCCAATGATTTGACATTTCTTTTCCTATGTGAACTGACAGGGAGCCAAAAGTTAGACACCAAAGACCACTAGCGGCAAACTTCAGGGCAGAAACTTCTGGTTAAAAACCATTCCATCTTGTCAATTAGCCAATGATGAACATAATTCATTCAAGAAGATATGCAGCCACTTTCAGACGGTATAAAAGTAACTTAATTTTATATGCTGTAATATGGAAGTTAATCTGTAACTAGTCAATCAATTAATGCCACAACAAAGTTCTACTGCTTAATCCTATATCTATCAAAAGATGCTCTTTTTTAATTTTTGCACCACAGCTATGACAAACAACCATATCAAAAAATACAAAAAGAAAATAAAAAAAAAAATAACTTAGTAATGAACTAATTAATAGCCATGACAATGCAGCAGCAACAATTTAAATGTTGATGAATGATTCGAAATCTGTAAGAACTTACCAAACCAGTGCCATAAGTCTCAGTCTTAGCATTTTCTCTGGGAAATATTCTGAAGTCAACAGCCAAGATACAGAAGCAAGTTATCAACATCTGCAGCATTTACCATCCTTGTCATATAAAAGGACATAATGCAAATGTAATCATCCAAAAGAAACAAAGAGTATGGCAATGTGTAAATGAGATTATGTTACCGTAGACACTCGGTATGATGATAAAAATGACCTAATAGAATGGGTTCTGAGTTCCAAATCCGGAGGCGAACCAAATCTGTGTTCAATCATATATATATATATATACACAGCTTTCAGTCAATTTGTTGACATGAAGCACTCATGCAATACTATTTAGCAGTATAGATCTCGGTTTACAACTTCCAACCTTTTGGCTGCTGCGGTTGCAAAAAATAGCATAAACCCCAAAAATGACCCTAGATAAGCCCAGTCTGCTAGAATCTGTCATTGATACTACTAAATATAAACACAAGGACAATTGTTGAAAACTGGAAAAATCATATCAATGTATGGAGATTACAACACCCAAGAGAAAATGAAAAGAACTTACAGTGAAAAATAAAGTCATGGGAATGAGAATAAAGATAAAATCCACAATTAATGTACCAAAGTAAGCACTCAAATTCTTAGGAGCTACAATCAAATCGTCATTCTTCTTCAGTGACTTATCAGTGGCATAGCAATCTGAAGAAACACATTAGTGACAACATATGTTAATCTCACTTAATTAAGGAATTAAAAAATTAATTTTTGAGTAAAATTTAGTTACCAATTGGGCGAAATGAGCTGGTTAAATGTCGCAGAACCATTGAAATCTGAAAGCCCAATAAATATAAATAAAAAATGCAATTACCTAAACATAAAAACAAATGCAGTGATTTTATTTAAATAAAAGTAGGAACTTACTGGTACAATCGACAAAAGTGCCCAGATTTTGGAAAAAGATGATCCAGTTAAATTGCTTACGAATCTGAAAGGTAAAAAAAATTAAATGAAGAGACGACTTACATGAATAATGGAAATGATGAAGAAATGAGCTAGAGGGAATGTGTGTACTCTTCTTTTAGTTGCTTGCTCGTGTTGAGAGATGCCATGAATACGAAAGCGAAAATGGCCCCAAGTGTTGTGATCAGTTAATGCACCTACAAAAGCCATGTGTTTAGTAGTAGAACAAGGGGAAAAGAGCTTACTGGTTAAAAAAGTAAAGACTTATTGTAAAAATCTAAAAATTGCAGCAGCCTACTAAAAATGGAAATGCATCTGACAATATTTACTATCCATTCATTGATTTCAAATTAAAAATAAAAGAGTAACCATACAGCCACAACCTTTTTGTACAAACTATTTTGTACACATTGACGTTTGCAGAATATTATTGTTGAACAAAAACACAAATTAATAAATATAAATCATATGGGTCAAGTGGTGTTTCATCCAACTTATATGTTATGCTAGATTAGTTTGTACGGTTTGTGAAGATAGTTTATGTGGTTTTGCAAGATCAAGACGGTTCCACAGTTCCAGTCTGATCAAAACATGGCCACCATGTTGACCTACTTCAACAGCTGTGATGATGTGCATCTTCAAATTTGTTCCATATGGTATCTACTAAAGTAACCAAACAAGATTAATTAACACAAATAGTGAAATAATATTTTATTACAGAAACTGTATATTACAAGGACTGGCTCAGAGGACTTGGAATATGGCTCTCGAGCATGTCTCAAGACCCCAAACCAATCTACCCCCCAACTATGAGTCTATGACTTCTTCCCCATGGACGAGAAATCACACTATTACTATGATTATCCTTATCAAGAATAGTACACTTTTACTGAAAAAATAACAATACACTTTTACTTAAATAAAGACTAGTCAGACTATAGTAAGTGGATTAAGAATATATATGGGTTGGAAATTGTAAAACTTCAGAATACCATATATATATATATATATTCAACAGATAGCATTGTATTTTTTCTATGGACATAAATTTAAGATAGAATCATGGTAAAAATTGGAATAAAAATTAGAAATCTTAAGATTCGTAAAAGCTATAAGGTTGTGATCAGCTACTGGTAACTAAAGAAAGAACATCCAATTTAAAGGCACAAACCAACGTTCAAAGGAAAATGGCTGCATTCAAAATTTACGGAAAGATACACGTTCATATGACAACAAGTCAAACAAAGAGGGACAAACAATTAAGAATAATATTTCAAGAATGCACAAGCTAGGATGACATGATGCCTCTCATGGAAAGAAATGTCGGCCAATTAGAACTCACATTCTTGTAAACCAATTTAAAAAGCACTACTATATAAAACTTACGGAAAAAAAAAAAAAAAAATAGGAACAATGCCAGCCTCCTTAATTACCTTGATTGACCATTATTTATGAAATTGTATCATCAATTATATTAAGAATTGCAGTGATTGGTTACGATTATACATCAACAGTTTAATAAAGCACACATTAGCCCCAAGATTACATCCTATATGGTTCTCAAACAAATATGATTTTGAAGCAAAACTAACAGACATCTTATCATGGCATATCAACTCATAGTAGTAAGCAGAAGGGCAAATAGTCAATTCAAATAAGACAAAAACAGGCAGGCAAATGAAACATTGACTATAAACTGAGCTCAATAAGAATCACAACACAACGACTATCATTCATGATTCACTAGCTTTACCAATATAAGATTTAAATTTAAAATTTAAGTTTCATAAACTCGCCACACCCAGCTTGAGTTTATTCTCATGTTAAATGTAATTAGAAGCCGCTAATTCGAAGCATGAGGCCGCAAGGACTAGATCATTAAAGACGCGTGCAAGGACTAATACGACATTAATTTCAGACTCGAAAGTATAGTAATAAGCGAACGAGCAGCCTTCACAATGAGAAATCAAAATTTGACATACAATTACACAAACTAACCCAATCAAATTACATTTACTATTAAATAAAAATTCATTATAGCCACATCACAGATTATATTTTAGTGCGTTTAATCAAATAATGCAATACAGTAACACAGTAACATTACTCGCTTCTACCGTGAGTCTATTGCTCCATTTGCTGATCGGTGAGGAAACGCGTGCGTGTCGCCGTCGAGTAACAATAGAGCGATGATTGGTGTTGCGATACAGTAACAATTGTGATGAAGAAGAAGAAGAAAGGAGATGCGATTTTGAGCGTTTGGGTTTTAGAACTAAGGGCATTTTGGTCCTAATGTCACATTTTGGGTTATTTTTATGGAACAAGTTTGTAAAAGGGTATTTTGTGGTATTACGAAATTTAGGGTATTTGTGGCCATATAAAGTTTAGATACACATTTACAACGGGGTTGGCAAACGACTCTGGTCGGCTGGAAGCCTTGAAACCGTTTAGTTTTTAAATTTGATGTATTGTATTTTGATTCGGGTTAAATTTAATTGAGTTAAAATAAAAAAATAAAAATAATCATAAGTAAGGGCATTTAGTCTTTATATCATATTGTAGGTTATTTGTGTGAAAAAAAGTTTGTATGAGGGTATTTGTGATATTAGGGGCTACTTTAGGGCATTACCGTAAATTTGCCATCGACAACTTGGCAAACGTGTAATTGAAACACTTACACCTTATCATGAATGGAACAATTACACCTTCTCTACTTTCATTTCGTATATATTTCAGGGTTAATGTTTAAAATTTTTAATTAATTTGAATTTGGAAATTTTTAATTATTTATCAAATATTGTTAAGGGTGTTTTGCTTATGTGTAATTTAAAGTAGGACGATTTTGTTATTGTACTACTTTTAAAATCATTAATCAACACAAATAATTTGATTATTTGATAATCATGTTTATAATATAATTTTTACCAAATACTTTTTTAGCAGTAGATAATCATATAAGTGATTATTTGACAATCTAATGTAATTTCAAACATACTTCTACGGTGTGTATAGAATTGCATAAGCTTCTCAAATAATCAATTCATATTTCATAGATTCTCAATTAATGCAAATAAGTTCTAGTAAATTGTTTACTAAATTTAAATTATTAAAGAATCACTAATTAAATGTTTTACGAGCTTGTCAAATTATTTTCAAACAGTTTTATTTAGCTGACCACTTGAGATTGAATATTGGGAAAAATAGGTTGCTAAAAAAATAATAATTTGGGATTTAAACTAACATTAAATGACTAAATGAGTATTTTACAATTAATAATTTTTAGGTTGATTGATTTCGCTAATTCTGGTTTTTGAATCAGAGTATTATATATTCAAGCTCTCACATGCTTACTCTTTTCTGGCAAATTTCATATGTACCTTCTATCCCAATTGAATTTAGATCCAGTATAGCAGTGTTGATCTTATTTGTGCTGATTTTTTATTCATCTTATCTTTGGCTTGCAAATTGCATAAAAATTATAATAATGATAATAATAATACAAGAAACCTTTTTTTTTTTTCTGTGATGCATCAGTCCATTAATTGTAATGTGGTCCAATTTTTAAGAGGTTCAAGTTCTAGAGATAATAATTACTAAGCATAAGAAAAGATCACAAAATTTGCCTACCAACAATGTGACCAAATGCATTCATCATAACGCCTACACCATCCCTTAATTTTCACTCAAAAGGTTAATTATTGTTACAATTTTTAGCCTCAATTTGCTCATGCAATACCGGCTTAAAATCTTGCCCGTGACTATTGTTTATCCCTTTTGCATATGGATGTTTTCATTCTCATGATGTTCTCTAAGAATAAATTAATTTTGGTTAGCTATATTAAGACAATTTGATAATTCATAGTTAGTGTTCCATCAACATCAATAACTACTGATCGCTTTCCATAATTTCAGCTCAATCATCATAGCATACATAATACGAATTTAAATCTCAAGCTAATTCATGCTCTAATTATGAGCTTTTCAAGATCGTACGACATTAATATAATACATTTATAATAGTGTATAGTAAATTATCTATACATTTTTATCTGATAATAATAATCCCATACCAACTAATAGAGATGAAGTATTAAGTCAAGGTTTAGATATTTTAAACTACAACAACATACATCAAAATTTATGAATATATAATTAAGCAAAAACTTTAATCAGTGTATACATATATATAGTTCTTTTGTAGTGAGAACATTCTACTTTGTTAAAGTAAAGATGTTCACTAAAATAAAAAAAAATACACATTTCAATACATTAAAAATTATATTTGTTTGTCTGTTAGTATATTAAAATATATATATTTTTGTATGTTAAAATGAAGATGTTCTCATTAGAGAATTATTATTATTATTATTATATATAAGAACGCAAAATTAAAAGCTAATAATATTTTTATAAATACATAATTATTGCTTCATTAAAGATTCGGATAACTAGAGATTTCAATATCTCACCACACCTTATTCATTTGAAATAATGTAAAATCTTGATCAAACACGCATGCTAATTCACAAACATCATTGGAAATTTTAGGAGAGAATTTTAATTCTTATCTTCTTAATACTCAAATGTAGTAAATCCAAGCAGGATAAAAATCATTTCTCTAGTTGGATGTATAAACCATTCATCACCCATATTGGTATTTACAAATACTTCTTAATTGTGAAAAAATTTCCTTTTTAGCTAGAGAAAGCAATAATCAATGACAAATATTTAGGCTGTAGTCTATTTATTTTCCCTTATTATGATTATGATGTTGATCCTGTGTATAACATGTGACAAGGGGAACCTAACCGTTTCAATAAATGACATTTTATTCCTATTATGGACAGTCAATTATGACAATTATGATGATCGTGGCTATATTATACCACCATGATTGTTTGATGAAAAAAGTTGTAGAATTATTTTCAATTTGAATTTTCTAATAAGTGGCGAGATATAAATAGGATAATCCATTATTATTTTGCCATGATAAACAGCAGTTGCAAAATAATGTTGAGTAGCATAAAATACACATTCTTAAAATGTGGATGTTTGCAGGAGAAAATAACTATATAAAACTAAATTAATAATGGTATTGTGAGCATTTTATAAACAAAAAAAAAAAGTTTCAAGTAGTCCAAGTAATTTCTATAAAATATCAAATATTTAATGCTTAAATGCTTTTCCGAGAAGACCTCATAACATTTTTTTTTAAAATTCAAAATATGTTTCTGTCTATTTTGTCTAAATTCATTGTATGTTAGAAAATGAAATCACACTAATTATTTCCCACAATGTCTACTTAATTGCAATACATTGCATGCTCATCCAAATAATTGTGTGCTTTAAATATTTTGATTGTTTCCCTAGATATACTTTGATTTGCTTTCAAACCCATGTGCCAATGTTTGATCACCATATAGCTAGTTGGTCATTTAAACAAACAAAAATGTGCCCATAAAAAAACAAATGAAGAAATTGTATATATTCCTAGCTATACAGCTGGAGATTTATTTTTGTGGCCACAATTAGAACACTCCATAATCTTGAGTTAGGAAGCAAATGAAAATCACCACAACAATGACAAATTTTAATTTAATAGTCTATTTCGATCGGCTGCTCCATGTGAAATTTTGTTTGATTTTGTACATTTAATTTCTGCCGTATTAACTGGAAAAATTGGAGGTAAAAAAATGAGCAATTAAAATATGCATGGGAAAAAGGAAACCCTATGTTTAAGTTTCCACTATTCCAAGTCAAAGAATTTACACTAAAATCTTTTTATTAGTCCTCTTTTGCTTCCTCTTTTTAATGGTTCAATTTGTCGTTAATTAAAAGGCACTAATTAATCTATACAAGCTAGCTTGTAATGAAAGAAAGAAAGAAAGAGAGAGAGAGAGAGAGAGATGAAAAAGCAAAGAATCGAAGCAAATTAGTAAAGGTTAAAATTAATTATTCTTAATTTTTAAGAATAGATAGACACAAGGAATAATTAAAGAGGTGGTTAAGGCAAGAGCTCGAATGTTTGGTTAAATAATTAAGTTAATTCAGGTTAATTAAGTCACAGATTGACTTCAAAAAAGAAATTGCATAGATTGATTGAGACACAACTATGGTGAAATGATTGCACGTCTCACGATACGAATCGGCTTAAGCGAAGGAAGAATGTGTCCACACAAATCTAATCCGATCCCAAGGCTATAGGACATCTAACAACTAACATGCACGAAGCCTCCTGCTTCTTGGATTCTATAAATCAAGGTTTATTTTAATAAAAAAAAAATTAGATACATCGAATAGCAACCTAGCTACTTCAATAATATAATTTTGTGTTTTTCTTTTTTCTTTTTCTTTTTTTTTTTTGTATATTTCACAAGCATGAGGGAGCTAGATTGCCATTAATTTTGTTCCCTATAGTTTTTAAATTTTACCAATATTAGTATTTTTATAATTTTCTTAATATTTCGTTTTATAAAAAAATTAATGAAAAACAAAAGTGATTGTTTGTGGTTGAGATAAGTTTTTTTTTTTTTTTTGGTGAAAATTTTGATATTAGAAGATTAATATAATATGAAGACGGTCAAAGAGAGTAATTAAATAGTAAAAGTTGAAACAAGTGAATGAGCAAATATCAATCTCCCAACACATTAACTTATTAATAGGTAGATTAATTTAGTTGTACGGACGTCTATTTGTTATATGTATGGCTCTACTTAATTATGCAATTATGCAATGTCTCGTGATAATGAAATTGAAGAATTACATTTAGGCAGTATAGTTAGCTTACATGGTAGTATTGCTAATCATAAGAGCTCATTTGCAACGCAGAATCTGTAAGTAATATCCGTAATATTTTTGAATAGTAACAAATTTTTCGTAATTATATAATTACAAATAAAGAAAATACAAGAAATGTTCATAAACAAAATTTACACCCTAGATATTTATCAAATTTTATGAATTCAAAGTCACCTAGGAATTAATCAATTATGGGTATTCACTTTTCGAAAGATTTTGTTGGGATCAATTTACAGTGAAAAACAGAACAGCTAGTATGGCTAAGCAGACACTTCACGTGGAAAGATTCATTTGTGAAATGGTTGGTATTTGGTAAACCCAACATGCATCTTCTTCTTCCTCATATTTTTTAATGGTTAAAAGATAAGTGTATCCAAGACTCTAACATGGTATCCTATGCAATAAAATATTAAAATCTTTAAAATAATTGTTAATTATTTACTAGATAATACTGAAAAATAAAATAAAAGAAAAATTAATTCATTGCTGCTGGAGAGATAATATAATTAAACTTAAAAAGTTTAATGTTAAGTCAGAATTAGTTACCAACTTTTGGCTGCAAAGCAAACGTAAGTATCAAGTTCTTACATGATCCACATGTGATTCAGCAAAAAGTAAAAGTTCTTCATCAGATCCTGCATGCAAAGCTAAAAAGGACACTTTGATTATTCCCTATGTGTCTATTCTCTATCTTCATGGAAACGCTGCCTGCCATGTGGCTGGCCTCTTCCTAATTGGCCGTCATTTTGTTTACAAACCTAATAATTACCTAATCTAATATTAATTACATAAATAATTGTTCTATTATTTGGACGTCGGCATTTTTTAAAATATAAACTTGATCCTTTAGAATTCTGTAAAGTCTATGTTCAATGTCTTACAGTACTATAAAATCACTGGTAAAATACAGATGTTTGCGCTAGAGAATGGTTCAATACGCGTTTGTATATAATTTGATAAGTTTTTTTTTTCAATTTAAATTTACCTCAATGTGAGTATATAACTTACCTTCAAAAGCTGGCTTATAATTAAAAAGTACTCATAAGCTTATATACCAATTTTTGTCCTCCATGCTATAAAACCACCACTGTCTGTAGAGACATATCATTCATAGTTCAGTAATTTTGAAGATCTCGCCTTTTACGAGTAGCAGTCCTTCCTAGATCACCTTGTCCATAACAACAATCACTAAGTCATATCAATCCCACAAACGGCATGCATGATGTGTCCACTTGCGTACCCTATGTTATATATATATATATATGCCTTTGATATCAATTGTTATAGGTATATGAATAGAACTCACACTTAAAAATTACCTTGTTGTGAAGAGGAGGGGATACCCATAAACTTATATATATATTTATTTAGGAACATGAGATTTAAGATCGTAACACATACACACTCGTAAATATATAAATTTAATTTGCAATAGCCAAATATATACTGTATTCCCAAAATTAGGAAGGAAATTAAAAATAATAATAATTTTCATCCACGAGATTGCAAGTTTCAATTATTGAGGGCTGTTCAATTGGGCGATGTCGCTCAATTTGAAGAGAGTTGTGAGAAGATAAAGTTATTAGTTTCAAATATTGAGGGCGTGCGATGTCGCTCTCCTTAATCCTTGTGAGACTGCACAACTCTCCTCTTCAGAGCCGACGACGTGTGATGTCGCCCACTTAAACACAATTCTTCAAGTATTACAGCCCATGCATGCAAAATTACTTACAGTCATTTTCTTTAAAGCTCAGGTAAATCAAAGATCTACTCAATACCCATAAAGAAACTTCAAGCAAAAAGCCATAAGATAAAAAAAAATGAAAATGGTTAAATTATCATAAAGTTACATGTTAAATATATCTATATATATTAAAAATATTTCAATCAAGAGATCTCCTATCATATTAATTAAAATCAAGAACAAATTAAAAAATAAATAAATAAAAACAAACTCCATACAATATTTTTATTTTACAGTATATTAAAATATATATTTTTCTATCTTTTAATCTGTCTCTATCTTTATAATATAGTCAGTAATGTGAACTACTTATAAACGAATTTGTTTGTCTAGCATTATTATTGTTTCACCAAGAATATGTCATTTTCATTAGATGTTCACACACAAATAAAAAATAATAAAAGAGTCCAACAACTCCATCTTAACCTTCAATCTCTTCATTGCCTCCCCTCTTACGCCTTTCCCCATTTTCTCCTATTTATAAATAAACACAAATTACACAAACTCCTCATCTTCACCCCTCATCATATATCTCTCCTATCTTTTAACGCAATCAACAAGAAGCAAAACAAACAAATTTCAATTTCTTTAATTAATTTGCAGCTAGAGCTAGCTAGCCATGTCCACCGATCTTGATCATCAGCCGCAACCACTGATCATCATCAGCAATGATTCACCGAAGATCAAGCCGTCAGCAATCACGATTGAAGTAGAAGAAGAAGCACAAGAAGAGATCATCATGAAGGGTAGTAATAATAATAGTACTGCTGCTGCTGCTGCTGCTGCCATAATCTTGCTGAATAATATTAACGATGAATTGGATCTTCACACGCCAACGGAAGACGAGAACAAGATTCCCATAACCTTAACTCCACCGCCGGCGCCGCGGAAGCCGGTGATTAAGAGGAAGGGAATTGCATGCAAGAGAAAGTTGTTTGATGAGATTAATCATCAGGTCTCACATCATCAGATCGTCAACAAAGAGGAGGTTGATGCGTTCTTTAAATCCAGTTTCGAGTCACTTGCTGGAAATTCTGCCGTGATTGTGAAGAGATGCAAGTGTACATGAAGAACACTCTAGTATAAGCTCATAATTACAATTTGCCCTTTTTTCTTTCTTTTTTTATCTTATTGGTTTTTCTTTTAACTGATCTCCATTTGCAAGGTTTATAATTCATTACTCATGAATAATCTTTGTATGTAAATTAGTAATGTTATTACACGTTCATATGTATATTTAATTACTACTATGGCTAAGCTATCTATAGCTTGCTAGGTTTCTGTCAATTATGTGGTGGTTGGATCCGATGAAATTTTTAATGATCAGTAATTCAATATGATGAATTTTGTTAGATCAATGGTTTTTATTTTTATTTTTTTCATTTATGAAAGATCTCAATGTAGAGAGATACTTAACGATTTACATCCCGTCGAAGGAATGAATATCATAACGAGCCTTGTCCCGTAAAATAAAAAAATACTATGGAAGGCTATCATTACTTTTCTCAAGCAAACTGATAACAAGAGAGTCCATTAGCATCCTTAAAAAGAAGACCCAGAGTGGAATTAATCAAGATCCCTTAGCCTTATGATCTACAGCAACAACATTACATTCCCCGTGCAAGAAATGCATAGACTCGCACGATAACATCCAGACAATTAAACCATGTGATGGGAAGATTCCATGGAGGCTCTAAAAGAGAATTAGAAAACAAAAGACCAACATAGAATTCTCTCAAGCCTCGAAATAAATTATTCCAGCCACGCTGCCCGGCTAATTAGCTCTACAGTAGTTATGATGGTACCCTTTATTAGATCAGTGGATATTATCCATTCTTTCTATTAATTTTTCCTTGTCAATTTGGTTTTTTATAATAATATATCTTTTTTGTTCTGATCGATAAATTCTTTGATCGTTTATTCATGTAATTCGAGGAAGAATATGGTATGTACATATAATAGTGGTTTCTCTTTATACGGTTGAAAACGTAGAACATTATATGTCAACTTTCATTATCAGCTGTCAAAATTTACAATAGTTTACTGGTTTAGATTTAGGTTCAATTATGATCTGATCTTTATGCTGATCTTTTCTGAAAGTTGTGTTATTGGATATTAAAAAATATATATGAACATGTAATCAAATTTAAATTAATTTTACACTGTTATAAATGCATAGCGATGACACAAAATGTTTTAGAAGAAAATAATGATGATAGCACAGCTCAGTATTCACGGAGGCTAAAGGGAAAAAAAATCTCAAAATTACTAAGGACAGTAACTAATTTGTACCGTTATATAAAAGCATTTGGTAAAGCAATTATTAATTTACAAGAAGAAAATCTTGCTAGCTATCAGAATTAATATTTAGCTTAGGTAATGAATATTTATTCTTCTCCAGGTTAACTAGCTTTGGAAAAATCACGGGGTGCTCCAAGAATATTACTCCTTTATCATTTACTCATTATTATGCTAATATTTCTAATAATTATAATACTACTTATACACTGATACATACATGTAGTAAATAATAGATAATAATGCTATATATTTAAAAAAAATTTATCTCAAATAGCTATCAGAAATATCTCACTAATTAATTAATTGATGAATATCATATTATTTAAAATAATTATTTAAGATATGTATTATTATTAAATAATAAATGATATATATAGCTTCTACTTGCCAAATTTTATGAGCTAATTATCAAAAGTCTTTTATTCTATATATACCAACTCAGCAAGTGCTTAAATGGAAAAGTTGCTACCACAAAAGCTAGCTGATATTATTCCCACTTTCCTCATCACTCAATTTTAACCTTTTTGAATAACTTCCCAAAACTCCCAACTCATTTTCCCAAAGCTGATACCATAACAGTAATAGCTGATAGCATAACAGTAATAATAGGCTTGTGAAAGAATAAAAGAATCCAACGACCACCCCTTCTCAATCTCAAGCCCTCAGTCTCTTTCTCTCACCTTCCTTCACACGCCAGCTTCCCTTTTTCCAATATAAATACTGCTAGCTAAGCTCGCTTCTTCTATAATTTATTCTTTTATATCTCTGGCTCTCTGCAACAAATTTTTTTCTTTTTCTTTTTTTTCTTTTTAATTACCATGTCCACAGATCTACAACCCTGCCAAGATTTATCAAAAATGATCAAATTATCCCCACTCAAGATCCTGACACAACAACAACAAGAAGAAGAAGCTGTTGGTGTCATAATTCAAAAAGAGGGTGCTGAAACTGAATTATGCAAGACGCCAACATCAGAGAAACACAAGATTCCTGAGATTTTGTGCTGTCCTAAAGCGCCAAAGAAACCTAAGACACGAAGTAGTACTGTTTCATGCAAAAGAAAGCTGCAGCTGTTGGCTGACGATGAGTTTCAGTTCTTTGAGATCCTGAACCGGGATGAGGTTGAAGAATTTTTTCGAACCAATTTGAAGAGAAGCTGCACTGCTTATTCATCATATATGTAAATGAAAAAGCATATGTATGTATAAACAATTTCGTGTGATCAGGTTTGTTCGTACGATGATCAAAAAGGGTCTTGACGAATATGATGATTTATGTATCTAGCTATTCGTAATATTATTTACACGTACAAATTAAAAGAAGCTATTCCCAGACAACATATGGATCTGAAATTTGTACCAATTTTTATGATTTTTGAGTTTTTGTTTGTTATTATCCCATCTGGGTCACTGAGATTTGAAAGATTAACAATCAGAATATGTGTGAAAATTGTGTTTGGTATGAGGAAGATTGTGATCTTCATTTTCTTTATTATTTAATTAGTTGTTTGTTAGATCAGTTGTTCAATATTACCATTGACATGTTTAGTTTTGAGTGATTGACACGGCTTTAAAATTAGGATTGATAAAGTTGAGTTTTTTCTTAATTAATTTCTTCTAATGGAAAATGACAGATAGAGTTGTGTGTATCGGCTACGTACCATTAATTAATAATGGGCACAGACGAGGCAAGGTGCTATGTCATGGACTTTAATGATATTCAATGGAGGAGATGATTTGTCTCTTTCGATAAGTCTGTCTATTAGAACATGAACGTAGAAAGCCAATATGTTATTTATTTATTATTAGTTTACTGTATTATTTGCACCAAAACTTCACCAGTTTGTTGCCTTCTGAGATTTTTCTGACACCAGATTGCTTGGAAAATTTTGTCAGCCTCTGCCCTGTCCTCCAAGAATAAGTCAATTTGGTTTCAAGACAAAATACATTTACATAGACTGCATCGGATCCCAAGATCCTTTTTCGAGAATTCGAAATTTAAGTACATTAATTACATTGAATGAACAATTGATATTTTGTCATACGCTTTAAGAAACAATGCACGTATACAGTAATTCACGATTCACAACCACCCTCAATTTGCCGAATCTTTAACGTCCACCAACTTCAAAACCACCCACTAGCAACTCTTTCCTTTATTCAGATATGTGAGAACTGGCTCGAGTTTTAGTGTAAAATTTAAAAATAAGATCTAATCTGTTTTTTGAACCGAGATTTCAAGCTGCAACAAAACGAAACTTATATATATAGGTGATTCCATTATTTATTTTTTTTTTTTATAGAGCTTGTTCTAGGCTTAAGAAGAAAGAAAGAAAGAGATGTGTAGTTGAAAATCAATGGTTAGGAATTAAAAAAGAACATTAGTTGTACATACACTGATCAATAAAATCATACTGTGTGTAGATTTGTATGCAAAGCATGTGGATATAGAAATGAGGCAAGTTTGAGGTGGAGCCCCAATTTCTGATTTAGATCCAGACCTATAATAAAAAGTCAACAATAGAGATCCATGTCCATAACAGATTCACTATGGGTCTATGTTTTTTATCCTATGTTCAGATTCAAAAAATAACCAAGATTGAGAAAATAAAATAAATTAAGATTACAGACCGAATTAAATGATAATATTTATTAGATTCTAGATTTCATTTTTAAAAATGAGAAAAATTTTCATGAAAAAATACATCAAAACAACTTTAATACTTACAAATTACGAGATGTTGAATAATGTATAGGAATAAGAGGTAGAATATATGAAATAGAGAATAATGTTGTCTTAAAAAATTATAATTATAAAATAAAATTTGATAATATATAATAAATATAATCTTTAAATAATAATTTTTACAAAAATAATAAAGATATTATATGTTTATTTATCATATAAGCATGAGATAAAATCAACTCAACTTATAAACCATAACAGTTAGTAATTATCAAATATTTTAGTGATATATCTTAAGCTACAATTCCCCATTGACAATACCAAACAAGGCTCAAATCGCCTTATGTGATGTCTAAATTTTTACTTTTCTCGTCTTTTATTAACATATGAGGATGGCAGAAACCTCCATGGAAACCTCCATGGAAACGAGCTCCTCAGGGATTTTTCCCACTTGGGGATGGTACGTAGATAATTTTATATCTAATTTTTTATTTGAGAAGGAGATGGAGATAAATTTTTACCTAATTTCTTTTTCGAAGAAGTGACGAGTATGAGCTGGAATTGCCATTTCGTCCCCAATTCCCCATTTACCCCATTTTAATTTTTAATTTTTAGAATTATTAATGAATAAATAATAAAATTTAGATAATAAAATATTAAATATTAGTATAAATATCAAATATCAAAATATTTATACAAATATACTATGAAACTTTCAGGTCTAGTTAATTCGTTGTAGTTTTGAATTACTATTCAAATCAAGTTTATTCAACAAGCGTTGATGCAAAATTTTTGTTTTAAACTTTTATCTAATAAAACAAAAATTTTTATTTAAAATATTAATTTTAATATATATATCTATTTTATTTATTTTATTATTGACATGAAAATAATTTTTTTATTTTTATTATAGGATAATGATGATTGACGAAGATAATTATATTGATGATTTGTATTTTATAGTATGACTTTTGTAATGGATCAATGTTAATGTAAGATATATGATCTTACTTTACTTTTATTGAAATTTTTATTTTAATATAATTAAATCAAAATCCAAAACTAAAAATGTATCCGTTATTCAAGGGTTTATTCGGAGATCGATGATGCTTTTGATATTATTCGAGAATGGGATGAGTGATGTAGGACGTTAATTTAGTTATTTTAGGATTCTATAATTTTATTTTCTATTTTAATTAGAGTTAATTAAGGAACAATATCTTAGTATTGTGATTTAATTTTACTTTTTTAAGATAACTTAGGGAAGTAGGTTTACTGTATTATAAATAGAGTGGTCTTATAATTATTTTCATAACTTCAATTCAATAATTCAATAAAATTTCTCTTTTATAATTTATTTGGAATTATTTATCAAAAATCTCTCTTGTAGAGTGGTTTGGATTATAGCGTCATCTAACCTCGTTTTATACGTTATTAAAAATCTCATTGAGTCGTTTGGATTAGAATAGATCTAATCACGCTTCGATTAGAGCGTAACCTAATCGTGTTGGCTTGATCCTGCCCTAGAACGATATCTAATTATCTTTATCCTATCAATTCTGCTTCCGCTACATCGCTCCATCAATTGGTATCAAAACAAGTTCGCTTGTCATCATGGTACAACTACACAAACAAAGGAGTAACCATTCCGATGACGCTGATCAAAGAATGCAGGCAATGTCTGTGGAGACTATCAGACAGATAATTAGATAAGCAGTTTTGCAAGAGTTTGAAAAAGTTTGGAACCCGAGATTGGTAGCGATAGAGCAAGCAATCACAGATCTTACACTTTCTGTGAACAATATCATCAAGAGAGTTAAATGTAAGAAAATAGTTGAAAAAGATTCGCTTGAGATAACAGAAGAAAAAATACAATTTGTTATTGATTTAAAGTTTCAATCTGATAATTTATGCGAGAATGTGCATGATGTTCCCTTGGAGAACAAGATAAGCATTTGAAGATTATAAGCAAAATAACGTTGAAGAAGTTGAAATGATTAAAATGATTTTACCTATTCATATTGAAGACAAGAAAGTTGTGTTTGAAGAAAATTTGCTTGAAAAAATAAAATATATTGAAGAGCGCATTGAGCGATAATTAGGGAAAGACAAAAGTTATTTTATTGTTGCTCGTTCTTGGAAGTCTTCATCTCCTAGAAAAATATATAAGCGGAAGAAATTGTTGAAATATGGATTCTTCAAAGTTTCGAGAAAGAATTATGAGAAAAAGAATAAGTTCAAATTGCAAGATGATTTGCTCCTACACTACAAGTTTCATCCTCTAGACTGTATTTAAACTCGAGGACGAGTTTCTTTTAAGAGAGAGAGTATGATGTAGGACGTTAATTTAGTTATTTTAAGATTATAGAATTTTATTTTCTATTTTAATTAGAGTTAATTAAGAAACAATATCTTAGTATTTTATTTCTATTATAATTGTGATTTAATTTTCCTTTTTAAAGATAACTTAGGGAAGTAAGTTTGTTCTATTATAAATATAGTGGTCTTATAATTATTTTCATAACTTTAATTCAATAATTCAATAAAATTTCTCTTTTATAATTCCTTTGGAATTATTTATCAAAAATCTCTCTTATAGAGTTGTTTGGATTAGAGCGTCATCTAATCTCGCTTTATGCGTTATTAAAAATCTCATTGAGTCGTTTGGATTAGAACGGATCTAATCACTCTTCGATTAGAGCGTTACCTAATCGCGTTGGCTTGGTTTTGTCCTAGAACGATATCTAGTTATCCTTATCCTATCAATTCCGCTTCCGCTACGCCGCTCCATCAATTGGTATTAAAGCAAGTTCGCTTGTCATCATTGTACAACCACATTAACAAAGGAGTAACCGTTCCGATGATGCTGATCAAGGAATGCAGGCAATGTTTGTGGAGACTATCAAACAGATAATCAGAGAAACAATCTTGCAAGAGTTTGAGAAAGTTTGGAACTCGAGATTGGCAGCGATAGAGCAAGCAATCGCGAATCTTATACTTTCTGTGAACAATATCATCAAGAGAGTTAATTGCAAGGAAATAATTGAAAAATACTTGCTTGAGATAACAGAAGAAAAGATATAATTTGTTATTGATTTAAAGTTTCAATCTGATAATTTATGCGAGAATGTGCATGATGTTTCCTTGGATAACAAGATAAGTGTTGAAGATTATGAGCAAAATAACGTTGAAGAAGTTGAAATGATTAAAATGGTTTTACCTATTCATATTGAAGACAAGAAGGTTGTGTTTGAAGAAGATTTGCTTGAAAAAGTGAAATCTATTGGAGAGCGCATTGAGCGATAATTAGGGAAAGGCAAAAGTTATTTTATTATTGTTCGTTCTTGGAAGTCTTCATCTCCTAGAAAAATATATAAACGAAAGAAATTGTTGAAGTATGGATTCTTCAAAGTTTCGAGAAAGAATGATAAGAAAAAGAATAAGTTCAAATTACAAGATAATTTGCTCCTCACTACAAGTTTCATCCTCCAGATTGTATTCAAACTCGAGGACAAGTTTCTTTTAAGAGGAAGAGTAGGATGTAGGACGTTAATTTAGTTATTTTAGGATTTTAGAATTTTATTTTTTATTTTAATTAGAGTTAATTAAGAAACAATATCTTAATATTTTATTTCTATTATAATTGTGATTTAGTTTTTCTTTTTTTAAGATAACTTAGAGAAGTAGGTTTGTTCTATTATAAATAAAGTGGTCTTATAATTATTTTCATAACTTCAATTCAATAATTCAATAAAATTTCTCTTTTATAATTCCTTTGGAATTATTTATCAAAAATCTCTCTTGTAGAGTCGTTTGGGTTAGAGCGTCATCTAATCTCATTTTATGCGTTATTAAAAATCTCATTGAGTCGTTTAGATTAGAACGGATCTAATCACGCTTCGATTAGAGCGTAACCTAATCGCGTTGGCTTGATCCTATCCTAGAACGATATCTACTTATCCTTATCCTATCAATTCCACTTCCGTTACGCCGCTCCATCAACGAGGATCTCCTTAAGCAATTCTAATGGGAAACAGGAATGTGATAGAGACATATGCAGAATATTAGAGATGTGTACGTAGATGTCGGTCCCTTCTCTTTCCTATTGCTATCCCTATTCATGTATATATTTGATGCAAATCCATCAAAAACCTATTATGATCAAAATTTTATTGGTTTTGGTCAAACCTACCCTATTACCATCCTTAACTTTATGTGGGTATGATCATAAATGTATTAAATAAATCAATCTAAAGTCCAACCTAAGTATACAAAAACCAAATATGTTGTGATATATATTTTATGCATATACAGTAAAATCTCTCTAAAAAAAATATATTTCATAGAGGAATGACCTCCATCTAGTCATAAAAAATCATTGTTCTAATTTGGACCAATTATAAATAGGAATAAATTTTATGTTATAATAAGTTATAATTTTTTTAAAATATTTGTTATGTTACATTAAAGTTTGGGATGGAAAAAAATATTTTCTTAAATTTGTTTGGGATAATAATTTATATAATATATATTATTTATGGAATTTATGTTGAGGGAAAAAATTAAAGAGAATGTAAATGCTTAAATTTTTAAAATAACTTTGCATTTTTTCAATACTACATAGATAAATGTACTAGTTTTTTGAAATTATATCTATCTCTTTTATCAATTTTTATACATTGATTTGACATATTCTTTTAATTAATTATTGATATTGTGCATACTTTACACTTATATTACTTCTTTTTTTTTTTTTAGAAACCGAACAATAACTAAATTTCCTCCCCACTTATGTGAGTGGAGTTTGAACCATGTATCTCTTATTTTCAACATAAGAGAATTTATCATCTAACAGGATGGCATCCACTGTCTCTATATCACTTACACTAAATATAATTAAGTCAAAAATATAAATTTTATAACTATGCACTTATTAAATTATAAATTATTCGTAAGACTAAATCAATTTGGTCTTAACAATCTAATCATAAAAAAAAAAATTATTGTACATACACATCTCCCTAGACATAGAAACATCAATAACACATATTGTGTATATATACTATATAGAAGACAAGTTTTGTATAATTCTTTATTAACTTATACAACTCGTCGTCATAAATCTCGTTCATGTTATGTGTTGAATCATATCTTTGGCTGGACATGTATGTCAACAATTTTCTTCTTTTTTAACGTAATTAAATTAAAATTGAACTTAATTTCAATAATTGGAGAGAATATTTTCAACCCAATTAATTAATAACCTGTCTGTATTTTTTCCAATTAATTAATAGCCCATTTGTAATCCCAAGCCTTATCTTATCTTAATAAGTGGATACATGTCCTATTTAAAGCATTACAGTAGTGTGATAGCTTCAAGACTAAATTCGGCTCAAATTGTTGATCCTCTAGAAATAAGTGGGTCCTCGATTAAGGTTTTTATTGAGTGGTCCTTCACATCGAAACTGTTTTATTTACAAGCTTCCTTCTTGAAATTCGTATCAATATAACGGGATTAAAATTGATCCTCCCAATTTAATCTATTAAATTGTTCAAGGTTAAGTGGTCAAGTTCCAATATTAGTGAACGAAGTATTATAATATATTTAGAATATTAACGAGAATTAAAATATAATGTTTTATAATATCTTTATAAATTAAAAAAAATTTATTCAATTGTTTAAAACAAAATATATATATATATATATAGTACATATACATGTCATCAATCGATCCCTTGTAAATGGTACATACACATATTCTAATAAGCCAACATGGGAAGGTGGTAATATGTGGACTCTAGCTAGCTAGCAATTGTAAGAGACAAGTTGGAGAAATTTCATATATCATCTTCCCATGTGTCAATAATAGTCAAGAAAAAACTACATGTCCCAAAAAAAACAAACAGTAGTAATATAATTGATGATTCCTGTTGATTAACATGTGTCTTAGAAAAAAAAATTATTCTAGTTAGTACGGAATCGATCAACACTAGTTTAAGTTTTTGTTTTCCAAGACGCCAAAAAAAATCGGCTTCATTTTATATTCTTTTAGGATACGTTTAAAGTTACCTTTTTTTTTTTTTTGAAACAACAGCCAAAATATTTAATAATTAGCGATTTTTATTTGACAATTATTGTTTATGGTCACCCGCTTATTTACGTTAAAACATTTATGTGTGTGTCTGCCTATTAATAGTAGATCAGACTAAAAATCAAAAGTTATAATAACAATCAATTATGGTTTGGAGAGCAGTCAAAATTAAATATTAATTATAATAATACAACAAAGGGCTTAAAACATAAGCTACACTTTGCATCTTAAATCTTAATTAGCTTTTGACTGAATAAAGAGCAAAAGAGCTTTCTGAAGGAATATTAAGTGAAAGTGACAGAAGTGTAAAGATGGTGAAGCTTAGATTAAAGGAAGATTTCATACTTTTCACATGCTATGTGTAGGCCCAAAAAGCTACACAAATATGCCGTCCAATCAAAAAAAAAAAAAAAAGAATCTTGCTCATTTTACTAAACTCATAACTTAGGAACTATTACATTATCCGAAAATTAATAAAATCTGATTATTTGATAATGTCTATACTATAAACTATAGTTTGCAGTCTGCAAATATAAAGTTAGTAGTTATTAGTAAATTATGTACTATTTGGTTAAATGATGAACATTTTTATTTTATTTTATTAATAAACAAAGTCCAATAAACCTAATGTTTGTCGAGACATTCGTAACGTTAAAAAATCCGAAATTGAAGAAAATAATAAATAAAAAACTCCGCACATTTACGAATATGCACAAATTGTTTATAAAGGGGACCCCACGCATTGCATGTATGAGTTGTTATTTACGATTTAGCATTTAGCCTTCAGACAAAAGATAAGGCCAAATAGCAAATAGAAACAGCCTCAGTTATGTTTATTTATTGCAAGAAGCACATTGCTGGCCTGTCCTCCTCCTTTAATTCCGATGCACCGTCTACGCCTATGTAATGAATGCATTTTGTTTATTATTGCTTTAATTGCCGAAAAATTTTAAAAATCAAATCAAGCAAAAAGCACAAATAAATTTCTTTGATTTTTGTACTTCAAATGAATCCCTTTCAGTGATTTGTCTTGTCTTACAAAACATTTCTGACCTTAGTCAACGTGGGTTCACATCGTGGCTGCCATTGCGACCCATTTAACAAATAACAGAATTAATATTTGAATTTTAATTTATTTACCAAATAACATATTATTATTATTGGAATTTTAATATTATATATTATTTGTTTATTTAAAAATAAATTTTATCATTTATAAAATTATTTAATTAATAAATATAATATTAATTAGAATTAAAATTAAAATTTAAATATTAAGATATGATGTCTAACGTTACTCTTTACTTAATACTAATCAAATATTAAATGAGATATAAATATTAATTAGGATGGGTGTAATTCAATTAGTGATGAACTAATTTTATCTCTTTTACTAGCTGTGATGGATATTATTTTTGTTGACACTTATTTTAATTATATAAAAAACCTCATACACTGTTTTTGAACAAACTTTTTTTTTTTAAACACATTAATAATGATAACTGAGTTACAAACTTTATACAAAGTTAATGAGACATTACTGCATTGATTAGATAAAAATATTCTCTGTCCGCATGACTTATTTTAACAAATGTAGCTGTCTTATATCAATTTGTACAAAAATAATTCGTATAAAATTTGTGATTCAATCACTTCTATTCAAAATAAACAAGTTTTTTCTTGAATCATTCCTTCATTTCAATAATTTATGCCAGATCAGTTTCATATTGCCAGATTTAATAGGTTTAAATATTAAAAGGCTCTAACTAAAGACTGAAACTCAATTGTACGGCCAAACTGAGAGTTGTTAAAGTTTCTTTCTTGCTGTATAATTCAATTTGAGTTTGCCAATTGCTCAACTTTTCCTATGTCCAAGGAAGAAAAGTTAAAGGGCATACAATTAATTAAGTAATAAGCTTCATGGGAATGTTTTTAGCTTGAAATAAAACTAGTGTGAGCTAGGTATTACTAAGCAAGGGTCATGGGCAGACTCAGCTAAGGCTTAGGAAGGGTTTCAACCTCTTCGAGTTATTATTTTTTCTTCTAAATGTATCACAAGTTCATTCTAAAAGAGTTAAATAAAACAAAAAAAAAGAGTAATAATAATTAACCTCCTTAATTTATCTTTTCAACCTCCACTTTACAATTTACTTAAATTAATTTCCTAAATTAAACTCATTAAAAATAATTATTATTTTTTTTTCTCTCAAACGTTATTTTCATCACTTCTAAGTTCATCATTACTATTACTACCGAGTTAAAATTAAAAAACACTATGTTTTTAATTAAAATAAAAATCAAATAATCAAATTAAGATTACAAAATAATTAGATTCACAAAAATTAAATCTAATAACTGTAATAAAATTAATATCAAGTTAACTAAATATTATTTGAATTTAATTATTGAATATTCTGGACATTAATATTTTAACTTTGGATCATAGGTTATGATTTTAGAATATCTAATTAATTTGGTATTAATTTTATTATAATTATTAGATTTGATTTTTGTGGATTTAATTGTTTTGTAATTCTAATTTGATTGTTTGATTTTTATTTTAATTAAAAACATTGTGTTTTCTAATTTTAACTTAGTGGTAATGTTGATGATAAACTTAGAAGTGATGAAGATAAATAGTGAGGTTGAAGATAATACTTGATAGAAAAATAATAATAATTTTTAATGAGGGTAAATTGAAAAATTAATTAGGTAAATTGTACAGTGGAGGTTGAAAAGATAAATTAAGGGGGTTAATTATCACTATTCTTTTTTGAGTACATTATTTATATAAGAGTGTTATTTAGTGGATTTGGAGACTTAGAAAAATGATAATCACAATGCGATCTAACATTTAAAATAAATAATTTATTATGATTATCTTTTAAAATTTAAGAAAAAAAATCATAAAATTTGAGTTTTGGAGACTTTAAATATATTGAAGTGAACAGTTAAGTAAATAATAGGTACCCTAACTTTAATTAAAAATTTTTGAATTAAACCTCCCTAATTTTATTGTCTGAGTCCGCCACTGGCGAGGGTCATCCATTATGTTTTCTTCGGCTGCAAATTGAAATCGACAAATGTAAGATTCGGTGTCTAAGAATAGAAATGTAAATGGAGTGGTTCGATTCACAACAAATTACAAATGGCTACACTGCAAGATTTATATAATTTAGAGTCCGTTAACTGTGGATAAAAATTCTCGCATGATCTAAACATGAAGGATTTTTGAGAGACGTGTTTTCGAAATTCATACAAGTAAGAGAATTTTAAAGACGTACAATTAAGTGAAGGATCTTTTGAGAGAGGTATTTTTAAAATGGTATTTAAAATTATCTGTTAATATAGCCCAAGTTGACCTCTATGGTGCCCATAATATATAATGTGGCCCAATGGTTTTGAATTTTGGGCCCAAGGTTCATTGCTGGTCCTCAAAAGGGTAGGTCTTTCAACAGTCCTTAAATTCTTCGTAAGACTTCTTTTTAATTGAAATTATTTAAATAACCCAACACAAATTAATTAATTTCTTATTTTGAATAAAAAATTAATTAATCACTTAAATAAATTATTTTTTGAAAAAACTTTTTACACCCACTTTCTTTCATAATTTTATCTATATTTAAATTTTTTTTTGGAGCAAATTATAAGAGTTTAAAGCTATGAAGATATAAATTATATAATAAGAAAAAAATTTAATATTTTTTAATTTGTATATAATTTAGAAAGAAATATTTTTTTAGTTATGATTTTATGGAAAGATGGTTAATTTTAATATATAAATTTGTATTTTATTAATTAAACTAAGGATATTTTAAGAAATAATAATATTTAAAAAGGATGTTATAAAGATTTTAGAGAGGTATTAAAAGCTTCGCACTCCTAAAAATTCTCACTAGTTTCATCAGCAGGCCACAAAAGATCCTTTATTTGAAAAATTCAGAATTTCAGGAGGGGCTTGAGCCCTTGTTGGGCCTTAATTGAATCGGCCCAAGTTCTTGAAACTTAATCATCAAAATGGGAAATTTGACTCTCTTAAATTGTCCTTATTTTTTAATTTATCTTATTATTTTTATAAAAATAAAAAAATTATTTTTTATTTTATTTTATTTTATTCACTCTCCCCACCGCCACCACCCCTGTCCCCCTCCCACCGTCCCCTCTAATATAACCATCATCTCCTTCAAAGTTTTAATATTACGTTTTATTAAATTTTACAAACAAGTTATCTTTTTTATTGTTATTGATGATATTAATTTTGCTTTATGTGATAAATTAAAAATTTTTATAATTTTAATTTTGGATTTAATTAAGAGTTAATGTTTGATTCAAACTTTGAATCAATTGAAAGTTGAGAGTAAAGAAAAAAAAATCTACTTTTTAATATTTTTATTTTCAATAAGGATAATTTTGAAATAAATAACATTAATGAAAAAGTAAGGCCTGGTGAGAGATATTGAGAAATCAAATATCACTACTCCATAAACATAAAAAAAAAAAAAGAGACATGAAATTAAATTTTATTTACAGTATTTTTTCTAATATTTAATCTTATAGTTTTGTACAGTATTTTAAATAAGTTTTATAACACCATCCTTTTCTTATTACTATTATTATTTTTTTTATAATTCATCTTTGGCTCAGGTCTCCCCATTTTGTACCAGGATATTCAAACTCAATTGATTTACTTTACTATTACTAATATTATTGTTGTTGTCTATTTGTTATTATTATTATAAATAATTATTTATATTTAAAGAACATATTGAATTTTTTTGAAAGTAGTAAATGCATCTAAAACACTTTAAAATGGCTAATAATATATCACAAGAAGTCCACAATGGAAGAAAGTACAAGGCCACATCGACCTAATAAGATACATACCTAGGGCAATACATAGGATTAAGCTTTAGTTAGGACAAAGCTTAATAACAAAACACCTCGTTCACAACGGGATTCTTAAATTTGAAAGAAAGATAAATGGCTCCACATACTAAAATTTAATTTGGTATTAGAGTATTTTATGAATTGGCCTGGTCTACACACCTTAATTTATCTTAATTTTAAAATTGGATTTAAGATAATCAAAATCAAGATGTGACTCAATAAATTTGATAAATGTCAATTAAAAATGCATGGTAGTATTTGAATTGAAAAAATAAAAAAATATATAGATAAGAGTTAATTAAAAAAAATAATCGTTACAATCAAGAATTTTTCATTTGGATGACAAAATAAACGCATAAGCAGAGGTGAGAATATATGAGTTTAAAACATTTAAAGAGAGAATCATGAAGAAACAACATTAATGAATTAAAGTTTTGGCATTACATTCTCAGTTTCATTAATTAATTAAATTAATGAAGTTCACAAATAAGAGTTAAAAACAAATTAATTATGTAGAGTCGGGTCCACTGTATATCAAATAGCCAATGAGAGATCAACACGTGTGTAATAACAGAATGGAGGCATACTTTTGTCGTAAATTCCGACAAAAAGAAAAGCCAAAATATCTGATTTTGAAAATATTTCATGTTGAGGCCCAGTTATCTTTTATTTTTTATTTCCTCCTGAATGCTTTTAATATTTCTCTTATTTTCAAAAATATTTATTTATTTTTATTTAAGTTCAACCTTTACCTTAATGACAAGCTAGATGTTTCTATTCAAATTCAACTATTTTACTTTCTATTTTTCAAGCAAACTTCATTTTCATATAGCCATCTCTAATATAAACTATGTAATTTTTACATTAAACCAATGTAGTCTTAATTTAATGATTAAACCGTTTAATAGACAAATTAATATTGATAATATAATTAAAAATAATAAATTAGATCTATGACAAAAAAATTATGCGATTTTAAAATTATCCCACGATATTATAAGCCCTAAGAATTCATAAATGAAAAGAATAATAAATTGAAACTTCAAATTGAAGTCATAACTAATAAGTTAAAATTTCGCTTTGTTACCATAAAAAAATTATTCTCTTACTTGAAATCTAAAAATTTTTGGTCATAAATTTAATGCTATCATGAGCTCAAAACAAGAAGCTGTAAAGGGGACTTTTCAAAAGAAATTATACTGAACTTTCAATCAAGGTTGTTGGATGATATTATCACTTAAAATCACAACCTAGAATTATGGCTTTCCTCTTCATTACTCAATGAACAACCATCCTTCAAAATTGACAACATAAGTTTCCACAGTCAACATCTTCGCACCAACCATCTAATTAACAATGTCCATATTGACTTTCTTTTTTTTCTACTTTTCTTCGTCGCGCACATTTGGCATGGTACTAAAACCTTGTTCAAATATGCTTTTGCTGGTATTAACTCAAATTTAGATGTTAAGTGGAATTTGAACTAATTAAAAAATTGGAGATCCAATTATAAGAAGACAAGTAGTCTGATAAGTATAATATATATATATATATATATATATATATATATATATTATGCAATAAAAAGAAAAAAATTAAATACAAAATATAAGCGATTCCTTGAATTTACATGGCATAGTTTTTTTTTTTTTTTATTTTTAATATTAGTTGATGCAAGAGTTGTTAACTCAATTTGTTGATTCGATATCGTGGGATGGATCACTGTAACAATATCCATATTAATTTTTTTCCCCCTTCACTTATCTTGTCTCGTCTTCAAATGGATTGAAAAGCCGTTGGATCCTAAATTAGATAATTGAATAGACCAAAATTTTGAAGATAAGCCACAAATTATTGCAGACATTATTTATATGTATTTGGGTTCTATGTCTTATGTGAATCAACCAAATATATCTCATTACACACACACACACACACATATATATATATATATATATATATACACTATTGCCTCACAAGGTCCAAACAACCTAAAGAATAATAAGTCTCATTTTTGTATGGGACTGAGTGGAAAAGTGTAAAACTCTTACCAATTTCATTTGATTGACTCCAGAAGAGTCAACGTGTGATCATGTGCCATCATTTGCATTCAAACATAGCTTTTCCCTTTTGTTTAACCACTCTTTTAGTTGTTTGATTCATGATGATCAGCAAATGCAATGAGATTTAATTAGCATCGAAGGGCCAGAAAAACATGCATCATGGGTGATAATGTAGGTATATGAATGCATCAACTTAAACTAGCAATCCAAGAAAATAATACTTCTTGCCCCATTAAGCTCCACATAAAGTAAGCAAATGAAATATCTCCTTTATTTCCCATGCAAGCAAATAATGTATCATATGTTCTAAAGCACAAATCATAACTCCCTTTTACCTAATATTGCCGCACTTCTTTCTTCCTTCTTTTTAATTTTTTATTTTCTTAATAAAAAATAAGAATTTGATTATTGGTTCGAGGTCAGTTAAAATTTATTGAAACTCTAGAATTACCTTCAACTTTAATTAATGGTAAATGCAATTAGATTTTTATATTATTTTTCAAATAATTTTTTTCTATGCCGGAGTAAAATTTTTAGCTATATCTTTTTAGAGATTTAGTACTGAAATAAACTTTTTATAATTTTCTAATTATAAGAAATAACATGTAAATATATTTTAACCGTATATTTTTATTACACACGTGGCAAAAAATTATAAAATGCTCAACATAGTTCAACTTAATGGATTCAAATTCATGCTTCTTACCTTTTTTTAAAAAATTAAGCTTGGTCTCAACAAAATTTTAATATAATGTCATTATATTAGGATGAAATTTTTTAAATAACCAATTGAAAGTTGAAACTAAATCGGATTTGATATTAATTAATTTGAAGACTTTGCAATAAAGTTCAATAATCTTGAATTAGAGCAAAATCTAATCCTATTATATTAGATTCGATGATTGATTTTTACAGAAACAAAATTAAAAAAATACAACTCATTTCACCAAGACACTAGAAAAATCAATAAAATCCAATTTTTTTAGCACATGCACATATTATAAACCTAATCCACTAATCCATCAAATACCTAACCACAAAAACCAAACTTTTTTCTTTCTTTCTTTCTAACAAAGAAATGTATAGCGTTAAGATATGTTCTTTCAAGTTTGGCAGTAACAAGAAAAATATAAAATGTTAAAGGGGCCTTAATAAAATAAACCATTAAATAAGGACACAAAAAAGAAGAAGAAAAAACTGAAATAAAAAGAGAATATTAAATTCGGACCCAATCGGCCAATCCGATAGAAAACATATAAACAAAAAAACAGCTAACGCGCTCTCTTTCTCTGAAGCATGTGAAAACTGCTGCTCTGTTTTATTGATGAAAAAATTTCATTTCTACGAAATTGTGAAGCAACAAATCAGAACCTAAAAGACAAAAAAAAAAAAAACAAAACGAAACAATGTTCAGCAGGTTACACAAAAACAAGTCTGATAAATTTGGAGAGAAATTCGATTTCAAATTCTCTCACTTCCAAGCTATTCAGGTTCTCCTCAGTTTCTACGTATTTAGACAACTTTTTTTTTTTAAATTTAAATGCTAATGAATTTACTTATTTATTGCTTTTTCTTCTTCATTAGCGTCTCCATTACTACTTGTTTTTTTTGTTTTTGTTATATATGTGTTTTTTTATTTTTTGCATATTTTCAGTTTACCTTAGCCGGTCAAAATGGCATTGATTAGAAGTGTTTGTGCGTTTCATTATTCTTGTTTATTCATTGACTTCGGGTTGACTTAATGTCCGAGACAACAATGCTAATGGATTTTTTTTTTGTTTTTGGGGTAATAATTAGTATGTGTGAATGTTTATTAGTACTAGAACTTGTTATTTTATTTTATTTTTTTATCAATATATTGAATTTGTTTTTTAGTAAGAGAGATTTTGCATCAATCTAATAGGAGCATCTCAATGTCATATTTCTGATTTGTTTCGAGAATTTGACTTCTGATTTTGTAGCGGAATGGCTTTCCAGCAAATGCAGTTGTTTACATACTGTTAAGTACTTGTTATCTTTTATAAAATATTTTTTTATTTGTTTACCCAAATTATGAGTTAGATTCAAAAGTGCTTTCGCACCAAAAGCACTTCTGGTGATTTGTAAGTGATTGGCTAGCAATGACTGTTAAATGGTATAAATCGTAAGACTATTTGTTGCAATTTAGTTTCAGATGTTCTTTTTCTTGTCTATCGTTCATCAGGTGGTGGTCTTTTAGCAATTATGTGTTCGGTTATTTGGAAATTGCAGGTACCGAAAGGATGGGACAAGCTTGTTGTGTCTGTTGTCTTGGCCGACACGGGTAAAACCATAGCTAAGTCAAGTAAAGCACCAGTACGGAATGGAAACTGCCGATGGATTGAGACATTTTCAGAGTCAATTTGGATCCCTCAAGATGATGCTTTGAAAGAGATTGAAGAATGCCCCATTAAGCTTGTTGTCTATATGGTCTGATTCCTATGTCGGATTATTTGCTAAGCATTTATTTGATTTTATTACTTTGAATCGGTTTAACTAATACAATAAATACGGCAATTGATGTAGGGATCATCTAGATCTGGCATCCTTGGAGAGGCTTCAGTTAACTTAGCAAGCTACACAAGTTCAAAAACTTCTGTTCCTCTTACGTTACCTTTGAAAAAATGTAACAGTGGAACAACCTTACATGTGAGACATCTTTAAGTAGTTTTGCTTCCCTTGATATATAATTGAATATGTATAATATACTTTCATGCAAACACACATTAGACTGACAGCGTGAACTTTCTCTATATATATTAGAAATGTTTTAATAAGGGATCCTTGACCATATTAAAGTCAGAAATAAGCTAAAAGACAACAAAGCACAGACTCCAATACAGTGTATTTTGTCTTCTAATATATTATTGAAATCTGTGTTCTTTTTTGTCTTTTTGCTTATTTTTTACTTTAATATGGTCAGTCCTTGATTGAAAACTCGATGACAGCATGCTCTTTCATTTCAGTTGAATATATGATGAGCTATTGTAAATTATCTATCAGCGAAAAATATATATAGTTTGGGTCATGAAGTTATTAACTGTAAACAATCTCTGACACAAGTATTTTTCTCTTGGTTGACAGCTTAAAATTCACTGCCTGACCCCAAGAGCAAAAATCAGGTTTGCAGTTCAATGCAAAACTTCATATTTTTTTATCTTTCTGTTCTGTTGTTGTGAAAGAGTAGCTGCACCTTTTAAAGGGATGAACAGTGGAAAGACACAAATTCAGATATGGAGGATGTGAATGTTGACTACGATGAGATGGAAAACAAATCAGATGCTTCAGATGGTACATTCACCCGAAGTATTGGATCTTCATCTAGCATCCATTTGGATGGAACATCTCATGCAGGAGAACCAAGTAGCAGGGTATGTAACCTTGCTCTTGTAATGCTCTATTTTGGTATTTGAACAGTTTGCCTTACCACAAACCTGTCACGTGTTCACATGCATAATAAAATAAAGAAACTCCTTTAGTCAAGTATAAAAATGATTTGATGTAGAATCCCTCCAAATTTATTTTGATATCTTTTGCATCTAAAAATTGTAACTTAAGGATTGCTACAAACTCGTGCGGAGATGGTACTGTGCTGATGATACAACTAATGAAAGACCTGTTTATCATCCTCACCCTCTACAAAAGTCTCAAACCCATAGCATCTGTCTATCCTGAAGTACACAAATCATCTGAATAGTTGGGCACTAGCACAGGATGCAACTTGTAAGACCGAAGTCTTATTTTAGTCACACACAAAAATCCTTTCGGTTGCATATGAATCATTAAGTGTTCTACATGTCATGCTTGCTTAGCTTTAATGACTTGTCTGTTATTATTAATATATTAAATTTTAACAGCTAATTTAATACATTTTCTTAAAGACAACAGCAATTTGTACAACATAAAATTTCAACCTTTATATGACAATATCTTCACAGGCATATCTTTGAATAAGATATGATTTTGAATCCTCTTTATTACCTACAACATATTTCACAAAAAGCTAATATAAGGCCTGTATGCACCGGATTGGTTGTTGCCTATATGAGAAATGTTTTACAAACATACTATGGATAACAGATAGTACACTGTCTAAGATTTGAACCTTGCTTTGTTAATTTATATTTGCATTTGAACATATTCTCATCCTGTCACTGCAGACCATGAGTTTCTCACCATCAGGCTCTCGTAATAGCTTTGACTCTGTGGAGGGCTCCTCTGGCAGGGAAACTCATTCTCCTCTAAGTTACTTGAGTGGGCTCACTAACAATTCTGTTGGAAAACAAGATTCGATCGGTTCTCAAAGTAGTTCTCCTTATGTCTCTTATTCTTTCAATGATGCATCTAGGTCAAATCAGTCGTCCTTTAATGCAAAGGCCTCAAATCAAAGAGAAGACTTCAATCGAGTTCCTCGTGCTGTTTCCTCATCACCTTTACAGAATGCTGGTTCATCTAAAGACTTGCTAGAAGCTGCAGAAGTTAAAATTGAGGAGCTTCGTGCTGAGGCGAGGATGTGGGAACAGAATGCTCGAAAGTTAATGGCTGATTTGGAGAAAGTCCAGCAGCAGTCACTGGACCAATCAACACGTCAGGCAAGTCTTGAAATGGAGCTTTCAAAATCACATGCTCAATGTGATGGTTTGAAGCAGGAAATAGAACGGCTGAAGAAATTGGCTAAAGAATCAGAGGTACAACCAACAGAAACTGAGAATTTGAAGTTTCAGGCCAGAGATACGGACAAGAAAATAAACGAGTTGGAAGATGAGATCAAGTTTCAAAAAGAATCAAATGCTAATTTGGCAGTACAGCTAAACAAGACACAAGAATCAAACTTCGAACTTATTTCCATACTTCAGGAACTGGAAGAAACTCTAGCAAAACAGAAAATGGAAATCGAAGATCTTTCTAACACGAAGTCAGAATTTGAAGAAGTAGGTGGTTACAGTAAGCAGAAAAATACACCCGAGCAGCTAAAGAGACGAGACACCTCCTGTGAGTCAGATCAGGAAGGTAGTATTGTTGAACATCCAATAAGAGATTTAAATACAAAGATCGAACAAGAGGATGACAGAAACCTAAAGCTTGAGCTACAGAAATTGCAGGAAGCCAAAAAGAATTTGGAGAGCACTGTTCAGTTTCTGAAAACATCTCTGGAGGAAAAATGCCATGAGATAGAGATGGAAAGGGATTTGAAGACGCAGACTTTAATGCACTATGAGGCCGAGTGGAGGAGTAGAATAGCTGAAAAAGAGGAAAACATTGTTAATTTGGAAGCAAAGTTATCTGAAGTTCTCTGTGTTCAAGGGTTGAAGGAAAAAAGCTTTGGAAATGAGGATGATCGCAATCTAGTTAAAGAAGTTGATGTACTAAAACAGAAGGTGCTGGAACTTGAGAGGGACTGCAATGAACTTACCGAAGAAAACCTAGAACTTTTGTTCAAGCTCAAAGAATCAGGAAAGGATCTTCTGACAGGTCTTGCCTCTTCACATCAGTGCCCAGACAACAATTCTGTCTTTGAATCTGAATCTGAATCTGAAGTGGGCCAGCTGAAATGCCAAATATACAGGCTTGAAAAGGAGTTGCAGGAGAGGAATGCACTCACTGAAAGACTTTCTACTTATGAAAATAAATCTGATGACCTGAAGAACCAGTTGCAACCTTTCAAGGACAACGCTTGTTATCTTGATGATGAACTCTGCAAAAGTCGTTTAAGAGCACAGGAGCAGGAAGTTCAGATTGCTGCATTGCAACAACAGCTGGAACTTTATCAAGGAACGGAAGCTGAGAGAAAAGGCCCTCCTGCAGCTGTCAGTCCACTCTGTAAAATTTCTGAGTCGGATGATTTTCTTGAAATGTATCAACTGCTCTCTGAGTTATATGAACAGATTCAACTCTGTTTAGCCAATCTAAAGAAGCAACAACTTCTTCAACAACCGACTACTTTTGGATCTGACAAGTCCATAGTTCCTACAAGTACAGATTTGATTACTCAAAAAGAGCAAGCTGAGGGTATATTGAACAATTTTAAGAAGCTGAAGAAGTTGTTTGAAGAGAAAATTAATGTGTCTGAAGATGAAATTCAAGCTGAAAAAGAAATCAGAGCTGTGGAGGCAAACTCAGATGTGGACCAGAATAGATTACAGGGTCCTGATTCAAATGAAAATGTTCTAAGCACTTGCATTCAGGGAGTCGAGAGTCGGCATATGGAATTTAAATTTGATGTCACAGATACAGCTAAGGAACTATTAGAAAAGATAGCTGAAATAGACAAGCTCCAGTCTGACAATTTGAGGAAGGAAGAAGAGGTCAAGGCTCTTAGACATTGTCAAAATGAGTTAGAAAATCAGATTTCAATTCTTCAAAAGGAAAAAAGTCAATTGGAGGAAAGTATTGAAATGATGCTTAGAGAAGGTACCATTGCTTCTAAATGCTTGGATGATTTACAAAGTGAAATTATGGTGCTTCATAGGGATATGGATTCTCAGGTTTCAGTCAACAGGAATCTTGAAAGTAAATCTTCAGAGTTGGAAAGCAGCAAACATGAAATGGAAGTTCACTTGCATGAACTAGAAGAAGAAAATGTACAGTTATCAGAACGGATATGTGGGTTGGAAGCACAGCTACGATATTTGACTAATGAGAGGGAATCAAGCCGCTTGGAGTTAGAGAATTCAGCAAGTCATGCGATGAGTCTCCAGGATGAGATAAGGAAACTGGACGCTGAAATGGAGGCACAAAAGGTTGAAACGAAACAAAAGTTGCAAGACATGCAAAAGCGCTGGCTAGGAGTTCAAGAAGAGTGTGAATATTTGAAAATAGCTAATTCAAAGCTACAAGCTACAGCTGAAGGTCTCATTGAAGAATGCAGTTTGCTCCAGAAATCAAATGCAGAGCTGAGAAATCAAAAAATGAATTTACATGAGCATTGTGCAGTCTTGGAAGCACAACTTGGGGAATCAGAGAAAGGTTTTTCCAGTTTGTCAATGAAAGTTGAAGCTCTTGAAGAAAAATATTTATCAATGCTGGAAGAGATTTCTTCAAAGGAGAAAGCCCTTAATTTAGAACTAGATGCATTGCTACATGAAAACAGACAACATAAAGATAAAATTGTTACGGAAGAGAGTCTGTTAAATCAAATGTACATGGAGAAGACAGTGGAAGTTCAGAACCTTCAAAGAGAGGTCGCACACCTCACTGAACAGATATCTGCTACTCATGATGAAAAGGATGCAACAGATTCAGAAGCTGTATTTGAAGTGTCTCATTTACGTGCAGATAAAGCTGTGCTTGAAGCTGCACTTCAAGAAGTCCAAGGGAAACTAAAATTATCAGAGAGCAACCTTGGTACCCTCCAGATGGAATCTCAGACAAAGATACAACAACTTAAGAGTGAGCTTGCTGCTGCAAGGCAAAACCAGGAAGTTCTAATGGCAGACCATGAAAAGCTATTGAATTTGTTGGGGGATGTCAAACCCAATGAAGAAAAACTTAGAGGCACCATTCGGGGGCTTGAGTTAAAATCCAAAGCTTCTGAATATGAGAGGCTACAGCTTACAGAAGAAATATCCAGCCTTAAAGTTCAATTGGAGAGAACAGCGCAGCTTCAGGATGAAGTACTGAGTCTTAAGAAATCGCTCAACGAGGCCAAATTTGAAAATGAAAGACTGGAAGCGTCATTTCAGATATTATCTGGAGATTATGAAGAGCTTAAAGCTGAGAGAATCTCATTTATGCAGAAAATCTCTACTAGTCAGCAGATTGTGTCTGAATTGGAGGACTGCAAACGTAAGAAAGTTGCCCTTGAGGAAAAGGTTTTGCGGCTGGAGGGGGATTTAACTGCAATAGAAGCATTAGGTTCGCAGGAAGCTGCACTGAAGAATGAGCTTGCCCAGATAAGGAGGGAAAATAGCCAATTCCAGAGAAGGATAAAATATCTTGAGAAGGAGAAGGAAGAGTGCCTGAGCAGAGCTCAAGCTATTGAAGAGGAGTTGAAGCAGAACAAAGAAGTAAAACAGGATGGGCGTGAGTCTGTTGCTACTCTTCCTCATCCTGATTCCAATGTTACCACTACTTCCATCCATGACAAATCACATCCCCCAATGAGGGTTAGTATCAGCAGTTTTGCACGTCTATATCAGTTGATGTAATCATAATCAACACAAACTTGTATATGAATTTGTAACTTTAGCTTCTGAAATAACAGGAGCAAGAGCAAAACAATCTGCAGCTCAATGAGAAGCCATCTATGGGAACCAGTCAAGAAACGTCACGCACACATCAAAACCAAAAACAGGTTAGTTTCACTGCAGTACTTTACTTTCATTTTGGGTCTATCTGGCTTGTGGATTTATACAGTTATCACTCGTCGTTCCATCTATAAATACCTTCCCCTTCTTCTTGTTTTAGGTTGATGAGGAAGAACATTATAATCTTGGAAAATCTGAAGATATGGAAACGGATCTTTTGTCAAAGATCCAAATTCTTGAGAATGAACTAGCTGATGCGTTGGAGGCAAATGACATGTATAAATCACAGCTTAAGAGGTGAGTACATGTGACTCATAGCAGAACTTTAACAATCAAATTACTTGTGCCCTCATAAACTTTATCTCTGAACTCTCAGTTGCAAAATACCGATCTTCTTTTCTCGTATATATTACGTGATCACACCCCCCACAATCCTTCGCTCCCTCCCCCACCCCCCACCACCCCCCAAAACAACCCCAAAGCACAGACAATGCTTTGTTTCCCTTTCATCTCAATAAGCAAACAGACATTACAGTAATTGCATGTGGATATGCACTACAATAATGGGCGGAATACTACAGCACTCAAAATTCATAGAGATGATGGTTTTTTCTTGTTATGAGTGTGAATTATCCGAATATGTTATCAAACCCATTGGTCTTTGTGCTTTGCTTTTCTGCGTCACAACTTTCTCCAGAAATCTCACTGCATGAGCGTGTATAGCATGCAGTATTCAAATGTCCAAGGCAGAAAACAATGTACCTGCATTCTACTCAATATACACAGCAAACACTAACTACTTTTGCAAACTTCTGCTTGTGTCCAGCTTACTGTCCAAGGAATTAAGCAGTCCTTCAGATACTCCAATGACGAAAGATGGATATGATCGCAAAGTATCGTCACTTGAAACAGAGTTGAAAGATTTACAAGAACGTTACTTTCAAATGAGCCTGAAGTACGCTGAGGTTGAAGCTAAAAGAGAGCAACTCGTGATGAAACTCAAGTCTGTCAATGGTGGGCGGAAATGGTTTTCTTGAATCAAACTGGACTCGGGAACTTGTAATGATTTAATTTTTTGGCTTCTCTCACTCATTCTTTTCACTATATTGTGGTCATCCTCAATAAAGAAAAAGAAAATCATGTATATTTTTCAGGGGGGGCATGGCGCGGAACAATCAGCCTCCTGTAAGTTTCCTACAATGGATCAAGTGGGAAATACAAAGTTTTGCAACAGCGTAGATTCGGTATAGAAATAATCTTCCTGTGACACTCTATGATGTAACATTAAACGGCTAAATAGTTAACTTGCATCATGAAACAGGATCTGTAAAATTAATTGTTTAGTAATTACAATTCACTGATTCACTGTCTAGATGTTACAAGTCATATTGAAATGAGGGACTGCCTACTATGCATCTGGTGTATGCATGCTTCGTTTTGACCTGACTTGTAGGCAGTTAAATTGTTACTTGTAGCCAAATTGGTTGCATTTTGTCACAAGTTCTGCAGTTAGTCTTTTATTATCACAATTGTCCGTTATTAATGTTCCAAGTAATATACTCCATGTCACAAGTACTGTAGTTGGTCTCTTCTTGTCTCAACTACTAAACATTAAGCAGCAAATTTATTAAGAAACGTTCCCAATATTTGTATTTAGCAACTATATATAACTAAAAGTTAATATAACATACTAAATGATTTTGTCAAATATATTGTTCATTACAAATAAATATGATAATATTACAAAGGCAAATAGGATTAAATTTCCTCTATGAAGAAATTATAGAGTAATGATAAAAATTTAGTGTACCAAGAAAATTGTGAAAGATATTTACTTATAACTGATTTTGACCAAATTATTATTTTATTTAAGAAAATGTGTTGTAATTGTTGTAAAGCCAAAAATGATTAAAAAAATTTAAAAACTAAAAAAAAAAAAAACAAACAGTAAAAGTAAAACAGTTCGTTTTGGATAGACTTGAGTCTTTCGCCAAAACACCAAAAAATTTTCGAAGGCAAGGCTCACATGATCACCAATACTCTAGACCTACCAGTTTCTACCATCTTGGCGAGCAAATACTCTTAACCTAGAAGAAACTGGATAAACCAACCTCAATCAATCAATCAATCAATCGATGTTGTAAAACCCCATACACCATTCAAAAATCTATGTCCACTCTACCGCTATTCAAACGCCATTGACTGAGCCATTAGACTATTCTTGTCATCTGGTCGTCTCATTGTAGTATTTCACTGAGGTAATGGACTCCATGCTGTACAAGTCTCTAAATAGAGAGAAATAGTTGTACTCATGCCTTGTTGTCAGGGGTGGGCTTTCGGTAACTACAAATGGTGAAATCAAAGCGGCCAAACTTGATCCCCAAATTCTTAAGTCTTAATAGCCACAGCCTAAGTCATTCGGTCATCCCTCTCGATTCGGTAGTTCCTCCTCTCTCAAATCTTAATCCGCCCGCTAACGCCACGCCACTCCAATGTGTGGTACTACAGCACAAGCCACCAAAACAGAGCCGCCAAAGCCCCACATCCTCACAAATCTGAGTCACGATGACAGCACAACCTCATCTCTCCTCTCTCAAATCAGGCTAAACATAAAATTTCAAAATTTTGAAATAAATTTTTTTATAAATAATTTAAGTGGAGCAAAATCTGTAATGATTGAGTTGGATGATTTGATTGGTAGTGGCGTAGCAGTATTAACCGAAGCATTGTGTGTGTTCTTGAAGAAGAAATGTATTTGGATGGGAAATGGGTGCTGCAATTTGTTGGCTAAACTGTTTTTTATTATTTTGCAGAGGTTAGATAACAATGCTGAAGAACTAGTGTGTCTTGTCGTAAAGAAGAAGGGTGTTCCTGATATTATAGGTATATATGAATATGTTTTTTTTAACCTTTTTTTTTTAATTCGTTATTCCCGCATTCGACATAACTTTAACTATTAGAAATTTTTTTTGTTTCTGTAGGGCTTTACCATTTTTCAATGGGTACTGGTTGGTTAGGTGTGTTTAGTTCTACTAAAGTGGTAATTTGAGAATTTAAGCTCAACTCAACTGGTTTTATTAGGATCAGTTAAAATAGTGTATCTTACAATTTGTTTAGTTATTGTTATTCATTGATTGAACGAAATTTTAAAAACATGAAATTAGTGATGACATACTATGTCATGCGAATATGTTGTTAGGCATGAAAATAAAAGAGTAACTAGATGAGAACAAGTTTTCGACTTGGAATGTAATTGGATCATCCCTGCTCATGCATCAATGTGGTGCTCATGCATCAACGTGGTGGTGGTTGAGATTACGTGCTCTTTAAAGTATATTGATTTTCTGATTAATAAAATATTTCAAGAATTTATTCAGATATTTTTGAATTGCAATAATATTTTGAGTAAAGTCCATTTAATCATATTATATGTATTTATGCGATCACTATGTGGATTTGCAGAAGACATAAATACAAGTTATCTTATGATTAAATAAATTAAGTTAGCAGTTGATAAATAAAGTTGGGTATTTTATTTAAGTATAGACTGTAATAAATTCATTGAATGATTTATCTTAATCATGTATGAATTTATTGATGTAGTATGTCTACATTGAGCTGGATCACATATGAGATTTAATTAACCTACTAATAACTGTCAGACTTATAAAATTTCATAGGCATTGATTTACTGTAATCTTAATCTTGAGTTAGTTATGATTTCATGATTGTAATTGTTATTTCATTTGAGTTACCAATGGGCATGACATACACATGTAGTATAGATTACCCGATATCTTGGTGGAAGCAATTATAAGTATTGAAATTATAGATTAACAATATAAAATTTGTACGACACATTTTTTGATGGGTTTTCGGTACTTGATCATAGAATTCTCTGGCGAGAGTGTCTCAACATAAATAAGTATGTTGAAAATGATTATTAGAGAAAACCAGTAAGTATCAATGAACAAGATGTAATTAAATTGATTGGACAGTTGAGATATCAATTTAAATTAACGATGTGGTACAAAGCATTGTGCAGTAAAGAAATCAATGTGGCTTGGGCGAATTATATTCAAGCATACAATTATGGAGGTTAGTTGCAATCTTATAGTGGAGTAGAATTAAAATTAAATAATTATATTTATTTAATTACAAATTTAATTATTGTAGCCACTATTGTATATTATACGACAGTGAGCCATACTTTTTGACAATTATACGGAGCATGCTTAATCCACACGTCTGCCCTAATCTTCCTGTGTATTAGGCCTCCATATTTACAGGCAAAATTGAAGGGCATGTCAAATAATACAGTCCACAACCTCTGTAAGGAGATTTATGGGTGAAACAGAAATACAGCTAAATGATATTAGAAGAAAAATAAAGAGTAAGCACAAATTTAGACACAAGAAATTACGTGGTTCGGCTTATAGCCTACATCCACGGGCAAAGGCAGAAGAAAATAATTTTATTATACTGGAAAAATAATAACTTCTCTCTAATAATAGAGGAGAATAATTATACTCTCTTTATAATTAGGAGAAAACTATTCTCACTTTCCAATACCCCAATTACACCTAATAATTCTCAAAATTCTCTCTAATACAAGAGGAAATGAATTTTCTAGGATGATGGAAATGAAGAATGAATACTCAATTTATAGCTGCATTTTAATTACTATACATTATTATTTTATTATATATAATATATTTTTCTCAACACGGCATAGTCGTGTTGAATGGAGAGTGCCTTTTCAAACTTTGACAACCTCTTGGGCCATAATGCTGTTGTGGGACACGAAATCAGATCCACACAAATTTGTAAGGATCACTGCTTATGTTCGCATCTCTTCTGTTAACATAGAAGTCAGAGCAATGCATTAGGAAATGGGGCATTGCAGCACACATAGAGGGTGCACGCAAGCCAAAATCTCATCATTCGTTAATGATATTAAAGCTGGATCGTAAATGGTGACAGTTCTATTGACGATATTTACACTTGCAGCCACTTAATGTACCTCACGTATGTTTATTGGCACATATATCTACATAGAGGAATTTAAAGTTGATTAACCAAAACAAATAAATTTTAATATTCCCAAAATAATTGAAACACAATACTCATGCCTCATCGATATTTGTCCATGCTATTTTGCCATTTACTAATCTTTTTATGATGCCCTCGACAAGGCAACCTTCACAAGACATCAGTGACAGTCTATGATGATTTACCATATTTTCATCCATCAGAGCTTGAACAAAAATGAATTATTATTTAATTTACTATTACTAGTTATATGCAAGTCCGTATAACATTCCATGATATTTTGCTGTATTGTTATTAACCATACCCAAAACTCATAGTCAATTGTTGGGATTATGTGCTCTTTAAAGCATATTGATTTTCTGATTAATAAAATATTTCAAATATTTATTCAGATATTTTGAATTGCATTAATATTTTAAGCAAAGTCCATTTAATCATATTATATGTATTTATGCGATCACCATGTGGATTCGCAGAAGACATAAATACAAGTTATCTTATGATTAAATAAGTTAAGTTCGCAGTTGATAAATAAAGTTGGGCACTTTATTTAGGTATAAACTGTAATAAATTCATTGAGTGATTTGTCTTAATCATGTATGAATTTATTGATGTAGTTTGTCTACATTGAATCTGGATCATATATGAGATTTAATTAACCTAGTAATAAGCTGTCGGACTTATTAAATCTCATAGGCATTGATTCTATCGTAATCTTAATCTTGAGTTAGTTATGATTTCATGATTGTAGTTGTTATTTCATTTGAGTTACCAATGGGCATGACATACACATGTAGTCTAGATTACCCAGTATCTTGGTGGAGCAATTACAAGTATTGAAATTGTAGATTAACAATATAGAATTTGTACGACACATCTCTTGATGGGTTTTCAAGATTTGATCATAGAAATTCTCCGGCGAGAGTGTCTCAACATAAATAAGTATGTTGAAAATGATCATTAGAGAAACCAATGAAGTATCAAGGAAAAGATGTAATTAAATTGATTGGACAGATTGAGATATCAATTTAAATTAACGATGTGGTACAAAGGATTGTGCAAGAAAGAAATCAATATGGCTTGGGCGTAATTATATTCGAGCATACAATTATGGAGGTCGGTTCAATCTTATAGTGGAGTAGAATTGGAATTAAATAATTATATTTGTTTAATTACAAATTTAATTATTGTAGCCACTATTGTATGTTCCCAAATGATCCCAGGTTAACTCATTTAATTGACAACACCATCATCTGGACCCAAAAGCAAGAAAAACCAGCATATTAGATGAAAATTATAATTATAATATTTGTTAAGGACTAGTATGTTATATTAAAGTGTAAATGGGGCTTAGTAATGTTTTACAAGGTGGTCTCTCAGTTTATTACACATTCCTTCCACTTTTAGGTAAGTGGAGAGATAGTTAAAAGTGGAATTCTATTTTAAATAGAAATCCTAATCCTAACATATTAGGGTTTTTCATAAGATATTATAAAAGGGGCTTTATACTCTTAAATTGAGAAGGAGAGGAGAACCCCAGGGTTTTTAAGAAAAATAAAAGAAGACATCTAAGAGGTGCTAGTTACAATTTTGGGGAGTGGTGAAACAGACGCCCACACGTCCAGTGTTGATCAAACTTGAGTCATAGCCTGGAAGATCGTTTGGAGGCGGATCTACAACTCTCAATTGTTCATCTTCTCAAAATATCAAGGTATGAATTTCTAGATTACTTAATTCTTATATGTTGTATGAGATCGGTCCTAAAAGGTTTTAATTTAAAAATTGAAAAACCTAGTTTATTTTCCCTTCATCAATTACATCACATCTATTTCCAATATTTTCACGATACCTTATCATTTGGTGGTGAATCATATTGATGCTCACGGACATATGCTACACGTGACTACAATCCAATTATAAAGTTAATTTACTAAAAAAAAAGATAATATTATAAACTAAAACGTGTACCCTATTTACAATAGCTAAAAAAAAAAAAATAGTTATAAGCCATTTATTACCCACCATCATCCTTCACTAGTAAGAAGACATGTTAATTTTAATATTCTAAAATTTTTAATTTTTATTATGTTGGTAAAAGCGCTTTCAATATACGTTTACATCGCTTTTCTAATCTTTATATTAATTAGACTGTTGATATTAATTTCATTATCCAAGTCCATATGGTTCAATAATGACTCAATTAGGGCAAGTTCATGTTTCTTTACAATTTTCTATCCTATTGATTCAGTATTTGTATTTGTACAAAGCATCCAAACTCCTTTTAATATAACTCTTTTGAACCTTGCAAAAGCATGAATATTCCCACCATCAGCCAAATTGCTTTTGGGCGTTTGGAAAACTTCTTCATTAATGTCAACTTGGAAGGCATTAACCTTAGAAAACCTAACAATCTACGCATGTATTTCAGCTGTGTTAGGATTTTTAGTAATTTATATCTGAAAAATTAGAAAGGTTTTAAATTTTTAAAAAACAATAAATATCATACTTTTTGGATTGCACTATTAAATGTCTCACTCACCTCCAATTGTTTTGGCCTATCATCATCTCCCTCAATAGATTTTAGCTTCTCTTTCCTTGGCTTGCTTATCTCCTCCATAGCAATCATATGTTGCAACTTCATCTCCTCCCTCATTTCAGCCTTGATTTGATTCTTGAAATTTTCTAACTCACTTCTCGTGCTTTTGACAATCGTTCAACAATATTTTCGTATATATTATTACTTATGTTGATAGTTGGCATGAGGACATCGTTGTTTTCCTATTATACAAAAATAGCATACATCATCAACATCCTTACAAATCATGTCTAATAACATTATTTTTTCACACTCCCTACAAAAATTAAAATCTATGTTATATAATCTTAACTATTATAAACTATATAAATTGAACGAGTAAATGGTTGTGGAAAAAAATATGATGAATGTTCTTACTTTTTGCAAGCCAGCTGTTTCATATTTGAAGTATGTGTTTGATATTTTGTCGCCAAATTGTATAAGTGAAACACCGACGAACTGATAGATTCTTTTTTTTTTTACCAATCCATACAACACTCCCCCAAGGGTATTGGTATATACAAGGCAGTAATTACTTTCTTGGTCCTGCCTATTGTGTAAAAAAAAAAAAGTAGTAAACTAAATTTATCAGGTTCGTTTGAGGGAGTTTGAACCTCCTAAACTACAAGTAATCTTTGCTTTTAAAATAAGATTTATCCTTGATGTATTATTCCATAACTTAAATAATGAGGAATACAAAATATCTTTCTATAATATTAGGCACGTGCCTACAAATTAGCTAACTAAATAACATGGACTCTCACTTATTCAGCAACTAACAAGACTTATTCAAAGAATAAAAAAAGAAACAAATAAAGTAAATAAACTGAAACATGTAACAATTATTCTCCTTTTAAATTGCGGCATTGTCCTCAATTACATTGGCTACGAAATTTAGGTGCTCCTTTAATAATTTTCATTTCTTCATTAGCATAATTATCATTAAAGTAGGCTTGAATCATAAATAATTTTTTGCAATAATATCTAGGACTAAATTGTTCGTTACATTTAAAGCACAATCCTATTGTTTGAGAAAGAAATCAGGGTGACCTCGAGCAGACCGGATAGTTATCTGATGAGCTCAAACAGAACGCCTCAACTAAGTGGTTATCTGATAAGTTCGAGCACATCATTTTGACTAAGAGCTATCTGGTGATCTTGATCAAGTGGTTATCTGCAGCTCGACCAAGTAGTTATTTGTAATCATGAGCAAATAATCTCGACCAAGAAGTAGATTTGGCTATCTCGAGCATATAAGCTAGACCAGATAATTATTAGTCATTATTGCTGATCAATTATTATGATAAATGTTATTTAGTTATCATTATTATGTTTATTATGGTGCTTATTAGTACATCAATTATGATCATGGGGTTATGAAAATTATGATTATTTATTTGGATGGATATATTTATTTTGAGAATCTCTTTCATGGGGGAAGGGGGGGGGGGACTCTCTTCATTTCAAAAAATAAAAATCATTTTCTTGCTTATTCGACTGAGAAAAACCCTCAACTAGAAGTAAATATGAATGAAGCTATGTGAGAAGTGGCATAAGTTTTTTTCCATACCTGATTATTGACTTGAGCATCGAATGGTTCATGTCGAAAAAACTTCCGGCGCCTCTGACCATCTTCTGTGGTTTCAGGTAATTATCAATAGTCTGCTCGCAGTTGCAAGCATCCATGGTGATTGGCGAGCTGCTTCCCCGAAAAATAAATATAATGATAATGCTGAAGTCAAGAGATCAACTCGAAGGAGAAGCGACCAGATTTTCGGCATCAACATTTGACACCGTCTATAGGGAACAGTACAAAAAGCCAGCTTATTATCTCTTATATTTTATTCAATATAAGCATTAAACTAATTGAAGAACATAAATATATGTAGTTAATTGTTACTAAATTACTACTATACATAGGAAAACATTATATATTAGAATAACTGTATTTGTTTTATTGAAACAAATGTTTATAATTCACATGTCATAATTTCTAATAGCTGTTGAAAAGTGTTAGAAGTATAAAAAGTTAGCAAAAATTGTTAAAGCTAGAAGCCTCAGAGCTTACTCAAAGGCGAGAAGAAGCGCCAAATTTAGCCAGAATAAGGCTCAAGTAAATTAAGCTCTAAAAATTGTTAAGGCCAAAAGTCTCAAAGCCTACTCAAGGCAAGACGAAGATCCAAATTTAGCCAGAATAAGGCTCAAGCATATTAAGCTCTAAAAATATGTTAAGGCCAGAAGTCTTAAAGCCTGCTCAATGCGAGACGAAGCACCAAATTTAGTCAGAATAAGGCTTGAGCAGATTAAGCTTTAAAAATTTTTAAGGCCAGAAGTCTCAAAACCTACTCAAGGCGAAACGAATCGCTAAATTTAGCCATAATAAGGCTCAGGCAGATTAAGCTCTAAAAATATGTTAAGGCCAGAAGTCTCAAAGCCTGCTCAAGGCGAGACGAAGTGCCAAATTTAGTTAGAATAAAGCTCGAGTAGATTAAGTTCTAAAAATATATTAAGGCTAAAAGTCTCAAAGCCTGCTCAAGGCGAGACGAAGTGCCAAATTTAGCCAGAATAAGCTCTAAACGATGTTAAGGCCAGAAGTCTTAAAGCCTGTTCAAGGCGAGACGAAGTGCAGGCTCAAGCAGATTAAGCTCTGAAAATACGATAAGACCAGAAGTCTCAAAGCCTTCTCGAGGTGAGACAAAGAGCCAATCAAAGCCATAATTGACTTGAACAAAGTAAGTTCTCATAGTAACCTAAGGTTAGAAGTCTCAAAGCCTGCTCGAGGCGAGACAAAAAGTTAAGCAAAGCCAGAATTAACTTGAGCAAGTTAAACCCTGAAAGTTGCTAAGGCCGAAGTCTCAAAGTCTACTTAAGGCAAGACAAAGAGGCAAGCCAGTCAGAATTAACTCGAGCAAGCTAAGTTCTGAAAGATGTTAAGGCTAGAAGTCTCAAAACCCGCTCGAGGCAAGACGAAGAACCAAGTTTATCCATAATGAGCTCGAGGAAATTAAACTCTAATAAAAGGCATGAAGTCTCAAAGCCTAATTAAGGTGAGACAAAAGTAAAAATTTTGCTAAACCTTGATTAATTGAATTAGATTTAAGCTCTTGAAAATATTTTTAAGACAAATAAAAAGGTTTGAAGTCTCAAAGTCAGCTTAAGGCGAGATAAGAGTTAGAAATTTGCCTAGGTGTGCTAGCTTCCCCAAAAGAAGAGAAGATAACCGGTTTCGAAAATATTTTTTTAAGGTAAACGCGAGACATGAAGTCTTAAAATATACTAAACGCGAGACATGAGTCATAAATTTGCCAACACAAGCTCTACCAAATGCAACTGAGCAAAGAAGACTTTAAATCTCAAAACCTAATCTATATGATTACACAAGTAGAAAAATAGTATAAGGCATGTAAAAGTCTTGTCTATGATACACAAGCTCTACCAAATGCAACTAAGCAAATAATCAGTCTCAAAATTATTTTTAGTCAAACAAGAAGACTTTAAATCTCAAAACCTGATCTATATGATTACACAAGTAGGAAAATAGTATAAGGCATGTAAAGGTCTTGTCTATGATATGCTAATTTAAGCAGCCTAAACTAATTCACCTCGAGACCACTTTAAACTTTATATAGTTTATAGTTCTGATTCGTTAAAACTCTCAACACTAAAAACTGGGGGACTAGTGTTTGAGGAAGAAATCAGGGTGACCTCGAGTAGACCAAATAGTTATCTGATGAGCTCAAATAGAACACCTTAACTAAATGATTATCTGATAAGTTCGAGAACATCATCTCGAATAAGAGTTCTCTGGTGATCTTGATCAGGTGGTCGCAGCTCGACCAAGTAGTTATCTGTAATCATGAGCAAATAATCTCGACCAAGAGGTAGATTTGGCTATCTCGAGCATATAACCTCGACCAGAAGATAATTTTAATTACCTCGACCAGATTTGTACAATAAATGATAATTATTAGTTATTATTGCTAATAAGTTATTATGATAAATGTTCTTTAGTGATCATTATTATGTTTATTATGATGCTCATTAATACATCAATTATGATCATGGGGGTTATGATAATTATGATTATTTATTTGGATGGATATATTTATTTTAAGGATCTCTTCTATGAGGGGGAGGACTCTCTTCCTCTCAAAAAATAAAAATAATTTTCTTGCTCATTCGACTGAGAAAAACCCTCAGCTGTAAGTAAATATGAATGAAGCCACTTGAGAAGTGGTATAAATTTTTTCCATACCTTATTACTGACTTGAGCGTCGGATGGTTCACGCCGGAAAAACTTCTAGTGCCTCTGACCATCTTCTGTGGTTTCAGGTTATTATCGACAGTCTGCTAGCAGTTGCAAGTATTCATGGTGATTGGCAAGCCGCTTCATAGAAAAACAAATATAATGATGATGCTTAAATCAGGAAATCAGCTCGAAGAAAAAACGATCAGATTTTTTGCATCAACATCTATCTTTTACTTTCATCTATCTCTTTCATGATTAATCTTTTGATTGGTATTGATGCTAAACCGTTTGGAGCTTCTAACTGGTGGATGAAAATTTTAAAGGCTTTTGAGTAAGATCGCGAGCTTCATATAATCGAGCTAGTCTAATGGTTGCTGACAGATTATTTGTCCTGTTGGATCTAACAATAGTTCGAATGGATTCCCGAAGTCCTCCCACGAATCAATTGACTTGCCTAGCTTGATCTATTAGTCTTGCCTTAGCTAAAATTTTCTTAAACTTTTCTTGATAATCCAGTACCGAAACAAGAAGTCAATTCAGAAAAGAAATCTAAGTATTGACTTGGCCCATGCCTTGAATTTAGTCATTCCTTAAGGTTATGCCAAGAGACAATTGATATCTCGTCGTAGCAATTGGTACCACAAATGAGCATCCCCTTCAAGATGAAAGGATGCCAAAGAAAGACGTTTAGTGGTCGGAATGTCGTGGATTTCAAATAATTGCTCTGCCTTGCATAACTATATAATTGGGTCCTATTTCCCTTCATAACAAGGAAAATCAATTTTTATTATTTTTGGCATATACAACCCCGTTGACTGACTTTTGATAATTCTCATTAGCATTCAATCGAGTACCTGGCGTGCCCTTTTTTGCAGATCCTTCACTCTCGTCTTGGTTTTTCCTTCGATCATTAGAGTTCCTAGCTAACTCATTAGCTTGGCTAGCAATCTGCTCTACTCTTATTCTAAGCCTGTTGATCGTCTCTGTCAACTGTCGTAAGAGATCTCTTTGCCCAATAACAGTTTCCATAGTTTTTTTTTTTTTTTCCCAATTGTTCCACCTGTTGATACGTAGCCAAGCTCTACGAGCCAGTAATTAGGGTAAGCTTGAGTAGGGTCTCATCAATAACACCCCCGAATCTGACTTTCCAAGAAGAATTCGTTCCATGAGTAGTATCATTGCAAATTTATTGTTTCCTCAATGTGAACTTGAATAAAGTTCATGGAAGCAAAACATTCTTCAAGCTTGCCACCCAGGAATAGAAACTTATTGTTCAGAAGGCTAACTTAAATTGAGCCTGTTGGATGAGATAATAGCCATTGGTCATGCTCAAACGTAGGACCATACACCAGACTAGTTATAAGAGCAAACTCTTGGTATGAGAATCTAACAAATCGACCTCTAATGCAATACCAAAGCTCTTCAACAACACCGTGAACCTCTACCTCTCGCATTAATATATTATGAAACGACTGTGACTAAAAAATCAACCTATGCATGTCTAAAAAATAACTAAGATTCGTTTCACGAAAACATTTTTTTTGATCCGGCGTTAGCCGCTGGTTGAGTAGGTCAATAATTCTTATTTTAAAGTGTTCTAACACACAGGCATGTTAAATTTCCTCCACTTAGTTCTTGAACTTAGTAGTCACATATACACTGTCGATGACGCTACATGGACGTATATAAGTACAATAATATGATTGTTACTGTATATATATATATATATATAAGAATCTATTATTATTATAACATGTCAACCAAAACCATGATCGTGCAACATAAACTATGGCTTCACAAACAAATCTTAAACGGCGACTATGGCTAACAATACCATGGCCATACAACCAAACCACCATGGTAAGCAAACCCATGGCAGCGCGCGACCAAGGCAACCTTTTTTTATTTTTGGGTGGGGGTGGCATCATTTTTATCTCATTATTTTGTTAACTAAAATAGTATTTTTTTAAGGTAAAATCTTGGAGGGCTTGTTTTCTCTTTCCTTTTTCTTTTAATTGAACTTATTATATTTAGACAATTAAAACTATTTTTTTTCTCAGATTTAAGATAGGTTTTTGAATTTTTTTTATAATTTGATAGCAAAAAACTATTTTTAAATTTTTTTTAGTGAAGATAAAAGATATAGGCTATTTGAAATATTTAAAAGTGATTTGTGAAGTTAAAATATAATTATGATATATTTGTGATAAATTAATTAAATAAACTTTGACAAAATCGCTATATCCTATAATAGGTTTAAATAATGAGTAGCTTTTTAAATTATATTTTAAAAATTAAGTTTGTCTTTATACAACTCCACACCCAAAATTATCCTTTTTCAATTTGAAAATAAAATCAGTAAATTTATGGGGAGTAGATAATTTTTTTAGTATCAAGTTTTTTAGATAAAATAAGGGAAAAAGGCCACTAAAGCAGACCTTATTCTTTTCATAAATAATCACACATATTCTTATTCTGACCATTCAGCAAATTTTGAGAGGTTAGAATTTTTTTTTTGAAAAATAAAAATTTAAATTATTATATATACAATACGGTAAAAATTATTTACATTCTCATAGTAATATAATAATAAAGTTTATTAGACATATATAACTATTTTTAATTCCCAGACAATTTAAAAATCATTTTCACTGTTGATTATTTATACAACACAAATAACATTAATTATTTTTGTAAGATTATCAAATAAGTAATATTGTAGACTTAAAATTTTAAAATAATCATTATTTATTGTGTTATAGAAGTAGTTAATTATGAAGAAAATTGGTTTAATATTTGGTAAATTTTATTGTATTTTCATTTTTATAGATAAAAAATTGTGTCAATGCAAATGACTAACTAGTCAGGATCTTAAAATTGATTATTATTTTCAAATATGTGTCTCGACATTTATTATATTTCTGAATAAATATAGTATTTGTAATACTTATTTTTTGTATTTTTAATATTTGATAAACAAATAAAAACTAATAGTTTCATAAGTTTCCATAAATAGTCTACTGTGATTTTTGAATGATTTTTCTTTAATGATATATTTATAATTCGTCATTTGTGGTCATTTACATATTAAGGGTTGGGTCATGTTAAGTTACTTCAAAAATAACTTACTCTCCTCACAAAAATAAATAAATCATATATTTTATTATCACTTTTTGCGATTGTGTGAGAAAATAGTACTTTTAAAAAGTAACTGCTAATCTTGAGTTTGTCATCTTTACTTTAAAGAATGTTGTGCTTTTATTTGTAATGACTTTTGACAATGTTGCTAGAGGCCTGAGAAATTATACTCTTGATCTTTTACATTAATTATATTGTTAATCAATGTAATTAATTCACAGGAGGGAGTCCAGAGCAATGATTTTGCAGTACCAACATCACAGCACAGGCCCTTTGATGAGTCTCGACCTTCGAGATTAGGACTGAGAAGGCGAGCATAAACTTTTGAAAATGATCAGACTTCAGATGATGGTTTCATTATCAACGAGTTGGATTCGAAGGTATGTGACATTTATTGGTGATGAATTCAACAATTTTTTTCCATAAATATAGTAGGACATAAAGTAGCTGAATCTGTCAAAATTACCCAACTAGACAGTAATTTTCACAAAAGTTAGTAATTTCTAGAATTATCGTCAATGTATCTTGTAAAAATTTCAAAATTAATGTTAATTTACTTGTATAAATTTCTAAAAATATTGTTAGTGACTGGTAATAAAACTTCAATTGAAGTGTTGAACTCTTGAGATTATTAGTAAGTTAGCCACATCCACATTAAATAAGAAAGAGGAGTTATTTATTCATTTATCTAATAAACTAATTTTTTAGATTAGATATCTTGACATCCTAGGGCCGGCTCCTAAATAAGTGATATTAGAGCGGGACTTTAGTAGTTAGCTGAATGTGGGGGTCGAGCAATTCAAGTATTTCATACGAGGATCCGGAGTCTGACAATAATTTCTCGTCTGAAAATTATTAAGTATAAATCATTCCACCCAATAACCTCCCAACAATTATGGCAGTATTTAGTGGAACAATCGAAAGACAAATTTAATTATAATAGTCTAGCTACTCTTAAAGAAAAGTTTGATAGCTATGACCGTAGTCAGGACAATATGTAAAGCTTTGAGCATCCTTGGCCACGGAATCATTTAATTTTAACTATTATATTTATTATTTTATGAATTGTTTCTGGTTTTAGTTGTGTTCATGGTCGTAATTGAAGATATGCTTTCTTGATCATTTTACACTGTATTAGATCGCAAGAACTAACATTTTTCAAATATTGTTTTGTCGATGCAATATTCTAGACGGTTATAAGGAGAAAATCACAAGGTGTTGCTCGTTCATTGCTACTTAGTAATTTTGGTCGGCGGATTTGACTGCTAAGGTCTGGCGCAAGCTATGTTGGTGGTGATGATTATGAAGATATCGGAATAGATGCTGCTGGTGAGATAGTGCCTGATTCTCATGAAGATGAAGAAATTGATTTGTTCTTTAAAATCGTCCGGTAGTACTACTATTTCAATTAATGAAGATGAACGGGACAATGTCAGCTTAAGTTCCGAGGAGAGTGAAGTTGTATCAGATGTCGGTTTAATTGGTGATCTCAGTATTGGCCATATGGAGGTAAGTGGATACATTACTATTAATTTCTCTAAAAAATTTATTGATTTTTAATAATGAACTGGACAGTGTGGATGTCATCATAAATTATTAGACTTGATCTAAGCATTAATGTTGTTGTAAATTTTATTCATAAGTTTTAGGGTAGTTAGTGACTATCTAATAGGATCTTTTTTTTAAAAAAAAAAAAAACTTTTAGTTTTATCTCTCTTAAGTTAGATATTCTAAATAAATGTGAAAATTTTGTAGTATGACATGTCAACCGAACTTAGCACAACACAAAGTCAGTGGGTTCTGATTAATTTAAAATGACACGATTATTAATCATATCAAATTTGTATATATCATCCGTTTAATAAACCATGTATTAATTATCGAATACTCCCCAACACATTCATAACATGATTACGACCAGTTCCACATGCATGTTTAATAATCTAATCATTATTTTAGTGTTTGAGATTCTTGATTCGACTAATAAACTAGTTGAATTCGTGTACCCAAAGTATCGTTCTATCTTAATTTATTGCTACGCTGCTTTATTTCAGCTCGAAAGTGCAAGGCAGGATGAGAATGATTTACAACCCACTGTTAGATTTCCCGGAAATGAAAACTTCAGCTGCATAGAAATCGAAGAAGATACTGGCAATGACATGAGGCAGACGAAAGAAACGATGGTAGCATTTCTATCTCTTCCATATTATATTTTAAACTCAGCTATGAAAATAATAATAATAAATAAATAAATAATTATTATGGTGTTTATTTCAGGTTGTAAGGGAAAAGCAGATTAATGATATCCGAGCTAGTCCTGGATCCAATAATATTGCAAAGTTCTGTAGCCGTGTACATCAAATCGAAAATGAAAATAGCAACGATGATCACAAGGTACACAAAAGAAATTGCGGCAATCAAAAGGTTTAAAAAAAAAACTTATAAAGTTAGAATACAAAATAATTTATGTCTTTGTTGTAAGGAGATTTATGGGTGAAACAGAAATATAATTAAATAAGATTGGAAGAAAATGAAGAGCAAACACAAATTTAAACAACAGAAATTACGTGGTTTGGCTTATAAACTTACATCTACTGGACGAAAGATGAAGGAAATAATTTTATTATACTGGAAAAATAATAACTTCTCTCTAATAATAAAGGAGAATAATTATACTCTCTCTATAACTAGGAGAAAATTATTCTCACTTCCCAATACCCAAATTACACCCAATAACTCTCAAATTTCTCTCTAATACAAGAAGAAATGAATTTTCTGAGATGATGGAAATGAGGGAATGAACGCTCAATTTATAGCTGCATTTTAGTTACTATGTATTATTATTTTATTATTATATATATAATATATATTTTGTTCAACACGACACCGCGTGCCGTGTTGAATGGTTTGAATTGGGTACCGCATCTAGAAGGGCGGTGCCCTTTTCAAACTCTGACAATTGTCACCCAATCAATGAATTTATATTTTAATTTCATAATTAAGCACATCGTTTTTTGTTTATTCAAATGTATTATCCTAATTAGAATATAATCTAATTATATACATTATTCTTTTGTTTTGTTTTGCTTTCGGTTCTATACAGGATGCTTTAGAGTGGGGGTTTTTTAATCACCAACTTTCTCCTAGAACTTCCATCTGCTATTCTTGACTACTTTGCTTCTGTGCACAAACCTCAATATGCACTTTGTGGTATTCTAATTTCAGTTGCAGCATTGCTTTTATGCGCGGTTGAGCTAATTTTTAAAGCCAGAAAAGAAAAAGTTACATAGGAATGGAGAGGAAGATTATTGCCTTGTTTTTATTCACGACACAATCAGAAGCTTTGTCATACCTTCAAGGACAATATTATTGAAGTGGTGGTTGCTTTATGCCAATTCATTATCATAACAATCAATTATGCTTATCTGAGACAAGGTGCTGGCAAGCCTATTCAAATATGTGTGTGGCCTTTCATATTCTTCTTGGGATATTTGTATTTTGATTATGGCAACGAATTACACACTTCTTTAGAAATAGCATACGAAAAATACGTTTTCTTTACAAATTTTTCCATCTATATCAAGTAGACCTTTTTTATCTACATTTTGTGAAGAGTCTTAGGCATCATTATGTCAATTAATGATAAAATTTTAGAAATCAGGTAGACCTATTATCTACATTTTTTGACATCTACGTTTTTTTGACATTTCCGAATAACTCAATAACTTTCGTTGACTATTTCTGCTTGTATTCAAGAACATAGTTTGAAAGAAATAATGGAATTCATCTTATTGATTTAAAATTTATAAAGCTTTGAGGCTCAATTTATACATTAAAATAATCTATAGAAAGAAAAGAATCATGTAAAATTTTTTAGCTAATACAGTAAAATTTCTATAAAAATAATATTGTCGGAACTAAAAAAAAATATTACTTCCGCAAAGTTATTTATTTATTAATTTAAAAAAATTTGTTTTTTGAAGGGTTTTATTGGTACATGTACACTCTATAAAAGAGCACTAATCATGCTTCTTAAGTAGCTAATTGTTTTCAATATTGCAAGATTCAGTCAGATGAAGGTAAGGCTATTAAACAAGAAGTTAGTGAAGAAGAATGCATTGTGGATTACATAAAGCATTACATGAAACTTTTCTGGACTATACTGTGGAAATGCAATGGATATTAAGCAACTTTTGAATTATCCTAGTGGAAATGATGCAGTGATGGAACCACCTACTAATGGAGAGATTATTCAAGGGATAATAGATTCCTTGGTTGATGACGATCAAGATCTAGATAACAGTTGTATTTTATTAAGTATTTCTATAAAAGAGGCCTTTCAAAGTAATAACATCTTTAAATAACTATTTTATACAACATGAAAAAAATATACCAAATGTAGTTCATGTTTTGCAAAAAATTAAGGATAATGCTGAGTTTAATTTAGGAACAAAGAAAAATAAATAGCTTTAAATGCATATTTTGTAAAGATTTGAATTAGATAATTAAAAAAAAATCCTTATTAATTATTAATTTATAGAAAAAAGTGAAATCTCCCTTATGTTTGACAAAACTAATCGAAATTTCTTGGATGTTTTAAAACACATCCAAACTCTTCTAAGTGTCAAATTCTTTGCTAATTTACCATTTAACCTTTGGTAGTTGATTGATGTTGGGAATATGAATACATTTAATTATTGAATAATGTTAGAGACCCCAATAATTAAGTCTCAACTGACGTGGTATTTATTTAGTGGATGTTTAAATGTTAATGTTATGAGTTATAAAATTTATTATTCAATAACTAAATATCACGTAACAATTGAGATTCAACTGTTGGAATTTTAATTATTATTGTTAATTATTTAAAATTTTTAATCATAATTAATTGAAAAATTGAATGCGAAATATATATATATATATAGACACACGCACACACATACATATATGTACATACTATTTTTTGGGAGAATAATAAGTTCTCAGACAGACACATAATTTCAACTTATTATCCTCTAAAAAAATAGTGAGTGTGCGTATATTATATTAATTTTACATTTAATTTTTTAATTAATTTTTAAAAAAATTTCAGAATTAAATGAAAAAAGTATGGCTACTCCCTTACTTTTTTTTCCCATAATTTTCATTTTATTTTTCAATTAATTATGATTAAAAATTATTCAAATAATTAAAAATACTTATTATTAAGGATTTATTACCAAGCGTATATTGTCATAGAAAAAATTTATAGTGTTTTTCCACCAACATTTTTATACCTTAGTTAAAAATACTTATTATCAAGGATTTATTTTCCTCCAAAATATTTAGTTAGTTGTAAGGTCTTTTATTATAATATGAGAAAACTTGATTCAATCATGAATTTGTCGAAAGTTTAATACTTTTTGTTGTTCTCTTCTCTCACTATTCTCTGTTTTGAGAGCAAAAGGTGCTGATTAATTATATATATCTCCATCCTTTAGCTGATCTGCAAAAGAGATGTTTTAGATTTAGACTTGCTCATCTCATAATTTCCCTTGCTAACAAGTTTGACAATTCAAAGAAATTTGCTTATCTCATAATTGTTAAATAATTAATCATAAAATTATATGGAAAGTGCAGCATTTAATGTTTTTTTAACTTAAAGTAAATATAAATATCGAAATTTAAAAAAAATATATATATATATATAAAAGAGTACACGCCTTTAGCAATAGTCAACCCCCCAACAGGGTAGAATGATTTGAGTGGCCATTAAACCGGCCAGCAGTGATCACCGAAGCAACAAACAAACCCGGTTCGGTACCAAGACTCTTGCTAAGTTACAGCCAGCAGATGAGCCCAGACAAACAAGACAGAGCACTTCTTGTTCTCTTCTCAGCTCTCGCTTCCACACAACACAACCTCTGTATTCTCATTGCCATGGCCACCACCAACACTCAGCTCACCTTCTCTCCCCTCGTCCTCCGTCTCTCTGATCCACGTCACCACCACTCCTGCAAGTTTCTCTCCGTTCCAACTCAGAGCAGTAATAGACTCGCCCTGAGGGTAACAACAACTAAAGCTCTGGGCAGTGATAGGCTCGGAGACTTTGGAGCAAGAGACCCGTTCCCAGCAGAATTAGAAAGTGGGTTTGCTGAGAAAGTGTTGGGAAATGTTAACACTGACCACAAAATACTCATTCCAAATTTGTCAGCTCTGCCACTTTCTGAGCAAGACTGCTCTCCTGTCTCTCCTTTCCAGATTCCTATGTCTGCCGATGATGCTAAGAAGTTGCTCAAGTAGGTGATTTTCCAGTCTCCATTTATTTTTTAAACTGTATTTAATTCAAAAACGGATGCATGTAAAAATGTTCAAGCTTTAGAAGAATGTGCATTTGGGACTTGTGAGGGGTACTTGCGATGTTGGAATTTTTTAAGTTCCCATGTCTAAAATACCGGACCTGTAGAAATGTTTACCTCAATTCAGCCATTATTTATTTTTTTCTATTTCTTTTCAATTTTCAATACTTTTAACTTTTGAAAAGGAAATTCAAGGGAGCTTAGGATTAGTTTGTTTGTGTCTTGCAATTTGAACTGAGGTATGGAAATGGAAAATTTAAAGTGAGTGTTTACCGTTTGCATACAAAGCTACCAGCGTCAGATATCTGTTCAAGAATTTTGGTTTGCCAGGCTGAGGAAATAGAATAATTTGAAGGATCCCCTTTTGGCTGCATTTCTCAGTTTTTGAGTCTTTCACATTTTTCACTAGTTTGGGACCCAAAGTTTTAATGTTGTTACCTGATAGATTACACGTTCCTGGCTGGGTTTTTGTCTCCTGGTACTACGTAATTTGAGAAAATAACCTCAATTTATGTATCAAATAAAATGCAATGATTAAATGATCAGTCTTTTAAGGATAAATTGGTGAATTTAACAAATTGTTTGTGCTAGCAGTCTGCATTATGCCCTATTCCAATTTATGTGAATTTCACTCCGTTGAAATTCCATAACGTTTTTGGTCGACATCTTTATACTGGAATAAGATCAAACAATTCTTTCCCTTATCTAACTAGCACTTAAGTGTTTTTTAATTCTATGTTCTGGAAAACCAAAGGGAAGATGATGGCTCCAGGTCTTGATTTGCTCTTTCATCGTTATATAAAGCAAAATTTTGGATGTGCATCGCATCAAGTCATTTCAATAATTGAAAGAATTTATGTAAGATCGTTTTTGCTTTCTGTTACTAACAAGAGTTATGTTTGTGACAGTAGGTTGTTGGCTGGAGACTTTTGGAAGAAGAAGATAGACTTAAACTACAATGCTTGTGGAAATTGAGGGATTTTAAATGTGGGGTTGAGTTGATCAATAGGATACACAAGGTTACAGAAACGGCGAGACATTATCGAAATCTCCATTTGGAGCAGCCTAATCAAGTTAGAGCTGAACTATGGACTTCTTCCATCGGTAAGCTTTTCACTTTCAGAATTTGCACCCATTTCAGATTCTGATTATGTTTATAGCATTTTCTTTTACCAATGGCTAAATAGTATTGATTTTGTCTGTGGTCACAACGACACAGCTGCAATTAAGCTTTTTTCACTTTCACAGCAGATAATGTTGCTGCTATACAGTGCTTTAAAAAGTTTTCATTTAAATGCAGGAGGCTTGAGCATGAACGATTTCATTGTAGCTGCAAAATTAGATCAGATAAAAACATCAGATCTTGCTCCCAGAAAAAGAATTTGGGTATAGCCAGAGCATACTCTTTCTCTTCCCAAAGAAACACAAAAAATCTGTCTGCTCGTGTCTTTTTCAGCGCTCAATAACAGGAAACAAATGGCTCCTGTTGGGACAAGTTTATGAGAAAAGACCAACATTTTTCTTTACATTCTTACCCTTTTAGCTTGTGCATATGAAGTTAAGATCTCTTGATCCCAGCCATGTAGTTTCATGTCACAAATTAATATAAACAGTTATTGTAAGACCATTCATCCATATTCATTTGTCAGCTTGTGGCTTATGCTAACGAAAATTAATCTCTTCAAGTAAACCTGGCTATCACCTTCATCATGGTTGAAGAATCGATAGTTCCATCTTGTGTATCTTTTCTATTGTATAATTTTATGCCTTGTAGCTTGTTAATTTAGATAAACATGGGAACCAACCACCTCTCTTTTGGGAAATGTGAGACAGTCGACTATTAATTCGTTCTGGGATCACTTACTGGATCAATTGTGAGTAGGGATGGCAATGGCCAGGTCCTGCTTATGAGTCCGACAATATAAATATAGGTTCGAATTTTATAAAAATCTGAATGTTTAAAATTAGGGTCGAATCTAATAGGGTTAGAGCCGAGCTCGGATTTTGTTCGGGCTCGATCAATTTTTTTTAAATATTTAAATAATTTTAATTTAAAATATCGTAATATATTAATATTTAAAAATTTTAAAACCTTATTAAAATAATATAAACATAAAAATTATTCTAATCAATATCTTTATCATAAATTATATAAATAATTAAACATAAATAAAAATTAGATCTAATTAAATAAAAACACAATTTAATTCAATAATCCAACTAAAGAGTTCATTAGTTTAATAAATAAATAAAAACACATAATTCGATTACACAATTTAAACAAGAAATTCTTTAGTTTAAAAATGATAATTCACAATCCAATATGAAAGGAAAAAAAACTATTTCAATACATATGGACGTACGCTTAATTTTTTAAAGTTAGTAGTGGACGCTATATAAGCCAGTCTTGATCGAATTTAAACGAGCTTTATATGTATAAATCTGAGTTCAAATTTTGGTCCTTAAATTTAGACACAAGCCTCAAAAAATAAAGACCGAACTAATCAGACCAAAATAAGACCTAACTTTTTTATGATCCATAATTATGAGTCAATTGAAATCTGATTTATATCAAACAAAAAGCAAAAGGTGAAATAATGTACACAACACAAATGCAGCAAGCTTGTAGAGGCTGGGGCTAAAAATGCTGACATGATGGACACATGATGGCGACATACAGTGGCGTTATCCGCTAGATTATTCAACATGTCCAACAACAATACGAGTACTACACTTATCGTGTGTACTGCACACGTAATGCACACAGTAGGCTGTATCCATTACACATAGCACAAACTCGACCAAAAGTTTGTTTCCTTAAGTTAATACAGAAAATCTACGTTCCACACACAGTTGCTGCTGCTTCGCATTCATTGAGGATGGCTGCGGCAGCTACTCCTACTAGTTGGTTGACGGGCCAAGGTACCCTTTCGAGCTCTTTACATTATTTTTGCTAATCTGTTTGTAAAATTGGTTTTAATGGATGTTTAATGGCAGGACTTGGTGGAAGGAGTCCAGGCTTCCAATTTCAATGGAGAAACAAAGAGGTTTCTGTTCTTAACTCTTATCTTGTTTTATGTAGTGTGTGAATCGTTGAAAATTTTTAGTGTACTTATGATGTTCGACGAAATGCTTGGTACATCAGATGTTGCAGAGAAAATGTACGAGAACGGCTGTTTATGGCCAAATTTCTGCTAAATTTGAGCTGAAGCCTCCACCTTATCCACCGGTAAAATTTCAATGTCTTAGGTTTTGATTATCACGACTTATCCTTGTAATTAAGTTCATTACATTCGAATAACAGATCAAGTTATATAATTAATAGTTGTCAATTGGGTTTGTCTTCAGTTTCTCAATTGCTTTTTTCTTGGGTTTACGTTTTATGAAGAAATGAAAGCTTTAATTTAAGAGAGATTACGTTTGAGTTATCTAGGAAAAAGAAAAAGCATTTTTTTTTTTTTTTGGGTTTGTATGCTTATCAAATTTATACGTGGCATGGCAGAATGCTTTGGAGCCACATATCAGCAAGGACACCCTGGAGTATCACTGGGGAAAGCACCACAGAGCTTATGTAGAGAACCTGAACAAGCAAATTGTTGGAACTGAGCTAGATGGAATGTCGTTGGAAGACATTATCATTGTTTCATATAACAAGGGTGACATACTTCCTCCTTTCAACAATGCTGCACAGGTATGCTATGCAGTGTATTATATTATTCGTCTTGATAAGAACCATTGTGTAGTTGACTTTTTGTCACATTGTATAAGTCTGATGCGTATAGATAAATATCAATTATAAAATTAAATGGATTTCTTTCTCTCTAGGAGTCATTTCACTTCCTCATTGTCAATTCCAAAGTTCCATGAATTGTAATTTAGTCCGTTTCATCTGTATTCAGGCATGGAACCACGAGTTCTTTTGGGAATCCATGAAACCCGGTGGTGGTGGAAAGCCGTCTGGTGAACTTCTAGAACTGATTGAAAGGGATTTTGGTTCTTTTGATAGATTTCTTGAGGAATTCAAGTCGGCTGCAGCCACACAGTTTGGTTCTGGTTGGGCTTGGCTTGCATGTAAGTGGCCTCCCTACCTCTTGCTCTTTGTTTTTGTTTTGTGGAAACTCTGTTGAAATGTTTTCTTCTTGTTTTATTTATCCAGACAAAGCCAATAGACTTGATGTGGATAATGCCGTGAATCCTTTTCCATCAGAGAAAGACAAGAAGCTTATAGTGGTGAAGAGTCCCAATGCTGTCAATCCACTTGTCTGGGATTATTCAGTGAGTAATTTTTTCACTTTGCTAAAGGATTCCCATTTACATTTATGTCATACTGCAGTGTTAGGAAAGTGTTTGAAGTCCGTTCCGTTATTTTGTTTCTCTATGCATCTGATGATGTTTTTGTTGAACTTGCAGCCGCTCCTTGCCATCGATGTTTGGGAGGTAAACATTTTCCACTGTCTTCTACTTATTGAGAAATAAATTAAATTCATAATTTTCTTTGTGAGACCAGTCTAATCTTAATTAACTGATTACTAATTCTACAATTGTATTTGTTTTGTCTCAACAGCATGCTTATTTCCTCGATTTTGAGGTGAGGCTTAGTTAATGAAATGAGCAATTAGATTTTAATTGTATGGTTAACTTAGTTGTAAATATCATAGGTGGGATCTAACAATTGCCTCATTGTTTGCTTTTAGAATCGACGACCTGATTATATATCAGTTTTTATGGACAAGCTTGTGTCATGGGAAGTAGTAAGTAAAAGACTTGAAATTGCAAAGGCTCGAGCTGCAGAGAGGGAAATGGAAGAAGAAAGAAGGAAAAAGGAAGAGGAAGAAGAAAATTCTGAAGACGAAGCTGTTGAGGTGTATGTAGATGGTGATGAGTCGGAATCCGATTGAATCAAAACTGTTTGTTAGTAACATTAGTAACCTAGATATATTTTTTCGATTCCTTTATCTTAAACTTTCACTTGGTACTCACATTGCCATAATATAGAGGTCAGCGGCAGCTTGTAGAATTTATATTCCATCCATTAGTGCCATCAATTTTCAGAATTTTCTGGTTAATCAAAGTCTTCAAAACACCATTATCACTGAAAGATGATATTTATAACAGACAAGAACATTTATATTAGGTCAGAAAACTAATGTACTTTACTATATGCCATTCAGTTTAATGTGAAGAATGTTAAGTCAAATATTGTTTAGTTGCAATAGACATAACTTTAACCAAAATTATAAAACTATTGGTTTTTTAAAAATGTAATGCTAAGCATATTTAAACAGAGTAAAATAAGGCTAAACAAGTAAAAATTAGTTAATCGATTTTGAGAAATGAATTTTTGATTAATTTGTGTGTTATGTTATTTTTATACACGATTCTCACCGCATTAAAATGTGAATGCATTAAATTACATAGCCAAAAAAAAAGAAAAAAAGTTAACGGTTTAATTCCCATATCTCGCCAAACCAAATCTTGAAACTCTTAATAAAGTATTAAGAAAGAGTTTAAAGCCAAATCAGTTGATATCTTCGAAAGTACACATTAATCAAGTTGAAGAGTCGTTTGTTAGTATACCTGAATAATTCTGTAACTCATAAATTTTGTCTGCTTTTCATTGGTTGGTTTCGGATGCCTTGTAGTTTGTACTGGTTGAAAAATATGTACTTTTATTAACTGTTTTAATATCACTTCACGGTTAGAGTTGGCAATTGATTTTCAAATATTCAGTTTTTAGTTTATGAATATCTATCTATGTTTATGTTTAAGTTTAGAGTGTATGTTTTGAATAACTGATTTATCGTTTATCTTTAAAGTAAAATCTGTTTGATTTTAAAAAATTTACCTTACATAATCGGATTGACTCGTTAAGACAAACTGATACTGAATTTACCTTAAAGACCAATTGATTTTTTAAATTTTTGACCTAATTTGACAAAATCTACCATGAATTGCTGAAAAGATGAACTTAATGCCATTGTTGCAATAATAACATCTTAAGATTATTAGGTATAAATATTTGTGGGGAATGAAAAATTTAGAGAATTGTAGTAATAATGTTGGAACTATTATTACAAACCTCACAGATTTCATCCAAATGAGCATTTAATCCGATAATCCCAATAACAACATTAGTCATGACTGGGGTCCTAGAGCCTAACCTAGCTGTTATCTATATTTGTAATTAAAGAAATTAATTAATCAAAAACACAAGAAAAGAACTTTTTGTAAAGATGAACAAAAGATTGGGCAAAAAATTGAATGCATACAAGTTGGTGAGTGGCTGCCAATTTAGACTGCATGCCAACAGAGGCAATTATCTGGAAGATATCCCAACTTATAATAATTATAATATTCGTTCTATACATTTGATTACTTTATTTTTTCATTTTCTACAATAATATTTATTTTACATAAGTTAATTAAGTACAATTATTTATCCTTTCGCATTGCATTAAAAAGCTCTACAGCACAGCAATCATACCTAACAATTTGAAAATTATTAAAGAGATTAAATGGAGGCAGTACAAGAACAAACATGTAAAAGGCTATATTTATCATGTTTCCCCATTTTTCTTATGATAAAAGGAGCACAGATTAAACTTTATTGGGAAAGTCTAACTTGGTTTGTCTCTGCCACAGTTTTTTTTAGATTCATAACGAGTTGTTTGAAGTAGTTGGCTACCATTCCCAGAAGTTTTTACTATTTTTTGATTATTTTTTTAGAAAAAAATATTAAGAAAATTAATTTTTTCCTTATTTTTAAAAAAAATATAAAAAAAATCAAATAAAAGTTTGAAACCGACCTCCACTTCTTCTTGTTGCATCGTGTACAAAACACGAACTTATGAGGCAAAACCTTGCAAGAAATTAATTTTATAATTAATTTCATTACCTCAGATATTCTAAAAGATACCTACAAAAATAAATGATTAGAATATAAAAATTAAGGAGTTGTTTTTGGAATATAATATTTGTTTGTGATACCTAAATTATGTCCTTGAATATATAATCTCAGTATATATATAATTTACTAATTGAACTCAGATAAATTTTCCACAATAGCCTATTAGCCTTCTTCTTGAGTTTGTTGAGAAGTGCACAACCAAATTTCTTGAGTTTGATGCTTGCATTTGGATCACCCAAATTTTAACCAGAAAAAGTGAACAAGGCCATGTATTTCTAGTTAAGTGGGCACCAACTATAACTATCACGTTCCCATTTGTGGAGATGTGAATTCTGTTTTAAAATCATCTACACGATCAAACCAAACCATGCTACGCTGCTATTTGCATTATATTTTTAAAAAATTAGTTTTCTCTAATATTTTATATTATTTTGTAGTAATTTTATTGAAAATATTTTTAAAAAAATTATACGACTTATAATAAAAAAAAATCTAATATTTTATATTATTTTTTAGTAATTTTATTGAAAGCATTTTTTTTTAAAATTATACAACTTATAGTTAAAAAAGAAATTGGGAGAGTGAAGTAAAGAAAGCTATGGGGAAAAGATAATGAATAATCAAAGTTTTTACTTTTATTTTTTTTGTTCATGCTGTATATTCTGACATAAAAATACAAAATTTTTTATGAAAAAATTTGTCACAAATTTCATGCTATCAAACGTGAAAATTAGCAATAAATTATGATGTGATTATTAGTTTTTAACAGGACTTTGACATGATTATTGAAACTCTTAATATGTTAAAAACAAATTTGTGCCCAAACTTAATATTATTATTTTTTAATTACATTACAATCTATTAACTACAGAACCTCTTAATTCAGCTTTTTGATGGCATTATTCTGGTATTTGGGCCCCGAATTAACAAGTCAAATCTAATTTTAAATATTTAAAAAAAATTACAAAGGAAATCACTCGACTCTATATAAAAAACAAATCAACTATACTTAATTGTCTTTTATTTTCATAAAAATTAAAAAAACTTGCCAACTTAAATAAGAGCTTGTATCTCTCGGGAAGAATTAATAAATTCATAATGGATTCAAAGAGTACTCTTTGAAGTTGCTTCTATATGATTTTTTTTTTCGTCAGGAATGTAAAATTAATATCCAAGTATGGGCTGTTGTTATATGAACAACAAATAATTCATTGAATTTAATTGGTTGGCTAATTTCCTAGAAAAGGAAAGAAATTCTTTTGGCAACGTGATGATTTCTTGTTAATAAGAGGAGACCCAAAAGAAAGTTGTTCAAATTTTTGTGCAACACTTGTAAATTAACTTCTATATGTTGATGTTGTTTTCCCGCGTCCCTTCAAATAATGTCAAAACCTTCTGCTCGCGGTTAGCTCGAGCTCGAGCAGGACTGCCTTCCAATTCCAGTTCCACTATCTTTATCAGAACGGAAGTCTCTCGGACCTATACTCACAGAAAACAAGGTCAGGGGTCGCCGGGTGTTGTTCCAGCGAAAACCCTCCGACCCTCAAGTCAGTAATCGGGTATTTTTTCCTTCCTTTCTGAATAATGAAATTCTGGAAAATCAAAGTGGAGGGAAGCAAGAAGAAGAAGAACCTGTGTCCATTTTCTTTCCCAACCCCAGCAACTTACCCGTCCGTTTCCTTGTATTCTCCCATTTTCCCGCCCTTTCTCTCCGAGATCATCCGTTCCCGCGTCGGTGGTGTCTGGGTCTCTCTGACAGCCGGGATTAGCGTGATATTCCCTGAGAATGCGTGACTGTCTGGTTGGTATGGCTCACACGGCCTGATTATAGTGTCGGGCATGCGTGCGTGAAATGATGACACTGTGGAGGCGTGTGCCGGCCATCGGCAATGGGGGCCATGCCATACCGTGTGGGGTGTCGGCTAGACATCGATCGACGCGCTGAATCATCGAAAAGGGGGGGGGGGATTTAACTATTCCAGGTCAACAGTGCTCGGATCTTATCTCCTCTCCGCGCTGTCACTGGTGCTGCTGGGTCGTGGTTGGGAATTTGCAGAGCTCGAGCTTTGACCGACCTTATACTCTTCGACCTTGACCAGCTTCGACGGGCCGAGCCTTAAAGACCTCGAGCAGGCAAAAAGGGCTCGAAGCTCGACCCGTCCTAGACTTCCCGACCTTGACCAGCTTTGATGCCTAGTAGGGCCGTCTTCGTACCAGCAGTCGGGTCTTCTGCTCGAGCTGGATTGACCACGAGGTCTTTGGCTCGCGCCAAGTTGGACTCGAGGAAGGCTGCTTCAATATTACCCAAACACTATATATGCTCATTTAACTAAATTTTAATTTTCAAATGTGTGAATATTTGTTAAAATACGTATATTTTATAATAAAAATATTTCAATCATGGATTCCTGACTTTAATAATATTGGATTCATTTTATTATTAAGAACAAAGTATCTTAGTATATTCAATGGTTACTTTATATGATGTCAAGAGAAATCACATTTTATTAAGTAATATTATGTTAAATTATCATTCATTTAGCAAATTGCATCAAGGACATTTTAGTAATAAAAAATTTTATTGAAAGAAAGGACGTTCATACTTCAAAGTATATGTATCAGAGATTTTCTTTTACTAGTTTGCTGCCAGTTGTATCTGTTTTTTAACCAATTTTTTTCTTATCTCTTATAACATAAATGAGATATCCACTCTCCTTTTTTTCTTAATTCTAGTCACAAATCGATCCTAAAGCTTTTGATGTCTTTCTAAGAAGTTCAGCTATAAAAAATAAATAATATTGACGAATTTCTTTATGAGAGTAATTTTAATTAATGATTACAAATTATACTAATATTAGCTTTGGAGATACTTAATCGATTGATTATTAAATAGTTTTATTTGACTAATCACCTGATTTCAAACCTTAAAAATAATAATAAATTAAAAAATTAATTTAAACTTTTGCCACCTTTCACCTTTTTATTAAAAAAATTTTTACTAATATTGGTATTGCATTCATTTTGTCACAACGGCATCCATAACTTATTAGAAAAAATAATTGCACTGAGTTGACTATTGGTAATGAAATAGCAACAAAAAATTGATTACGAAATAGAAACTCCAATTGATATAAATAAATATAGAAAAATTGTCAATTTCCCGCTTATTATATTTAATATATATAATTTATCTTCTTATTATTTTTTTAATAACCAACAACTCTGCTGATAACATAAGTTTATAATATTACCTTTAATGTACCATGCTTTTGCCCATCTAATATTGTGTTGTACTTGTGTAGGCCATGTCATGTCGCGTGCCTTGACTAAGTATACTTGTGTTGTGCCATGTTAAATGAATGCATACCTTGCTTTGTGCTGCTTGTCTTATTGGACATCTTTAGTTATATAATACTAAATAAATATTAGACTCAAGATTACAATGGGTCAAGTTATTGACACTCTACGATGCCCAGGTTCTTATTTCATATGTCATGTTTTTAGCTATGACCTTTTAATAAGTCATCATCTTACAAGTATAGAGTTATGAATATGTAGATGATTTCATTGAATGTAATATATATTTCTAGGGCTCTCAAAATTTTATTGCAATTTAGGTCCTTTTTTGTAATAAGATGTTATGGTTATTATCCTAGATTTGTCAAAGCTATGATTGTGTGATAAACAATAATATTTTTGCTAATTTTTAATATGTAAAAATATTAAACATTAATATTGAAAATAGATAAAAATAGAAAAGAAAACAAGAGATTGTTAAAATGGATAAAAATAAAAAAGTAATCAAAAGTTGTTGGATTGTGGTGCTGCAAGATGTTGTGTTTCATAACTGAAGTATTGTCTAAGTAAAACAATTGTATATCTATTTCAAACATAGCTTATTATAATGCACTTTTCAGTTGTTTTAATAGTTAGTGTATGTGCGTAGAGTTTAGAATTCTGAATTCACAAAGACACTTCTACTTCCTAGATCCCCAACTGCTAAACCCTTACACATTGGGATTCGGACCACGAGCCAGTTATTAGTGTAGTAACTTTTCTGACACCTTTAGCTTCAAGTTTCGAAAGTCTAACGGATTGATAGGTTATGCTTTTACTTTCTTATTTGTATTGAAAATAAAAATCAAACGAGCTTTTACCCTGTTGATCAATACAAGATTTCTGTTCTCTTTGATCCCATTTTAGGACACCTACATTATTTTTTAATAGATATGATGTACCAGCCAAACTTTTTCAGTTTATAAAATAACCTGAAAGGTAGTGGTATTTCACTTTTTTTGTTTTCGGTTCCCACATATAATACATCTCTCAAGTCATTTCGCACACTAATCTTGATTTTAGATCAAGCTAAGGAAGGTTCTGCATTTTTTACTCTTCATACCTTGGAAAATTTGATTGCCCTCAATGTTGGTTTTAAAATTGTTTTAAAGCGGAAATAATAAGATCGTTTTCTCATACAATATATAGAATTACCATAATCTTGAAATCATACCTTCACTTTGTCGTTGTAGTAATTAAGGCTCCTAACTCATGATCTATCACCACCTCTCCTACTAGATCACGATCTGTCACCAATGATCTTCCAAGTTATTACTCAAGTTTGATTTGCACTTGACATGTGGACATTTTTATATTGTAATAGTGGAAAACCCTAAGCTCTTTATTTATCTCATTTTTTAATTCTATTAAATTAAAATAATTGATTTAAATTAAAATAAAATAAAAACCTTAAAGCTTTTGACATTACACTTGTTATAATTATAGGAGACCACCTTGTAAAATAACATAAGGCCCCTTATACATAAGTATATTAATTGGAGCCTTCCACCAAATAATATATTTAGGCTTTTAACCCAAATAGTTATTTATATTTCTTATTAATCCAGTAGTGGTGCAGTCAATTAAATGAGTTAGCCCGGTGGTCATATGGGTACATATAATAGTTGCTATAATAATTAGGCATGTAATTAAATTAGTCCAATTATTTAATTCTAAATCTACTCCATTATAAGATTGGAACTGACCTCCATAATTGTATACTATCTAGGACATTGTTCTCGAATAATAATTCAATCCATGCCACATTGATTTCTTTACTGAACAACCATTTGTACCGCATCGCTAATTAAATTGATATCTCAATTGTTCAATCAATTTAATTAAATCTTGTTCGTTGACACTTACTGGCTTTCTCCAATAATCAATTTCAATATACTAATTATGTTGACACGCTCTGCCCAGAAAATTCTATGATCAAGTACCGAAAATCCATTAAGAGATGTGTTGTACAAATTCTATATTATTAATCTATAATATTACTGCTCATAATTGTTCCCACTAAGATACTAGGTAATTGCGACTACAAATGTATGTCGTGCCCATTGGTAACTCAAATAAAACAACAATCGTAAACATAAAACTATAATTAACTTAAGATTGAGATTGCAATAAAATCAATGCCTATGAGATTTAATAAGTCTGACAATTACTCCAAAGTTAATTAAATCTCATATATGATCCAGTTCAATATAGTCAAACTACATCTATAAATTCATACACGATTAAGAAAAATTATTCAATGAATTTACTATAGTCTAAACATAAATAAAGCTCATAACTCTATTTATCAACTGTGAACTCAATTTATTTAATCATAAGATAACTTGTATTTATGTCTTCTGTGAATCTATATGATGATCACGTAAATACATATAATATGATTAAATGGACTTTATTCAAAATATTTATACAATTAAGATGTTTGAAAAAATGTCTCAAATATTTTATTAACCAGAAAATGTATTTATCATAAATAAATAAATTAATATGTTTTAAAAAGTACATAATCCCAATAATTCAATGAGCAAATAATTATGAATGGTGATTTGAAGAAAGTCTTTTCTGTTGGCCTTGCTTGTAGAGTAGAAAAGTCAAACACTCAGTTGTCATTTATGTGAGTTCACTGGACTGTTAGTAGAAATAGAGCTTGAGCAGCACTATTAATCAGATGACATTGAAATGCTTTATAACGTGACATAAAAGTTTGAACCAGCATTAAAGATGCACCAGTTGAGTTTAATCTTGGGAGCTGCATAGTCAGCAACGGAGTTACTGTTTTCCCAATTTTAGTTGTGATTATCTTTTTTATGTGCAAAGGCTGTCACTGCACCATAAAAGAAAAGTGATTAGGAACTAATTTTGACAAGATAGTTGTGGTTAAATCCAAGCTGTTTATTATGCAAATTTTAATGTACTCGTGAGCGCATGAATCTATTGAAGTATAAATTATGAATAACGACGTCGAATCTATAGAGACTGCTAATTTTTAGGAAAGTAAAATTTAATCTAAGTTAATTATACTTTTACCTTAGTTGAAAAGAAAATATTTTCTTTGAAGAAATTAAAACTAAAGATGCAATTAAAATTAAAATGAATAAATTGATACGAGAATTTAAGAGATTAAAGTTACCAGGGTTTCAGAATCTATTATAGTTCAATTAATAATTTTTTAATTATCAATCAATTCTCAATTTTGAAGTGACAACTTGAATTCAATATATGTCTGTTCATAAATTTAACAATTAAACCCAATTAAAATCAATCTTATGTAGGTTATATTTCTGCTTAATAGTATGATGTCTGAGTATTCTATGTAAATAATATTGAATAATAAAGAGTCAAAATTTTCCTACGCACTATGTGTAAACAATTTAATGAAAAGCATAGAATTAAAGATAATCACTTATAAACTTTATAAATCCAAGCATACGTTTAATTAAATATTAATCATAACAATCAATAATGTATGACAGAATTGGTGAAAATATTTAATAATATTCAACCAAATATATGAAATAAAAACCATAAACATTAAATCACACAATTAAGGAATTAATCGAATAAAAAATAATTTATTTTATTGAACATGACTTCATCTTTAACCCTAATATAATAAAATTAAAAAACATAAGAAGATTGAGAGCAATAAAACCAGTAAAATCCATAACTTCAGCTACCTCTAATTCTTCTCACTGTTCGACTGCAACTTCTCATCTTCTCTTTTTCTCTTGGCCGCTGCCCTCTTTGTGCAAAACCAAAGGTTTGGCTTTATAATCATAAACCATCGACCTTGTTTTTCTAAAGCCAAAAGGCTTGGCCTTTTAAAAAGCCAATATTTTTAATGCACAAACTAAAGTTTTCGATTTTTTTCCCTAATTACTTTTAGGCCTTGATTGCTCTTTCCAAAAATTAATTAAAGCAATAATCTTTTTCTTAAAATAAATCTTCTTGCTTCACTTGTAAATTGGAGAAAGTTGGTCCACTTGTAAGTTTTAATTGGAGAATAAATTTTAATCTTCAATTCTTTATTTTTTTCTATTATTACACTTTTATTTCTTAACCTTCAATCATTTTCCTGTTCAATAAAATAATTTAGTTAACTAAAAATAACAAATAATAATAACTAACAATTATATAATAAAAGATAAAATATGTAAATAAATCATGTTCATCACCGTTGATGTTTTATGTTGTCTCTACTAGTTCTATTTTGGATGAAGATAAGGTGATTTGCCTACAATGAAGCCTATTTGATGAGAACTAATCGGGTGCATTTAATCTAAATCTTTCATAAAGAATATACTCTTTAAATGTTTACTTGTTGGTTATTTGAAATCTTTACTAGATCGAGTATTTATTCATTAGTTTTGCGGGAGTGATATGAAAAGCCATTAAAGAAAAATGGTTTTCATCGCAAAATCTCCCAAAGCCATCTCCATGAGTACAAAACTTAAATTTGAGATAGATATCTACATATTTGATTCTACATTTTGAGATCTACATTTACATTTTTGATTCTATAATTTGTGATCGATATTTACATATATGATTTTACATTTTGATATCTACATCTACATATTTGATTATACATTTTCAAATCTACATCCATATATTTAATTCTACAATTTATGATCGACTTGTGCATGTTTAATTCTACATTTTGAGGTCGACACTTACATGTTTAAATTGAAGTTGGTAATTTTGGTCTTTTTGAAGTCTAAATTAATTTAATTATTTGATCACTTCATTTAATTATTTAATCTAGCCTTATTGAGATTGAAGTCGACAATTTTGTTGACTCTCTGTCTTGGCCTTATTAAGGTCCAATTGATTTGTTATGGGAAATTTACATAATTAACCAGCCTCATTTTGTATTTTTCACAAATGACCTTTCTACATTTTTCTTATCATAATTAGCCAAACTCCAATTTTTCGGACAAAGATACCTCTGTTTCGTCATTGGCCAAAATTCTCGCAACAGTTTCTCGAGTTCTGAGACGACGATCAGAGACACCGGAGGACAAGCGTAATCTGTAAGTTTTTTTTTTAATGATTTTGGATCGCCATCGGCAGCAGATCTGCCGGCACCACGACGATCGACGCAGCGGTCTGCGGCACCACCCAATGGCACGCAGCCATCGCGACTCGGTGCGATGGCTGCACTCGCTCATCGCGACTGAAGTCGGTGTTCATGCATCGACCAGTCGTCGCACCTGCATTTGAGTGCGATCGGACGAGCATCCGTCGCACCAAACCGGTGCACCGTGTACCAAATTCGCGAATCCCGAGTTTTGGAATTTGGTGCGACATGCATCCGTCACACTGAACCGTTGCACGTGCTCGATGCGCGCACTCAGATTCGGGATTGTACGGAATTTGGTGCGACGGTTGCACTGTCGCATAATTTTTATGCGATGACGGTGCCCGTCGCACTGTAATATTTTCTGAAATTTTATGATAGATTTTTTTTTTAATTTTTAAATTATATAATTGTAATTTAATAATGTTATATTTGTAATGTAAATATGGCAGATTCTCGCATATGTACCGTGCATGATGCGGATACCTTACATCGCTCATTTTCCGGGCGACATAAGTATGTGTAAGTTAGATACAATCGTAAAAGCTATTGAGGGTAAGTTAACAAAGCGACAGTTGCAATTATTCAAAAAGGATATAATTGGCCATTTCTTGGAGTGTCGAAGCTCCATTCAGTGGTGTTATTATGCATAATTTGTTGCTAAGACAAGTGACCTATAATGAGACAGATCAGTTGTGGTTTGAAATTGGTGAACATTTGATACGCTTATCAATTGGAGAGTGGTGTTTAGTTACGAGACTTTGTTGGGGTGAAGACAGTGTACCGAAAATGATAAAAAAGAATCATAGGCTGCTTAATACGTATTTTGATAGTCTGTTTCGCAATTTAAATCTCGGCGAGTTCGACGAAAGGTTTGGTAACTTAGACTTCGACGCTATGGACGACATTGATGCAGTAAAAATTGCACTCTTTTATTTTGCAGACAGAGTTCTAAATGGAAGAAAATTTCATAGTCAGATAAACTTTTCATTACTTAACGAGGTGGATGACATTGATCACTTTCGAAATCGTCCATGGGGTCGTTTGTCATGGGAAACGATATACGACAGTCTTGACAATGCATTGTATGGTAAAATGGAGAAATTTAAGAAGACTCGCTTGGAAAAGCCAAATCATAATATTGAAAAGTACAATGTTTACGGTTTTACATATAGAGTTCAGGTACGTTAAAATCGTGCTACATTAAAATTATATTCTTCGATAATTGTTTGTTAATAGTAAATATTTAATACTTTTTTAATATTGTCATTTTACTTATTGTAGGCATGGATGTTCGGAGTTATTGGATGGCTGCCATCACAGTGGGTTGTGAAAACAAAAAAAAAAATTCCACACATTGTATAATGGAAGCCCATCGCTTCCTCCAAAATCAACTTCACTGTTGTGAATTCATTGTTTAATGATAACTCTCGTCTTGTAAGTAATATTACTTTGTGCAGTTGTATATTATTGTTTTTCATATTAGTAAATAATACTATGATTCTACTAACCTAAAATTTGGGTTGAATTATCGTAAGAAAATTTCCTACAAACCATCGAGCCGAACTCTAAGGAGAAAGCACAAAAATATTGGCAAACTGTAAAGGATTATGTTCCATATATCCCAAGTTGGGTTTGTAATGTGAGTATCTTATAAGTAATGTTACTTTGTAAAGGATTATTTATGTATTTATAAGTAATGTTACTTTGTGCAGTATCAACCATCCATCAACACACCTCCCATTATGGCTGAAACAGAGGAGAATCAAAACATCGCAAGTGCTGCTAGCCCAACACTGGAGCCGCAAGGTCTCGTGGAGGAGGAGCTTCCAACAGAAGACCATCATGAGCAAACACACGAATTCAATGACACATATGATTCAGAGGTTATAAATAATTTATTTTCTATATATATATATGTCATTAAGAGGTTATATATATATTTATTTAAACTTATAATTTTTTAAATTCATAACAGTCAAGGACAAAGTTTAATAACGATTATATCATTCGACGAATGGACAAGATTGATAGTTCTATATGTGAATTGAAGTCAGCCTTTGAGGCAGAGCGTAAAGAACACAAAGAATTTAGAGATGCGGTGATGGGATTTATTAGTTCAGATATCTTGAACGCTCACACGGCCTTTCTCCAACTACACATTCGTATGCGGTGAGCAAATTTAATATGTCATTAGTGTGTTCTTTTAGCTTTTAATCCGTTATTTATTAAATTTATTTATCCTGACAAACGGATAGGTACAAGATGATTGTAGAGTGTATACTAACGTAGATAATCAGATGATTTCCAGTCCTATGTCATTATATACTTTTTATGGGATGTCGATGGACGAGCGAGCGATTCTTAAGGAGAGCCACGGATATTAGTAAGTTTGGCCGTCCATATAGAAGATCTTATGTCTTTAATAGTCCATATTTGATTCCGTCATTCAAACGAGGGAGGAACATCAATCCTGTGCCTACACTCCAACTAGTGGATCGCCAGATCGATGAACGAACGAGTGTAGATATAAATGCACTTCGAGGATTACAAGATCCATGTGTATGCAATGAGTTCGACGAGTGGTTTGCTGGTAATATTACAATGGATCGTTCAGTCCCATACTCGCACTCGTTTTTTCAAATACTTTTAAGTCATACTTCACTGGGATGACTAGGTGACGAGGTAATTTTTTTTTAACATCAAACCATTGGTTGTGTTTGTGTAGTAGGACTGTTTTCTAAATTGACCAGTGGTTTGCTATTCTTATTTCTTATGTACAACATATTCATGAGTATTTTCGCTTGATCGGTGAGAAGCAGCAGAGTATCCAAATGCATTGTCTCAGCTGGTCACGCATATAGACACATATTTTTTGGTACAATGGTTTACTGAATATATATTCGTTGTTTTTAAAATTATATGTTGTATATTTCTGAATTCTTGTGTATATGATATTGCAGGTGTTCCTTAAGCAATTATGGAACAACGGAAATTGTACGGTCAAAACATTACAATATAGTGATAATTTTAATAGCTATATTCGTGGGCGGGAGTTTATAATGTCAAAGCAGCTGACAGATGTGGATATGGTATGTGAATATATAATTTTTATTTTTTTACTGTGTTAATTTAGGTGTAAGAAATACTGAAAAAGAACAATATTTTTATGTGTAGGTTTTCATTCCAGTTAACCTTGGCGGCGATCATTGGGTACTAGGCAGAGTAAACTTTCGTAACAACAAAGTATGGATTTATGACTCATTGCTTACATTCCGCGACGATAAAACGTACAAGAATCAATTTAGGGCATTCGAAGTCATATTCCCTCGATGGCTAGACCATGTTGGATTCTACACTATTCGACATGACCTACAGTGTGCTGAATACTGGAAAGTCGTTGCAGTTAAAAGTGTCCCACAATAAGGGCCTGGTAGTGGTGATTGTGGTGTTTTTTTTATTGATGTTTACTATGTATTTAATGTTTGGACTTAGGCTCGATTTCAACAGCAGTCATGGGATGTATTTTAGGAACAAGATTACTGTAGACATATTTAATGGTGATATTATGTTATAAACTATTGTATTCAATATAAAAAATAACATTGAATAAATTGTTTTACCAATATATATATTATGCAATATAAAAAAAAATTAAATCCTCAGCACAATATTACTTGGAAGAATGCAACTAATTTTGGTTTGATACAATAGGATTTTTACATCGTTTCGGTTATGACCCGATTCGTTGCACCGCCCACATTTCATAGTTCTTCGATTTACATCTTCATCGGCAGAGGGTATTCTCAGCTCTTTACGACGACCGGGTGGTGGTGCTTCTACTGGTGGATAAACTTGTGCATAAGCCAACTGGCACTTCCCAATCGATTACGTCACCAACTGGCTCCACTGGTTGTGCATAAGCCTTTACCAATGATTCCTTGGTGTAAAATTCAGAACAAAGGCTTATGTGATCCACTCGGACAGTTAAACAAGCAGCAATTGCATGCGCGCAGACGAGCTGATCAAATAGAATACTCTACATGTGCAAATTTTTTTTTTCTATGTCAACTAATCCCTCATTCACACCACCACCCTAAACATGAAATCGATGTGGAGACACAGGACGGACCATCATCATTTCGGCCCGAGATCTCCTCTCAACGACTATTTTATCTGCCCAAGTTGTTAGCCGAGTACTCATCGATTCAGCCACAAGTTTTCTATCATAAAACCATTGCTGCATTGTTTTCCTAAAATGGTCAATAAGATGAGTAATCGAAAATTTTCGCGGTTCCCTTATAAAAGAGTTCACGCTTTCCGCGATGTTCGTGGTAAGAATACTATATCTCCTGCCTTCGAACTCAGACCTTGCCCAATTACATATCCCCACATTATTCTCCAAGTAATCACTGCACTGGAATGGAGCATCCACAGAGCCTCAAGTTATTTTCTAAATTCTTCGTGCCCATATGCTTTTGCGGCTTTTATAAAGATCGGCTCGAAATCATCCCAAACAGCTCAGGACATCTTGAATTTTTCTTTGATATTACCTTTCACATGGTAAAACAAATGCCATGAGCAACGATAACTGAATACTTTAAGAACGGCTCTCTTGATGGAAGTGCATCGATCGGAGATAAATACTAAGTCTGGCATATCATCAATCACTCCATGTAACTTCATCATAAACCATTCCCAAGCATCATTATTCTCTGAATCCAAAACTCCAATGGCTAACGGATACAATTGATTGTTTCCATCTAAGCAGGTTGCAACAAACATACTTCCCCGATATAGACCCTTTAGATGAGTACCATCTACCGCAATCACCGGTCTAATATACTTTTTAAAACCCTTGATGGAAGATCCAAGAGCTACAAAGTAGTATAAGAAATTACCATCTGCATCTCGTTCAAGGTGAGTAACTGTACCCTCATTTGCGGCCTTTAAAACATGATAATATTTGGGTAGTAAGTTATATGACTCTGCAGGATTCCCTCGAATAATTTTCAGACCAACTTCTCTGGCCCGATATACTTGCTGATATGTTAACTGGACACCATATTCCTGCTGCATGTCTACTCTGATATCATTTGGCGTGTATATCTTTTTTTCCTGAATATATTTTTCAGCAATAATATGACTAACAACCCTGCTCCTTACTTGGTGACGGCCGTCAGATAATACCTCATTATGACATGTATGTACATTATCAATTCTCCGAACTACCCAATAAACATTTTCCTCGTTCGAAGGTCTCGTTGCTCGAATACGCCATTTACATGATTCCGAAGAACAGTGGGCCTCAAAACGTGTAGTTGTGGACCTTGCAATCTTAAAATCAAACTTATTTCGAAGGGCAAATTTGCACAGCTCCAATATTAACTCATTCTTCTTAGAGAACAACTTACCCACACTAATATCATCCCAATTACAACTTCTAATAAAGTTTGGAGCAAGCAAGTTTGATGGCATAACTAGAGCAAGACTTATAAGAGGGTCAACAATTGTCATCATCGAACGGTCCATTGGAGCGATGAGATCGATCGTTCGACTATTAGCAGCAATATCATCCCGACGCTCGTTCTCATTGTTAGAAGGAATATCAATAAGATCAACACCCCTATCATTAACACGAACATCATCTGCTTCTGTATTGCCTATGTTATTAATAGGTTCACCATGTTGCTCTAAAGATGTTTCTACTGGTAACATCTCTTCTCTAACATCAGGCAATGCAATACCATTATCATCAATAGTGTCATTATTGTCGTGGACTGGAGAGTAATATTGCTGCAACGATGTTGTCCTTGGTAATACCTCTTCTTCAACATCTGGGACAAAGACTGATTCTACAAGTGCCTCAATATCTTCAACATCTTGGGTTGGAACTCTAGGAGATGTGGTAACAAATATAAGAATACATCCAATGTTGGTCACATCAGAGGCTAAATGTAATACAACCTTCATCATTTCGTCATTACATATGTCCATGGGTAGTGAACATGCACGATGGGTTGTGTTATTAGACTTCAATGTTGTCTTTAACGTGATATTATATTAATTAGGATTTATCTGTAAAACCTCGTATATTCTTGATAAAAACTGAACAAACAAACAATCTTTTCCAACCAAAAATGCTGTATTCTTAGCATTCACATAATTCATCCGACCATCTGCTGATGTCTCCCACCAACCATTATAACAGAGTTCAAGTACAACTAAGTCCATTAATCCTGACATGATTGAAGAAAATAATTTTATTATCATCGTTAAAAACATAATCACTAAAAAATAAAATATATTAAAAGTAATAAGTGTGCGACAAGTCGTCTGCTTGTCTCACCAAGTGCGACTGTATTAGTGCGACAGGCAACGTGTCTCACCAACTGTCAGACAATCACCAAAATATAAACCCTAGCTCGCAAACGATACAGCACATAAATTCATAACACTTATATAAATATTTAATACAATTATATTACCTTACACGCAGTTAGGTAAAGAAGCTCTAATCTTCAATTATTGAACGATGTTTGTAGTTTGCAGGAACTGTGTTTTGATTGGCTAAGGAACGGGTTGGCAGTTTACAGGAACGATGTTTTAAATTTATAGTTGTGGAATAAAAATTAAATATGGAGGGTAATTAAGGAAATGTAAGTTTTGATTGGCTATATTTGATAGAATATAAAGTGAATGATTATTTGTGAAATTTAGAAATTGAGGCTGGTTATTTATGTAAATTTCTCATTTGTTATTCTAGCCTAATTGAGGTTGACGTTTATATGTTTTAACTCTATAAGGAAAAATGACATATGTACCCCCAAGTTTTCAAAAATAGACTCTAAAACTCCCATTAGACCATAATATTCTTTACTTTTATTATAAAAAAATTTTGATTTTAAAATTTTTAACAAACACAAATATTAGATAAATAATATAAGCTATACATTAAACTAAAAATATTAAAATATTAAAATATTTTAATAAATTTAAATATGTAAATTATTATATTTACTTTAATAATATATTTTTATTTACTGTAGAGATTTAAAATAAATATTAGTATTAAATACATTTTACAATTAAAAAAATTCACATACTAATAATGTTAAAATCATTATTTTACATAATATTCAAAATAATTTAAATTTTAATATTATGATTCTACTTATTATAAAATTTACTTCAATATAATAAAATATTCTAATAGATTGTAAAATATTAAAATATTTTTAAATATTGAAATTATTTAAAAATGTATATATTATTACATTTATTTTAATGTTATATTTCTATTTATTATAAAAAATTAAAATAATTTATTTGGAAATAATAAAAGTAAATAGTATTATGGTCAAAATGAGGTCTTGGTGCCTCTTTTTTAAAACTTATGGGTATTGAAGACCATTTCTCCAAATATTGTGGGTGTATATGTCATTTTTCTATTCTACAATTTGATATCGGTATCTAGATTTTTAATTCTACATTTTGAGATTGACATCTATATATTTGATTATACAATTTAAAATTGACATCTACTAGTTTAATTCTATAATTTAATATTGACATCTACATATTTGGTTCTACAATTTGAGATTGACATCTACATGTTTGATTCTACATTTTGAGATTGACATCTATATATTTGGGTCTACATACTTAATTCTATATTTTGATATGAATGTCTACATTTTAGTTCTACATATTTAATTCTACATTTTAAGATCAACATCTACATTTTCAGGTCAACACATTTAATAATACATTTTAAAATCTACATTTACATATTCGATTTTATAATTTAAGATTGACATTTACATATCCAATTCTACAGTTTGAGATCAACAATTACATATTTGAATTTACAAATTGAGTTCTACGTGCACATATTTGATTTTTTTTCTTTTTCTAAGTTTCCAACACCAATCATATCTTCTCAATATTAAAAACCTATTCTTTTTTGGTTGGATATTCTTTTTTCTTTTTATCCTTCTAATTAAGTTTCCAAAACCTATCACATGTTCTCAATCTTGAAAACTAGGAGACTTATATTGTTTCAATTATTTAAGGTGAACCAAGGGAGTAATACTAGGTTTTTCAATTTTTCAATTAAAACCTTTTAGGACCGATCTCATACAACATATAAGAATTAAGTAATCTAGAAATTCATACCTTGATGTTTTGAGAAGATGAACAATTGAGAGTTGTAGATTCATCTCCAAACAATCTTCCAGGCTATGACTCAAGTTTGATCAATACTGGACGTGTGGGCGTCTGTTTCACCACTCTCTAATTGCAACTGGCTCCTCTTCGATGTCTTTGTATTTTTTTCTTAAAACCCATAGGATCCTCTTATGGTGTTGTCAATTAAATGAGTTAACCCGGGGATCATTTAGGAACATACAATAGTAGCTACAATAATTAAATTTGTAATTAAACAAATATAATTATTTAATTCAAACTCTACTCCACTATAAGATTGGAACTGACCTCCATAATTGTATGCTCGAATATAATTCGCCCAAGCTACATTGATTTCTTTACTGCACAATCCTTTGTACCACATCGTTAATTTAAATTAATGTCTCAACTGTCCAATCAATTTAATTACATCTTGTTCCTTGATACTTACTGGTTTTCTCTAATGATCATTTTCAACATACTTATTTATGTTGAGATACTATGGCCAGAGAATTCTATGATTAAGTACTGAAAACCCATCAAGAGATGTGTCGTACAAATTCTATATTGTTAATATATAATTTCAATACTTGTAATTGCTCTCACCAAGATACCGGGTAATCTTGACTACATGTGTATGTCATGCCCATTGGTAACTCAAATGAAATAACAACTACAATCATGAAATCATAACTAACTCAAGATTAAGATTATAGTAAATTAATGCTTATGAGATTTAATAAGTCTGACAGTTATTACTAGGTTAATTAAATCTCATATGTGATCCAGTTCAATGTAGACATACTACATCAATAAATTCATACATGATTAAGACAAATCATTCAATGAATTTATTACAGTCTATACCTAAATAAAGTGTCCAACTTTATTTATCAACAGCGAACTTAATTTATTTAATCATAAGATAACTTGTATTTATGTCTTCTACTAATCCACATGGTGATCGCATAAATACATATAATATGATTAAATGGACTTTACTCAAAATATTAATGCAATTCAAAATATCTGAATAAATACTTGAAATATTTTATTAATCAGAAATCAATATGCTTTAAAGAGCACATAATCCCAACACTAACTACCCATGTTAGGAAGATGAATTAGTTTTAAGGGGAATAAAATTGTGTAAAACCATTTGCCTCTTGAGTGTTATTTAAGGAAACAATAGACCTCAAGAGAAAGGGAGGGGCATAAACAAGGAATAAAAAGAGGAAACTCAATCCTCCATTGTAGTAGAGGAGAGGAAAACCTATATCACTTCATCTTATTTATTGTACTCGAATAATTGAGTGTTATTTTTGTTGAGGTATTACTTTTATAGTTAACTATATAATATACTCCAAATCTAACTTAAGCATTGGAGGGTTTTTGTCGAAATCCCACCAGCAAGTCTTCACTAGTTTATGTGATTTTCAAGTTGGAGATTTGAAGTTTAGATCAACATTCAAGTTTGGTTCGTATCAGTTTTACACTCGAAACAAATTTTTCTGTTTAGGTAATTTTTCAGCATTAACAAATAATAATAATAATCAAAATTATTATAATAAATAATGACAATAATCAACTAAGATCAGTGTAGTAATTTGTAATAATCTATTCCGATTCTAAGATAAATACATAATTACAATACAGTTCATTCCGATTCTGATTTCTATAGCTAGAGTAAACAATTTATTTTGGCTCTAATTCTCCAGTTAGAATGTCAAATACTTTGATAGCTTATAGGAATCAGAATAAATTATTTTTCACTTTATTTTGATTCTAGCTTATTCCGGTTGCTGTTTAGTGAACGCACCATAAGAGGAATGTATGACCTCATCCTCACATGTTGACCATGTGTTCAACTCACTTTACATGTTGTCTTTCTGCATAACTAACTAATGGTGTGTTTACTTTTCGAATTGGGAATCAGAATTTTTTATAGCGATTACTTGGCAAAATAGGGTCGAGAATCAGAATCAAAATCATGAGGCCCACTGTTGACCTATGCGGTCATACAGTATTTGATTTTGATGATAACAAACTACATGTTATGAGTAAAATAGGAAATGCATATATTTTACAATTTCAAGAGCTTAGATGATCTTTATTATTATATTTCTTGTAAAGCTAGTATGATTAGACATTTAAAAGCTCAAGTTATTTTTTATGATATTTTAATTATTTTCATAATATAAATGTTTTATATTTAAAGAAAATAATGATTTTATTAAGTTAGTTATTTTCAAGATTATGGATTTATTTAAAAATATTTATAACGTTTTGTGTCACAGTATAGTTTTCAAAAGATTTTGGATTTTAATATAGTTTTGGAAGGATTGGCGCAAAACTGTAAATTTTAAAAAGTTGTCACTGTAGCAAAACTATTTGGCACTATAGTAAAACAGGTAACCAATAACAAAGTTAGCAGGTCATCGACAAGGTCTATAGAGCAACACATCTTGATGAATATTAATGGTGATTCGACAACTTAAAAATGATTAACCGATAAGTTAACGGTTAGTCGACAACTAAGTTAGCAGGTCGCCTAAAGGGTCTAAAGAGCAACATATTCTCATGAATATTAACGATGATCTGATAACTTGAAAACGAATACCAACAAGTTAATGACTATTCGACTATTTGAATTAAGGCCTAATGATAACTTGTTCTAAGCAAAACAGCGATCCGACAACAAGTTAACGGTGAACCGTTAAGATTCAAAATGTTTATAATGACTAGTTTTCAGCTCCAAATATAAAAAAAAAAAACTCAATTAGATTTAACCAATATCAATTTATATTTGAGTTTGCTACTAAGTATACAATTGTTCTTGAGCTTTAAACTTGTAATCATTTTATTAAAACGCACTTTAGCCTTTCAATTGTAAGCATATATTGTGTGTATAAGAGAAATCATTTTGTTTACCATATTGTAAAATCAAATTGAGTGATTGTAAGTGTTAGGATACACTTGAGTTAAGAGATTATTAATAATCTTTTATTGTAAATGTTGATTGACACCTTTAAAGTCAATTATAAGTGTTGTTGAAGTCTTGGAGGCTCATCTAGTGAAATCCTCAAGCTCGGTGAGCTTGAAAACATGAATGTAGACACGGTTAGCCGAACCACGTAAAAACCCTTGTGTTTATTCTCTCTATTCATTATTTCTTTATTTATTTATTGTCTAAATTTATATTTATCATTACTTAAGGAATTAGGTTGAATTGATTTGTGATCGTAATAGCATAAGTTTTTACATACGTGATTCACCCTTCCTCTTGGTTGCATAGCTTATATTTGACCGACCGTAAATTGGAAATGGAAAATGAGAGATTGATTCCAATGGGACTTGGAAATGAATCTCTTATTAAGAATAACCATTCCCCCTCTCCCCAAAAAGAAATAAAAAAATAATCATTTTATCCTCAATTATAATTAATTAATATATTATTATATTTAATTAATAAATAAAAATTTTAATATAAAAATAATTAATTTTTTTAAAAAAACTAGTATTTAAATTAGAAAAATGAATTTGACAATGTGATTTAAAGAAACAAAGACAATAATTGAATTTTATAGATATATAGCACAGAAAATTCAATACGGCTTAGGAAGGCACCTGTAATTTTGCATGAATTGGTTCCAATTTGACCCTGATCGAACATAAAGCTCTCATATTTTGTTGGCACATTCATCATAATACGGGAACACCGAATGATTTGGATGCAAAGAATTAAGTTACCGTATTACGCTTTTCTCCAAATGAGAGTACGCTTTACTTTCGATATATACACTTCCTCTTGTTGAATTCATGTCATGCAACTCTCAACCGATCATGAAGAGTATATATGTACATAAGCCCAATCCCATGGGCGGAGCTATATTACGGATGTCTCACTAGATCAGGCCTTATGCACACACATACACATGAAAACTTATTGGCCCACACTAGATCATGCCTCATACACACACGTGCACACGAAAACTTACTGCTTTGTACACAGCGTTCCCCCAATGGGAGCTCGCCATGCGTGGATCACTAGATCAGGCCTCGTACACACACACACATGAAAACTTACTGCTTCGTACACGAGTTGCGAAGCAGGTGGCTGTAGAATGTCAAGTACTTTGATAGCCTATGGGCTCATATGGGTCAACTCGCATAGTTGGTTGAGCTAATTAATGGGTCTGTAACTTATACTCACCAAGAATAAGATAAAAACATTAAACTAATCTCATCTGACCCACTTTCTTATTATTATTTTTTGTATTATTTTAAATGAAAACAATATAACTCAAGATTGTCCCAAATTAAAATATCCAAGTTTGTAAATAACAGGCACAGCAAATTTGCAGTCAAATTTAACTATATTTTCAATTCTCAAACCCAAATATACTCAAAGCTAATGTATCCTTAAAGGGAAACTGAATCAATTATTTTGACTGCTGGCTAACAAATCTGATTACAAGAAGACAAAAGAGTCAGGTGGTGTACGGCAGTGCTTTCGTAAATGCTTTTCATAAAAAAATAATCAAGGACACCCGCTATTTGCTAGAAACATTTAGTCAACACATTTTTACTGCTGCTTCGGCATGTCTTTACACAACGCCATTAAAAAGAAAATCTTCAATTACAGGTATATGGCCAAAACAAAGCAGTCTTCATTCTTCAATTAAGAGCGCAGCGAGCCATGTAGCAAAAGTTGGCCTCTATGGTCATTGCAAAAATGAATTCTGCTACCTTGTAGCCAGATCTCAGAAAGAGAGCATCAGATAGCCATCACTTTAGGTGACTCGGATAAGGAGCACAACCATGATAAAAATACAAGTCATCACAAGCATTAGGAGCCATGTAAAACATGTAGTCTTAGAACTCTCTGAGTATATCTTCATAGCCCGCACATTGGCGTGGCCAGTGCTTGCCAGGCTTTGCTCAATAGCCTTCTCGGTTGAATCAAGCACCTGCACTAACCATTATCAACTAATGAGTCTACTTACATTGTCACTGAGCTAGTTGTTAACTTGCGTATGTTCAAGTACTAAATTCCTATATCTGACGAATAATCACAATTGTAGCAGTAAAACTAAATGTAGAAAATAGACACTTGCTCGAATGTTGGGATTAAATATGATGTCCATCAGATTTTCATATTATGCATCAAGTACGCTCAACATATATACTCATATGTCTCAGTTTTGAGAAAGTTTTGTATGGGGATGCCCCTACAACATCATCCATGAGCCCATCCAGTTAAATTTTTACCGCATACACATTCGATGTAATCAATCAATCCTGACAGCGATTACATAAGTGAGATAGAACTTAAAATGCGTGATAAGATTATACTAGAAGGGTACCATAGAAGTCTCCTCGTGTAAGACTTTACACTTTCTCCTCAGTTATAGTTGCTTGTCTCTCTTTAAATGAAGTTTGAATCTAATTTATTATCAATGTCAATGAAGAACATAATGTAAGAATTGGTAACATATTATTGAATCTTACTTTTTCAGTATTTTGCACAGATTGGCTTATCAGGAGACTACTCTCTTTGAGTTGTCGTGCCAACCCAACCATTTCATCTGTCAGGCTCTCTTGAAGCTTTCTGTAAAGAAAAATATTAATATATAAACATTACAACACACAGAAACACAAATGTTTAACATCTGAATATCATTCAAGAAACTGCAACAGATATTTAGACACTTAATACAAACATATACGTCCGAACACCTTCCATCACTACCACAAATTCAAATGAAGCTAATCAAAATCTTCAGGGCAACTTGTTTTCTAGAGTTAAAACCGAGATGCTTGCGAAGGCACTAGATTGCCAACAGTTGGACATTCCAAAAGAGGATTTTAAAATACATTCAAATAAATATTTGTTACATATTTGAGCATAAGTATAACAGAGCTAGAAAGTAAGGGTCTGTTTGGAAATGTAACTTCTAAGCTACAGCTGCTGTAGAAAAAAATCTGTAACTATGAAATAAAAGTTAATAGTACGTAGTAAATATAATTTTTACATAATAATTTTGACAAAGTTGTTAAAGATATAATAGATTTTTCATCATACAAATAAAAATTCATAACAACATAGTTTCCAAGTCAGTATTTACCAAACACTTTAGTACTGTACCTTTTAAGCTACAATTGACCAATTTCAATCTCAAACACACTCTAAACATACAAAATCATTGAGCAACCTCACTCCATGTTTAGCTACCCAAGTTAAGATGGCAACCAAAACTACAAAAATTACCTGTGCTTTTCAATATGTGCATGTGCTTGAGCATCCAATTTGACTGGTTCTGATGTATCAACCTCAACAGTGCCATGAGTTCTATCTTCAATATTTGAGGAAGTCCTGTAAAAATGAACTAAAATCAGTTCAAAAAAACAAAACCATAAGAACAGCAGAGTAAAAGTAGGAGTTAATAAAAAAAAAAATCACATTGAGCCTAGTTACAGCATTCACTTACACAAATCGCCTTCTCAGCCCCGGAGAAGAGGGAGCGTGAGTTTCTCTATCTGTTTTAGAAGTGCTTGCTTTCAAAGAATTACTCTTTGAAGGATCTTCAGATACTCGAATAGGAGGCTAGAAATTAGAAATATTAATAATAAAATATATTTGTCACTTTAAAATGAATCAACTAGACGAAGAGGGAAAAAAAAAAAGTAATGAATCCCACCAAAATCTTCACTATCCAATTAAAAATAAAAAAAAAAGTTCATATCACGCACCAATAGAGTAACTAATTTAGAAGCAATGGCTTCAATCTTCTCCGAATAATCATTCACCTGAGCCTTTGATATTCTGTGGGAAAAAATACACGAGATAAGGTACATAGCCTCAAAATTTCATTAATCAATGACTTCCACAGAACGAAAGCACTTTCAATAGCTACTATTTAAAAAAAAAAGAGTAAAGTATAAAAGCAAAAATTTCCAACACTTCTTTTTCTTCTTCAGATCACATACAATATGCAAAATGAGATTGCCCAGCTACGGTGTCAATAAGTGTGTTTTGTGTAATCTATAAAGAATAAGAAAGCATACTGACCTTAGTAACCCTTCAGGAGTTCTCTCTTCAGCCAGCTGTTCTAACTGTTCGCGTAGAGTGGCAACATACTGAAAATCCGAAAACAGAAACGGTGACATAAATTGTTTGGGAAATAAATAATTTGAACTCATCAGTGTCGTGACCTTACATGTATAAGCTTAGCCTGATTCTGTTGCTGAGGCACAGCAGCAAGCAACCTCCTCAAATTTATTTCAGTTTTACTGACACCCATCAGAAAATCCTACAGCAATTTGAGAAATTAAAAAAGAAAAACAGAATCAAAGAGATGTTAAACAATCATGTGATTTTAGTCATAGCACTTCAATTATAAAACATAAAAGAGGTGTAATTGCATGACAAAAGGAAAAAAAAAAAGTTTATGAAGATCTCAACGGATAAAAGTCCTTTTCATTTCTGATCAGGGGCTAAACACAAATTGCAGAATTACACAAAGCACAATCTCAAAAAGTGATTGATCGATGATATGATTTGAAAGACCTTCTAAGCAGAATCCTTTCCCCAGAGGGCATGAAGGGCCGAAGTATCTCACATCATGGGCGCACATACAAAATACCAAACATAAAACCAAACATTGTAGGGGTGAGAAAATCGGGTTTCGGTTTGGGTTCCAACCCATTTGGGATGGAGAATTCACTCAAACCAGAAACAAACTGAATTTAATCAGGTTCGGATTTAAATTTTGGATCGGTTCGGAATAAAAATTCGGTTGTAAATTTCGGTAAGTATCAGCAGTATGAATATTTTCTGCACAGCACAATGTTTGGTATTCTGGATGTACATTGCAAATTTAAAACAAAAGGGAGCATTATTAGCCGTTCGTGTTTGTAATTCCCAGATCAGTTTCCAAATTGTCTATTCTAATGGCCAGATCAATAATGCAAAAAATTGAAAAACAAATATCAATTACCAACCAAGCATCCTCAACAAGTCCTTTTGGCCATGTCCAATTGAGTTACAAACAGCAATTATACAAATTTGAAATTACAATAAAACTAACCCATTCACACACCATTCGAAATTGCTATAAAACGTATGTAAAGTTGAAATTACCTAGTGCGGCTGACGGGGAACGAACATGGTGGCAGCGTCGGCAGAGACGACAGCAGCTAAAGCCTGGAACAAGGAAGCAAATCAGCTCAAGGACGGCTAGACACACCGCCTGCGCACCTGAACAGATTCGACGGCGGCGGCGGTGTGGGCATCTGATAGCTTAGGCAGGGTTAGGGCTGGATGTGTGTGAGTGAATGTGTCGTTGTGATTGTGAAGATGTAAAGATTAAAGAAGAAGAGAAGGAGAATAGACTTGGGGATTGAGATTGCTGTTGCCGATTTGCTTCCCATTTTTTCTTTCTATATACATTTTTTTGTTTTTTAATGCTCGGTTTTTATTTCAGTTCCGGTTCAATAAACCCAAACAGCGATGGAAAGTGATTGGTTTTTAAACTTAAACCATTCAAATTCTAAGAGTTGAACCGAATCGATTAGGTTCATTGTAGTTCAGGTTTGATTCGGTTCGGTTTAATCCATCCGAACGCCCATCCCTAGTTCTAGTTGGGGAATTAAAAGTGGGAGCTGGGACATGTCACCTGAAACTCTTGCTTCAGCTGTTGGAGCATCAAAGCAGGCTCCCGGCAGCAGCAATGGCAACTAGACACAAGAGAATAAACAAGTGCAGACAAACTTGAAATTATAAAAAGACAGGTAGAAGATAAAGAAGATTATTTAAAAAAAAAAAAAAAAAAGAAAAGAAAATTGGTGTGGGTTTGAATTGGAGATGACTAGAGCTAGTGCACTTTGGCAGTTCACATAAATGAACTGTGTATAACGGTTTCAGGATTGGTTTTCATGGAATGTGAAGGTTTTGAGTGAATGAAATGGAGTGTGGCTGCTGCGGTACCATGACTTTTTTAGAGCCCTCGTCCATCTCCTCCTCTCCCCTCCCCTTTGCTTGTGTATAGTTTCTGCATCTGTTTGATATTACTGTGATTTCTAAAACAATATGTATGCTTTAATGCTCTTAAGAGGAATGCTCCCATGTTCATCACGGACATTTCTTGGTGTTTGGAGTTCAAAAACTGTCTTCGAATACTTGAAGTTCTCTAGGAGCACCGCCATAGACACAAGTATTTATCAACACTTGCTCATGAACAAAATTTAATAGCCTCTTCCTGAATTTGATCATTTAAGTCTCTAGTAGGTGCCAATACTAACACTATAGCACCTTCACCTTGATTACTAAGAACCTAAGTCAGTTGCGAAAGGAAAATATGAACAAGAAGCTCATTCAGATATTTTATCAAACACTTGGAGGGCTTAACCCTGTAACTCCTCTTTTAATCAAATGCCATCCACTTTTAAATAAACTTATTTTGACTAGGCTTTCTTTTTTAAGCAAAATAAATCAGACCAAGCAAAATAATCTCTCAACGAAACAAAATCAAACTAATTTCCAAAAGATATATGTTGAATGAAGTTATCCACCATAAGCTAAAAGCCAAGCATCACATTTCATTGAATTTAACAAGCACTCGATTAGGTTGGCATATATATACACACATGCACGTGCAAGTAAGCGGAGACAAGATATATCTACAAAATGAGGAACAAACAATTTCAAATATTGATTTTTAATTTTCATCCAAAAAAAAACAAACCCTAAAAACTCACACAAAAGCAAGCTCAATTTCATAATCATATTAGCAAAATCTAAAAAATTAGATTAACACCATACCCAACAAAGAAGAGCGATTGCGGCAAAGAGAGGCAACGCTCATGCATGTCAATAGTGGCCGGTGGCTGTTAAGAGTTTGTTTAATGGCACGGATTGTAGCAGCATGCGTTCGTGTCTGTGAAAGGAAATGGAGATTGTTGTGGTGTGGTGAGTGTTTGTGGTGATTGACTGCAAATATTGAGAGAGATTATGGCAATAGAGGACAATGATTTAAGCCTTCGACTTTTAGAGTGTGAGAGACAGATCAGTAGTGTTTGTCGACTCTAAACACTTGAGAAAATGTCAAGATTAGTTTTCCCTTTTAAACAACGTCTTGAAGATTTTAATTTTTAATCAAATTCAATACATTTAATGACCGTTGTTACTATAAACAGTGATTAAAAATAAACTTATTTTTTATGAAGAAAAGACGACGGTTTTGTATATCAACTGTCATTATATTCTTAACATTTTATGACGGTTTTTAATGACCGTCATGTATGATATATATATTTAACGATTTTTTTATAAAAATCGTCATTAAAATAAAATATTTTTTATATAAAAAATATGACAATTTTATATATTAACTGCCATTATATTCTAATATTTTATAATTATCATATATATATAAATCTAATATAAAAAATAAAAATATTTTTTTAATATAAAAAAGATGATTGTTTTCGTATCAACCGTCATTGTATTTCATAAATTTGACAACAGTTTTACTTAAAATCATCGTCAAATAATTTTTATGACTTTTATTATAAAACCGTCATCCACCAACATTCATTATTTTACATTTTTGTAGTAGTGTGAGAGAGTGAATAATTAGTATAAGTTTATTATTCATTAATATCTAATAACTCAATTTATCATGTGAGTCATAATTAGATTAAATCTAACATTCTCCTCCTTGGCTCACATGTTAAATAAATTGATTAAAATTTATAACTTGAAATGGCTACTAATTCTTAAATTATCCAAAAATTATTGATAGTGGAACTTTTAAGAAAATATCAATATATGAATCATAACGTTATGTTAAAGAAAATAACATTTCCTTCTATGTATTACATATACAACACTTTCAAAAAATTCTTTATAAATTGCAAGATTGAACTTACATAAATCATTCATAGTCTAATTTTAAAAATCTCAATGAACTTTAAATATATCTTTATGTGCACAAAATAACAAAATTATTTATTGAAGTAATTACAAAATTTATACAGAGGCTAATAGATCAAATAAACAAACTCACTTTGAGACCATAAGACTTATGCTATTGACATGATCTTTGTACAATTTAGGCGACAAACCTTTAATAATAGGATTTGCTAATATGAGTTTTGTGTTTATATATTCGATAGTTATCTTATTTTTCTTAATGTGATTCTAACAACCAGAAACTTAATATCGATGTGCTTACCTTGGCTTCCACTCTTACTATTTTTAGAGAAGAAAATTGAAGTGGAATTGTCACACTAGATCATAAATGGCCTTTCTATAGAATAGATAACTTTTACACCACTAATAAAATTTTTTGACCATAATGCCTGCAAAGATGCTTCATAGCATGCAATGAATTCTTCTTCCATAGTGGATGGTGTAATTATTGTTTGCTTAACAATTCTCCAAGACACAACCCTTCCAACAAGAAGGAAAACATATCCTAAAGTAGATTTTCTTGTGTTTGAACATTCAACAAAATCTAAGTCCGAATACCCAGCAATTCCCAAATTGTCAACACATAGTAAATTTGTAGTCCTTAGTTCCTTATAATATCTCATAATTTTCTTTGCAACTTTCTAATGTTACATACTAGGATTGCTTTAGTATCTGTCTAACATGCCTATTGCAAATTCAATATCAAGTTTTTTACAAACCTGTGCATATATTAGGCTACCGACAACAAATGCATATAGTATATTTTTAATACTCCTTTTTCAAAATATTTTGTGGTCATTGATCTTGATTGAATTTATCTCCTTTAATAATAGGAGCAGCTGTAGGAAAGCAATCTTTCATTTTAAATCTTTCTAAAACTTTTTTAATGTAGGCATTTTGAAAGAGTCCTAATTTTTTTTAGATCTATCTCTATGAATTTTTATGCCAATGACATAAGAAGTTTTACCTAAATCCTTCATTTCAAAGTTTTGAAAGAGAAATAATTTTGTCTCACGAAGTAACCCAAATCATTACTTGCAAAAAAGAATATCATCTACATATAATACTAGAAAATGAATTTTCTCCTACAAACCTTAAGGTATATATATTAATCAATAATGTTCTTAATAAAACCAATGAAAGTATTTCATTGTGAAATTTTTTATACTATTGACGAGAAGCCTGTTGTAGTCTATATATAGACTTTTTAAGCGTGCAAACCAAATTATTTTCCTTAGAAGAAAAGCCTTTAGGTTGAGTCATTTATACTTCTTATTCTAAATCCCTATTTTAGAAGTTGTACTAACATCCATTTAATGAAGCTCTAAATTAAAATGAGCTACTAAAGCCTTGATGACTCTAAAAGAATCTTTCTTCGAAACTGGAGAAAAAAGTTTCATGATAATCTACACCTTTCTTTTGGATAAAACCTTTAGCTACAAATCTAATTTTATATATTTTAACGTTAGCTTTGGAGTCCCTTTTAATTTTAACTATTCATTTGCAGCCAATAGCTATGGCTCTTTTTGGTAACATAACCATATCGCAAACTTGATTTTTAGTTATAGATTCCATCTCTTCATTCATTGCATTATACCATAATGTAGAATTTTCTTCATTCATGACTTGAGAAAATGAAGTTTAATCATTTTTAGATGTCAACTTCTATTTCTTGGAGATATACAATATAATCACTTGAAATTGTTAATTTTCTTATTCTTGAAAATTTCCATAAACCTACAACTTCATTATTAATTTGAGAATTTTCAATAATAGGTTCTATTAGAACTAGTTTCTCATGGGTTCCTTGTTCTTCAATTGGTTGGTCTTTTATCATTTATTGGCAACTCAATTGAATTTTTTTTCTTCTTCAAATAATATTCTTTGACAAGATGTACACCCACGAGGCTCTAAATCTTCAAGAAGCTTTACGTTTCTAACCTAAAAAATTTTAGTAGAATTAGCAGGGTAATAAAATTGATATCCTTTAGAGTTTAGTGCATAGCCAATAAAAAAATCAATAATTATCCTACGATCTAATTTATTAATGCGAGGATTATAAATTCTCACAAGTGTGTGCCTAGCTTATCCCTTAGGTTATATTGTTTGGTAATTAATTTCAGATTATTAGTATTTAATTAATTCTAGACTATTAGTATTTAATTAGTTTCAGATTAATAGTATTTAATTAATCCAACAGTATAATAGCTTATAATAGAAAATGATGAATTATTAAATATAAGTGTCAATATTTGTTCCAAATTTACAGCATGTATAATTGTTATGTTTAATTAGAATGTCTATTTAGAAAATAATTAGCTCATTACCTGTCTCATTAGTATCATATGTATATTAAGTATTTTTATAATAGAAACCCTCACTTACTGAGTTAAAACTCACCCCTCTTTAAATTATTTTTCTTCCGTAGACAGTTTCGAGTTCAAATAAGTTGCATTGGAAATCTCATAAAGTGCAATATTACTATTAATAGTTTTTTTTATAGATATTTCTAATTATCAGCTTAGATATTTAAGATTGTTAAACTTATTTTCAATAAAATTTTCAATGTGTGCAATAAGTCAATTTCGGATAATATTTTATATTTGATTTAAGTAAATATTACGGAATAATTTATCCTTAGAATTTATTAAATAGAGAACCCATTATATTTATAGTTAGATTTGGGTTGGGTCTTGTCACTAGTTTTGAAATCCATTTGGCTGAGGAAATAATAAAAATTCAACCAACAGTTTCTTAAGGTCCAATGAGGCTGAAATGACTTCTTATTAAAAAAATGTAAATTTAACATAGACTCACATTCAAGCAACAAAGTTCTCCAACCCTTACTGTATGCAAGCTCAATATTAAGAATAGCTGCAAAAATCTTAGCATAATAAGTTGTATGGTCTCCTAAAGGAATGAAATAACCCCTAAGAAAGGATCCATTAGAATCTTGAAAGATATTGCCTACTATAGCACTACCCACTTAAATAGTGTAAGCGGTAAAATAAAATTTTAACAATAATTTTGTTAAATATTCATTTATTTTTAAACATTTCATGGTACATTAATAATAATAATAATAATCAAGTGATCAAATTACTGATCATAAAATATTGTCAATAAAGTAATATATTAAAAAATATTATGTGGATATTTGATAATATCCTAACTTTTTTTCAGAAAGATTTCACCTTAAAAAGCGGTGACAATGTAAAAGATAAATGACACCATAATATCATAATTTTAGAACTTCCTTCTCGAAACTTATATATAATTAGCGTTCTAAAATTACCAAAACAAGATAAGTGAATATGAATGCCTAAGCTCCAATTTATAGATGAACAAATAATAATTTCCAGCAAGCATTTCGAGTCATATTAAAGTAACACGGAAATTATAGATCATTTAGGTCTTAACCTTTTTGTCAACTTTTGTCTTTCTTAGTTCTTGCCTAACGTTATCCTCTTTCCCTCTTGAATTTCAGTTTAATTTTCTCTTGCTATTAGTTGCTTACTTGCTTGTGTACAAGCAAGTATATACTGCTTGCAAAATGATCTAGTAAAATAATAGAGTGAAAAGAATTCTTACTTCGGATAATCATTTCCATCATATCAACTATAAAATAGAGCAAAACATAAAGTTCCACAACAGTTAAGGGAATCACTAGAAAACAACTGAAGGGCATTCCTGGATATGATTATTAATCAACTTATACATAGAATATTCTAAATATTAAAATGCCAGCAGAAAAAAAACAATTATTGAGAACTTAAAAGAGACACGTCATCTCTCAAAGTTTGTACTCCTATTTCCTTCATAAAAGAGGATCATATCAAGTTCTCAACAACATTAACCCCAAAATTGAACTTCACATCATATACATTGATAAAACAAAAGGCATAGTTCAAAATGAATATCAAGCTATCAAAAGCTCCAATTAAAGGTAAATTAACTGAAGATCCAGATTTGCACTTTCATTCCTTATATGATTCACTAAAATGATAATGAATTCACAATTAAAAAAAAAATCACTACTCCTACAAATCTCTGAGAACCTAAAGCGAATGTTTTGATCTGCAAGGTTTCAAGTAAACTAAATCAAGTTTCCCAAAATGTTTTCGCCTCTATGCACTTTATATATATGTATAATCTAAGTTCTACATTTGACTTACTTAAAACCCATGTAGGACAACTTTACAAAATCAACCGAGATTTCATCATTACAGCGAATCCAAACTCCATAATTTGAGTGACTGGCTAATGAAATAAATAATATTTGGGTAGCGACTAATGGAATTTTTTAGAAACAATATCTATCTAAGCAACCAATACAAGGATAAATTACCAACAATTTGATATAAAAAATTAGCACTGGCAATAATGAAATCAAACATGCAATATTCCAACAAAAGATTGGTATGTAACTTCTCGGTTTCATTACGTAATTTTATAGTGTGTTTACTTATCAGTATTGAAATTAAAATCAAGAAATAAGAGTTAATAATTTGTTTACTTGCAAAATAAGGAGCGGGAATGGAAATTAAATTAATGCTGATCTCACTAATTTGAGAATGATTAGTGATGTTTTGATTCATGGGGAAGGTTGGTAATCAGAACTTCATTCCCAAGGCTGACCAAATAACCCCTACTTAAATCTTATAATTTTCATTTTATACTTCATTTAAATATTTGAAAAAAAATTAAAAGAAACAAAAATTAGATCGAGCAATGCACAATCAATCTCATTGCTGCTGCTACTCGCCAATGTCGTCGCTGAGAACTTGCCAGTCATCACTGCTGCCATTGCTATTGCTTGTTGTCATTGCTGTTGCTCGCTATCGCTGTTGTTGCCTATCACAGTTGTTGTTGTTTGGTGCCAATGTTGCTTGCCGCCATTACTGCTGCCTATCATTATTGCCACTGCTCTTTGGCGATGCTGATCACCATCATCGTTGCTCGTACCGATAATCGCTATTGTTGCTTCATTAAAAGTTATTGCTATCCATGATGATGATCGTGACACTGAAGATGATGATGATGTGATTTATTATTGTTGTTGTTGTTGTTGTTGTTGTTGCTGTTATTATTATTATTATTATTGCTGCTGTTGCTACTATTATTATTTTGAACATATTATTTTAATATTGTTGTTCTTATTTTTTTATTAAAATTTTTGTTGTTATAATTTTTTAAAAAGAAAAATAATAATTATTATGATAAACAATAGTAATAATTAACTAAGGATATTTTAGTAACTTATTATAATTCATTTCAATTCCAACACAAAATAAATATATTAATGACAGTATAATTTATTTAAATTTCAATTCTTATAATTGACCATTGCGATATTTTTTGTAATTTGACAAGTTAACAATGGTCAATTATAAATAAGGGTGAAGACAACATATCGATTGACTTAGGGCTTATTCAATGGCAATATAAAAAAATGTAACAAATAATAAATATATAAATTTGAAAGATTTATCATATTTCAAAATATGTTTACAATTGTCCTTTACGAGTTTTCATACATTAATAACATTGCATTACAACTTGATTATCAATATGTTTAAATAAATCTTTTTTTTATGTAAATAACTAAACTATCGTTCATCTATTGCTTTTTCATTTGGCTTCATAATCGATTTCTCAAAATGTTCATAGTTGAAAATGCTCTCTCTACACTAGCAGTGGCAACAAGAAAAACTAATACTAATGTTACTAACAAATACACCAATTGATACACATTCTCTCTCTTAGTCTCAACCATCATCTTTGCAAAATCACCAAAATCTTTTAATTGTGAAAACTCACTATTAGTGTGTATATCTAAATATATGTATCAAGTTGAATTCCACGTGCCATGATATCAACTGCAGAGAATGCATTTGAATATAGCTTAGCTACGTGTAACAACTTATGCTTGCTGAAAGTGAAAAATGAATCATTTGAAAATAAACATGCCAAACAAGAAATAACTTAGTATTTGTCTCATTGAAATGAGAACTAAGCTCTTATAGATGCATACCTAAGACTGTATAATACAAGTCAACTTAATAATGAAGCAAATTTGTCATCTCTTGAGCTTTACATCGTGAGCGCCCTTTATCCATAAACATATCACCCATATTAGACATTTTAATATCATGCTCGCACATAAAAAAATAACTTCAGTAACCAAAGAATTCCATCCACTCTGTCTCATTATTTGAAGTTGCAGTTTACAAAACATAACCAAGTTTATAACATTTCCAATATCTTAATCTTTCCTATGTAATGCTTATGATAACTCATCTATAGTCCCTAAAATATTCCTTATCAAATATAAATAGAACACAGGATTAAATGATAACATCAACTTTAATAGATTTTTTACTTGTTTTCATCCAGATTTTGGTCCATTACCAATAATCATTTTTAGTACACCAATTACTATTTGAAAACTCGATAATAATGCTCAATAAAGTATTATAATGTGAATTGCAACATGTATCACCACAACATTTCAGAGTAGTCTCTTAGTTTAGGCCTTGTCCACTTGAGAAAAGACTAAATGCTTTAACAACTTCCATAACTTGTTTCTCTCGAAGAGCATCACAACGTTTAGATAAAACTCCAACAATATTCACCACATTGGCAATTATAACAAAAAGAAAATATTCAATTTGAATATACTTCTTTGTAATAACAACAAGAGCTAATTGAAGTTGATGAGCAAAACAATTAATGTAATACGAATACTCATTCTCTCTCAAAATTATAGTTTTAAGGCCATTAAACTCTCCGCTCATATTACTTGCCCCATCATAACCTTGTCCTCACAACCTAGACATACTCAAACTATATCTAGAAAAAAGTCTATCAATATAGCTTTCTTAAGTGATTGAGCAGTGGTATTAGCAACTTGTTCAATGCCTATAAAACATTTAACCACTTGTCCACTAGTGTTTACATTTCGTAATACAAAAACTATTTACTCTTTTATTGATATATCATGAGATTCATCAACCAAAATAGAAAAAAAAATGTACCGCCGTTCTCTTTTATAATGGCATTACTGGTCTTAATTACACAAGCACTAACAATGTCTTTTTCAGTATCAAGACATGTCACTTTCAAAAAATAATGGGGCATTTTCAATGTAACAACTTTTATATCCTCCTTATGATCAGCAAGAAATTTGAGAAATTATAGAAAGTTACATGGATTTTTTGACTTCTCAAATTCATGACCTCGAAATGCAAGTCCTTGTCATAAAATAAATTTGACAAAATCAATTAATGCTTTTAAGTGAGTTGGATATTCACTTCTAGTTTAATTAAAATGTTTGAAATAAATTGTTTGAATATGTTGCTCTTGCTTTATTAAATCTTCATAAGAACACCAAGCATCATTGTGGACACTATTAAAGCAACCAACATGAACTCTCAATCTTTTTGGTTTTTTCCAATTTGTAAACCCATGTTTAGTAAAAGATTCACCACCTGCTTGTTCTTTAATTCCTGGATTGAAAAGATAACATCAAAGACAAAATGTAGCATCCTTTGCAATGTCATAGTACTATAACCAATTTTCATATTTATCAAACTAAGCTAGATTAAATCGCCGAGACAGTTTTCCAAATTGCCTAAGAGGAAAATTATGAGTTTTTGGTTGACAAACATTTTGCAAATATTGACTTTGAACTTGATCTTGGATATTGACATTGTAGTAAGAAATTGGATGTCGTAAACTATGATCCATAGGACGATTCGATAAATTGACCTCCACATTATTTTCTCTCATAGTTACAACATCATGATTCTTTTTTTTTTACCACTATCATTATTTTTCTTTAAACCATTGTTATCCTTTTATTTTGAAGCATCATCATTTTTCTCTGAAAGTGGTGGCTTTTTTCTTTTATGGTGGCTCCTTTCCATACCTATTTCGAATAAATATTACGAGTAGATGTATTCAGGCTAAGAGCTACCAGCACTTGTAGCATACTTTCATGTTATATAATTATATTAATGCTGTAAACTAACAAACATTACTTAGCAATAAAGTTAAACAAGCAAATGCTTTAACAAATTTCAAAAAATATATATTTTTGTCATTTTTTTAACCTAATAATCTATGTTATTTTTCATAGAATCCATACTCATTCGTATTATTTTTTTCAAATATACCTACTACCTACATCAAATGATACACTGAAGGGGAAAAACAACAATAACATTGATTCCACAAATAGTCAATTTTGATTTATAAACAATAAAAGAAAAAGAAAATAAATTACAAATAAAGTGTTAACTTGTACGTTAGTTGTATTGAATTAAAAGATGGGGGTTATTTGAAATTTAGAGCAAGGAAGAGATGAAAAGTTGTCACTACTGTTTGGGTAATATCGAGCAGGTCTCCTCGAGGCCAATCTTGCTCGAGTAAAAGACCTCGAGGTCAGCCTGTCTTGAGCAGAAGACCCGACCGCTGGCACAAAGATAGCCTTACTAGGCGTCAAAGCTGGTCAAGGTCGAGGAGTCCAAGACTAGTCGAGCCTCGAGCTCTGTCTCTTGCTCGAGGTCTTTATAGCCCCGTCAAAGCTGGTCAAGGTTGAGGAGCCTCAAGGCTGGTCGCAACCCGAGCTCATTCGTCTGCTCGAGGTCTTCAAACCCCCGGGCATGGCCCAACCCCACCAGCAACGACGCTGAGAGGATGCGAGATTCGAATACAACCGGTTCGAAATAGTTCGACCCTTCTTTCCAACGACTCAATGTGACGATCGAGACCTGGCCGATACCCCATGCGGTATGGTTTCGTCACTGTTACCGATGGCCGGCACATGCCCCCACAGTGTCATCATTTCATACACGCATGACCGACACTATCATGAGATTACGGGAACCCATGCCCACCTGACATCCCGCATTCCCAAGTTGTGTCGCAGTAATCCCGGCTGTCAGAGGGACTCAGACACCATTAATGCTGGAATGGCTGATCCCGGAGAAAAAGGGCGGGAAAAACTGAAGGAGAAAAGGAAATCGAAGTGTAAGTTGCGGGAGTTCGAGAGTTTTCTCAGGTTCTTCTTCTTCTTCTCTATTTTATTTTTCCTGGTGATTTCTCACAAGTTATTCTTACCATAAAAAAGACCAAAAATACCCCTTTATTCCTCCGGTCTCTCTAACAAAGAGGGATACAAAAAGAATAACTTGATCACTGACTTGAGCGTCGAAGGGTTTACGCCGGAAAAATATCCGGCAACCCCTGACCTTGTTTTCCGTGAGTACAGGCCCTAGGAGATTGTCGTTCCGGTGAGCAGAGGAGAATTGAGATCGGAAAGCAGTCCTGCTCGAGTATACTACGAGCAGGAATTTTGACACTATTTAAAGGCATGCGAAAAACCGCATCAACAACTACCTTTTATTTTTGTAAATATGAAAATAGAAAGATGGTTTAAGGAATTTCGATGGGTGCTGGACTGGAGGTGGAATTAAAAAAGATAGGATTAATAAAAAAAAAATATTTATGAGTTTGTGGGCTATTTAAAAATTAAATTAATAGTAGTATTTATGGGCTTGATTTTAGTTTGTAAAGCCCATCTCTTTTGATTTGTATTTAAAAATCTAGTGTAAGAATGTTAAGTGTAAATATATATTGGAGGATTGAGTATAAATTATTAGGGGCTTGAGTCCAATTTATTAGCAACTTTAGGTAAACTCAATTAATCATTAAAGGATCTTTTTTTATCCCCACTCATCCTACAATAAATCTACCCCTGCTCGTATACATTAGAATTTCACACCAAACGCAAGCAACCATGTGTTAATATACAAACTAATCACTCTTAAACACTAGCCATTGACCTTTTAAACTGCTTCGTTCAAAAAATGGAGAAATAAAATTAATAAGATTATCAATTATTATACCTTTCCATATTGACCAACTAAGCAAATACTGGGAAAGAGAGGAATATTTGTTAGTGACTCGTTGAGGCTATACTATGAAAAAAGTAGCAGGCCCCATAGATATGAATGATGTGCTTTTACGAAGTAAGGATTGACTATCTATACAATATAATGTTGCAATTGTAGGAATTTTTCAGAGAGTAGTAGAGTACAATTCAGCTATAGAGCCAATTGGTATATTTTTTCATTTCAGTTTATTATTTGATATGACTGGGTTGGTTTCATGCAGCTAGCTCTTTACTTTGATTTTTGTATTTTTCTAAATTTCAACTTTGGCCTCAGAATTGTAGTTATGATTACGGAGGAAAAAAAAGTATGTATTTAGTTATGATTGTGGAGTGAAAAGAAAAAAAAGCATGTATTTGACCAAGGCTTTTTGTGATTTGACATTCATCCACGGATAATCCAACAGGTGTTGAATTTTTTTTTTTTTTGGTAATGTAATATGTTCATCCGATAAAAGTCACGATTATTGTAATTTGTTTCGAACTGTTTTTGACAATTTAAGTTTGACAAATAAACAAATATTTTTTGTGTTCTTTTTTTTGAAATAGTCTACAATACATATATTATTTATTTTTTACAATAATCAAAGCAGGTATTCATCTATTTATACTTTAACAAATAAATTATAGATATTCTTGGGTATATATCATATATATATATATATATATATATATAGTTTAATATATGTACGTGCTTCTTAAACAATTTAGTTAGATATTGACAAATACTGACCGCAGGTCGTTACTATTTTATATTATCACGGCATGATTTCAACTCTTAATTACATTAAGAGAGAATTATATTCTACATTTATTTACACCTTAAGAAATAAATGATGGATAATCTTGGGTATATATCATATATACATGATTTAGTATATGTACGTGCTTCTTAAATAATTTACCTAGACATTGATAAATACTGACCACAGGTTGTTACTATTTTAAATTATTATGACATGAGTCCAACTCCTAGTTACATTAAGAGAGAATTATCTGTTTACACCTTAAGAAATAAATACTGGGTATTCTTGGGTATATATCTTATATGCATAGTTTAATATAAGTATTTGCTTCTTAAATAACTTGTATGGGCCTTCACATATACTGGCTACAGTTCGTTACATACATACATACATATATATATATATATATATATATATATATATATATATATATATATATATATATATATATATATGATCATATCATGAATCTAAATCTTAATTACCTTAAAGACAGAATCATATCTGTATTGAAATATTATGAAATGTCATATAAGACATTGAGCGTGATCAACTTCAAAATGGATTTTTATTCCCGTAACTCGTTTATTATGCTTGTATGCTATGTTTAACATGTGAAAAAATAAGCTCGTGTCATCTTGCTTGAAGCAAGAATTAATACCGAGTGAAAGAGTGTTACCTATTACCTGACACGATTTAAAAGTTTTGATTTACTCTTAAGTATAATAGTATTTAGTTATAATATAATCTGATGAGTTTGAAGTCGAACCACAAGAAATTTTAAATTCAGTCAGTCTATTATTAAATAAAAATTAATAGTAAAAAAATAGATTACCAATCTAAAACGTGCTAATGCTATGAAATTTACTCTTAATATTAAAATTATGTTCATAATATTCTCTCATATTTATATTTTGTATTTGATTTACTAGTTAAATATTATGCCATTTAACTCTTAACTAACCAATTTATGGATGAATATGGGAACAAAATACATGATGTGCCATAACTAAATTGGAGTATCGACATAATGTCAAAATATCATATAAATCTAATAAAATTTAAGTTTATAAATTAATATGACATAAAAATATCCGATAAATAAAAAATTCTAAATAATAAATATTTAAATAAAATTGATTTTGAAATTACTTAAGATAGATATTAATTCTATAACTTAAATCATTGAGCTTCATTCTTCACCCTAATTTAGTAAATTAGCCACTCATATTAAAAAAAAAAAACACTCATTTTATTTACTGACTTCTTAAATATATTACAAGAAAATTTAAAGAACTTAAAACAAAAAAAAAATTAAAAGAAAAAATTTCTGTTTTTCATCTCAACTTCATCCTTCTCTTTCTTCCCTTTTTTTGCTCTTCCTTTTCTTTCTTCTTTTTCTTCTCTTTCTCTTCTGCCTTTCCTCTGCAGCCTCTACACTCCTCTTTTATATCAACGGCATTTGTCTTCTTCTTCCTTTTATTTATTTATCTATTTATATTATTATAATATTATCTATTTTTCAATTATTAATTTATATTTAATAAGACTACTTAATTTAAAATCTCATGTGGTTCAATTCCGAACTCGCTGAGTTATATTATAACTAAATACTCGTTATAATTAGAAGTAAATTAAATACTTTTAAATTGTGTCAAGTTTTTAATACCATTATTGAAGAGTTTTTAAAATGTAGTATCATTTTATTATTATTATTATTATTATTATTATTATTATATTTTATCTTATTTTTATTTTGTCATTTTGTGCCATTTCAAACTTTCTTCATCATTTATTTTATTATCATATAAATTTTTAATCAGCTCCTCAATTCTTTTTTAATTATAAAAATGCCACCAAACTTATAAAAATTTTATTTTAACCTAAAATCTTCAAAATTAAACATTGAATTAAATTGGACTTACATTTATAGACTTATGACTTGATTTTCCTTATATTTTTGGACTCAACTCAGGGTATGTTTGGGATTGAGGTTGGGCAGCTGTACCTTTTAAGCTACAACACTAAAGTATTTGGTAAACACTAATTGCTGTAGTTTTTAAGCTATATTAACTATGTTAATATGATTTTTCACTTGTATGATGTAAAATCTATTATGTTTTTAATAATTTTGTTAAAATTATTATTTAAAAATTATATTTATTACATATTATTAACTTTTATTTTATAATTACAGTTTTTTTCCACAACTTATAAACTTAAAAGTCTACAATGACCTCAATCCTCTCAATCCTAAACATATCCTTAGACATTTAGACTTAATGGACATGGACTTGAACTTAGACTTTTAAATTTCTGTAATTTAATTTTTGCATTTATTTATGTCTGGTTCAACTACCTTTATTGTTATTTAATTTTCAGTTATTTACTTTTTAGTTATTTAATTTTCTTGTATATTAAATTGTGTAATCCGCATTTATTTTTTATTTTATTGTTTTATAAGGCTAATTTAACCGTCTACTTAGTTATTTAATTTTAATTTTCTGTTTATTTAAATTTATGTAATTTTTATTTTTTGTACATTTATATTTATTACACATTTAATTTTCAGTTTGTTTATTTTTATTTTCTTCTTGTACATTTATATTACTTGTTTATTTAATTTTTAATTCATTTTTATTTTATTTTTCTTAATTGTAATTTTTATTTTTATTTTTTCTTCTTCATTTGCTTGTGTATTAAATAATTTCGCACACACATATCATCATCATTGCATGAAACGTTGGTGTCGAACTTCAAGTAGCATGTTAATTCGAATATCTCAATCACCACTATCAGTTTAATTATCTCAATCACCACTACCAGTCATGGAAGAAATCCATGGAGAAAATATTTTGAACCAACTTAATCCATAAATTGATCAAGGAGACAATCATTTTCAGTAAGATGAACATGATCAAAATCACCCATAAACTTTGATAGATTAGATGATTCCAACAAGAACTGAAACACTTTTGTGTACAGTATTTCCTCCTGAAGTATTTCGATTTAATTTTAAATAAGATATTATCCAACTTTTACTAACATTTTATGATTTAGAATCTGAAAATTCATACTTACATTTAAGAGATTTTAAGAAAGTTTGGAATACATATACATATTAAAATTGTAGCATGAGCATAATTTTGATTAAAGCTTTTTCAAAAAATTTGATTCCAAATTGATGCTTTCTAGCTTTGTAAAGGGTAAATTTTTCTACATAAACGGCAAGCTTTGTTGGAAGTTGATTCAAGTACGACTGTAAACCAAATTTATAAGTACTGATAGAGAGGAAAATGGAGAAAATGAATTTGATCAAGTACCCAAGAAAAGCCCCCTTGAAAGGTGCGTTGTCAAAAAAATAACCACAATAATGTTCCTTCGACAAAATTTACATGCAAAATTCCAATCAACTTTATAGTCTTCATAAACAGAAAAATTGATCACAACCTAAAGACAGAAAAATAAGATGCATAAGATTTCACATTAGCCATAACTTTGCCGAGGAAATTCAACACAACAGATTCACACGAGAGGATGGTAAAAATATAATTGTTCCAGCAAATACAATCAGTCAATCAATGCAATGCATTGTAACTACATTGCTTCAATCATATTACCAACAAAAGGTGAACTCAACCCAAACAAGATTTTCAAACAGCCTCATAATTGTCAACAAAATACAGCAGCTTAAAAGGAATATCACGGACAGCTAAATGATAGATCTGATCACAAATCTTGTCAAGCATTGCGACAGATCACGCCTATGGGCACAATCAGCATTGAAACAACTAAGCTCTGAGATTAAATTTAATGCTTATCTAAAATAATTTCGTCTCTGGCCAGGGATATTGAAAACATTGACCATCTCAAGACCCTCATTCCTAAATCCTAATCTAGATTCCTCTATTGACAACAAGAACCAACATCTCTTTCATTTACGAATTCTGGGAAGAAAAAGAAAATAACCTCGTGACATGAAAAGGGAAAAATAAGAAGTTCTCATCGTAAAGCTTCCACATTTATTGCTCTCAGCCCAAAAGCAGCTTCATTTTCTCCCACGTGTTCCGGCACATGGTTTGCCTTTAACCTCAGTCTCCTGCATTCTCAAAAAAATTGCATAATTATCTTCTTACTCCAGTGATTCCAAAGATATGTTACCGATGATAGTATATGAACAAAAAGGTAAACGAACCTGTGGCAAGTGTATATAGATATAAGTCTTTGCTCTTTCTGGGTTTTGATTTTCTGCACCCTTACTCCAGTCATAACACACCTACAGGAAATGTCAAGATAAGATTTAGAAAGAGACTTTTATAGTTCAAGTTTAAATGTCCAAGAAATCAATGCAATATGCTATGCCACAATCAGAACATTGCAGGAAGAACCAGATATTTGAGTTGTTTAATTTCATGGAAATGCAAAATGCAGGTAACATTGAATTGACATAAGCCGCGGAAGACTAAGCATCATGCAAATAGACAGAATGAAAGAGGAGTGGACTTCTAAAATCTAGCCATTATCTTAAACTTAAGAGCCGCGTATATCCCTACTCATGTGAAAATCTAAGTCAACTTTAGGAAGATGGGAAGAATATATTTACCGAGTATGCAAATATTGAGCCCCCATTATTGAATGTACTGCAAGATATAGGTTGCCCGCACCTCAACATGGCCTGAAAATCCAGTAAAAATCACATTGTTTTATGTATTTCAGCTAGGAAGAACAATAACAACAATAATAATAATAATTGTTATTAAAGTAATAAACGAAAGTCAAAATACCTTGAGCCTCTGTTTACTATCCTTGTCCCAAAAATTAAATGCACCATCAGATCCAGTAGTTGCAAAAGTGTGATGTATCTGGACAGAAGAACAATTACATGAGATCTGAGCAATAGATATAGGCATTTCACCTAATAAAATGAAGAACAATTAGATGCATCTCCTACTCTACAAATCTTAAATGATAACATATGATGTTAATAATATCAAAAAGTATGTGCACTGAAGTTACATATATCACAAAAGAGAGTACATTCCCACTGTTGGATAAAAATTCTTATGATACCAACATCCGAAGGGCACCAAGATCTAATGCTTGAAAGATCTCTAATCTTCAAAGAAATTACATATATCATAAAAATTTATGTAAGACATGGGTTCATTACAAATGAGATTCACTTTCATCACTAAAGTTACCTCAAATGAGCTATTATATCACTCCAATGTGTACTTTTTGTTGATGCAGTTTTTCCCGCGTGCCTTCAAACAGTGCCTCGAACCTTCTGCTCGCGATCAGTTCGAGCTCGAGCAGGATTGCCTCCTTCGTCCTGTTCAACTGTCTTTTCCAGAACGGAGATCTCCCGGACCTGTACTCACAAAAAATAGGGTTAGGGGTAGCCGGGCGTGTTCCGGCGAAAACCCTCCGACGCTCAAGTCAGTAATCGGGTTGTTCTTTTTCGTATCTCCCTTAGTGAGAGAGACCGGAAAGATGAAAGGGATATTTTTCGCCCTCCCTTTTTGAATGAATATGTAGTTATTTAGAGGATCAATGTAAGGAAAGTTAGAATAAGAAGAACCTGTATAAGCTTTTGTAACCCTTGTGAATGAATGTTTCCAACCCCTGTAACGTACCCGTTCACTTCCTTTTATACTCCATTTTTCCCGCTCCTTCTCTCCAAGAGCATCCATTCCCGCGTCAATGGTGTCTGGGTCCCTCTGACAGCCGGGATTGGCGTAATATTCCCTGGGGATGCGCGGCTGTCTCCTTAACCCGATTCACGTGGCCAGATCACCATGTCGGGCATGTGCGCTAGGAATGATGACACCGTGAGGGCATGTGCCGGCCATCGGCAATAGTATCACCACCATACCATGCGGGGCCTCGGTCGACATTAAAAGGTGTGCCGGATTCCGAGAAAACGGCCTGGCCGCCTGGGCCGGGTCTTTACATACCATTCGTCCCATTATCGGGCGCAACCCAACAGGTTTCTGGGACTTAATCATGCGAGCAGTGAAAGGAGTGCCCGGCCTCGACCTCGACTAGCTTTGACCGGGTGGACGACCTCGAGCAGCAAAGGAGCTCTGAGCCCGAGCAACCATGAATTCCTCGACCTCGACTAGCTTTGACCGGGTGGACGACCTCGAGCAGCAAAGAGCTCGAGCTCGAGCGGCCTCGAATTCCTCGACCATGACCAGCCTTGACGCCCAGTGGAGGTTGTCTTCGTGCTGGCTCTGGACTTCGCTCGAGCTAGGTCGTCTTCGTGGTATTTTATTCGAGCTGAAAGGCCTCGAGAAGACCTCGCCTGATATTACCCAAACACCGGCCCCCGCTTTAGTCTTTGAGTGAAACGAGATAAGACCGAAAACTCATTAATGATGGACCGAACCGAGGCCTTTTACGCTTCCCCATGTTTCCCAGCTTGTCTCCCACTTCAATCATTTCGCGATTCGAAGTGGACAAGTAGGTTGATCCCACCTAGGCCTTCTCGCTCGGCCTCGCAATCGACCGAATCTTCTTCGAACTTCGCCGAACCGCCATCGACCCAAACGCCTTCCGCCGGGCCCGCAATCGACCCAAGCTTCTTCAGAGTTACTCCCGCCGGGCCCGCAATCGACCCAAGCTTTTCTACTGCTCCTACAATCGACCCAAGCTTCTTCCGGTGTTACTCCCGCCGGCCTCGCACTGACCTAGCTTGGCAACCGTCCCGCCTAACACTTAGGCTTGGGACTTCTAGCCAAGGAGTTCTTCTGAACTCCGCCGGGCCCGCAATCGACCCAAGCTTCTTCGTGTTACTCCCGCCGGCCCGCATCGAACCAAGCTTGGCACCGTCCCGCCTAAGACATAGGCTTTGGGACTTCCGCCAAGGAGCTCTTCTGAACTTCGCCTGGCCCGCAATCGACCCAAGCTTCTTCCGGTGTTACTCCCGCCGGCCTCGCACTGACCCAAGCTTGGCACCATCCCGCCTAAGACTTAGGCTTGGGACTTCCGCCAAGGAGTTCTTCTCGAACTTCTTCTCGTGTTCGAGCCCGCAATCGACCCAAGCTTCTTCTAGTGTTACCCCGCTCGGGCCTCGCACTGACCTAAGCTTGGCAACCGTCCCCACCTAACGCTTAGGCTTGGGACTCTCGCCAAGGAGTTCTTCTCGAACTTCTTCTCGTGCTCGAGCCCCGCAATCGACCCAAGCTTCTTCTTTGTTACTCCCGCCCGGCCTCGCAACTGACCCAAGTTTGGCACCGTCCCGCCTAACACTTAGACTTTGGGACTTCGCCAAGGAGTTCTTCTCGAACTTCCGCCGCACTCTGGCTTGCAATCGACCCAAGCTTGGCATCGTCCCGCCTAAGACTTAGGCTTTGGGACTTTGGCCAAGGAGTTCTTCTTGTTATACTCCCGCCGGCCTCGCAATCGACCTAAGCTTGGCAACCGTCCCGCCCAAGACTTAGGCTTTGGGACTTCGCCGTGCTCTGGCCCCGCAATCGACCCAAGCTTCTTCTTTGTTACTCCCGCTCGGCCTCGCACTGACCCAAGCTTGGCACCGTCCCGCCTAACGCTTAAGCTTCGGGACTTCCGCCAAGGAGTTCTTCTTGAACTTCTTCCGCCGGGCCTCGCAATCGACCCAAGCTGCCTTCCGTGTTACTCCCGCCGGCCTCAGACTGACCCAAGCTTGGCACCGTCCCGCCTAACGCTTAGGCTTTGGGTCTTCCGCCAAGGAGTTCTTCTCTGAACTTCCGCCCGAGCCTCGCAGACTCTGACCCAAGCTTCTTCTCAGCTCATCACTCCCGCCGGCCTCGCAATCGACCCAAGCTTTGCACCTTCCCGCCTAAGACTTAGGCTTTGGGACTTCCGGCCAAGGAGCTCTTCTGACTTCGCCGGTCCGCAATCGACCCAAGCTTCTTCGCTGCATACTCCGCCGGCCCGACTGACCAAGTTGCACCGTCCCGCCAAGACTTAGCTTGGACTTCGCCAGAGCTCTTCAACTCCGCCGGCCTCGCACTGACCTAAGCTTGGCACCGTCCCGCCTAACGCTAGGCTTGGGACTTCCGCCAAGGAGTTCTTATCGAACTTTTCTCGTGCTCGAGCCTGCAATCGACCCAAGCTTCTTCCGGTGTTACTCCCGCCGGCCTCGCATCGACCCAAGCTTGGCACCATCCCGCCTAACGCCACGCTTGGGACTTCCGCCAAGCAATTCTTCTTAAACTCTACTCCCGCCGGCCTCAGACTGACCCAAGCGTGGCACCGTCCCACCTAAGATTTAGGCTTGGGACTTCCGCCAAGGAGTTCTTCTTGAACTTCGCTCGTGCTTGGGCCTGCAATCGACCCAAGCTTCTTCCGACAGTTACTCCCGCCGGGCCTGCATTGACCTAAGCTTAGCACCGTCCCGCCTAAGACTTAGGCTTTGGGACTCTCGCCAAGGAGTTTTTCTCGACTTCCGCCTTCATCTTGAACTTACATTATGAATGTCTTTCTTATTCTTATATACATTTATACTTTTACATATCCCATTTCGGAAGAAATCTTACATTAGCACTTCATAATACAAGGGACTTCATCGGAAATATTTCATCGTGAGTTGTGCGCTCCACTGCCTCTTCACCTCTCGTCCGTCTGAATGAGCTAGCTGCAGACGCCTCCCGGTCCTGCTAACCGAGTGACTCGATAAGTGGCCTTCCCAATTTGGTCATAGACACCTTGCCTCGGGTCCTTCGTGCTACGGTTGACCTTCCTCAACACCCAATCACCCACCTGAACCAAATGAATGTGTACATTTTGGTTGTAATAACGAGCCACTCTTTGTTGATATTCCGAGATCTCAGCAACTACCCTTTCTCTTCTCTTCCAAAGAAGTCCGCACTCACACACATCCGCTCGCTATTTTGCTCCTCGTCAAGTGCTCTGTCTGGTGTGTCCCCATTCCTATCTTAGCGGAACCACTCGCTCGTGCCCAAACGCCAAGGAGAACTGGGGCTCTCCAAGTGGCCGCTTGTGTGTGGTTCCGTAGCCCACAAGATACCGTGTAGCTCTGCCCACCTGAGCTCCTTTGCTCGCCCAGCCTTGTCTTCGTGAGGCGCTTTATAGTTTTATTCGCGGCCCTACTTGCCCATTGGCTCATGGGTGTGAGGGAGAGCAAAACTTCAGCTCTATCCCCAGATTCTGACAGAAGTCTCTGAACTTGCCATTATCAAACTGCCTCCCATTATCGATGACTAATGCATGAGGAATCCCATACCTGCAAATCACATTCTTCTAAATGAAGTCAGTGGTTTTACCTTCCGTGATGCTGCTCGAGGCTCCCACTTCAACCTATTTGGTGAAATAATCAATCGCGACTATGGCATGGGTGGCGGATGCTTTCCCCTTCGGCAATGGCCCGATCAAATCAATTCCCTATTGAGCAAACGGCCATGGCGAACTCATCACCGTAAGGTTCTCCTGAGGTCGAAGTTAGGTAGTTAGCAAAGCTCCGGCAACTCTTGCAGCCTTCTTGTCTTCTCCCGAGCATCTTGATACATGCGGGCCAAAATATCCTTGCCTCAAGGCCTCGAAAGCCAAGGACCTCGCGCTGTAATGATTTCCACAGATTCCTCGTAGTATCTCTCTGGAGGACATAATCGGCCTCCTCTTGGTCTAAACACCGCAGCAAGGGAGAGTGTATCCCCGCTCATATAAGACCCCATCGATGAGAGTGTACCTGGCTGCTTTGCATCTCAACTTCCTTGCCCGCTTCTTATCGACCGACACCGTCCCTTCCTCGAGGTAAGAAACGATCGGCTCCATCCGTGTGTTGCTCGTCGACAGGCTCATCACTCGTCCTCCCGCCGATGCTCGAGCAGGTCTTCATTTCCAAAGGATAGACTTTGGAAACTTGGGGTCCGACGCGTACGCCATGCGAGCTATCATATCCGCCGAAAATTCTTCCCTCGATCTGCTCCACCTCGACATCTCGAAGTTCCCATTACCGCCTCACGCTTCCGAGGTAGGCGCTCATCTTCTCCTCTTGCTCGAAAGCTCTAGTCGAGGTGATTCGCTACCAACCGCGAATCTGCTCAAGCTTTACCTCCTCCGCTTTTACTACCTAGGCGAGCTTCATCCGCTATTACCGACTTGCCGATTACAGTGACTTCGAACTCTAATTTCACAACAGATTGCATCTCCGCCTCTTCCGGACTTGGGAGCACAACTCCTACTCCCGCTCCCCGACTTCCACAGGATCCATCTACCGTGACTATCCGAGTGTTGGTCGAGGCTCTGGAACTCGTGTGGGCTCGCTCTCCGCCTCTTCATCCCTCGCTGCACTCGACCACGAAGTCGCCTAAAGATCGTGCTTTTATGGCTGTCCGAGGCTGGTAATTAATGTCGAACTCGCTCAGCTCCACTGACCATTTTACCAGCCTTCCAGAAGTTTCAGGCTTATACAGAGTTTGCCTGAGTGGCTGGTTTGTTAAAACCACTACTGAATGTGCCTGAAAATAAGGCCTCGACTTCGGTCGTCGCGACTGTGGCCAGTGCCCACTTCTCCATCAGTGGATACCGGGTCTCGCTTCTAGCAAAACTCTTCTGTGTAATAAGCAGTGGCATCTGCACTCTAACTCCTCCCTTACCAGAACTGAGCTCGTTGCCCATTGGAACACAGCCAAGTATAGAAACAATACCTCTCTTGCTCGGGGTGTCGACAGTAATGGAGCTTTCAACAGATACTCTTTCAGCTGCTGGAACGCCGCCTCGCATTCTGGCGTCCACTTTGTCTTCTTGCCTTTCTTCATTTCTCGAAGAAGACTCAGGCATTTATCCGTGGCTCGAGACACGAACCTCGCTGAGGACGCCAGCTTGTCTGCTAGGCTCAGATCTCTTCGAGGTCACATGGGACCTCATTTCCACCACCGCTCTTATCTTCTCCTGATTGGCCTCGATCCCCCGTGACTCACCATGAAGCTTCAAGAATTTTCCCAACCCACTCCAAAAGCACATTTCTCCGGGTTTAGCTTCATCCCAGACTTTCTTAAGAGTGCAAGGTCTCCTCTAGATGCCTTAAATGCTCCTCCGCATCTTTAGACTTAGTGATCATGTCATCCACATATACCTCCATCGTCCGACCGATCAATGGCTTGAAAACTTTGTTCACCAGCCTCTGATACGTTGCCCCTGCATTCTTTAGACCGAAAGGCATGACCTCAGTAGCAAGATGACCTCGATTAGTGACGAAGGTCATGCACTCCTCGTCTGATCGATGCATGGAATTTGGTTATATCCCGAGAATGCATCCATGAAACTAAGCAGCCTGTGCTCCGCCGTAGAATCCACCAGCTGGTCTATCTTCTGTAGTGGAAAGCTATCTTTCAGGCGTGCCTTGTTCACATCCGTGAAGTCGACACACATTCTCCATTTCCCACTTGCCTCTTTACCAAAGACCACATTCGAGATCCATTCTGGTAGGATACTTCCCAGTATGAATCCCGCTTCAGCAGCTTTTCCACCTCGCAGCTGATGGCTTCAGTATCTCTCCCGGTCGACACATCTCCTTTTCTCGCCTCACCGCTTAGCATCTCTCCAGATTGCCACCGTGACATGCCACTTCGGTCGATCCTGTGCATATCCTCGTGCGCCCATGCGAACACATCTGCATGTACTCGCAGACACTCCACCAACTTTCCCTTCAACGGCTCGCTGAGGCCCGAGCCGATTCGGATTTTCTTCTCGGGGTCGCTCGCTCTCACCTCGACCTCCTCCAACTCTTCCGCCGACAGGTCGTGGTCGTGTCCTCGTAAGTGCCTGACGGGACCCCTTTCCTCCATGTTTGTTTCCTCCTCATTGCAAGCATTTGGTGCCCTAGGTCTTGGGCTTCATCTCCCACATTTTCCCGAACACGAGCATTCCTTCTACTGGACTCCGAACATCATTACATGCTTTTTCTCGTCTCTTCCTGAGTTCTTGCAATAGGGAAGTCAGAGTCTCCATCTGCTTCTCCATCCGATCCATTCTTTCCTAGATCTCCCTATTCGGGCCTCATTGGCCACTTACTCCTCTTCTACTGCTTCCCTCATCGCTGCGTTGTGTATCTTGAACGTATTAGAAATCAGGCTTTTGTGCCGATCCCCACGCATGCGCGCCAAAAGATATTGATGCGCTTTTCCGTGTGCCTTCAAACGATGCCTCGAACCTTCCGCTCGCGATCGATTCGAGCTCGAGCGAGATTGCCTCCTTCGTCCTGCTCAACTGCTCTTTTCCGAACGGAGATCTCCGGACTGTACTCACGTAAAATAGGGTCGGGAGTAGCCGGTGTGTTCCGTGAAACCCTCCGACGCTCAAGTCAGATATCGGGTTGTTCTTTTGGTATCTCCCTAGTGAGAGAGACCGGAAAGATGAAAGGGATATTTTTCGCCCTCCCTTTTTGAATGAATATGTAGTTATTTAGAGGATCAATGTAAGGAAAGTCAGAATAAGAAGAACCTGTATAAGCTTTTGTAACCCTTGTGAATGAATTTTTCCAACCCCTGCAACATACCCGTTCACTTCCTTTTATACTCCATTTTTCCCGCTCCTTCTCTCCAAGAGCATCCATTCCCGCGTCAATGGTGTCTGGGTCCCTCTGACAGCCGGGATTGGCGTAATATTCCCTGGGGATGCGCGGCTGTCTCCTTAACCCGATTCACGTGGCCAGATCACCATGTCGGGCATGTGCGCTATGAATGATGACACCGTGGGGGCATGTGCCGGCCATCGGCAATAGTATCACCACCATACCATGTGGGGCCCTGGTCAGACATTAAAAGGTGTGCCAGGATTCTGAGAAAACGGGTCAGGCTGCCCTGGGCCGGGTCTTTAGATTCCATTCGTCCCATTACTGGCGCAACCCAGTTGTGCTCGGGGACTTAATCTCTGCGAGCAGGAAAGGAGTGCTCAGTTCTCGACCTTGACCAGCTTTGACCGGGGTGGACGACCTCGAGCAGGCAAAGGAGCTCGGAGCTCGAGCGACTATGAATTCCTCGACCTCGACTAGCTTTGACCGGGGTGGACGACCTCGAGCGGCTTTGAATTCCTCGACCTTGACCAGCTTTGACATCTAGTGAGGTTGTCTTCGTGCCAGTGGTTGGGACTTTTGCTCGAGCTAGGCTGTCCTCAGGATATTTTATTTGAGCTGGAAGGGCCTCGAGAAGACCTGCCCGATATTACCCAAACACTTTTATTTCTAAGTTTTAAATTTTGAATTTTTTATGCAACTGAAAAGTTGAAATCAGAAAGCACTAAAAGGAAACTTACAGGATGGAAGTTCAATGAGTTGACTGAGTATATCTCACTACCGTCTCTGTGGCATTTGAAAGTGAAGTTATTACTTTGCTGTGAATCATCAAGTTGATGAACACCAACCCTTCCCTCAATTGAGCCAACCTATAGGAATCATAACACCATATTCAACAACCAAAATAAAAGAAGCACAATAGCCTACACGCAAAGCAAAGATTAGAAGCAAAATAGTGATCTCAATTAAAAGAAGTTAGGAGTCAATGTTGATGAAATTTAAAGTGGAATAGGTAATTGAGGCTAAACTTAGCCCCTCATTGCTGGCAGAGGAAGCAAATTTAGAAACATGAGAATATGCAACTAAATTGACAATGCCTCATATTTTGAGAATAAAGACCATGATGAAAGAAAAAAGGGAGATCAAAATAAATGAATACATACCAAGAAACCTTGCTGGTCAGGAAAGGCAGCTACGCATCTTTTCTGGTACTTGAAAGGGGAAGTAATTCTCTTGAACTAAGTCTGGTAGCATTAAATAATGATTAGACATATTCGGAAGATAATACATATATTAGATATAAAGATGTAAGCAAAAAATAAAAAGAATAATACATGAAGGTAAAATATGGAAATCAATAAATCCCCAGCTCCGCATCTAAACAAGTTAAACAGTAACAAGAATTCACCAACACTTAACTATTTTAATACTGCAATAAGCATGTGCCACATATGGTAAATTGTAATACAGGTAATGCAGAAAACATTATCTAAATTGTTATGAAAGCGCACGAAGATGTATTATTACATCCAAACTTTAGATTAAATTTCTAAAGGAGCCAGAGTTCAAAATTTTTAGGAGCTATTATGTCTTATTTATCACCATCACATAAGAAAAGAAATAGCATGACTAAAATTATCAAGTAAAACTGAAAGACGCAGGCAATTAAACCCATTCCAGTCTGCTATATTTTTCAATTAAAAAGGGATATTGAAGACATGGAACTACATACTATAACTGTAGTCCAGACAACCTTTTTTTTTGGCAAATCTACATCAAGCTCTTCTTAGGAGATCAGTTTATTAAAGTATCCATTCATATTTTTACACAAATAAAAATGATATCAAGAAATAACTCTTTTCCAGACAACACCAATCAGAAGAAATATTCATGCAATAATTTTATACAGGATCCTCCATGGCATTGAGGAACCCTTTTAACTACAAGGGAAGGTGGTTCCATACAGAAGGATCCATAAACAACCAATAAATGATTAATTTTCCCTTTCCACATTAAACAAGATAGCTCCAAGTTAAATTTTAAATCAAAGTCAACCAACTACTAATGTGAACTCAAAACACATGCTTCAGCTGCCTGCACTAAATTTGCCCTTTTAACTTACATATATATATATATATATATATTTTACAAGAAACTATAAATTATATTAAAGAAGAAAAATCATTACAAGGAGTGGACCAGCTGTCCATTGGGAAGGAAAACAAAAATAATATTGCTTTGCTATACAAATATGCCAATCCCCTCTACATTAGCAGACCAATCTGAATAACTATCTCATAACACTCCCCCAACTTAGATGAATGAAAATCAATGTCTCATAGAATAAAAAAAATTACCTGAGGATTCTGCAAGTTGAAGACAACTAGATTCCTATCTGCAGTGCCAACAACCATAAGCGGGTATCTCACTGTGAGTGCATAGCAGCGATCAGGCAGCTGTTGAGTACGTATGGGATTCGACTGCCTTCTACCCAATACCTAATTATATATTGGAACATTCAGAGGGTAAGGAACTCGAAATATACGGACATCAAGAGAGTACAAGTGACAGATCAACTACACAAAAAATCATACAAAGTGCTTATAGAAAACACATGGCACCACATCGGATACCAAATAGAAATGAAAGGACATACTGTAAACCCAAAAGGAGAAAGAAAAGGGCATGACACAGACAATTTAGAGAAGAAAGAAAGGGAAAATCCGACAGTATTAAAGCACTCAACATGGGCATTTTTCTCTAAACAACACCTAAGCTGTATATGGAAAAAGAGTGCCAACAATTTGAGATTCCATAGCCCCTGCTAGCTCATATCCACTTTGAGCATGAGTAATTGTCAGTACAAGCTACCATGGCAGAACAAAACATGAACAACATTTCCATTCATTCATCTGAACACAACATGGTCACTCTTCTGTTTGAGGTCAGGTGAACTGACCACTTAACTACCCACATGCACATATTGTCCCACTTGGCATGAAGGTCAGTTCACTCTGCTGCACAATATAGACTTCTAACAGATGAACTTCTAATTATAAAACCAATTTATCACCCCAACCAAAATGTCACATGGACAGAAATTTTAATTTCATATAAAATGAAGTATAAAAAGAAGTGAAAATCTTACTTCAATGTCTTGTCCCAGCTTCCTGTGGCAAGTAGATTCATCTCTGGAATCCAAACAACCTCCTTAATTGGTGAATCATGCATGGCCACGGTCACTGGCTGCCCACCAGAAAGTAAAGGCCACATCTTGACCTGCTTGTCACATCCTCCAGAAAAGACAGTAGTTCCATCATCCTTCCATGTTGAGCATAGGACCTTCAAATTGCAAAGACAAGAAAAAGTGTTAAATTATCAGCAATCACTAATTCAAAAGTATGGTACTCTTAACTACCACAAATCTTGCATTAGATTACCAGATGGTCATGCGAGATTGATGCCTTGGACACACAGGCCACAGCAGTTCCACTGCATGAAATTTCCCAACACCTTACCTGTGAAAGCATTCAAACAAGACAAATGAGAATATCAAAGACGTTAACCAACAAACAGAAAGGCATAACTAAAAGTGTAAATAAAAGAACAGAACCTGATTGGAAAAACCTGATTATCTTATGAAGTTGCAACCAAGATATTGGCCTTGGGACTGAAACAAAGGCTTGAAACAGAATCACTGGGAGGTTGAGAAACCTGCCGTTGAAAAATATCACATAAACACTTCTTTTCTAATAGCATTTTTACATCAAATGGTCAACCAAGCTTACTCAAGAATCAACTGACAAAATAGAAGTCATGAAGCTTCAATGACAGAACTACACTTCACATACAACTATATGACAAATATTGACATTTAGTGTATAAATTTAGAACCTATGACTAGAGACAATTTATCTCGTGGAAAATTTGGTGCATCAAACTTTTGCATAACCAATTATAAAAAACTGTATCTTCATTAACCTAATATAAACTTAACATTCCAACCGACTGAAATTTCGACACATTCACGAGCTTAGCGATTGGTATAGCTTAGCATACGTATTTAGCATGAAAATAATAATAATAATATTCTTTATCCAAAAAGGTACGACTAATTTTTACATTAACACAAACAATGAAGTGAGCGCCCGGTCCAGCGAGGCTTCGGCCAGACTTTTGGGCTTGAGCTGGATCGGGATCGGGCTAGGTGTTTATCGAGAAAGCCCGAGTCCCGTCTTTCAGCCCAATAATTTAATATTAAAAATGAAAAATAAAAGACTCTAATTGTATTTAGGTTTCGCTTATTGTAGCTTTTAAATTGAGTTTATTTAAGCAAAATTTTTATTAGTAGAGTTTTTATAAATAATAGTTTATCTAAAATGTTTTAGTTATTTAGTTATCAATGAGAGCTTTTATTAAAAATTATAAAATTATTTTAATAGACAAGTTTTTTAAAGTTATGTTATAAAAAAATAAAATATGATTGTCAAATATGTAAAAGATATTTTAGACATTTTAATATTTTAAAAAATTCAATCTCTATTCCCAAAAAACCAAAATTTGAACTTTTTTTAGTAAATGCAAAATAGTTTATTTAGTCTTCAAAAGTTATATTAAAAAAATAATTAAATAATAACAAAAAATTTGATAAGAATTTATGTGATTAAATAAATGTTTATGACTATTAAATAAGCCATATCAAATAGACACTTATTAATTGCATTATTATAATTGATACTATGTTTGCTTTCAATTCAATTGTATTTTAATTTCATGTTGTTTTATTATGTTAAGTGTTAGTGATACTAACTATTAATAACTTTTTTTTTCTCTGTCTTATCTTTTAGTCTTTCTTTTTAGTGAAGGTTAGTCTTTCCTTCCATGTGAAGGCTAGCTTTTCTTTACTTATGATTATTAGTTTCCATCCATATTTCTGGTAGTTGATTCTATTGTTAGTGGTGTTAAATTTATAGATTTTATTTTCAAGATCACTTTTTCTTCTAGTTTGGAACTTTCAGTTGTTCTGGAAGAATTCATATACTTGAAGATTGATAAAAACTAAATCTATTGACAGAGCATGATATGAAAGAATTAGAAATTTTTGAAATGACGTTAATTGGGTATGCGCATTCCTGGTAGGGGTATTCTTTGGTTAAGAAATCTCTAGCGCACTTGTTTACTTCCCTGGTCTACAGTGTGCAAAATGCAAATCGATTGATTTTATCAATTTTTTACTATAATAGATATATGTATGTTACTCATGGATGTTAGTTGTTAATCTTGCAATATACTGTAAATAGATATAGATTGAATGAAAAAAATTAAATTAAAAAAATTGTTATTGTTACTAAAATAAATTGTTAGATAAAATTCTAAGAAAATATTGTTTATCTTTAATTATTAATATGTATTATATAATTAGACCACTTATATTAACACTTTTATGACATAGTCTATATTTGTACCATATAAATATTTGAGGAATATCCCTTATACCTACAAATCAGCCAAGAAAATATCACCTTCACCCAATTTTAAATTGGAAGAGAAAATTTTAAAGGATTTGGGATGGTAAAAATTCACTACTTAAGCTAAAAGTCAAATCACGAATTGGCAAAAAGATATTGTTAAGGTTCAATAAATTATATACTACCAAATTCAACATGAAAGTAGCATATTATTAATAACCCAAAATAATTGACAATAAATACGTTAGAGGGGCACATACATAAAAGGTATTATTATTCATTTATTTGAGAATTTTTTTCCATTTATTTTTTTTTAAAGTAGAGGGTGAGAAAAATTCGAATTAATTTTAACCTTTTACTTTCCCAAAATTTGAACTCATGTTACCAAATGTATGCAAGTGCTTGAAAATTATTGGACCGACGAGCCACTGTTTGAAAACCACGGACCAACCCCAAAACTTGTTGGACTCATTTCTTAGATGGACTCATAACTCACTCGTTTCTTTAAAAATTATCTTCTAAATTCTTCTTTCTATTATATACAACTTCCGAGTGAACATATTAATTCATATGCTTGGAGAAAAGAAATCTCGAACATCTAATACATGAGAGAAAAGCAAAAGCTAGCTTCTAGGATTATTCAAAAGGAGATATATAAATCGCTTCACACGCAGAATCGCCGATATATAAATTTGTGGATAAGATCGTTATACCATTTGTTTACCTTCACGGAAAACATTAGGGGTGAAACAGTTGCTCCGAAGCCTACCGCAAATCCAATTGACATGACCACGAGGAACCAATCAATTTCATCGCTTGAAGCTGGTGGCGGTGAAGGTTGTAGCTCAGGAGGACGTGTTTGGCTGTCATTCGTCAAAGGAGGTCCGTACAATCCTTTGTTTCCTTCATAAGAAGTTGGTGAAAATGATTGGAGTTGGGTGCTTGTCGGAATCTTTCCCACTAAGTTATTGTATGAAACATTTAGCACCGATAGGAAATTTAGGCGTGCAAGCTGGGCAGGAATTTTCCCACTGAGGTTGTTCATCGAGAGGTCCAAGGACTCAATCTGTTTCAAGTTCCCAAATGATGATGGGATCGAGCCTGTGAGAGCATTATGCGACAGGTTCAGAGCATAGAGTGATTTGAATCGTCCCATTTCTTCTGGTATGGACCCTTCAAAATTGTTGCTCGAAAAGTCAATGGAGGTGAATATATTAGCGACCTTCTGTAGCGTGATCTCTACTCTTTTGACTGTTACTGTTACTGTTACTGTAACCTCATAGAATTGGTTGCTCGACCCCTCATATCCAACGTAGTTGAGCTCAGATCCGGATTTGGTTTCAGCAACCATCATCTTCTCCAAGGTAAGCAACCATTTTTGTGATAGCATTCCACTGAATTTATTGGAAGCTAAGTCGACAATTTGAAGCAGTGGCCAGGAGACATTATTTCTCGGACAACTGATGTGTCCGGAGAAGTTGTTGGATCGCAAAACTAGAACTTGCAAACTAGAAGCATTCCTTAACCAGCACGGGAAATTATCACTGACATGGTTATTCCCGAGGTTTAAAACATTCAGCATATTGCAATTGGCAAGAGATTTTGGAACCACTCCTTGAAGTTGATTTCCATTGAGATCTAGAATTTGTAACCTACAATTTCCTGGAAATATTATATCAGAAAGAGTGCCATTGAGGTTGTTTCTCCCTAAGTTTAAAAGCCCTAGAGTGCTGCTACTCTTGGTGATTAAACATGTAGGAATTGTGCCACTCAGGTTGTTGTTTGATAAGTCAAGAATTTGAAAATAGTTAGCCTTGCACAAAGAATGCGGGATGACTCCATTGAGACTATTGTTTGCAGCGGAAAAGAATTGGGCTTCAGACATGAAATTACCAATGTCAGCTGGGATGGAAGTAAAATTATTGTTGGAGTAATCGACGTAGGAAGTATTTGGTGACATGTAAGGGATATTTCCTCGGAACTGGTTGGAGTGTAGGTCTAGCACACGGACACCAGAAATAGCGTAAGGTTCTTGCAAGCCCACTAGGAGATTTTGTGAAAGATTTAAGTTAAGATTGCCATCACCAACTTCCCAAATCCAATTTGGTACTTCTCCAGAGATTTGGTTATTTGAAAGGTCCAAAACTGAAAGATGTAGTTGGTTTTTTAGATTAGGAACAGCCCACAGTTTGCTTGAAGCCAGTCTCAATCTGTTAAACTTGTTGGAAGAAAGATCGAGGGTATCAAGTTTTCTGAGTTCAAAGAATATTGAAATGGGGACAGGCCCTTCTAATCTGTTGCCTCTTAAATCAAGGTGAAACAATGCAGAAGAGGACACATTTGAAATTTCGGGAAGTTGGTTCTCAAACTGATTGTTGGAGAGCAGAAGCATCTCCAGAATTGGAAGTAGAAACAGAGATCTGGGGATACTTCCATTAAGTGAATTGTGCGACAAGATAAGAATATTGAGATTTAAAAGTTGTTCCCAGAAAGTGGATGAGATCCCACCAGTTAAATTATTGGACGAAAGGTCTAAATAATTGAGGTTTCTTGACTTGTGAAGAGATGGGATGGGACCAGAGAAATGGTTAGATTGGAAGTTCAAGTGAAATAATTGGGTAAGATTAGCCATCGAAGTGGGAATTGGCCCTGTGAAATTGCAACTGCTAACATCCACGCTTGTCAAATTTTCAAGGTTCCCAATGGAATCTGGTAGTGTGCCTGAGAATCCCGTGCCAGAGAGGACCAGGTTCCGAAGAGAAGAATTCTTAGGAAAGTTTGGCAAAGAACCCTGAAGCAATTGGTTAATTGACAAGTCAAGAGTCTCAAGGGTTGGAACCTGCAATACCTTTTCTGGAAAATTCCCTTGCAGCCCACACTGGCTGAGATCCAAGGCCTTCAAATTCGACAGATTGGCCAAAAACTCTGTGCCTGAGGATAGACCATAATTGTCATGCAAACGAACGACGGAGAGTGACCGTAAGTTTGCCAGGTAATGATTGATAGGACCTGAAAGATCACACCCGGACAAGCTTAAAACTTGTAGATTGGGCAGAAATGATAAAGCCTTGCACCATTCAGTTCCGGAGGCAGACAAATCTACTTGATCAAGATGTAATTCTCTGAGCTCTGTTAAGTTCCGCAGAAACAAGCTTAAGTTTGGGATCTCAAGTCTCCAGGAAAACCCTCTTGAGCGCTCCCGGCCTGACAAATCAAGAGTAACCAACCTTGTCAGGCTTGAAATCTCAATGGGAATCTTCCCTGTAAAGCCACCCTGGGAAAGATTCAGATAAGTCAAATTTGTCAGGTTGCCCAACCTGGATGGTATTTGGAATCCGTCCAAGAAAGTGAAACCCAAATTGAGGCTCTGCAGATATTGAAGATTGAAAAGGCCATTTGCATTGTCAAGTCCGCCAATGATTGGTTCCCTGCTCAAGTCGAGACCAATAACATGACCAGCCTCATCGCACCTTACACCGCTCCAATCACAACAATCGGAGCTTTGATGACTAATCCACTGAGTCAGTTTTGTAGATGGATAGAAACTGTTATTGCTTAATATGAATCTGTTCTTCATTTGGATTAACAACGATTGTTGATCGTTTTGACATTGGCCAGAAACCAAAACCATATGGATCCCAAAATAATTGGCTAAAAAGGTTATCAAGAAAGGCCATGATAAGAGTAAAATTGATCTCATTAGTTAAGTAATTGCTGAAATGAAACTTGGAGAGGAATGATGAAACTTGGGAGCTGCGATGAATTCATATAGCAGGTAAAAGATGGCCCCAGTTCCCTGGAAGTTACACCCCCGACTTACAAATTGGGAGCTAAAAGTATATCAAAAGTAATTAATGTAGCCAAGACTTGAGGGATCAAAAACAGCAATCTTCCATTCCCATAGACTCAAAATTATGACAATAAAAAGTTAATTATCGGGGACACGCATAAAATTTACTAGTCCTTTAAAACTTGGTTGGGCTCATTTCTTTAATATTGTTTTCATTCTGAAATTTACTAAACAAATATCTTGTTACAACTAAAATTTAGCATGAACTCTCAAAGATTGTCTATGAATATTGCCGTTGCCTGTACAATATATGTCTACCTTGGAGCCAATTCGGAGATAAAGATTATCTCAATTATAAGTTTTAGGCCCTTATTTGAATTTCTTGTTAATTTTTTTATTAACTTCATCCAACAGAGAGAAGAAAAGAAATCTCAAACAGCTAAGACAATAAGAGAAAAGCAAAAACTTTTAGGATTATTCAAAGCAAAGTAAAAGCTTTTAGCTTTTAAGCGTAGACTTGAAACTAATTAAAATAATTGCCAAAAATGGGCATCAAGAAAAGCCATCATGGGTAAAATTCTCATTAGGAATAATAGCTGAAATAAAAGACTTTGGGTCAGCAGGGAAGACTAGCAATAAGCACCGTGTTGATTATTCAAGAGTGCTGATTAATTCACGGCGTTAGAGAAAAGCAAAAACTTTTAGGATTATTCAAAGCAAAATAAAAGCTTTTAGCTTTTAAGCGTAGACTTGGAAACTAATTAAAATAATTGCCAAAAATGGGCATCAAGAAAAGCCATCATCTGGGTAAAATTCTCATTAGGAATAATAGCTGAAATAAAAGACTTTGGGTCAGCAGGGAAGATTAGTAATAAGTACCGTGTTGATTATTCAAGAGTGCTGATTAATTCACGGCGTTAGAGAAAAGCAAAAACTTTTAGGATTATTCAAAGCAAAGTAAAAGCTTTTAGCTTTTAAGCGTAGACTTGGAAACTAATTAAAATAATTGCCAAAAATGGGCATCAAGAAAAGCCATCATCTTGGTAAAATTCTCATTAGGAATAATAGCTGAATTAAAAGACTTTGGGTCAGCAGAGAAGACTAGTAATAAGCACCGTGTTGATTATTCAAGAGTGTTATTAATTCACAGCGTTATGACAACTGATCTTAGTGTTGAGATTATGTACTCTTTAAAGTAAATAATTTATTTATTTATAAAAAATATATTTTTTATTAATAAAATGTATAAGATATTTTTTAAGTATCTTGCATAAATATTTTAAATAAAGTCTATTTAATTATATTGTATGTATTTATATAATCATCGTATGAATTTACAGAAAATATAAATATAAGTTATCTTATGATTAAATAAATTGAATTCACAATCGATAAATAGAGTTGTGCGCTTTCTTTATGTTTAGATTATAGTAAATTCATTGAATGATTTGTCTTAATTATGTATGAATTTACTGATGTAGTTTGACTATATTAAACTGGATCACATATGAGATTGAATTAAACTTGAAATAACTGTTAGACTTATTAAATCTCATAGACATTGATTTTATTGCAATCTCAATCTTGAGTTAATTATAGTTTCATGTTTATGATTGTTATTCTATTTGAGTTACCAATGGACGCGACATACATTTGTAGTTAAGATTACCCAGTATCTTGGTGGGAGTAATTATGAGTAGTGAGATTATAGATTAATAATATAAAATTTGTACAGCATGTCTCTTGATGAGTTTTCAGTACTTGATTATAGAATTCTTTGGCCAGAGTATGTCAACATAATTAGTATATTAAAAATTATCATTAGAGAAAGTCAGTAAGTGTCAATGAATAAGATGTAATTAAATTGATTGGACAATTGAGATATTAATTTAATTAGCAAAATGATTGTTCAGTAAAGAAATCAATGTAGCATAGATCGAATTATTATTCGAGAACATTATCCTAGATAGCATACAATTATGGAAGTCAGTTCCAGTCTTATACTGGAGTAGATTTAGAATTAAATAATCAGGCTAGTTTAATTACAAACTTAATTATTATAGTCACTATTGTATGTATCTATATGATCCATGAGTTAGCTCATTTAATTGGCTGCATCACTATTAGATTAATAAGTAAGATAACTAGCTATTTGGGTTAAAAGCTTAAATATATTATTTGGTGAGAGACTCCAATTAATATCTCCAATTAATATATTTGTGTATAAACGACTTTGTGTTATTTTACAAGGTGGTTCCCTATAACTATAACAAATGTAATTCCAAAAGCTTTTGGGTTTTTATCTTATTTTAATTTAAATCAATTATTTTGATTTAATAAATTAAAAAAGAAGATAAATAAGGAGTATAAGGTTTTCCACCACTATAATATAAAAATATTTTTTCTCCACAAAAGAAATAAAAAGAAGCCATCATATACAGATGAAGAAAAGATAATTTTTCTCTCTGATTTTGAGAAAAAAATATTTTCTTACTAGTTACTTTCAGTAGTGATAAAGGCACCCATACATCAAGTATAGATCAAACTTGAGTCATAACCTAGAAGATCATTGGTGATAGATCGTGATCTAACAAAGAAGATGGTGATAGATCATGACTTGAGAATCTTAATTAATACAACGAAAAAATAAAGGTACGATTTCTAGATTATAGTAATTTTATATATTGTATGAGAAAGCAATCACATTATTTCCGCTGTAAAATAAAAACGATCCTATTATTTCTGCTGAAACAATTTTAAAATGTACAATTAGACAAAGAGATGAATCCTAAAATGTCCCATTTTGAAATGGGGATATAAGATTTTGGAGGGAATACGTTAGAAATAGACATTAATGGTATTGTTGATGCAGTTTTTCCCGCGTGCCTTCAAACAGTGCCTCGAACCTTCTGCTCGCGACTTTCTGCAGTACTCGTAATCTTCTGCTAGCGATCAGATCGAGCTCGAGCTCGAGCAGGATTGCCTCCTTCGTCCTATTCCGCTGTCTTTTCGAACGTAGATCTCCGGACCGTACTCACGTAAAATAGAGTCGAGGGTAGCAGCGTGTTCCGGCGAAAACACTCCGACGCTCAAGTCAGTAATCGGGTTGTTCTTTTTGGTATCTCCCTTAGTGACAGAGACCGGAAAGATGAAAGGGATATTTTTGCCCTCCCTTTTTGAATGAATATGTAGTTATTCAGAGGATCCAGATAAAAGAAATTAGAATAGGAAGAACCTGTATATGCTTTTTGTAACTTTTGTGAATGAAAATTTCCAACCCCTGTAACGTACCCGTCTCTTTCTTTTTATACTCCATATTTCCCGCTCTTTCTCTCTAAGAGCATCCATTCCCGCGTTAGTGGTGTCTGGGTCCCTCTGACAGCCGGGATTGGTGTAATATTCCCTGAGGATACACGGATGTCTTCTTAACCCGGTTCACGTGGCCAGATCACCATGTCAGGCATGTGCGCTAGGAATGATGACACCGTGGGGGCATGTGCCGGCCATCGGCAATAGTACCACCACCATACCATGTGGGGCCCCGGTCGGACATCAAAGGTGTGCCGGATTCGGAGAAAGCTGGTCAGCCGCCTGGGCCGGATCTTGTCCAACAGTGCTCGGGGACTTAATCTCATGAGCAAGAAAGGAGTGCTCGGCTCTCGACCTTGACCAGCCTTTGACCGGGTGGACGACCTCGAGCGGTGCAAAGGAGCTCTGAGCTCAGCGACTATGAATTCCTCGACCTCGACTAGCTTTGACCGGGATGGATGACCTCGAGCAGGCAAAGGAGCTCGGAGCTCGAGCGACTCTGAATTCCTCGACCTTGATCAGTTTTGACGTCTAGTGAGGTTGTCTTCGTGCCAGTGGTCTGGACTTCTGCTCGAGCTAGGCTGTCCTCGGGGTATTTTATTCGAGTTGGAAGGGCCTCGAGAAGACCTGCCCGATATTACCCAAACACTAGTCCATCAGTTTCTAGTCTTTTGAGTGAAACGAGATAAGACTGGAAACTCATTAATGATGGGTCGAATTCGCGGCCTTTTACGCTTCCCCACGTTTCCCAGTTGTCTCCCACTTCAATCATTTCGCATTTAAGGCGGGACACGTGAGTTGATCCCAGCCGTGCGTTTAAAATTTGAAGGGACGTTACCTGAAAGGTCGTGTCCCTCGAAACGCACGCTGCCAGTCGAAGAGACGCGTCCTCCTCTTTAAAAACCTCTAACTTCTTCACTGTTCCCTCAACAGGCCCGTAGGATGTTGCCGGAGGATTCGTCCTCTTCTAGTGAGGCACAACCCCTTAGTATAATCCCCGTGAGGGATTCTAGTCCAGAGAGGGAATTACCCGCGTCCGAGACCCAGCCGCATCAAGGGGCAAGGGCCAGTCAAAGGTCTAAGCGTGGGGAATACCCCATTGACCACCTGAGATGTGAAACCACCCCTTCGGACTTAGATAGGCTTAGGGAGACTTACCATATACCCGAAAATGTGGATTTAAGGTTGCCGGGTAGGGGTGAAATCCCCAACCGTCCTTCTCAAAGCTACACGACCTTCCACTTAGAGTGTTTCAAATGGGGGGTTAGGCTGCCTCTCCAGCCTTACTTTGCCTGGGTTTTGTCTGGGTTCCGTCTGGCCCCGGGGCAATTGAACCCGAATAGGTGGAGGGTCATTTTCGGACTCTTTGTGTTGTGGAAGCGCTGTGATCTGGGTGAGCCCTCGGTAGGGGAAATTAGACACCTTTACCAGTTGAAGTGCAGCCCGAAGGATGCTGGTTGGTATTACCTTACCTCCAGCCTGAAGGGTAAAAAGCCCATCACCGATCTCCCAACTTCTAGTGGCAACTGGAAGAGCAAATTCTTCTTCGTTGGGGGAGAGTGGGGGCAATTTGCACTTCGTAGCGAGGGGGTCCCTCCAGTCCCGCGGCACTTTTGCACTCCAGGTCGTTTATCTGTCTTGCAGATTTTACTTTTAGTTTTCTTGCTCGCGTCTGTTCTCATTATTTGGCTTTGGTTGTTTTCTGCAACCTCCTGGGGTGCTTCTTATTCGATTGGGGGCCAGCCTCGAGCACGTGTGCAGACCGCTCTTATAAACGCGAGCTCGTGCAGGGAGCTGTTGACACCCCAAAGCTTTTTGGAGTCCAGTCTACTACCGAGTGAAGACATGAGCAGCAGAATGCGTGAGATGTTACATCGGCGCGTGGGGACGACCGAAGGTGCGAGCACCTCAAAGAGGCCACGAGCAGAAACGGGTACTCCGCCTCCATCCACTCGAGCTTCTTCCTCTGCTCGGCAGGTCGAGCGAGAAGAGGAAGGTCCTCCACGCAGACGGCAAAGGACCGCTGCTCCAGTCTCACCCTCGAATCGACAGCGTGCAGGAGCAAAGTCAGTCTGGCCGCATCGAGCCTTATTTGAAGACTTATAACGAGGAGTTGAGCAGCAGATTCTTGGATGAGATAGAGTCTTTCAATTCTGATGAGCTGTTCAGTGCCTTCCAGCGACTCTCCTCCCGAGTTTTGGCAACTGTGACTAGGCTCAATAAGACGGTTCAAGGCTCCCAGGAAGAACTTCAAGCAAAGGTTCAGAGCTTGGAGCAGATTGTGGGCGAGCTGAAGGAGGAAAACCAAAAGCTTCTGGACGAGAACTTAAACTTTGTAGAGAAGACAGCAGTGGCTGACTCCAAGGCCTCTGAGCTTCAGAGGAAGCTGACTGACACCCACGATGAATCTGAGCATGCTCGAAAGGATCCGGACACTCGAAAACTTACTACGAGCAGCTCATCGAGGGGAAACCGCTCGTCTTCGAGGGCAAATTGACACTTTAAAGGTCCGACTTGCCATCGAAAGTACAACAATGGGGCGGATTCCAGTTACGACTGCCTATTGTATGCTTTTGGTAAGGCATACCTCGAGGCCGACATGTCTAAGGTTGAAGGGTATGTAGCTGAATATATGAGCACTCATGAAGCTACTCCGTCCGAGCCCCAAACTGTTGTCAGAGAGCTCGCTCCTTCTCCAGCCAATGCCCCTCCTGCTGACGCCCCTGCTAATGTCCCTCCTACTGCTTCTCCTGCTGATGCTGATGACGTCCCTTCAGCGATGCCTGGCCTTCCTCCCGTTGCTGTTGACGACGTCCCTCCTACTGAATGATTTGGACTCTCTTTTTTTTTTTTTTTTACATTTCCGTACTTGTAATCATTCAATAAATAAGTAAAAGCATTCGCTTGAGCAACAATCATATGTGCAAGTTGGGCTCTTCTTCTGCTTTTCGCCCAAGTATAATGTTATTTAGCTTATGCATGGTAGAGCTTCGCTTGAATTGGGCTAAAAGCCTTATGTTTATTTTCATGAGCTCATTTAACTTGCTCGAGCCTACATTTGGCTCTTGCTAGACACCAGTCCCGCCTGGAGCTTAGGCTCGTGGACTTTTGGCCTTAGCATTATTCATGAACTTCCTTCACTTGTGATTAGCTTTGCTCAAGACCTGCCCAGACCTAGGACTTAGGCATTTGGACTTTTGGCAAAGGAGTTCTTCTTGAACTTCTGCTCGGGCCTGCAATTGACCCAGCATGGCACCGTCCCGCCTAAGACTTAGGCTTTGGGACTTCCGCCAAGGAGTTCTTCTTGAACTTCTACCTCGCCTGCATTACCAACGTGTCTACTCGCGCCCGCAATTGACCCAACGTGGCACCGTCCCGCCTAAGACTTAGGCTTTGGGACTTCGGCTAAGGAGTTCTTCTTGAACTTCGCTCGTGCTCGGGCCTGCAATCGAACCAAGCTTTTCTCGGTGTTACTCCCGCCGGGCCCATGATTGACCCAGCGTGGCAACCGTCCGCCTAAGACTTAGGCTTTGGGACTTCGGCCAAGGAGTTCTTCTTGAACTTCTTCCACTCGGCCTCGCAATTGACCCGAGCTGCCTTCTAGTGTTACTCCCGCTCGGCCTCGCAATTGACCCAGCGTGGCACCGTCCCGCCTAAGACTTAGGCTTGGGACTTCGGCCAAGGAGTTCTTCTTGAACTTCTACTCCCGCCAGCCTCGCAATCGACCCAGCGTGGCAACCGTCCCGCCTAAGACTTAGGCTTTGGGACTTCGGTCAAGGAGTTCTTCTGAACTTCGCTCGTGCTCGAGCCTCGCAATCGACCCAAGCTTCTTCGGTGTTACTTCCGCTCGGCCTCGCACTGACCCAAGCGTGGCACCATCCCGCCTAAGACTTAGGCTTTGGGACTTTGGCCAAGGAGTTCTTCTTGAACTTCGCTCGTGCTCGGGCCTCGCAATTAACCCAAGCTTCTTCCGCTCGGGCCTGCATTGACCTAAGCTTGGCACCGTCCCGCCTAATACTTAGGCTTTGGGACTTTCGGCCAAGGAGTTCTTCTTATGATACTCCCGCCGGCCTCGCAATTGACCCAAGCTTGGCACCATCCCGCCTAAGACTTAGGCTTTAGGACTTCGGCCAAGGAGTTCTTCTCGAACTTCGCTCGTGCTTCGGGCCTCGCAATCGACCCAAGCTTCTTCTGTGTTACTCCCGCTCGGCCTGCATTGACCCAAGCTTGGCACCGTCCCGCCTAAGACTTAGGCTTTGGGACTTCCGCCAAGCTCTTCTTGAACTTCACTCGTGCTCTGGGCCCGCACTGACCCAAGCTTGTCACCGTCCCGCCTAAGACTTAGGCTTTGGGACTTCTGGCCAAGGAGTTCTTCTCGAGCTTCTGCTCGTGCTCGGGCCTGCAATTGACCCAAGCTTCTTCTGCTCGGGCCTGCAATTGACCCAAGCTTCTTCTTGTACTTCTGGTCTTCATCTTGAACTTACATTATGAATGTCTTTCTTATTCTTATATACATTTATACTTTTACACATCCCATTTTGGCAAGAAATCTTACATTAGCACTTCACAATACAAAGGGACTTACTGGAAATATTTCATCAGAAGTTGTGCGTTCCATGGTCTCTTGACCTCTCGTCCGTCTGGATGACCTCCCGTATGAATGCCGCTTTCAGCAGCTTTTCCACCTCGCAGTTGATGGCTTTGTATCTCTCCGGTCGACGATCTCCTTTTTGCCTCATCGGCTTAGCATCTCTCCAGTATTGCCACCGTGACACGCCACTTCGGGTCGATCCTGGCATATCCTCGTGCGTCCAATGCGAACACATCTGCATGTGCTCGCAGGCATTCCACCAACTTTTCCTTCAACGGCTCGCTAAGGCCCGAGCCGATTCAAATTTTCTTCTCGGGGTCGCCTGCTCTCACCTTGACCTCCTCCACCTTCTCAGCCGGCTCCTGCCTTTTATTCCTTGATTCCCCCCTCGAGTCGAGCGAGGTTATCTGCATGGTTTCTTTGGCAGCTACGGCGTAGCAGCTCCTCGCCACCCTCTGGCTGCCTTTCACGACCCCTACAGCCCCATTTTCTCGATACTTTAGGGCTAACTAATGGGTGGATAGCACGCATTGGCTGATCCTCATAAACGGCCTCCCTAAAATTGCCTGGTATGGGCTGGCTTCATCTACCACCACGAAATTCAGCATCATGTTCTTCTCGAAAGGCTTCAAGCCCATGGTTACTGCTAGCTTGATGATTCCCAGTGGTATTAGCTTTCCTCCCGAATGCTTTCAAAGAAGTGCTCGTCTCGCCGAGGCTCGCACCGTTATTCCTAAATCCTCGAGTGTGGATTCAAGAGGATATCCACCGAGCTCCCTGAGTCAACCAAGATTCGATCAACTTCCTTGTTTGCTACATTGGCTTTTACCACTGTGGCATCCTCGTGAGGGTACAACGACCCCTCCTCGCCTTCATCCGCCCACATGATTGGCACTCGCCGAACCTTGGCCTTCGGCAGCAGGAGCAGTGAACAAGACTTCTACCGGCAACGCAGATATCTGCAGAGTTTTTCCGAGCCCTATTGAACTTCCCGCCATCGTGGCCCTCCCGAGATTACCCTCGTGGACTGTGGTTCTATGTCTATTTCAGAAGTCTCGCCATCTTCTTCGTGATCGCCGCTCAACCACCGGATGCCCTCCTTCAACAAACTCATCCAGTACCGATTCCCAACCGTATCCTCCACCGGTTTTTCAAATCACCAAGATCGTGATGCGGAGTGGCCGTGGTCACCATGGAAACGGCAGAACCGCCTCGCTCCGCTTGCTAGCCGGCTTGGCCATCTAGGCTGAGGGCTCAGCAGCCCTCGCCTCACCCACTTGAAGTATCTCTTCAAGAGATACCTTCAACCTCGTGATATCGCTCGTAGTAGTGGCTCTGCTCCACCACTCAGATCGCCTCCATCCCTCGGGAAGCTTCTGCTGGGGTGGCAATGAACGATCGGCCCTGCTGGGCTCACCTCAGTCCGCTTGTGGCTGGTCATGGGATGTGTGGTCGCCATGACGCCTGTATTCTCCGCGATCTCGACCTGAGACCTGCGAGGTGGCAGAGGAACCATCCGCTGGGGAGCTCTCTGATAAGTGGTCAGACGAGGCAACCCGGCCCTCGCCGCTTGAGCTTGTGCCCCTGGCAGACCCCTTCTCCTTCCTCCTCGCTCCATTGACCCGCTCATTCCTCGCTTTGCGCTTTTTCTTCTTCAATTACCATATCTAGTTTTACCCGCTCATACGCGTCCGAATACGAATCTGATCGAAGGACTCAGCAGATTATACCATGGTCTCCCATCCGGATCCCATCCTTCAATCCTCCTCGTAGCTCGGGATGGTTAAACGCACCAAGATCTAGAACCGATCTATGGTATCTTTGACAAACTCCCGAGAGATTCTCCTCCTTCCGCCTTACTTCGACAACTCCATCATGTCATCCTCGGGGTCACCGCACCCTGAATTGCTCTCGCGAACTCCCTACACATCCGCTCAAAGCTCAAGATGCTTCCCGTGGGAGTCTCATGGTACCATTCTCTCGCTCTTCCCTCCAGGTGAGTGGAAGGCCCAGACCTCCGAGCTGCCGACAATCCTTGCACCCCTATCATGTCGCTGAACTGCTCTACGTGCACTAATGGATCACTTTTCCCCGAGAACTTCAGATCCGGAAGCTGAAGTCACGTGGATCGTGGACACCCATGATCTCCGCCGAGAGTGGAGATTCGTTATCCAAAGATTATTCGCCACTGGGCTCTTTCCGTCTCCCGAGGTCTTCCACAACTCAGGCCAACCTCACGCACCTCTCCCTCCAACTCTTCCGCGCAGAGGTCTGGGTCATGGTCCTGTAAGTGCCGACGGGACCCCTTTCCTCCATGTTTGTTTCTTCCTCACCGCAACATTTGGTGCCCTAGGTCTGGGCTTCATCTCCCACATTTTCCCGAACATGAGCATTCCCTACTGAACTCCGGACATCATTACATGCTTTACTCCGTCCCTCCCCGAGTTCTTGCAATAGGAAGTCGAGTCTCCATCTGCTTTCTCCATCCGATCCATTCTTTCCTCGATCTCCCTATTCCGGGCCTCATTGGCCACTTCTCCCAAAGTTACCGATTCTTCTGACTTACTCCTCTTCGGCTATTTCCTCATCGCTATGCTGTGTATCTTGAATGTATTAGAAATCAGGCTTTTGTGCCGATTCCCACGCATCGCGCCAAAAGATGTTGATGCGCTTTTCCCGCATGCCTTCAAACAAGTGCCTCGAACCTTCTGCTCGCGACTTTCTGCAGACTCGTAATCTTCGCTCGCGATCAGCTCGAGCTCAAGCAGATTGCCTCCTTCGTCCTATTCCACTGCCTTTTCCGTAACGAGATCTCCTGACCTGTACTCATAGAAAATAGAGTCGGGTAGTCAGGCGTCTTCCAATAAAACCCTCCGACGCCAAGTCAAGAATCGGGTTGTTCTTTTGGTATCTCCTTAGTGATGAGAGACCGGAAAGATGAAAGGGATATTTTTCACCCTCCCTTTTTGAATGAATATGTAGTTATTCAGAGGATCCAGATAAAAGAAATTAGAATAGGAAAACCTCAGATATGCTTTTTGTAACCCTTGTGAATGAAAATTTCCAACCCTCAGAACGCATCTGCCTCTTTCTTTTTATACTCCATATTTCCCGCTCTTTCTCTCCAAGAGCATCCATTCCGCGTCGATGGTGTCTCGAGTCCCTCCGACGACCAGTGATTGGTGTAATATTCCCTGGGATACGCTACTGCCTTCTTAACCCGGCTCACGTGGCGCGATCACCATGCCGGGCATGTGCGCTAGGAATGATGACACCGTGGGGCATGTGCTGACCATCGGCAATAAGTACCACCACCATACTATGTGGGGCCCATATCAGACATCAAAAGGTGTGCCAGGATTCGGAGAAAGCAGGTCGGGCTGCCATGGGCCGGATCTTGTCCAGTTGTGCTCGGGGACTTAATCTCTGCGAGCAAGAAAGGAGTGCTCAGTTCTCAACCTTGACCAGCTTTGACCGGGGTGGACGACCTCGAGCAGGCAAAGGAGCTCGGAGCTCAAGCGACTATGAATTCCTCGACCTCGACTAGCTTTGACCGGGGTGGACAACCTCGAGCAGGCAAAGGAGCTCGGAGCTCGAGCGACTCTGAATTCCTCGACCTTGACCGGTTTTGACGTCTAGTGAGGTTGTCTTCGTGCCAGTGGTCTGGACTTCTGCTCGAGTTAGGCTGTCCTCGGGGTATTTTATTCGAGCTGGAAGGGTCTCGAGAAGATCTGCCCGATATTACCCAAACAGGTATCGTTGGGACCAGTAAGTATGTGATAATTACAATATTAGAATTATATAATTCATAGCAAGAAAAGGGTATTAATTGAAATTTAGTTAATTTCTTTAGAACGTTCCTCTGGCTCCCTCGGTTTATAAATCGTTGATCTTGGCCTCCCCAAGTTCTTAGTTTCTTGATTTTAATTCCATCGAACCAAAATCATGGTTCCATGCATGACTTTTTATATATCAGACCCATGATAGTATCATACCCCATTGAACCAACAAAAATCAGGTTAATTACTCGTTATAATATCTAATAATTAGCCCCCAGTAGCCTAGCCGAGTGATTCAAACATGTTTACTTAGCTAATCACCAGAGTTTGAATCTTAAAAGAAGTATAATATAAATAATTAATTTGGAGTTTGATCTTCCTCTACTTTTCAATAAACTAAAAAAAAAAAAAAATTCTAGTAATTGATTGAATGCAATTCGTTCTCGCGTCAAACTCAACTATAATTTGCTTGCGGAACAACTCGTAGACTTTGGAAAAATCTTGGAAGGACAGAGCTAACATTTGCTATCGATTTTATTGGCTTTATGAAGAGCCAACTCAAGGTTCATACATGCGTCGGAAAACTATTTGCGTATTAGTTGTTACTAATTTCCTTTCATAAACACTCATCGGCATTAACATTTATCAATGTTTCTACACTATCTTTTAGTGTTCTTTATTATATTAATTAGGATTTCTCTCTTACCTCCTCCAGTGTATTCTTTGGATGAGGATTCTCTTAAACTGACTTTCATTATGGGATTCCTAAAATCATTCATCAGTGATATTTTCAAGAGAGAATGTTGAAGGTTAGTAAAAAATGTGAGTTTGTTACCATTTCTCAACCTAAAAAGAGATATTTGTGATCCTGTGAAAGCTAATGTGGTCTTTGGATTTTCTCCCAATGAATGTCAAATCATAAAATTTTTTTTTTTCCTAAAATTTAAAATGTACCATAAATGACGTAATTTTGTTAAATAAAACCTCCCAAAGTCAGTCATTAAATGAGCAACGTTTATAAGCAAAGTTATTTGAACAACAAATAGCTTTTATGAATTTTCGATAAATAAAATGGACTGCAATATTAATTACCCTCTTGGAAAATAAACTTTGACCAAACATTAAAAATTAAGAATATAAATATTTTTAATTATTTTTGTCTTTAGGTTGTGGCTAAGAAAATTAGATATTCTCATTATCTGAACTTATCTAAGTTTTGAGGATCTTCCAACACGTGTGCATCTTTATCTTTGTATTTGTCAAAATTTACTTTTTTATTTGTTTCTATTTAATAACTATCAATTACATGTACTTGCTCAAATAAAACAGAACCCTGATCGTGGCCAAGTGATCTTTGTCCCAAGTTTGGCTCTAGCAGAGAAATTAATTAAATATTATAATTGAGTTTCATCCACCTCATCTTTTAAAGAAAAACGAAAACAAAATTTTAAAAAATAAATAAATGTAGCCCTTTCAAAAGAAAATTGCTATTTATACACAAAATTACACACAAAGTTGCACTAAAAAAATAGAATGAGGGCACTATACAATAAGACAAAATTAATAAAGTGAATATGTTTATCTTTAAATGAAATGTTTCTTATCTTTTCATAATTTTGTGCATTTTTTTTTTGTGCGCAAATGTTGTAACTTTTTTTTTATTACATGATATTATTGTTCATATTACAACTTATATTACGTAAGAAAATTATCTCATATTACATGAGACGATTATTTAGACTACTACCTCTACTTAATTCTAAATCATAGAATTGAGGAAGGACATTAAACCTATATAAATATTTTTATGAAAATTTGACTCCTTGTATTCATACATGTGAGTATAAGAGATCTCTCACTGAACCAAAGGCTCATTAGTATAAATAATCACTCGTTGGGCGTAGTGTGACATAGAAAAAAAAATTCTTTTTTGCTTAATGAAATTTACACTCAAGCTCCCCAATTGAATACACTCAAGTCCCTATAAATTATACTAAAGTCCTGCTCAAGCCCCCAACATTTTATTTTTACATATACAGGGAAATATATTATTTCTAAAGAAGCCTCTAATATCTTATTTTTACATGGTAATATATATTATCTCCAAAATAAGCCCCATACAATTAGTGGTTTGCCTCCGCCCCTATTTGGTAGTGACATGTTATGGCTTTAAAACTACAACTTATTGTGGGGTACAAGCTATATTTGTCAAAAAACTTGCGATAGTACATTATTAATTTTTATATTTAAAATTATAAAAATGGATAAAAATTTAAAAAAAGAAAAAGAAAAAAGCAACTAGATTTAGGGACAAAAGCACTATGTAACACTCCAAACTAACACGTGGAGTACGTAGTAGAGAAGAGAGTCATAGCTAATAAAAATCTTACATAGTTCTTAAAATAAAGTACCTCAAATTTATTCAAATCAATCCATATATGTCTATAACAACTCTAAGGATAGACTGTAGAATCTTTCCCTTTCTTATTCCACTAACAAAAGCAAATAAATAAATATATTAACTCTCCTTTTATTCTTTCTATTATTTTCTAAATTTGAGATTCAACGCTTGGGCTTGTACATTCACATTGTTAAAAGTTTTATTATTAAGTAATTATTGTATTTTAGAACAAGACAAATCAGAATAACACCTAAGATTGAATCAAGAATAAAAAATTAACTAAATAAAGAGATTAACACAGATTCAAACTTCACTATTTGAAGGGAAAAACAACACACTCTTATTACTCAAACTGCATACAAATTAATTACAATCTGTAAAGCAAATTACAAGCTCTCACACGAAATAAGAATTTTTGAATTTTGAGGAAATCTGAGAGAGAAAGGCTTGCTAGATCAGGTGCCACACACCAAGACCTTATATATTGTTGTTTCTGGAAATTTTCTAGAAATCGTGTAACAAACATAACGACTTCAAGCCACGTCATCAAATCAATTTCAAAATGAACCCTAAATTGTAGCCAATCTACACTGTAACCCCAAAGCTCTCACTTGATTGCATTTAAGTCCTAAAAACAAAACTTAAATATTCATATCCTCCACATTGCAGATCTGATTCAGTTTTATTCTTGACCATAAGAGCTGCTTAAAAAACCCTTCAAGTACATAGCTTATCACTCAATTACACAAAGTAATTAGTAAGAACTAACAATAACCCTTTGCAGTGGGGATAACCTTTGTGAGCATATCAGCAGGATTAACATTAATACGTATCTTTAACACTGTTACAGCACCCTTAGCTACTTCATCTCTAACGAAATGGAGCTTAAAATTAATGTGTTTAGTCCTCTCATGATACACTTAATTCTTAATAAGGTGGATAGCACTTTGATTATCACAAAATATAATGACAGTTTTTTGCTTTAACCAAAGCTCATTTAAAATCCTATTAAGCCACTTTGCTTCCTTTACTACTTTTGTAGCAGCTACAAACTCAGCTTCTGTGGAAGATAAAGCAACAATGGGTTGAAGATTTGCTTTCCAACTAACCAAACAATCATTCACTATAAATAAATAGACTGAAATAGACTTTCTTCTATATAAATCTCCTACAAAATTAGAATAAACATAACCCACAACTTTGTTCTCATCCTGTTTGCTATTCCATACATAAAACCATGACTAAAGGTATCCTTAAGATATCACATGATCTACTTAACACCATCTCAATATTCTTTTCCAGGATCACTCATAAACCTGCTAACCACACTAATAACATAAGCAATGCTTGCCCTTGTATACACCATTGCATACAAGAGTCTTCCAACATTTTGAGTATATGGTACTTCATTCATCAAGAACTTATTTTGATTAGTAGCAGGAACGTGTGCCTTTGAGAGTTTAAATTGAGATTTTAATGGAGCCTGAATAAATTTTACATTGAGCATGCCAAACTTGTCAAGCATTTTTAGAATGTACTTTTTTTGGCTGATAAACAGAGTTCCAACACTTTTATCTTTAATTATGTCCATTCCAAGTATTCTCTTAACACATCCAAGGTCTTTCATTTCAAACTCATCATTCAGCAGAGCTTTAAACTTATCAATTTCACCTTTATCTTTGCTAGCAAGTAACATATCATTAGCATACAGTAAAAGATAAACAATTTCACTTGAATTTGAGCTTCCAAAATAAACATAGATGTCATATCTACTTCTATAATAACCATTAGAGATCATGAACACATCAAATCTCTTATACCATTACCTTAGGGACCGCCTTAACCCATAAAGAGATTTGTTTAGAAGTAATACAAAGTCTTCCTTCCCTCTAACCTCAAATCCATCTGGTTGTGTCATCATAATCTATTTAAGCTTTTCATATAAAAAGGTCATTTTAATATCCATTTGGTCTAGCTCTAAATCAAACAAAGCTACCATAGATAGTAATATTCTTATAGAGCTATGCTTCACTATAAGTGAGAAAACCTCATTGAAGTCCACCCCTTCTCTTTGTGTAAATCCTTTAGCAACTAATCTAATCTTGAACCTAAAAACCTTAGCACCTGGAATTCCTTATTTCCTTTTGAAAATATATTTACAACTTACCAATCTTTTGTTTCCTAGATTTGGAACAAGAACCCAGGTTTGATTCCTCATTAAAAAATCTATTTCTTCAGTCATGAATTTGATCCAATTACTATTATTACTACCTTTCACAGCCTTTGAGTAATTTCTTAGCTCCTAAATGGCTATGTCTTCTGCACTAATGAGAGCATATTGTTACGAGCCGCATGATTCCAGCCCAAAAATGGCCTAAGGAGCCAAGATGTGCTAGCTTGGCCTGATTCTAGAAACTTCCGTAAAATTCCAGCAACTCTAGCACATTTGTACATATCCTAGAATTCTCTAGATTTTGGCACATGTATATAGAATTCTCTAGAGCTAGCCAAGCTTCCTTATAAATATAGGTGAGCTCTAGGCATTTGGGCATCAACCAAATCCAAGCAAAGCATCAAAGTATTAAAGCATTCTTGTAAGCTTTCTTTCAATCAATACAATTTTCACATTTTGCTACATTTCTCGTTAGCTCTTTCTTCTCTTTAGCATTTCGAGAAACCTCTTGGCTTAGCTATTGAGAAGCTCAAAGGCTTACTTAGCAACATCTTGACAAAGGTTGTCTAAGTGCTGCATGAATTTGCTGCGCAAAACACTCATCTTGTGACAATATGCTATCATTTCAGCATATGCATACCTACTTGGTGGTCTGATTACTCTTCTCTATCCTTGGCCAATTGATAATTATGTAAATCAAATTTACTCATTTTTGGCCTTACTTGAGAGTTTTCTGCTGCATCAATATTTTCTACTTCATTTTTACTATCATCAGATGACTTTACCTCAACTTTGGACTCTTGAACAGCTGTAACTTCCTTACTCAATTCATCTATAGAGGTGTTAATTTCAAAAGTAGCAATATCAAACTTCTTGATCATTGCTTCCTCGTGAAACACTATATCTCTACTAATGATATACTTGTGTTCTGCACCACACCAGACCTTGTTTCTTTTAACCCTTTCTGGGTACCCGACAAACACCCCTCTTAAAGCCATTGCATCAAGCTTACACGCCTGAAATGGACATAAGCTGGACATCCAAATATCCTGAAATGCTTTTAGTTTGCCGACACACTAGTCTAAACCTCCTCAGGTGCTTGAATTTGATTGCTGAAGAAGGAATTTTATTTACAAGATAACAAATTGTAGTTACAGCCACTACCTAAAAACTCCTTGGAAGCTTAGAGTTGATTAGCAAACACCTTGTTTTATCAATAAGAGTCTTATTTATCCTCTTAGCTAAACTATTTTATTGAGGAGTGAACCTAACAGTCTTGTGTCTGGTAATCTCATGTTTTTGACAATATTGATCAAACTCTTTGTTACAAAATTCAAGCTCATTATCAATTCTGAAAATTTTCACCTTCATTCCAGTCTGATTCTCAGCAAAAGCTCTCCATATTTTGAGCTCTCCATATTTTGAGCTCTCAAGAGCTTGATCTTTAGATTTGAGTATATACAGTCGAACCTTCCCTGAATGATCATCTATGAATGTAACGAAATACCTTCCACCACTTAAATTAGTCATTCATTTTGGTTCGTGTATGTATTACAAACTTTCTCAAAATCTCTTAAATGCAAGTATAGATTTTCGGATTCTAAACCATGAAATGTTGGTAAAAATTGGATAATGCCTGGTTTAAAATTGAATCGAGATAATTCAAAAAGAAATACTATACATGAAGATGCTCCAATTCTTATTGGATTCATGTAATCTCTCAAAGTTCATGGTTGATTTTAATCATGTTCATGTTGTTGATAATTATTGTCTCATTGATCAATTTGTGGATAAAGCTGGTTCAAAATATTTTCACTGTGGATCTCTTCTATAATTAGTGGTGATGATTGAAATATTTGAATTAATCTGTCACTTGAATTTCGAGACCAACGTCTCATACAATAATGATAATGTGTATATACCGAAATTATTTAATACACAAACAAATAAAGAAGGAAAAAAATAAAAATAAAAATTATAGTTGAGAAAAATAAAATAAAAACAAACTTAAAAATTAAATAAACAAGTAATATAAATTAAATGTACAACAAATATAAATGTACAAAAGATAAAAAAAGTTACATGATATTAAATAAACGAAAAATTAAAATTAAATAACTAAGTAGGCAGTTAAATCGGCCTTATAAAATAGAAAAATAAATACAGAATAAAAATTACAATTTAAAATACAAAAAAAAATTAAATAACGAAAAAGTAAATAAATGAAAATTAAATAACAAAAATTAAAAAAATAAAGGCGGTCAAACCAGCCATATAAATAAATACAGAAATTAAATTGCAAAAATTTAAAAGTCCAAGTTCATGTCCATGTTCGTTCAATCTAAATGTCTAAATTGAGTTCAAAAGTATAAGGAATGTTAAGTCATAAATCCATAAATCTAAGTCCAATTCAGTTCACGGCCTTTTAGATTAAAATGAAAATTTTATATGTTTTATGGTATTTTTATAATGTTAAAAGAAAGAATGAGCTTAATTAAAATTTTACAATAAAAACAAAAGATAAAGTGACGAAAAGGTAAAGTAAAAGAAACAAAATAATGATAGATTTAAAATAAAAAGGATAAAATAAAGATGACAATATATATATATATATATATATATATCATAGTTGATTTTGATTATGTTCATCTTACTTAGAATAATTATCTTCTTCATCAATTTGTAGATTAAGTTGGTTCAAAATATTTTCTCCATGGATTTCTTCTATGATTGGTGGTGGTGATTGAGATATTCGAATTAACCTGCCACTTAAGGTTCGAGACCAATGTCTCATGTAATGATGATGATATATGTGTGACAAATTATTTAATACACAAGCAAATGAAGAAGAAAAAATAAAAATAAAAATTACAGTTGAGGAAAAAAGAAAAAAATAAAAAAACGAACTAAAAATTAAATAAACAAAAAAATATATGTACAAAAGATAAAAATTACATAAAATTAAAATTAAATAACTAAGTAGATGATTAAACCAGCCTTATAAAATAATAAAACAGAAAAATAAATATGGAATGAAAATTACACAATTTAATATACAAGAAAATTAAATAACTGAAAATTAAATAACAATAAAAGCGGTTGAACCAACAATATAAATAAATGCAGAAATTAAATTGCATAAATTTAAATGTCTAAGTCTAAGTCCATGTTTATTCAGTCCAAATGTCTAAATTGAGTATAAAAATACAAAGAATGTCAAGTGATAAGTCCATAAATTCAAGTCTAATTTAACTCGATATTTGATTTTCAAGATTAAATAAGAAAAGAGGGGGCCTGATTGAAAGTTTATATAAAAACAAAATAAATGATGACGTGAGTTTGAAATGTCACCAAATGACTAAATAAAAATAAGATAAAAATAATAAAATGACATTAAATTTTGAAAATTTGACACAATTCAAAAGTGTTTGATTTACTCACAAATATAAGAGTGTTTAGTTATAATATAACTTGGTAAGTTCAAGGCCGAACCACATGAAATGTTAAATTCAGTAATCTATTATTAAATAAAAAATTAATAATGGATTACCAATTTAAAAAGTACTGAGATTACGGAATTCACCATTGATATTCAAATTATGTTCATAATATACTCTCATATTTATATTTTGTATTTTATTTACTAGTTAAATATTATACTATTTGATTCTCAACTAACTAATTTATAGATGAATATGGCAATAAAATATATGATGTGTCACAACTAAATTAAAGTATCGACATAATGTCAAAATATCATATAAATTTAACAAAATTTAAGTTTATAAATTCATATAATATAAAAATATCTGGTAAATAAAAAATAATAAATAATAAATATTTAAATAAAATTAACTTTGAACTCACTTAAGAAAGATATAATTTCTATAACTTAAATTTTTGAGTCATTCATATTAAAAAGAAAAACAGTCATTTTATTTATTAACTTTTGAAATATATTATAAGAAAATTTTAAAAAAATTAAAAAAATAATAAATAATAAACACATATTCATATTTGAAAGAAAAAATTTTTATCTCTTGTCTCAACTTCACGCTTCTCTTCCTTCTTTTTTTTTTTTCTCTTCCTTTTCTTTCTTCTTTTTCCTCTCTTTTCTCCCCATTTCCTCTGCAGCCTCCACACTTTTCTTTATATAATAATGAAAATTTGTCTTCTTCTTCCTTTATTTATTTATTATTATATTATTATAATATTATATTATATATTAAAAAATAACGTATATTTTTTTAAATATAATATATTTTATTTATTAATTAATTATGATAAAATAATTATCTTTCTTTTATCTCTTATTTTCAGTTTTAATTTCTCTTCATTCTCAAAATATATCTACAATAACAAAATCTAATAATTAATATAATAAAAAATAATTTACATAAAATTATATATGTGATACATTAAGATAAAATATGAGTTATGTACACATTAATTAACACTTTAAGTAAAAAAATAATAATTTAAATATTTATAAAATATATACTTTTTAATACTAATTATTAATACTCTTTTCATTTGTTATCCTATCAATTATTGCATGCGGTCTATGTTTTATGAGTTTAGCTTATAAATGCCACATTTTTTTTAATACTAGTATGTCGGTAACTTGAATTTGTATTATCATATTTCTAAATTATATTATAACGTCATCTCATTCAGCATGATCTCCAAAATCTAAACACGCAGTCATTTATCGTGCTTAAAGTTCACATGTATATGCATGCATTTGAGACTATTCGTCTTCCTTGCGCATGTAAGAATTACAGTTTTTTTTTTTCACCCAAATTGAAGAATTAAACAGTTACAGGAAAAGTGCAGTTTTCTATTTATTTTTTGCATGTTTTGTATTTGTTGTTTCAGAAAATAAGTGAACCATTTCATGACTAAGATTTTTATTTTTTCTTTTTTTATGCAGGAGTAGTTAAAGTTTTTATCAAACTGCATGGGTCTGAGCCAATGACGTAATCTGCTTTGGTTGCCTACCATTGGTTATTGCTGTAACATAAACGTTTATAAATATTTTATTATTGTTATACACGGGGGTGATACTGATTTCTCATAATCCTGGCAAACAAAATTCATGCTAATCTCTAGCATCCGTGCTTTGTGGTATTCCCCTGAGAATGATCTCTCTCGGTTGGTGTATCATTACAAGGTTATGCCCCGATTCTCTATTCTTCGGAAATGAATTAGTATTACCATACATACATTATATAAAATATAAATTGAAGCTCATTTCTGTCACCCGTAAGATCTTACTAGTTAAATGAATTCATTGGTAAGATAATAGCCTTGTTAAGCTAATGCACAAAGCCTAATGAATTCAGGCCACACGGGAGGAAGAAGTTGAAGTACAGAAAACTACACATCAAAACAGTACCAAAAACTCCACAATATCCACATTTTCAAGCTGGTTCGCCGAGTTTGAGCCCTACATAGAAAACTCTAAAGGGCACAGCAATTCATTACTCCCAAAATGGCCTTCATTTGGTAAACAGGTCATGTCGATAAATCATAATTACATCACACTACCAAGATTTCACTTCAAAATTGTAGAGATTTAAGAACCTCATGCACAACCATGACCAAATTTTTTTAACTTCTCATGTATTTTTGTTTTTCCCTCAGAGCAGTAGTTCCCTAAGTTATGGAAAGAAATTAAAAGAATCTTTGAACTTTTATTTACGCATGAATGAAGAATCAAAGGTGCCATTTGTTATTCCAATTATACACTGTGTTATGTTTCACATATAATCAGAAAAACAAGGGCAACAACTGAACAATAATGAACACTCTACACAAAAGGGCCCATGGAGCTTCTCATTCATGTACAGGAACTGACATGGGCTCCCTTCACCTTACAACTCAATTCTATTATATTTTTTATTGTTCCTTTCTTTTTTCTTTTTTTTCACCTGTCTTTACAGTATTGAGTATGCTCGGATTACCTCAACAATTGGTGCTCGACACAATGGGCACTTGCCTCCACCACGAACCAACTCATTTGCACATTTTGAGCAGGTGCACATGTGCCCACATCTGCAAAGAGCATTCAATTTTTTGTTCCCACAAAAGGGGATAGAACAAAAATAACAGATCAGAACCTACATGCAGTAAAATGAAAGAACAATCATCACAAATACAAGCAGGCATACCTGTACAACAGAGAATCAATATGGCTATCACAACAAACACAGCAAGTCCCTTTCCTCACATGAGCCCATTTAGATCCATCTTCTGATGTCATTGCAACCATTCCTGTAAGAAGAAAGTAAATGATTGTGAATCAAAAAATGCAGCAGCCATAAAGCTCCATGAAAATGTAAACCCAAGTTTAAGGAATCATCAACATGTTTAGTTATGAAACTATTCTCTGCAAGGTAGAGATGATATAGAGAAGGGTTACACAAACCTTGTCCACCAGCTGACCGGTTCAGAGCAGCAGACACTTCCTGTCTAACAGAGCGCTGCAACTCCAGCTGCATATCCATGCAGGCTTCCAGCATCCTCTGCATGTGGCTCATACCTTGATGAAGCCTTGCCATGTCTGCTCTCAAATCATTAATCATCTCCCATTCCTGCACATTTCCACTTCAAAATTCAGTTTGCAGGTATGCACAAATTAACAGACACATGCCAGATGTGGGTACCAGCACCCAAAAATTTAGGAAATTTTTCGAAACAAATATAATTACCAAAAAAAAAAAAAAAGACACATGAAATGAGATTGGAATATCTCAGCCATCATCCTGTTCATTTTTGTCATTAACTGACTGCCTATAACAATATGAGTATACGAGGATAGATGGATTTCTCTCAGCAGCAGTCATCTAGATAAAAATGTCATGAAATCCTAATTTCTTCCAATTGCTCCAATTTTATTCAGTGACAAGTTTTAGGGAAAGTTTTGTACATCCTAATCCAAACTAAAGTATTTTGTATAATAGGAAGTCCCAGTGGTTCCTCTATAGTTTACAATATTATTCAGAATGTCGGGCAGACATTAAAGTATGAGAATTGGGATGGGGAAAGAATTGACAGCTGTAATAAAGAAGCTCCAGATTTGTAGAAGAAAAGACTCACAATTTCTGATCGGTGCATGCTGTGACGAGACCAGCTAGTATGATGTAAATCTTGGTGCCAAAGTGGTTGTGGAGGAGGAACTGGCGGAGATGGTAGCACCAGAGACGGTCTGTTGACGGCGTCATGCTGATCCTCATTCTGCTCATCCCTCTGCTGCTCCTGATCCCTCTCTGGGGAAGTGGGAGTTGGAGTTGGCAAGTTTCTATGCAGATCCCAGTCAATGGGAGCACGCCCTTGCCTTTCCACATATGACTGTATTAACTGGTCTAGACTTTCGCGGAAACCACTACGAAGAAGATTAGAAACACTTCTCCTACAAGATGGGAAAAGTACATGTTATATAAATTGTGAAAACAAGTTCTTTGCGACATGAAAGAATGGGCACGCTGTAAAAGCTCAACTTACCTACTAAGAAGTTCTCTGAGTTCCATGCTGTACACGTTATCATCATCAGGTGGATGAAATCTGCTGAATCTTCTAACAGGAAAGGCACGACGAGTTCTTGGGGGACCAGAAGGCCCTTCTGACCACCTTTCAACAGCTTCTCTAGACCCATCATCACGCCAAACTGCCGGGGCTTCTTGTGGATGACCTTGTTCTCTGTCCACATTGCCAGGAGTTTCCCGTGGCCAGTCATTAACTGGACTTTCTTGCCAGTTTGTATCCATCTCGGCTTCATCGCCATGTCTTGACTCATCAAACTGACTGTAAGACTGCTGCTGCCAGTTTCCTCTACTATCTTCACTAATTTCTTCTTCCCAATTCCCTCCTTGATTAGCAATCCCAACAGCTGTGTTGCTTCCCAAGCCACCGGCTTGATCAGGCAACCGATGGATGTCACTTTCCTCACTTCTAGGTTGCAAAATCTCATTGGTTTCATTCTGAGCATCCTGTGAAAGATTTGTTTGACTCCGCTCATTTCTAGATTCAGAAATATTATTGTTAGATGTGCTATCAGAATTGCTGCTTGCTTGACCACGGACAATATTTTCTAATCGGGAGCGGAAACCTTCCCTGTATAAGAAAAGGAACTTATTATAACACAGACCCGTCAGTGTCTTTGCAGCACCATACATATGTTCATCTTTATAAAATCAATAATATGTCAGAAAACAAAAAAGCTCAACTATGGTTATTGGCTTAATATCCCATAGTAGAATCATCCTAATTAAAGAATGCACCTATTATCTAGGCAGAAAGGCACCACACAAAATGTTATTCCAATGAAAAGGAAAAAAAAAAAAAAAAGGAAAACATCATGAAAAGAGAAATTAAGAACATTCTTCAGGCTTGTGAGCAAAACATCCGCATACCTTAAACCAGATACAGTGTGTCGTTGTCTTAATTGGACCAGTTCACCAGCTGCCATTGAAGGTGGCCTCTCCTCTTCATCAACTGGTCTTTCATTATTTCGCAAGAATCTACCTCTGAGTAAAGACTGGGACAATGTAAGAAGTATTAGCAGTTAAGCCAAGGTAGCTTTAAAAGGGCTTGACTAAAACAGTTTTAACCATAAATTCATGGTAGGCTAGGATCAATGATCAGAACTGATTTGAATATTAATTAAATTACAAGATCCAATATGCAGACACAGTCCATATTTGAGCCAAAACTGAATTGGTGAATTCAGGTAGCATTTAAAGTTATAGCCATCAGGGGTATAAAGAAGTGACTGTTACATATTTAGTGTCCGACAAATTTTAATAGAATTAATACTTCTATCAGTTAAATTCATAGCAACTAAAGAAAGAAAGAAAGAAAATTTAGTGCAATGCAGGAACATAACAAACAAGTGAATTTATCCACAATGCAAAGTTGATATCTTCTCGAGCCAACATAGGTTCAGAACTATTTATTGAACTACCACTTCAATAAACATAATGCACTACTATCTACGGGCCTTTCAAATGGTCTAGGACAGACTTAAGAACAAATTTCTCAAGGTAAAATACAAGTCAAACTACATTCCACCCAGAATGTTCAACTGAAACAAAATATTTTAGTCAAAGAAGGAAACTGAAAAAACCTAGCAGTCGTGGAGGAAAATCACAAGTATTTTGCTGACACATGTAACAAACAAACTCTTTATGGAACAAAATTATATCGAAATTCCAGTCATAAATGAACCATAAGGACTGGCTTATGATAGCCCGAATTTTCCACAGAAAATGGCATTGTTCGTTTTAAAGTAGGAGAATTCAGTATCATGTATAAATTGAAGGAAAAAATATTATGAATACAGCTTACTGTGATTCAGCAACTAGACCAACTACCATGCCAAGAACAAATCCAGAAAAGTAAAGATAAAAAAGCATGGAAGCTGTATTAAGACTAAAGTTAAAAATCAAACTCAATTTTAGATAAACTATAGCATGCATATTACATTAGTAAGCAACAATATTATACACCATATACTTGAATCGACAAAACATATCTAAACCGTTTTCAAGTTCAAACTCCAATTCGAAGTACTATGCCAATTACCACGAGCTGACTGATGGAAACACTGAAAATATATAACATTTACGCATGAAACAAAATGGTACACCATGATACTCACAAAGTGAAAAGAAAAAATCATGAGAATCAACCAACCTGAATGCGGTTGCGATGAGCAAAATCAGAGACAGCCCGATGCTCCAACAAACCCTGAAGTTCCCTTTGCCTTTCGCTCTCGATCCTCACAAGCAAGTCAAGTATAGCTTGCCTTCCACGCAACCTACGCATGTCCCGACGAACATGCTCTGGTTGCCCTTCATCATGGTCAGCGACTGACCCTTCATGAACTTGTTCTCCTTGCGCACCAAGTCCAGCTGCCTGATCTTCTCTCCGCCCTCCACGGGCTCCACGCTGCTGACTTGTCATCTGCACCCACTCCCTGACAATTCTAACCCTTTCACGCTCGGTTTCACCAAGCCATTCAGCTCTTGGACTACCATTCCTTTGGGCAGTATTAGAAGAATGGTCGCTAAGACCACTCTCCATCCATCCACGAACAATCTGTCTCACCCTCTCCCTCTCAACATCGCCGAGATCAGGAGATTGCTCCCTACTAGACCCATTATTATCCCCATGTTCATTTTGCAACTCCATCTGATCATGTGACCAGGTCCCATACTCATTCTCACTTTCACTTGCATCCTCCAAACTACCCTGATTTTCACTCCCTCGACTCTCTGACATATTGGTAGTCGAGACATTAGTATTAGACTCAACACTCCTCCGCTGCCTCAACCTTTCTCTCACCCTCTCACGAGCCCTGTTCAACACATGCTCATCCTCCAGCTCCCTCCACATTTGCAAAATCGCAGAGGCTTGAGTACTCGGCCTCTCCACAACACCCTGCCGCCTGGAGGTGGGGGATTGTGACTCCCTCAAAAATGAGGAGTCAAGCATTGAAACAGTGTGCAAACCCGCAAGTGCCATCAACTCAGACTCACGATTCCTCCTCTCAATCGTGGTTATCATCTCCTGTGCCTGTCTTGCAGCCCAGCGGCTTAAAATGCGTGAGTGTCGCCTTCGGGCAGCAGAAGACTCTGCCAAGTCATCACCCTCAAGGTCCGACCTTCGTCTCCTCCTAACCAACTGATCCCCTTCATCATCCTCATCCTCGGGGTTGTGCGTAGAACTACAGGATGCGAATGACATACAATCATCCAAGTGTCCACGCATCAATTCCTCCAAGCCACATTCAAAATCCACACAAGCATCATCTGCAGACTCGGGTTTTTGTTGCAATTGTTGAAAATCAGTCATTCTCACCTACTTTCCACCTCTCTAGCACCACAACACTCACAACCAACCACGTAAATAATCCCTCTTTCAATCCACAACAACACACATTCTAATCCCTAAAGCCTATAAGACACAGGGATCATGTTTACAAGCCCTAATCAATCCCTAATTACACACAGGCACAAGAAAAAAGAAAAAAGAAAAAAAAAACCTAATTTAACTCTCAAACTCATTCAAAAAATCCAAAAAAAAAAATTTCCTACTAATATTCTCGTTGCATAAAGTTTCCATAATTCCAACCTGATAATAAAATTACAAACACGAAATTAAAAAAAAAATCTACAAAATGTTTGGAAAAAAAATATAAATTTGCTGAAAATTAAATAAGAGAACTATAAATACACAAAAAAAGATAGAATTTTGGTGAAAGGGAAAAAGAAAAATGTAAATGAGAAAATAAAAGAAAAAGAAAAAACGTACCGTTGAAGCCGTTGTATTGGTCGTGGTGTTTGTTTCTCGTCAAATTGAGAGAGAAAATGAAAGAAAAAAAATCCAAAACCCTAACCACGAACAAAATGTGTTTAAAGAAAAGGGAAAATTTTGATTCAACAAAACAGAACGAAAGGGAGAAAGAGAGGGAGAGAGATCAATCACAGGAAATTCTGTCAGAATTTATAAATTACATTCAGAGAGAGAGAGTCTTTTTTTTTAATAATTATTATAGATTTTTTTATTAATTAATTAATTTTTTTTTTATTTTGGTTTTGTGATTGTGGAAGAAAGGAAAGGCCGCGGATCTGAAGGGAGAAAGAGAGAGAAAGCACCGATTCACAATGCACTGACACGTCAGCATTTTGGCTTTTCGTTTTCATGTTTACTGTTGGATCAATCATTTTGCGCCACCTCATTAATTTTTAAATATTATTTTGTTAAACTTGAATTTATGTGACAATGAGGTATTTCTTGTGTTTTTCGCAAAAAGATAATTTCCCGAAAATCTATATATGTAATATGGGAAAATATCAAGACTTATCAAAGACATTATTTTCATAAATATTATATTATATAGTATAATATAAATAAGTACATGTTAATATGTTTATAAAGACTTCAAGATCGAGTAATTCAAAGTTTAGTTAGAAAATTTAAAAATAATATATTAATAAAATTGCATACTTACCGCAAACATTTTAATCTCAATAATGAGATGAGGAGTGTCCTCTAAATATTTAGAAATATAAAGTTCAAAAACAGATAATTTAAAAAATTTAAAAAAGTTGGTAAATTATTAATAAGTAGATTTAAATAGACAAATAAAATCACATATGGATTAGCTTTATTTGACAGCATAATCTAACAGTGATATGTTGCTTTGATGATTTTTGCTTTTTGTTCAAAGAACAAAATTTAATAAGAAAAATATTTAGTCAAAGTTGTTCTTTCTTTATATAATATAATTTCTTGTCAAATGATTTTAATTAAAAATATTTCTTAACGTTTCACCTCCAAGCAGCTGCAGTAGTATATATAGTATATATATATATATATATATATATCCTTCTGATCTGTCATATTTTATTAATTATTTAAGAATATTACAATTCTAGGTTTATGAAATTCCAATCTATGAGTTAATATTAAAATATTAAAAAAATTAATAATAATATTTTTTAAAATCCGGAGTTCCATTTTTAAGGGAGATAGGAATTAAAAATTAATTTTAAACTTTGTCACAAAAAGTTCTGAGTGACAAATAATCGGATTAAACTATTTGATTTACTTTAATGGGATGGCTTTGACTTACTGATAAGTTGAACTCAGATATTAAAGGATAATTCAAAAGTAATAAAAAATAAGCAAACAAATAAAAGCATTCCCTAAATATTTATAAGTTAAGATGTCTTCCATTAGTTGAGAACATTTCAACCAATTTCAATGGGGTTCAATTACAATATATTAAAGTGAAAATTATTACCAAAAAAATACATATTAATCTACTATTTACCAAATAAAAATAAAAGATTTTGGCAATTTGTCACTATCATAATAACTATTTTGAAACCAAATTATATTAAAACTTTTAGAACTATTAATGTAAATACTTTTATAACGGAATCGTTAAGGTACATTATTTACACATCAACTCCGTAATTACTATTAGTAACATAAAAGTAGAACTAACAAAATCTACACCTGTATTGTTTGCAGCAACTGTAGAATACATTGATGTATGATATATTATAATGTATTGTAATAAGGTTCCTTTTACAAGTAACTATAAACATGACATAATTTTTATCTACAATGGGATTATCTTTATATAAATCTCATTTTCAAGAGTTTTTCTTAATAATTTTTAGGAAAAATAACATTTACACTCTTAAATTTTGGAGAAATGGTCACCAACAACCCCAAGATTTCAAAAAGGAACATCAAGACTCTATTTTTACTATAATATCATTTATCTCTATTATTTCAAAAAAAAATTAACTCTAATATTTTATAATAAATAAAGTATATAATATTAAAATAAATATAATAATATATAAATTTAAAAATATTTTAATATTTTACAATCTATTAGATATAATTTATTATATTAAAGTAAATTTTATAATAAATGGCATCATAATATTAAAATAAATGTACTAAAAATTAAATTATTTTGGATATTATGCAAAATAATAATTTTATCATTATTAGCGTGCAAATTTTTTTAATTGTAAAATGTATTTAATGCAAATATTTATTTAAAATCTCTACAATAAATAAAAATATATTATTAAAATAATATAATAATTTACATATTTAAATTTATTAAAATATTTTAATATTATTACTTTACTACGTAGATTACATTATTTATTTAATATTTGTATTTATTAAAAATTTTAAAGTCATTTTTATAGATAATAGAGGTCAAATACATTATAATCAAAAGAAAGTTTTTGCATTTATTTTTTAAACATTGGTTGTTGGTGACTATTTTCCCAAAATTTAGAACGTAGATGTCTTTTTCTCTAATTTTTATCTCATTTTTCATGATTGAACTATAAATTGAGTGAATAATATAAATTAAGTATAAAAAATAAAGTAAATAAGTATTGCGTTGGAAAATTTATTTTTGGTGTAACATGCTTTATTTTCATTCGTTCATTTAAGAAAATATTGTTACGTGTCCATTTACACTTGAAGTTCAACGTTTATTGGATAAAGTATAAGCATAAAACACAGGAAAATAAATAATTTCAAACCATGATTAGAGTCACAAATTTTGGATTAAAAGTAGAGATGGCGTGTCATTATGATTGATCCATTGAGTATTAAAAAAAAAAAAAAACTAAATAGCTAGGGATTATGACTTTGCCTTTGCAATGTCAAACTAAGATCAAAGAAAACAAAAATAAAAAACGTAGTTGAGTCTCAACAAGCTATATTATGGTATTGAGAATAAGTTAGGAGGAATGTAAAGATATTAAATATCACATTGAAATTAAGAAGCTCTGATCTCATCATTAATAGTATATTGAGTGAACCTTGAGAACATATTTTAAAAATTTATATATATTTGTTGTTACATTGTATTTATTATTACGTTCGTGCTTATATGTATTAAATAGATTAAAGAATCATTATAAACACAATTTTAAAGGTTAAACTTTATTATTTAACATATCAAATTTAAATTTTATAACATGAAGAGCGCTTACCCTTAATAATTCTTACTTATTTGAAACTTTCAACCAAAATAAAATCCTAAAAATAGAAAACTACTTAATAGCCAAAAAGTGCTTTAAGTTTGACAGTAATAGAAGGGAATTAAATAAGAATCACTTTTAGAGAGTACCAACTATTAAAGCAGAGTTAAAAAGAAAAAAAGTAAAAGAGTGGAGAAGCACTTTTGTTTAGGTGAAGGAACTAGCTAGAGACCAAGGATCTCGAATTGCCTCGAGGGAAATCAGGCCCTTGCCTTACTCTTTGAATATCTGAATCTATTCATGTATATTAATGTTAGCTAGGTTGCCTTTTTCACAGATGTTTATATTTACTAAATATTATTTATGTGAATATATTCTATTGGGGTGTTACTCTAAGAATCGAATTACAAATCTCCATTGTGAATGGAAGCACGAGAAAAATATGAATTTTGTTGAGTGAAAAACCCCATGTCGGCTGAGAATTACATTTTATGGAATAGGATGCTTGAGGCAAATTCTTATGAGTATGAGTTAGCTCTAGATATAAGTGTTTATGTGATATCAAGGCTAAATCATATATAAGTGACATTATAGATATAATACCTATTCATTTGACAATAGCCAATTAAAAAGATGGACCTACACATAACATATACTTAACAATAATGTAAAAAGCATTAAAAATATCGAATTAAATGTGTTATAAAATAGTGATTTTTATGGTTTTTAATCGGAATTTACAATGTGCAAATGGTCACGCATAATAAGTCTTTATAAAACCACCCTTTTACATTTTTAAAATTTGTGAATTCTACAGGAAGATGGTGGCTTGGGGCACATCCACCAAACAGTTTTAGCGAATATGCTTCCTTTTTCCGATTAATAATATGTTTGTTGAACTTATAGAAAGCAAAAGTTAATCTACTGTTGACTTGGCACAAATGAAAATGAAGTACGGATTTTAAATTAAAAATGATTTTCATATAAGAATTTTGGTGTACCAAGAGATTTTTATGATATCAACATATAAATTATTGATTGTTTGTAGTCATTAAACACTAAGTTTTATTATAATTAAGATGAATATTATAAGGTTTCTAAAGAGTTGTTATGATAGAAAATGAAGCAACTGGTCTCAAGATTGTTCATATATTTGGGGCAAATTAAAATTTGGGGATCATTTCAGAGTCCCAAAAATTTTGGATTTCCTAACTCACACAAGCATAAGTACTTCATTTTTCGATTTCTCATTTCATAAGAAGACAAGTAATTGAATTAGCAATAGAGACACTGAAGATCAATTTTTTTTTTTTTTGTTGAGTCATTTTGAATGGCTTCTATGGTTTTCAATTTGTGTTTATTTTTAATTTGTCACTAATTTTCTTTTTAAAAAAACTTTCCAGTCAAAAAAATACATTTGAGTGCCTGCTCATTTGGGACATATATATATATATATATATAGCCTTACTCTTATAATATCATGACATTAATCTATCATTAGAACTCCTTTACTGACTATTCATTTAGGACTTGCTTTCTATTGAAGCAAGAAAGTTATAAAATTGTTAAATACTGTTAATCGCAATTTAAAGTTGAACTCATAGGCTATCCTTCTTTGTTTAAGTTTTAAAATTATTTTTATTAGAATTCAATTGAAAGGTACTTGAGATCACAAGCATGCCAAAAATAATCTTGAAGTGAAAAACAAAATTATTTGGTTGATGGACCCGTTGATGGAAGGGTTTGAACTTGCCTTACTGTTTATGGCTTACTAGAATCATTACTACCACTTTTATGGTTTGAAAATTTTGGTCACCTTTTTCCCATTTGCATGCTTCAAACATATATAAGGTAAAATATCAATTACTAAGTTGTGAAGTATAGAATTGAGAAATTTGACTGTCAATGTCAATTTAATGGGTGAAAAAATCATGCACGATCCACGAAATAACATTTTCAAAATTGACAGTGAAACTACATGTGTACAAATTAATTTCAAGGAGGGCAAGCCTTTATCATTATTTTTTCCAAGTCAAAAAAAAAATGAAGATTTTTATAAAAATTTGATACATATGTTCCTACATACATACATTCGTGTACATACAATATATTGTAAGTTCAAAGAAATACGAAGAAATATAATTAGAAAATTCTATCAAATCTTTTTCTAAGTCAAAATATTATATATTTTTTTTTATAAAAGAACAAGCATAGTAAAAGTTAAGGCTTAACAAAATAGAGAATACTGTCTCTATACAATCACTACGAAATAAAGCTTTAATACCACCAAGAGGAACACTAAGAATGTGGAAACCAAGAGGCAGTGAAAGAGCATAATTCTCAAGGAAATCAGCTGCGAAATTCGTCTCACAATAAACATGACGCAACGAGACTTGCCAGTGACGAGATAAAAGCTTCGGGATGCCAATAACAAGATAATTGCTTTGTCAAAATATTACTCTTTAACATATTATATGCCACTTAAAGCTATCGATATTGCTTTGTCAATAAGGTGGCACATTGTTTTGTTGAAGGGTGATTTCACTTATGCTCTTGTTTGTTTGTAGAGCTCTCATTTTAGCCCTTCATGGCAGCTTTACATTTAATGATTGAATAAATTTGCAAGAAGCAGATAAGTGGTATGCAATTTCAAAGTAGTCATATTTTGTTTGGAATGGTAATTCATCTGTAGATTGCTTAGCTAACAAGGATGTTACCTGCTCATCATATATTTTGGGATACTCTCCCTACATTTCCCTATTCATAAATAATATTTGCAATAGAATTTATTTGGGGTTTTTCAAAATATCGGTTTACTTGACTGATTAGTAGTCTTTTTCTTTCTTTTTTTTTTTCTCTTTTAATAAAATTTCACATCATTCATAAAAAAAGATATACTCCAAATCTAATGCTAGATTATATTTGTTGCATGGAGATGACCTTTTCATTTGTTTTTCCCTTTTTGTTTCTCAATAACCTTTTTGAGGCAGAGACACCATGCAATTACTGAGAGTATGCTCTTGTCTTCTTCCAAATTGGAAGGCATCAGCCATGCGCACACAGAGCCTTACGCAAAGTGAAAAGGAGGGGAATGTTATTGGAGCCCACAAATGAGCCTGCACTTTTGCATGGCGACACACTGCTTTGCTCCCTCTTCGTTGCGTTGTGCATGTGCATGTTGCCCTTTTTTGTTTTAATCACATTTCCCTAGAGAGAATGTTGCAGCTTTTTAGTTTCATTCACTTGACTCTTTGCATTTTAAAGTTTTATGTATTGGAATTTAGGATAAGGCTAAAAAATATACAATTGAAACTTCATCACCCACTTATACAAATAGTATTGTCACGTTATTATATAGATAAGGATGGACAAATGGTGAAGCTTTAATGCCTTAGGGTTCCTACCATGCTCGTTTGTCCCCTCTCATTTATCACTGCGCAAAATGGGAAATTTTTATGTTTCATGCTTAAGTTCAATTTCATGTTGTTGGTTTTTTTTCCCCTTCTAATAAACAATTTTCAATCTTAACGTACGTATCAACTAATTCAATTGATACTAATATATATTAGATCGACACAAGAGGTCTAGAATTTGAACTTCACTCACATAGATAAAAAGAAGATTTAATTCCAAAATTAATAAACTTTCAATAACAAGATATAAATTACATAGATTGAACTTAAACATAAATCATCAAAAGCTTATATTTACAAACATTATCTCACAAGTTGTGTTTGTGTCAAGTTTACTCATTTATGCCCTTCTTTTTTACTTATAGTTTAAGAACAAGAACCCAAATCCGTTCTTTAATTTAACCAAAAAGGAAGCTAGTCGTTAGCTTTAAAATAAAATAAAATAAACCTACAACTCAACAGCACTCAATGTGATGAACCCTAAAACGATATGTATGCATGTGGAATTAGGTAAGGATAAGAAAAAGAAGCCGTAAAGCTAGGTACAATAATTTATAAGCTTCCATTAGTAAAAAGACAAAAGCATAGGGATACCCAAAACTGTGTAGTTTTGTTAGGTTAAATGTCATTCAAAAATTTTCTATCCCCATGCAATTTGTCTCCTCTCTTCTCTTCATATCTCTTAAATAATTATCTGGAGTTTCAGCAAAACTCCATGCCCAAGAAGCCAGAAAATCACGAGTCCGATCAGTATTCGAGTTTTTGCATGTGGAGTTTTTTTATTTCTTCACATAAATTGGTCAGAAATTGTTGGCTCTTTGGGAAGCAAAATGACATTTGCTTTAACAAGATTAGAATCCTAGGTTCTTGATAGAGCTTTTTTTTTTTTTCAAGAATGTTGAAAATGAGAGAAAATTGTTCAAAGGATTTTTGGGTTTTGCTAATGTCTAGTTCTTATCAAAGGAATATTGTGTCAATTATTATTCAATCAATGAAAGAAAAATAATATCCATGAAACATGATTTTATCTTTTCTAATGACTGGAGAAATTTGAGAACTAATAATAATAATAATAATAATAAAGGAGGTGTTATCCATTACCAAAATGAATTGTCAATTAAATGGAACAGAGAAATTAAGGATGAAAAAGAATATGTGAACATTATACATATATATGTTGAAATGACACCTACTTTTTTGCCATTTGGAGACCTCTAATTGTCTCACTCTATTTTGTTTTGTCATTTTCTTATTAAAAATAGGAAAGCTTTCATAGATTTTCTTGGATACTCATGGCCTACATTATTGAGCTTATCACTAGCACTATCATAGTATCAATCTAGTGAAAATCTCATGAAAAGCTTTTGCACTTTTTTTAATCATCTTTTTTTCTTTTATTCTTTACAGGTAAAATAGTAAAATTATTAGAAACCAAAAAAATTTTCAGAAAAGTAATATGAGGATTATTATAGGAAGAGAAAAATTACTTAATTAAACTCAACTTATCACTTATGTTTCCAATGAAAAGGATGAATTCTCCTTCAAATTACAATGAAAAAAAATGTCTTTTAATCTCTCTTCTTTATAATTTAGAGAATTTCTCCTATTTTGTTAAAAGGCATTTATTCTAATTGAAGCGAAATTTCTTTTCAGTAGGAAGTTTATATTCCTTTCAATGAAAAGTCCTCTTCTCTTATTTCTTCATTATAAGAAGAAAAATTTCCCTTCAACTAAGAAATTTCCCTCGTATTCTGAAATGAAGAAAGTATCTTCTCTTTAACATTTATTTTTAATTTTCATAAAAAATAAATTTCCTTGTGACTAAATAAAATCAAACAATAAAATTCTGGAACATTACAACGAACAAAGTAACAATGCAAGCAAGCTTTGGGAAACTTTCGTAAACTAAAATATTTATTGGGCCAAATGGCATCCATAGGTTTCTGCTCAAATGGGCCGTGGTTTGGCCCATTGGGGGGATTGATTTGTTTTTCTGCAGTATCTGCTTCCTAGAGGCCAGGAATGGAGCTTCTAATACCCATTTGAAACTGTTATGAAACTCCATTATTGTATGTTTATAGTTCTTTTTTATGAAAATTATAAAATAAGATAAAAAATTACAATAAAGTTTGAATTAAAATTTTCTATTATCTAGAAAATAATTAATTAAATCGTGAACATATTATTTCAAATAATTTTTTTATTATTAGGTCATTTATTTCTTCATTGATTCTTTTGATTTTATAAAAAAAATAATTATATCATATATTAGGATTTAATCATTTAAAGATAGTTAGGATATAGGATTTGTAAAAATATTTTAAAAAATTAAATTCATTTTGTCCTTTAATGTAATTTCTTTTACTAATAAAACTATAATCATAGAAAAGGGGTTTATAATAAGAATACTAAATGGGTGTGAAAAGCACCACTTGGAAACGAATCCCCATTAAGCCCAATGTTCAGCATGGCCCATTTGAGCAGAAAGCTGTCAATAAATATTGAACAAAGTTAAAGCTGCGAGACAATGAAAGTCATGTTCCTTGCGATATCAAATCTCTCCAGTTCCAAGGGCTGCTTGAAATGTCAACGCAAATTATTGAAGTCATTTTTGTAAAGGTAAGTTTATCTTTTTAATAGGTGGTTAATTAGAGATGGTAATGGGTGGGATGGGGGTTCATTACAAATTTTGTCTCCAGTCCTCAATAAATTTATGATGCATTTACTATTTATTAAATTGAAATATAAAATTAACTGTAATCGAATAAATAAAAATAAAAATAGGCTGGAATGAAAATAATATGGGGGTTGGGGGTGGGGGTCATTCTTTAAATCGAAAACTCATTCCTAAGCTTTCTGTAGGAACCAATCTCTCATTCATCATTCCTAAATTAAGATGGACGCACAATTCTGATTTCAATTCCTGACTTTATTTTATGAAATAAACGTTGTGAATGTGTTTGATCTCAAATTCTAATTTCCCATTCCAGAAAGTAAACGCACCATTATAATGGTGAATATGTGAAATTCCCATGTGGAGAATGATTTCTCCATCCCACCATATTCCCCATTTATTATTTTATAATGCATATGAATAAATAATTTCAGCAAATTAAAAATTAAAGACTAAAATAAAATCATTACCATATTACGAAGTATTTAAATTATTTAAAAACTCCAAATATTTAAAATAATATTTTGAAATGATATCAAAACTAAAAAATGTTTGGATAAAGAATAATTAAAATAATAAAAATGTATAACAATATTTCAAATCCTTCTATGGTAACAACTTCATTTTCTCTTTATTAGAGTCATATAACTTATAATTGTAAGGTTTATCATTGTTTTATAAATAAACTATTGTTTTAAAGTTGAATAAGAATTATATTGTTGGATTTTCTTTTACTTATAACCTATTTATATTAAGTAAAAATAAAATAAAAATTTATTAACCAACATTATAGCTGATAAAACAAAAATTATTAAATAAAAATTAAAAAAAATATTTCATATAATTGTAATTGGAGTGGAGTCCGGTGGGAAGTATAAAAACTAAATCTCATTCGTTAAGAATTTAAAAATTATTTTTTTCCTATTCTCCATACTATTCAAAAAAATTATTCATAATTCATCCTACTTACAATGAGATCTTAAATCCATGGAGAATTTTACTATCTTTTAGGTTAATACACACCGTAAATAATGAATACATAATCTAAACAATTCAAATTTTTGTAGCGTTGTTTTCTATAACACGGTAATGTTTGAGTGAATGGCTAATAATTTGCCTAATAATAAATAGAATTTCTTTCTCATTTATTAAAGTGAAACCAAAGTTTACGTTTTCTAGCTTAATAATGACAAGGACTACGTTTTAAACATTGTCATGGGACTAAAATTGAAATCATGTTACAGCAATTTTGCACATGATATGACATTTGTTCATTACAATGTAATGTCAATATCCAATGTGCAAATACAAAAATTTGCCCATTACATTGCACATTGGATTTGCTCATTACATTTGCTTGCACATTGAGTGACTCGATAACACCACCAAACACTTGCTCATCATATTTGCACATTGGATTTTTCATTTCATGAAATTCACATTGGTTACACCTTCGGAATATAATTGCAAAAAATTCAGTTATACATCTCGTGTTCAAAGATAACAACTTGAAATTTAGAAATATAAGATGGATTGCGTCGGAGCTGAGCCTGCAGAGCTATCAACAAATTGAAACGACTAACAGTCTAAAGCAACTAAATGTGCATGAATCATTTCTTTGAGAGTGACTGATTCTCCCTCTGAATAAACTGATCTAAGGTATGAACAAAATGGTGTACTTTGGAGCATACAGGATTGTCATAGCCTACATTTCAACATAAATCTGCAGTGGCTCAGATGAAGAAGTTCACGGATTTGAAACAATGGAGTAAGTCATGCTCTTTGCAGTTTGCAACATCAAATCTCTCCGGTTCCAAGGGGCTGCCTAGAGGTATCACCTGTCGCCCATGCTTGATAGTCTTTTACAAGCTAAAACAACGGGAAAAATATATATCAGAACTCAGCAATGGAAAACAAATATCAGAACAGAGACCATTCATTCAAATAAAAATTATTCATTTAAAATTGTAACATTTCACTTTAATATCAAAGAATGTACCCAATTGTTACTGAGCAAAAACCATTCCAGTAAATGGTGTCAATAGTCAACAAAACTATGAAAACAGGGTTCATTTTGCAGGATTTAAGGTACCGGTACCTTCTTTTCTCATTTTAATGTTCTGTTAAAAGATTGATTTTTCACTTTCACACATAATGAAGCACAACAAAACCATTTGTTTCCACAAGACACCCAATACTATAGCATAAAAGCACTCTTATGTCATCTGTTAAACAGCAGATGATTGGATCGGTAAGGAACATATTTAAATCCTGGTCAAAACTTATGCTCTTGCTGTCTTGCATTATGGTAGGACTTATAACAACATTAACACAATCCACTTGTTAGCACTGACTAGATAACTTTTCTTCAGCGTCACTTCCTAAGTCTCTCCAAATGCCCCTAGTTACTTGAGAGGTGAACATTTTCAAATGAAATTCTGACTTCTGAGATAAGGGAAGAAGAAGAGACAAACGCTAGTTTTCTCGTCAGTGCTTCTTAGTCAGATAGCTAGCACACGTGTCTGCACTTTAACAATACACAAACAATTTCACAATCAATGAAAACAGCATAGTTTACAGCTGTAAAACAATTTCTTTGTCTACCTGTGAGGAGTGGCAAAAGCTTCAATGCTTAAGGTGTTTATGCTTATAATAAATTGACTTCATAAGGAATTAAATTTGTAAAATTACCATACCAATGGTAAACACAAAAATCTTATATAATGGTCTATATTTTTTACTTCATTTTATCTGCTCTAAGTCTGACAAATATTTGACCTAGTGAATGGTCCATTCCCAAACCAGCCATCAACTTTCCTTCTTTAAATTCTTACAATTGTACTTGGTGCTATACTAATTGGAATGAAGGTCATCCTCTTATATTGAAGGTTATGGTCAGTCGTCCATTAAATCATAACTATTTTCACTATGTTACGATACCTGAAGCAGTCGTTATAAACCGAAGTTGTCGTGAATACTCATTTGTCCAACAATCCATGTAAACCAGTGGTCTCGCCAACAACCAAATGCCAATGAGTTGTTTTCTTTCTTTCTTTCTTCTTTATTTTTTCTTTGTGTGTTTTCCTTCCCTAAAATCTTTTCGCACTACTCCAACTTCAAAAACACACAATTTAACATAATCTAAGTCTATTCTTTGGCATCATTTGCATTATAGCTACCGGTTTTTCTCAAAACCCCAGCATACACATCCCCGACAGTCTACACTGTGATTTTCATCTATTTTGAGATTTAAAAAACAGAAAAATAAAGTTAACACGATCAATTGACAACATATAACAGAATAAACTAAAATGCAAGTGATCAGATGAGAAACTAAACTTCTCTCTATTTAATTTACTTCAATAAAACTGCAACAGATGCTTCACTGACCTGTGACATGAAGCGTGGAAGCATAAGTTTAAGTATCTGGTCAAGGACTTGTGTCCCAGTTGATTCAATAGCTTCCACCGGAAAAGCTCTAAATGCAAAAGGGACCTCAATGCTAATCTAGAGTATCAATAGAAAACACAAAAAATACATTGAGAAATAAATGGTCATATGTTTATTGTTATGCTGCAATTGCAGTGATCAATTTGCAAGCTCTACCTCGATGAATGCATCTGAAGTTAGTTGTTGTACTTCTGAGTTGTTATTGTTGCTGTCACATGATATTTGGTTTATCATAGAAGCTGCATAGCACAGGAAATGAGAGCCAAATCAGTCCTGAAAAGAGAATTGCTTGAACTTAGAATTAAAACTCTATGGAATTGTTCAAAAATAGAAACTCTCCGAATTATTATTTGTATTGTTTTCAAAGAATATTGATGATGGTAAAAATCCTCTGCCATCTTCAATAATAAGATACATCGATCAAGGTCTATGAGTGCCCTCTAGACAAAGCAGGATCAACAACCAAAAACTGCTCATTGGAGGAAATTTGAGAGGCATAAACAGATTAACATGTATTTAAAGGAATAGAATTTCATCTGTCAAAGACGAAAAAAAAAAAAAAATCATCAAACTTTCATTGCTACGGATTTATCCAAAACAAGGCCATTTCTATTTGTATTTAAAGGAATAGAATTTCATCCAAACATAGACTATATCAATGAATTTATTCTACTCTTCTTTTTTCCAATTAAAAATAATTATCAAACCAGAGAATATCTAGTCAACTTCTTTCATTCTAAGATTGAATAAGCAATTTGGTGGACTGCAAGTACACTATGAAAATCTAAGATCACCAAATTAAAGAAACAATCCAAGTAGCTATAACAATTTGAATCTACTTAATATTATCTTGACCAAACAACAATTAATCCAAATGCATCACCTAAAAACTCTCTCATCAAACAACATATATCATTTATCCTAACAATTACAACAAAAAGAAAAACAAATCCATTTAGTTCTTCTAAGATGTTAAAGCCCATTATTTTGCTTACCATCAAACTTGTCATTCTGCGCAACCACAATCGGTGATCCCTCAAGCTGACACCAATCAACAGATACATGTCATAACATAATCATACAAGCATATCCCAATAACTCCACAAAACATCCTACATTTAGCATATTAAGCCAATTTAACTTGTATTTCATAAAAGAATTACAGATAGTTTAGCATGTAAAAACACTTAAATTCAGTAAAATTATTTCTTCTCATTTTAAATGATGACACCCTACATTTTGAATCACAAATATTTCTTCTCATTTTAAATTTTCTCAGGAAGCAAAGATAAATGGAATAAACTAAAGAAGATGATTGAAAACAAGTTCATTCAAGGCAAACTAACCTTACAGGACGAGAGCTTAATGCAACAACCATTGGGCTGCTCTTCGACTCTAACAAGCAAAACAGGACAGACCTCGAATGCAAAGAACTTGAACGTATATACATAACACCTGAATGTGTTGTCATCCACTCTCTCTATCCTCTCTGCATCCAACACCGAGTACTGACTTGCTGGCAAGCTCATATACTCAACTGCAACAAATTATAGGTACATATGCAAACATTCAAATTTTCAAACGTAAATAATAAGTGTAATTGGAAGTGCTTTTGACATCACCAAAGTACTTTCTCCAAAACTGCATTTTGTGTCTGTTTTGTAGGGTTTGGCTGAATTAGATAAAGAATAATACTATAAGTACAAACTCTCTATACGAAATCTTGGCAATTGAGTTTGTGATTGTAGTATTAGGTAAATAGACTGTGGGGTATGTGAATCTTTTGTAGATACTCTTCTGTAAAAACAATTACCCGTTACTCTACTAAAGGTGCATTATCCGTAAATATGCCTTGAATTAAGGCCCTTGAAAATATTTTTAGAAAAAGCACCTAACAAGTGTTTCTAGAAACCACTTTGAATGCCTCTGTTTGTAGAAAAAGCATTTAGCAAAACCTTTTTTTTTTTTTTTTTCAAAAGCACTTGTACTGTGTAGACATTTCAGTTAAACACTAGAAAGCCCATACGCAAAATGCAATTTGGACCCACTTTTTTGACCATGAAAGCAATTTCAGAATGCTAAAACCATTAGAACGCACCATATAACAGGCTTCCAGCTGCTAAAGAATTGAGCTTCTTTACTTAAAAAGCACTTAATACTCGAATAACTTTTATGTCTAAACACACACTTGTTTTATATTTAAATGAAATTGAAAAGAAAAAGTTCCTAACATTACTTAGAGGCCGCTGGAGCTGGCGAACCCGAACGGACTCTTTGCGGCGGGCAACGAAACGCGCTTTTGCGGGTGAGATTGCTGCCGAAACGCGAAACGGGGACTTTGGAGCCAAGTAAAAAAGAGCCGTTTTCAGAGTAACAGAGCTTGTGTTCGTGGGGTTTCTAATTTTATTATATGAGAATGTAATACAGGTTGATGAAGAAGAGCTCAGCGCCATTTTTATTTTGCTGTTTTTTTTTTCCCTTTTTTAAAGATTTAATAATTCTCTCATCTCATTTCGAGTTTTCGACCAAAGACTTTGGCAGCTGGGTTTGGTTTGGGAGAGCGCAGAGAGATAAGAGCACGTGTTATGCACGTGACCATATTCACGTGAGTGTCACGTGGTTACTTTTTTGTTATATTATTTTTTTCATTATGAACATTTTGAAGTGTTTTTTTTCCAAAAAGAAATATATTTTTTCTTTTAATATTACTACTTCAATTAAAATAAAATGAAAATGAATTAATGAAACAAATAAAAATAGTTCAGCAACAATGCATGCAATAATCAACATGGACATACGAGTGTATGCCACAAAGACGACCGATAGAGTACTTTAAGGCATAAAACATGTAGAAACTATCGAACAAATTTTGAAATGAACTTGATTAACTTTTAGGATTCAGTTCTTGGCTTTAACTTCTTCAAATATATGAATTAATAATAAAAAAAGTCAAAAGTCTTGTTTAGTGTTAAGATACAGTAAGTTACAATTGTTGTAAGAAAAAAAATTATAATTATAAAATAAAAATTAATAATTTGTAGTAAATATAATTTTGATAAAATTAATAAAGATATAATAAATTTTTTATCATACAAATATAAAATCAAATAACTTAACTTTTAAACTATAACTGTTTGGACAATGCTGAGCAGATCCCCTCGAGGACAATCCCGCCTGAGCAGCAGATCTAATCGCTAGCGCGAGGACACCCCTAGTCGGTGTAAAGGTTGGTTGAGGTCAAGTACTCCAAAGCTGTCAGATCTTGAACTCCTCATCCTGCTCGGGTATAAGAGACCCTCAACCACCGAGCTGAACCTGATCAGACAAAGGGAGACCAAAAGCTCGGGCAGAGCAGACCTGAGCATGGCGGTCCTTTATCCCGATAACTTATCGCGACAATCGATGAACTGACAGACGCCTCACGCCGTGGGGCTCCGTCACTGTTACCGATTGCCGGCGCACGCCTTCACGGTGTCATCATTTACACAAGCATATACGACACAATCATTGGGTCACGGGAACCCATATCCGCCTGAGATCTCACGTCCCTAGGGCATGCCGCAGCAACCCTAGCTGTCAGGAGGGCCCAGGCGCAATTAATGCGGAGGACGGCTGTCCAAGCAAATAAGGGCGGAAAAACGGGAGGATAAATACTAGCCGGAGGACAAGGTAAATGGACTTCTGGACCTTTGGGACTTCTTCTTCTTCCTTGCCATATTTTCCTTCTTCAAATTTAAAACACTTCAACTCCAATAAAAAAACCACCAAAAAGTTAGACTTTCTCTATCACTCTTCCCCCTCGGACGCCCTACCTTTTCGGTCTCTCAAGGCAAGAGGGATACCAAAAGAATCAACTCGATTACTGACTTGAGCGTCGGAGGATTTTTGCCAAAAAAACACCCGGCGACCCCTGATATTCTTTTGTGGACGCAGGTTGGAGTTCATCACCGTTCCGGCAAGGGGAAAAAGATAAAAACTGGTAAAAAAACCCTGCTCGAGTAACGAGCGAGCAGAAGTCTACAGCATCATTCAGGAACAAGCAGAAAACCGCATCAACATTTTGGCGCCGTCTATGGGGATTAGCTCAAAAAGCCTGAATTCCCAGTACATTCGAAAAAGCAACGCAATAATGAGGGGAAACAGTAAAAGAGAAGTAAGCCCAGAGGAGTCGGTGATCCTAAGGGAAGTGGCCAATGAGGCCGGCGATAGGAAAATTCAAGAAAGAATGGACCGGATGGAAAAATAGATGGAGACACTGACGTCCATCCTGCAGGAGCTCAGGGATGGGCAGAGGAAATCAAGCCATGACGTTCCCGAATCTAGCCGCGGGAGCGCTCCTACTGGGGGAAACGGAGGAAAGGAGGCCCAGAGACAGAAAGTACAGAACGTTGCTGGAAGGGAGGAGACGAGCCTGGAGGAAAGAGAATCCCGACAGCACTTACAAGACACGGCATCTACCTCTCGGGAGGAGGAGTTAGAGGGGGAGGTACGAAGGCTGGCTCAGGTCGTTGAGGACCTTCGGGGAAACGGGAAGGCCGTTGAAGGATAATACTGGATAATGAGTCCCTACTCTCGGCGGAAATCATGGGCGTCACAATCCCCAGGGATTTCCGCTTCCTTAACTTGAAGTATTCAGGAAAAAGTGATCCGCTGGTGCATATAGAGCGTTTTAATGACATGATTGAAGTACAGGGTTTGACAGCAGCCCAAAGGTGTAGAGCATTCCCACTTACTTTAAAAGGAATGACAAGAGATTGGTACTGCAAACTACCGCGGGGCAGTATTCTAAGCTTTGAACAAATGTGTATGGAATTTGGGAAGCAGCTCAGGGGGCGGTGGCTCCCGAAGATGACATGATGGAACTGACAGAGATAAAGAAGAATGAAAGGGAGTCCCTCCAAAAATTTGTTAAGAGATACCACCGGGCAGTCCTGGATCTCGGGGCGTTCAATCACTCCCAGGCACTGAGGGGGTTGAAGGAGGGGGTGAAGATGAGAAGATCCTGGTACAACTTGCGGGGCCCCTCGATCTGCTCGTACTCTGACGTATACGAGCAGATGAAGATATACATAATCATCGAGGAGGAAAAAGCAGTGAAGTTAAGGAACGAGCAGAACAATGGGGCAAAGTGGAGAGACAAAGAGGGGCCTACTCGTGGCGTGTCTGCTCCAAAAGGGGGGAGGGACTAGGTTGCTCCCTATAACCCCTACCAGAGAAATCCCCAGCCACGAGTGGCTCCCCCTCCATTTCGCAGTCCCCTGACTGGGACCGTAGAGAATATCGGCACCACAACGGCAGCCCGCCCCGCAACCCTCACACTAATCCGCCCATGCAAAGCCATAACAGAGCCTATCGCTTAATGCCTCCACACTCGGGAAACTTTCCCTGGGATAGGGCGGTGCTGATAGTTGACCAGAGCCCTGCCTACAGACAATACACCCCGCTGAAGGTATCACTTGAGGAGATGTATCAGGTTGTAGAGGAGCGAGGACTGTTATGTTCCCTGACGCCGATGTCCAAGCCAGTAAACAGGAGAGAAAAAAGCCGGTTCTGCCGATTCCACGGTGATCATGGCCATGCAACATTGCAATGCCATGACTTAAAATACCTGGTGGAGGACTTGGCCAGAAACTGGTACTTGGACGAATTCATCGAAGGGGGCCCCCGGTAGTCAAGCAGCGACAAGCGGGGGATGGTCTAACATGTGATATGGATCGCGAGCTGCTTGTTGTGAGGGTGATAGCAGGAGGGCCCACGATGGCTGGAAGTTCAAACAGGGCTCGAAAAAACTACAACAGATACGCCTCTACCAGTCGGGAGGTTTTGCTCACTGTGCCCGCTACTAACAGAGCCAAGATCTGTCAAGTGCCGATCATGTGGACGAAGAAATATGAAAAAGGAGTCCTGTACCCCCACAAGGACGCCTTGGTGATAAGGGCGGATGTCGCCAACAGAGAGCTCAGCAGGACGTTGGTGGACTCGGGGAGCTCGGTGGATATTCTCTTTAAATCCACTCTCGACGATATGGGGATAGTAGATGTGAGGCTCGAGCAGACGAGCACATCACTGGAGGGATTTGGTGGGAGAAGGCTAACCCCCCTGGGGATTGTCAACTTATCGGTGACTATGGGCTCAAAACCCTTTGAGAAGAACATGATGTTGGATTTCGTGGTTGTGGACAAAGCCAGCCCCTACCAGGCGATATTGGGGAGGCCCTTTATGAGGATCAGGAAGTGACGTCGCTGGACGCGAGGGGTGAATCCATAAAGGGGAGGCAGGAGCCAGCTGAAGAATTAAAAGAAATTTTAATAAGTCCAGGCAACTAGGAGAAGAGGGTCAGGATCGGCTCGGGAATTAGCGAGCAGTTGAGAAAAAGTCTGGTCGAGTGTTTGCGAGCATACTGAGATGTGTTCGCCTGGACACATGAAGACATGTTTGGGATCGACCCGAAGGTAATGAACTTATCATCGAGCAGCAATTGGATGGATCCAATTATCTTTTATCTAAAGAAAGCGATATTTCCCGCTGACAGGAAGCAGGCGAGGAAGCTGAGATGTCAAGCAGCGAGGTACACATTGATTGACGGGGTATTGTATAGGCGTAGGTACACCCTGTCGCTGTTAAGATGTTTGAACAAAGAGGAAGCTGACTATGTCCTCAAAGAGATACATGAAGGGATCTGTGGATACTACTCTGGCGTGAGGTCTCTGACTTTTAAAGCCTTAAGGCAGGGGTACTTCTGGCCTCGGATGCACCAGGACGCACAAGAAAAGACAAAGAGCTGCAAGAATTGTCAAAACTTTGCCAGCTGTATGGCTCAGCCCCCCGAAAACCTCACAGTGATGAATTCACCATGGCCGTTTGCTCAATGAGGGATTAACTTGATCGGACCGCTGCCAAAAGGAAGAGTATCTGCAACACACGCCGTAGTGGCAATTGATTATTTCACCAAATGGGTTGAATTGGAAGATCTAAGTAGTATTACAGAAAGCAAGACCACTGACTTTATTTGGAGAAATGTGATTTGCAGGTACGGGATCTTCTACGCACTGGTCAGAGATAACGGGAGGCAGTTCGACAATAATAAGTTTAGAGACTTCTACAGAAATATGGGGATAAAGCTGAAGTTCTGCTCGCCGTCAAACCCGCAGGTGAACGGGCAAGTGGAGCCGCAAACAAGACCATAAAGCGTCTCTTGAAGACCAGACTGGGTGAACAAAAGGGAGCATGGGTCGACAAGCTGCCTGTTGTGTTATGGGCTTATAGGACCAAACACAAAACCGCCACGGGAGAAACACCTTTTTCTCTAGCGTTCGGACATGAAGCAGTGATCCCTATAGAAATAGGGATGGCCACACGAAGGCTCGAGACGGTGCCAAGCATAGCCAAGTGAAGGCTCGAACAGAATAAGCTCGCGAAGAAATGTAAAGGCTGTAAGTCTCAAAGCATAGCTTAAAGCTAGACGATGCCAAGCAGAGCCAAGTAAAGGCTCGAGCAGAATAAGCTCCCGAAGAAATGCAAAGGCCGTAAGTCTTAAAGCCTAGCTTAAGGCGAGACGGTGCCAAGCATAGCCGAATGAAGGCTCGAGCAGAATAAGCTCGCAAAGAAATGCAAAGGCAGTAAGTCTCAAAGCCTAGCTTAAGGCGAGACAGTGCCAAACATAGTCAAGTAAAGGCTCGAGCATAATAAGCTTGCAAAGAAATACAAAGGCCGTAAGTCTCAAAGCCTAGCTTAAGTCGAGACGGTGCCATGCATAGCTAAGTAAAGGCTCGAGCAGAATAAGCTCCCGAAGAAACGTAAAGGCCGTAAGTCTCAAAGCCTAGCTTAAGGCGAGACGGTGCCAAGCATAGCCGAGTGAAGGCTCGAGCAGAATAAGCTCGCAAAGAAGTGCAAAGGCCGTAAGTCTCAAAGCCTAGCTTAAGGCGTGATGGTGCCAAGCATAGCCGAATGAAGGCTCGAGCAGAATAAGCTCGCAAAGAAATGCAAAGGCCATAAGTCTCAAAGCCTAGCTTAAGGCGAGACAGTGCCAAGCATAGTCAAGTAAAGGCTCGAGCAGAATAATCTCGCAAAGAAATGCAAAGGCCGTAAGTCTCAAAGCCTAGCTTAAGGCGAGACGGTGCCAAGCATAGCTAAGTAAAGGCTCGAGCAGAATAAGCTCGAGAAGAAATGCAAAGGCCGTAAGTCTCAAAGCCTAGCTTAAGGCGAGACGGTGCCAAGCATAGCCCAGTGAAGGCTTGAGCAGAATAAGCTAGCGAAGAAATGCAAAGGCCGTAAGTCTCAAAACCTAGCTTAAGGTGAGACGGTGCCAAGCATAGCCAAGTGAAGGCTCGAGATAACGGGATCCTCCACACACTGGTCAGAGATAACGGGAGGCAGTTCGACAACAATAAGTTTAGAGACTTCTGCAGAAATATGGGGATAAAGCTGAAGTTCTGCTCGCCATCGCACCCGCAGGTGAACGGGTAGGTGGAGGCCGCAAACAAGACCATAAAGCGTCTTTTGAAGACCAGGATGGGTGAATAGAAGGGAGCATGGGTCGACAAGCTGCCTGGTGTGTTTTGGGCTTATAGGCCCAAACACAAAACCTCCACGGGAGAAACACCTTTTTCTTTAGCGTTCGGACATGAAGCAGTGATCCCTGTAGAAATAGGGATGGCCACACATCGGACGGAGCACATCAACGAGTAGCAAAACGATGAGCAAATGTGTGCAAATTTGGACCTGTTAGAAAAGAAAAGGGTAAGGTCTGCACTGAAGATGCAGAATACCAGCAGAGGGTGGCCCGCTATTACAACCAGAACGTGGATATCCGTCGATTCCAGGTGAGAGATTGGGTATTTAGAAAAGTAAACCAGAGTGCCAAAGACCCCAGATAAGGGGTGTTGGGCCAAACTGGAAGGTCCTTATAGGGTCTCTCAAATAGCCGGTCTAGGAGCATATAGGTTGACCTACCCAGATAGACGAGAAGTCAAGAGGCCATGGAATGCACAGCTTTTGATAAAGTATTTCCAGTAAGTTCCCTTGTACTGTAAAGGCCAAGAAATGCAAAGGCCGTAAGTCTCAAAGCCTAGCTTAAGGAGAGACGGTGCCAAGCATAGCCAAGTGAAGGCACGAGCAGGATAAGCTCGCAAAGAAAAGCAAAGGCCGTAAGTCTCAAAGCCTAGCTTAAGGCGAGACGGTGCCAAGAATAGTCAAGTGAAGGCCCGAGCAGAATAAGCTCGAGAAGAAATGCAAAGGCCGTAAGTCTCAAAGCCTAGCTTAAGGCGAGACGGTGCCAAGCATAGCCAAGTAAAGGCTCGAGCAGAATAAACTCCCTAAGAAACGCAAGGGCCGTAAGTCTCAAAGCCTAGCTTAAGGCTAGACGGTGCCAAGCATAGCCGAGTGAAGGCTCGAGCAGAATAAGCTCGTAAAGAAACGCAAAGGCCGTAAGTCTCAAAGACTAGCTTAAGGCGAGACGGTGCCAAGCATAGCTGAGTGAAGGCTCGAGCAGAATAAGCTCGCAAAGAATTAGAAAGGCTGTAAGTCTCAAAGCCTAGCTTAAGGCGAGATAGTATCAAGCATAGCCGAATGAAGGCTCGAGAAGAATAAGCTCACAAAGAAATGCAAAGGCCGTAAGTCTCAAAGCCTAGCTTAAGGCGAGACAGTGCCAAGCATAGTCAAGTAAAGGCTCAAGCTGCATAAGCTCGCAAAGAAATACAAAGGTCAGAAGTCTCAAAGCCCAGCTTAAGGCGAGACTGTGCCAAGCATAGCTAGCGAAGGCTCGAGCAAGATAAGCTCGTGAAGAAATGCAAAGGTCAGAAGTCTCAAAGCCTAGCTTCAAAGCAGACAAAGGCGGCGTATAGCTAGCGAAGGCACGAGCAGGATAAGCTCGAAAAGAAAAGCAAAGGCCGTCAGTCTCAAAGCCTAACTTAAGGCGAGACAGTGCCAAGCATAGTTAAGTAAAGGCTCGAGCTGAATAAACTCCCTAAGAAACGCAAAGGCCGTAAGTCTCAAAGCCTAGCTTAAGGCTAGACGGTGCCAAGCATAGCCGAGTGAAGGCTCGAGCAGAATAAGCTCGTAAAGAAATACAAAGGCCGTAAGTCTCAAAGCCTAGCTTAAGGCGAGACAGTGCCAAGCATAGTCAAGTAAAGGCTCGAGCAGAATAAGCTAGCAAAGAAATGCAAAGGCCGTAAGTCTCAAAGCCTAGCTTAAGGCGAGACAAGGCTAAGCACACCAAGCAAAGGCTCGTGCGTAATAAGCTCACAAAGAAATTCAAAGGTCAGAAGTCTCAAAGCCTCAGCTTAAGGCGTAGACTGCGCAAGCATAGTTATAAAGGCTCGAGCGTAATAAGCTCGCAAAGAAATACAAAGGTCAGAAGTCTCAAAGCCCAGCTAAAGGCTAGAAGGTGCCAAGCATAGCCGAGCGAAGGCTCGAGCAAAGATAAGCTCGCTAAGAAATGCAAAGGTCAGAAGTCTCAAACTGCGCCAAGTATAGCAAAGTGAAAGCACGAGCAGTGATAAGCTCGCAAAGAAAAGCAAAGGTCAGAAGTCTCAAAGCCTAGTTTAAGGCGAGACTGCGCTAAGCATACCGAGTGAAGCGCTCGAGCGTAATAACCTCGCAAAGAATTACAAAGGTCAGAAGTCTCAAAGCCTAGCTTAAGGCGCAGACAATGCCAAGCATAGTCAAGTAAAGGCTCGCTGCATTAAGCTCGCAAAGAAACACAAAGGCCGTAAGTCTCAAAGCTGAACTTAAGGCGCAGATCGTGCCAAGCATAGCCGAGCGAAGGCTCGAGCGTAATAAGCTCAGAAGAAGTGCAAAGGTCAGAAGTCTCAAAGCCTAGCTTAGGCGTGATCTGGCCAAGCATAGCCGAGTCAAGGCTCGAGCAGAATAAGCTCGCAAAGAAATACAAAGACCGTAACTCTCAAAGCCTAGCTTAAGGCGAGACAGTGCCAAGCATAGTCAAGTAAAGGCTCGAGCATAATAAGCTCGCAAAAAAATACAAAGGTCAGAATCTCAAAGCCTAGCTTAAGGCGAGACTAGTGCCAAGCATAGCTGAGTCAAGGCTCGAGCAAGATAAGCTCACGAAGAAATGCAAAGGTCAGAAGTCCCAAAGCCTCAGCTTAAGGCGAGACTGCGCAAGTATAGCTAAGTGAAAGCACGAGCAGTGATAAGCTCGCAAAGAAAAGCAAAGGCCGCTGGCCTCAAAGCCTAGCTTAATGCGAGACAGATGCTAAGCACACCAAGCAAAGTGCTCGTGCGCATTAAGCTCGCAGTTAAGTGCAAAGGTCAGAAGTCTCAAAGCCTCAGCTTAAGGCGCAGATCTGGCCAAGCATAGCCGAGCGAAGGCCTCGAGCGTAATAAGTTCGCAAAGAAATACAAAGGTCAGAAGTCTCAAAGCCCAGCTTTAGGCGAGACAGATGCCAAGCATAGTCAGTAAAGTGCTCGAGCATAATAAGCTCGCAGAAGAAATACAAAGGTCAGAAGTCTCAAAACCCAGCTTAAGGCGAGACTGTGCCAAGCATAGCCGAGTGAAGGCTCGAGCAAGATAAGCTCATGAAGAAATGCAAAGGTCAGAAGTCTCAAAGCCCAGCTTAAGGCGAGACTGATGCCAAGTATAGCTAGTGAAAGCACGAAGCGTGATAAGCTCGCAAAGAAAAGCAAAGGCCGCGGCCCCAAAGCCTAGCTTATGCGAGACAAAGGCTAAGCACACCAAGCAAAGGCTCGTGCGTAATAAGCTCGCAGATAAGTGCAAAGGTCAGAAGTCTCAAAGCCCAGCTTAAGCGCGAGACTTGCCAAGCATAGCCGAGCTGAGGCGCTCGAGCGTAATAAGTTCGCAAAGAAACACGAGGTCAGAAGTCTCAAAGCCCAGCTTAAGGCGAGACAAAGCCAAGCATAGTCAAGTAAAGCGCTCGAGCATAATAAGCTCGCAAAGAAATACAAAGGTCAGAAGTCTCAAAGCCCAGCTTAAGGCGTAGACTGCACAAGCATAGCCGAGCTAAGCGCTCGAGCAAGATAAGCTCGCAAGAAATGCAAAGGTCAGAAGTCTCAAAGCCCAGCTTAAGGCGAGATCGGCTCCAAGTATAGCTGGCGAAGGCACGAGCAGTGATAAGCCCGCAAAGAAAAGCAAAGGTCGCTGGCCTCAAAGCCTAGCTTAAGGCAAGACAAGACCAAGCACGCTAAGCAAAGGCTGTGCAGTAATAAGCTCACAAAGAAATGCAAAGGTCAGAAGTCTCAAAACCTAGCTTTAAGGCGAACGATGCCAAGCATAGCTAGTAAAGGCTCGAGCGTATAAGCTCGAGAAGAAATGCAAAGGTCAGAAGTGTCAAAGCCTCAGCTTAAGCGCGAGACGTGCAAGAATAGCTCAGAAAGTCTCGAGCGTAATAAGCTCGCAAAGAAACGCAAAGGCCGTAAGTCTCAAAACCTAGCTTAAGGCGCAGATCTGCGCAAGCATAGCCGAGCTGAGCGCTCGAGCGTAATAAGCTCGCAAAGAATTACAAAGGCCAGAAGTCTCAAAGCCCAGCTTAATGCGAGACGTGGCAAACATAGCCGAAAGTTAAGGCTCCAGCAGTAATAAACTCGCCAAGAAATGCAAAGGTCAGCCAGCCCCAAAGCCTAGCTTAAGGCGAGACTTGCCAAGCATAGCTAGCAAAGGCTCGAGTGCATTAAGCCTCGTAGAAATGTAAAAGCTGTAAGTGTCAAAGCCTAACTTCAGGCGAGACGGTGCCAAACATAGCGCAGTAATGGCTCGAGCAAAATAATCTCGCAAAGAAATGCAAAGGCCGTAAGGCTCAAAGCCTAGCTTAAGGCGAGACAGTGCCAAGCATAGCCGAGTGAAGGCTCGAGCAGAATAAGCTCGCAAAGAAGTGCAAAGGCCGTAAGTCTCAAAGCCTAGCTTAAGGCGAGACGGTGCCAAGCATAGCCGAGTGAAAGCTCGAGCAGAATAAGCTCGCAAAGATGTGCAAAGGCCGTAAGTCTCAAAGCCTAGCTTAAGGCGAGATGGTGCCAAACATAGCCCAGTAAAGGCTCGAGCAAAATAATCTCGCAAAGAAATGCGAAGGCTGTAACGCTCAAAGCCTAGCTTAAGGCGAGACAGTGCCAATCATAGGCTAGTAAATGCTGGAGCAGAATAAGCTCGCAAAGAAATGCAAAGGCGGTAAGTCTCAAAGCCTAGCTTAAGGCGAGACGATGCCAAACATAGCCGAGTGAAGGCTCGAGCAGAATAAACTCGCGAAGAAATGCAAAGGCTGTATGTCTCAAAGCCTAGCTTAAGGCGAGACAGTGCCAAGCATAGCCGAATGAAGGCTCGAGCGTAATAAGCTCGCAAAGAAATACAAAAGTCGAAGTCTCAAAGCCTAGCTTCAGCGTAGATGGTGCCAAACAAAGCCCAATAAGGCTCGAGCAATATAATCTCGCAAAGAAATACGAAGCGTCGAAGTGCTCAAACCCTAGCTTAAGGCGAGACGATGCCAAGCTTAGCCAAACAAAGACTCGAGCAGGTATTAAGCCGCAAAGAAATGCGAACGTCAGAAGTCTCACGAACCCAGCTTAGGCGCGACACGGCACAAGCATAGCCGAGTGAAGGCTCGAGCGTAATAAGCTCGCAAAGAAATGGAAAGGCCAGAAGTCTCAAAGCCCAGCTTACTGCGACACTGGCACAAACATACCGAGCGAAGGCTCGAGCGTAATAAACTCGCAAGAAATGCAAAGGCCGAAAGTCTCAAAGCCTAGCTTAAGGCGAGACTTGCACAAGCATAGCCGAACGAGCGCTCGAGCGTAATAAGATCGCAAAGAAATACAAAAGCCGTAAGTCTCAAAGCCTAGCTTAACTCGAGATCTGCACAAACAAAGCCCAATAAAGTGCTCAGCAAAATAATCTCGCAAAGAAATGCGAAGGTCAGAAGTGCTCAAAGCCTCAGCTTAAGGCGAGACAAAGCCAAGCGTAGGCAAGTAAAGGCTCGAGCGTAATGGCTCGCAAAGAAATGCAAACGCCAGAAGTCTCAAAGCCTAGCTTAAGTCGAGACCGTGCCAAGCATAGCCAAGTAAAGGCTCGAGTAGAATAAACTCCGAAGAAATGCAAAGGTCAGAATCTCATAGCCTAACTTAAGGCGAGACTGTGCCAAGCATAGCCAAGTGAAGGCTCGAGCGTAATAAGCTCCCAAGACATGCAAAGGTCAGAAGTCTCAAAGCTTAGCTTAGGCGCAGACATTGCCAAGCATAACCGAGCGAAGGCTCGAGCGTAATAAACTCGCCAAGAGATGCAAAGGTCAGAAGTCTCAAAGCCTAGCTTAAGGCGCAGACTGGCACAAACATAGCTAAGCGATGGCTCGAGCAGTAATAAGCTCGCAAGAAATGCAAAGGTCGAAGTCTCAAAGCCTAACTTAAGGCGTAGACGTGCCAAGCATAGCTAAACGAAGCGCTCGAGTAGAATAAACTCGTGAAGAAATGCAAAGACCGTAAGTATCAAAGCCTAGCTTAGGCGCAGACGTGCCAAACATAGCCGAGTGAAGGCTCTAGCAGAATAAACTCGCAAGAAATGCAAAGGTCAGAAGTCTCAAAGCCTAGCTTAAGGCGAGACTGTGCCAAGCATAGCTAAGCAAAGTGCTCGAGCGTAATAAGCTCCCAAGAAATGCAAAGATCAGAAGTCTCAAAGCCTAGCTTAAGGCGCAGACTGCCAAGCATAGCCAAGCAAAGGCTCGAGCGTAATAAACTCCCTAAGAAACGCAAGGGTCAGAAGTCTCAAAGCCTCAGCTTAAGTGCTGAGACGCGCCAAGCATAGCCGAGCGAAGCGCTCGAGCGTAATAAGCTCAGAAGAAACGCAAAGGTCGTGAAGTCTCAAAGACTAGCTTAAGGCGAGACGTGCCAAGCATACCGAGTGAAGGCTCGAGCGTAATAAGCTCGCAAAGAATTAGAAAGGTCAGAAGTCTCAAAGCCTAGCTTAAGGCGTAGATAAGACCAAGCATAGCCGAACGAAGCGCTCGGAAGAATAAGCTCACAAAGAAATGCAAAGGTCAGAAGTCTCAAAGCCCAGCTTAAGCGAGACAAGGCTAAGCATAGTCAAGCAAAGCGCTCGCTGCATAAGCTCGCAAAGAAATACAAAGGTCAGAAGTCTCAAAGCCCAGCTTAGCGCGAGATTCGGCCAAGCATAGCTAGTCAAGGCTCGAGCAAGATAAGCTCGTGAAGAAATGCAAAGGTCAGAAGTCTCAAAGCCTAGCTTCAGCGAGACAAAGGCAAGTATAGCTAAGCAAGGCACGAGCAGTGATAAGCTCGAAAAGAAAAGCAAAGGCCAGTCACACAAAGCCCAACTTAAGGCGAGACAGGCCAAGCATAGTTAAGTAAAGGCTCGAGATGAATAAACTCCCAAGAAACGCAAAGGTCAGAAGTCTCAAAGCCTAGCTTAAGGCTGAGACGTGCCAAGCATAGCCGAGCAAGGCTCGAGCGCATTAAGCTCGCAAAGAAATACAAAGGTCAGAAGTCTCAAAGCCTCAGCTTAAGGCGAGACAAGCCAAGCATAGTCAAGTAAAGGCTCGAGTGCAATAAGCTCGCAAAGAAATGCAAAGGTCAGAAGTCTCAAAGCCTAGCTTAGGCGAGACAAAGCTGCTACAGCCAAGCAAAGGCTCGTGCAAAATAAGCTCACAAAGAAATTCAAAGGTCAGAAGTCCCAAAGCCTAGCTTAAGGCGAGACTGCCAAGCATAGTTATAAAGGCTCGAGTGCATTAAGCTCGCAAAGAAATACAAAGGTCAGAAGTCTCAAAGCCTAGCTAAAGGCGTAGACGTGCCAAGCATACCGAGCGAAGGCTCGAGCAAAGATAAGCTCACAAGAAATGCAAAGGTCAGAAGTCTCAAATCTGCGCAAGTATAGCCAAGTGAAAGCACGAGCAGGATAAGCTCGCAAAGAAAAGCAAAGGCCGTAAGTCTCAAAGCCTAGTTTAAGGCGAGACGGTGCCAAGCATAGCTGAGTGAAGGCTCGAGCAGAATAACCTCGCAAAGAATTACAAAGGTCAGAAGTCCCAAAGCCTAGCTTAAGGCGCAGACAGGCCAAGCATAGTCAAGTAAAGGCTCGAGCTGCATTAAGCTCGCAAAGAAATACAAAGGCCGTAAGTCCTCAAAGCCGTAACTTAAGGCGCAGACGTGCCAAGCATAGCCGAGCGAAGCGCTCGAGCGTATTAAGCTCGCAGAAGTGCAGAGGTCAGAAGTCTCAAAGCCTAGCTTAAGCGTGACTGCGCAAGCATAGCCGAGCGAAGGCTCGAGCGTAATAAGCTCGCAAAGAAATACAAAGACCAGAACTCTCAAAGCCCAGCTTTAGGCGAGACAAAGGCAAGCATAGTCAGTAAAGGCTCGAGCATAATAAGCTCGCAAAAATACAAAGGTCAGAATCTCAAAGCCCAGCTTTATGCGCAGACGTGCCAAGCATAGCCGAGCGAAGGCTCGAGCAAGATAAGCTCATGAAGAAATGCAAAGGTCAGAAGTCTCAAAGCCTAGCTTAAGGCGAGATCGTGCCAAGTATAGCTAGTGAAAGCACGAGCAGTGATAAGCTCGCAAAGAAAAGCAAAGGCCGCTGCCCCAAAGCCTAGCTTAATGCGAGATAGCTGCCAAGCACCAAGCAAAGGCTCGCGCAGTAATAAGCTCGCAGTAAGTGCAAAGGTCAGAAGTCTCAAAGCCTCAGCTTAAGGCGAGATCGTGCCAAGCATAGCTGAGCTGAAGGCTCGAGCAGTAATAAGTTCGCAAAGAAATACAAAGGTCAGAAGTCTCAAAGCCCAGCTTTAAGGCGAGACAAGGCCAAGCATAGTTATAAAGCGCTCGAGCATAATAAGCTCGCAAAGAAATACAAAGGTCAGAAGTCTCAAAGCCCAGCTTAAGGCGAGACGGTGCCAAGCATAGCCGAGTGAAGGCTCGAGCATTATAAGCTTGCGAAGAAATGCAAAGGCCGTAAGTCTCAAAGCCTAGCTTAAGGCGAGACGGTGCCAAGTATAGCCAAGTGAAAGCACGAGCAGGATAAGCTCGCAAAGAAAAGCAAAGGCCGTCAGTCTCAAAGCCTAGCTTAAGGCGAGACAGTGCCAAGCACAGTCAAGCAAAGGCTCGTGCAGAATAAGCTCGCAAAGAAGTGCAAAGGCCGTAAGTCTCAAAGCCTCAGCTTAAGGCGCAGATCGTGCCAAGCATAGCCGAGCGAAGCGCTCGAGCGTAATAAGTTCGCAGAAGAAACACGAAGGTCAGAAGTCTCAAAGCCTAGCTTAAGGCGAGACAGTGCCAAGCATAGTCAAGTAAAGGCTCGAGCATAATAAGCTCGCAAAGAAATACAAAGGCCGTAAGTCTCAAAGCCTAGCTTAAGGCGAGACGGTGCCAAGCATAGCCGAGTGAAGGCTCGAGCAGTATAAGCTCGCGAAGAAATGCAAAGGCCGTAAGTCTCAAAGCCTAGCTTAAGGCGAGACGGTTCCAAGTATAGCTAGCTGAAGGCACGAGCAGTGATAAGCCCGCAAAGAAAAGCAAAGGTCACTGGCCTCAAAGCCTAGCTTAGGCGAGACAAAGGCTAAGCACACCAAGCAAAGGCTCGTGCAGAATAAGCTCACAAAGAAATGCAAAGGCCGTAAGTCTCAAAACCTAGCTTAAGGCGAACGATGCCAAGCATAGCTAAGTAAAGGCTCGAGCAGAATAAGCTCGAGAAGAAATGCAAAGGCCGTAAGTGTCAAAGCCTAGCTTAAGGCGAGACGGTGCTAAGAATAGCTCTGTAAAGTCTCGAGCAGAATAAGCTCGCAAAGAAACGCAAAGGCCGTAAGTCTCAAAACCTAGCTTAAGGCGAGACGGTGCCAAGCATAGCCGAGCGAAGGCTCGAGCAGAATAAGCTCGCAAAGAATTACAAAGGCCGTAAGTCTCAAAGCCTAGCTTAATGCGAGACGGTGGCAAACATAGCCGAGTGAAGGCTCTAGCAGAATAAACTCGCGAAGAAATGCAAAGGCTGTCAGTCTCAAAGCCTAGCTTAAGGCGAGACTTGCCAAGCATAGCTAAGCAAAGCGCTCGAGCGTAACAAGCTCCCAAGAAATTCAAAGGTCAGAAGTCTCAAAGCCTAGCTTAAGGCGAGACGGTGCCAAGCATAGCCAAGTGAAGGCTCGATCAGAATAAGCTCGGGATGAAATACAAAGGCCGTAAGTCTCAAAGCCTAGCTTGAGGCGAGACGGTGCCAAACATAGCCAACTAAAGACTCGAGCTGAATAAGCTCGCAAAGAAATGCAAAAGCCGTAAGTCTCAAAGCCTAGCTTAAGGCGAGACGGTGACAAACATAGCCCAGTAAAGGCTCGAGCAAAATAATCTCGCAAAGAAATGCGAAGGCCGTAAGGCTTAGAGCCTAGCTTAAGGCGAGACAGTGCCAAGCATAGCAGTAAAGGCCTCGAGCGTAATAAGCCTCGTGAGAAATGTAAAAGTCAGAAGTGTCAAAGCCTAACTTCAGGAGAGACGGTGCCAAACATAGCGCAAAGAATGGCTCGAGCAAAATAATCTCGCAAAGAAATGCAAAGGTCAGAAGTGCTCAAAGCCCAGCTTAAGGCGCAGACAAAGGCCAAGCATAGCCGAGTGAAGGCTCGAGCGCATAAGCTCGCAGCAAGTGCAAAGGTCAGAAGTCTCAAAGCCCAGCTTAGCGCGAGACTGTGCCAAGCATAGCCGAGTGAAAGCTCGAGCGGCATAAGCTCGCAAAGACGTGCAAAGGTCAGAAGTCTCAAAGCCCAGCTTAAGGCGTAGATGGTGCCAAACATAGCCCAAGAAAGGCTCGAGCAAAATAATCTCGCAAAGAAATGCGAAGGTCAGAACGCTCAAAGCCTAGCTTAAGGCGAGACAGTGCCAATCATAGGCTAGTAAACGCCGGAGCGTAATAAGCTCGCAAAGAAATGCAAAGGCGGTAAGTCTCAAAGCCTAGCTTAGGCGCAGACGATGCCAAACATAGCCGAGTCAAGGCTCGAAAGCGTAATAAACTCGCGAAGAAATGCAAAGGTCAGATGTCTCAAAGCCTAGCTTTAGGCGAGACAGTGCCAAGCATAGCCGAATGAAGGCTCGAGCAGAATAAGCTCGCAAAGAAATACAAAAGTCGTAAGTCTCAAAGCCTAGCTTCAGGCGAGATGGTGCCAAACAAAGCCCAATAAAGGCTCGAGCAATATAATCTCGCAAAGAAATACGAAGGCCGTAAGGCTCAAACCCTAGCTTAAGGCGAGACGATGCCAAGCTTAGCCAAATAAAGACTCGAGCAGAATAAGCGCAAGAAGAAATGCGAACGTCAGAAGTCTCACAGCCCTAGCTTAGGCGCGACACGTGCACAAGCATAGCCGAGTGAAGGCTCGAGCAGAATAAGCTCGCAAAGAAATGGAAAGGCCGTAAGTCTCAAAGCCTAGCTTACGGCGATACGGTGCCAAACATAGCTGAGTGAAGGCTCGAGCAGAATAAACTCGCGAAGAAATGCAAAGGCCGAAAGTCTCAAAGCCTAGCTTAAGGCGAGACGGTGCCAAGCATAGCCGAATGAAGGCTCGAGCAGAATAAGATCGCAAAGAAATACAAAAGCCGTAAGTCTCAAAGCCTAGCTTAACTCGAGACGGTGCCAAACAAAGCCCAATAAAGGCTCAAGCAAAATAATCTCGCAAAGAAATGCGAAGGCCGTAAGGCTCAAAGCCTAGCTTAAGGCGAGACAGTGCCAAGCGTAGGCAAGTAAAGGCTCGAGCAGAATAAGCTCGCAAAGAAATGCAAACGCCGTAAGTCTCAAAGCCTAGCTTAAGTCGAGACCGTGCCAAGCATAGCCAAGTAAAGGCTCGAGTAGAATAAACTCCCGAAGAAATGCAAAGGCCGTAAATCTCATAGCCTAACATAAGGCGAGACGGTGCCAAGCATAGCCAAGTGAAGGCTTGAGCAGAATAAGCTCCCGAAGACATGCAAAGGCCGTAAGTCTCAAAGCTTAGCTTAAGGCGAGACATTGCCAAGCATAACCGAGTGAAGGCTCGAGCAGAATAAACTCGCGAAGAGATGCAAAGGTCGTAAGTCTCAAAGCCTAGCTTAAGGCGAGACGGTGCCAAACATAGCCAAGTGATGGCTCGAGCAGAATAAGCTCGCGAAGAAATGCAAAGGCCGTAAGTCTCAAAGCCTAACTTAAGGCGAGACGGTGCCAAGCATAGCCAAATGAAGGCTCGAGTAGAATAAACTCGTGAAGAAATGCAAAGACCGTAAGTCTCAAAGCCTAGCTTAAGGCGAGACGGTGCCAAACATAGCCGAGTGAAGGCTCTAGCAGAATAAACTCGCGAAGAAATGCAAAGGCTGTAAGTCTCAAAGCCTAGCTTAAGGCGAGACGGTGCCAAGCATAGCCAAGTAAAGGCTCGAGCAGAATAAGCTCCCGAAGAAATGCAAAGACTGTAAGTCTCAAAGCCTAGCTTAAGGCGAGACGGTGCCAAGCATAGCCTAGTAAAGGCTCGAGTAGAATAAGCTCCCGAAGAAATGCAAATGCCGTAAGTCTCATAGCCTAGCTTATGGCAAGACGGTGCCAAGCATGGCCAAGTGAAGGCTTGAGCAGAATAAGCTCCTGAAGTAATGCAAAGGCCGTAAGTCTCAAAGCTTAGCTTAAGGCGAGACGTTGCCAAGCATAGCCGAGTGAAGGCTCTAGCAGAATAAACTCGCGAAAAAATGCAAAGGCTGTAAGTCTCAAAGCCTAGCTTAAGGCGAGACGGTGCCAAACATAGCCGAGTGAAGGCTCTAGCAGAATAAACTCGCGAAGAAATGCAAAGGCTGTAAGTCTCAAAGCCTAGCTTAAGGCGAGACGGTGCCAAGCATAGCCAAGTAAAGGCTCGAGCAGAATAAGCTCCCGAAGAAATGCAAAGGCTGTAAGTCTCAAAGCCTAGCTTAAGATGAGACGGTGCCAAGCATAGCCATGTAAAGGCTCGAACAGAATAAGATCGTAAAGAAGTGCAAAGGCCGTAAGTCTCAAAGCCTAGCTTAAGGCGAGAAGGTGTCAAACATAGCCGAGTGAAGGCTCGAGCAGAATAAACTCGCGAAGAAATGCAAAGGCTGTAAGTCTCAAAGCCTAGCTTAAGGCGAGACGGTGCCAAGTATAGCCAAGTAAAGGATCGAGCAGAATAAGCTCCCGAAGAAATGCAAATGCCGTGAGTCTCATAGCCTAGCTTAAGGCGAGAAGGTGCCAAGCATAGCCAAGTGAAGGCTTGAGCAGAATAAGCTCCCGAAGAAATGCAAAGGACGTAAGTCTCAAAGCCTAGCTTAAGGCGAGACGTTGCCAAGCATAGCCGAGTGAAGGCTCGAGCAGAATAAACTCGCGAAGAGACGCAAAGGCCATAAGTCTCAAAGCCTAGCTTAAGGCGAGACGGTGCCAAACATAGCCAAGTGATGGCTCGAGCAGAATAAGCTCGCGAAGAAATGCAAAGGCCGTAAGTCTCAAAGCCTAACTTAAGGCGAGACGGTGCCAAGCATAGCCAAGTGAAGGCTCGAGTAGAATAAACTCGTGAAGAAATGCAAAGGCCGTAAGTCTCAAAGCCTAGCTTGAGGCAAGACGGTGCCAAACCTAGCCAAGTAAAGGCTCGAGCAGAATAAGCTCGCGAATAAATGCAAGGGCCAAAAGTCTCAAAGACTAATTTAAGGTGAGACGGTGTCAAGCATGAGCCATGTGAAGGCTCGAACAGAATGAGCTCAATAGCGAATTCAAAGGCCGGAAGTCTCAAAGCCTAACTTAAGGCGAGACGGTGCCAAGCATGAGACAAGTGAGGGCTTGAGCAGAACGAGGCCGCGTAGAAGAGCAAGAGTAGCAAGACTCAAAGCCTGAACTTAAGGCTAAACGGAGCAAGAAAGGCTCGAGCTATACAAACTCACGAGTGAAGCTACAGGCTGAAGCTACAAAGCCTAACTATAGGCAAAGCAAGGAGGCAGACGCAGCCAGAATGAGCTCGAGCATAACAAGCTCATGCAGAAAGATATTGCGGCCTCAGACTTGGAGTCTGTCCAGGTTGGTGTAAGACAGCCAAATTTGTAAAGGGTTAGTCCAATTAGTCATATTTCGGCAAAATGAGCAAAGGCCCAAGGTCACGCGGGAAAGGCTTAAAGTCTGCTAAAAATCTATTCCACAGAGAATTGTGGAACAAATTAAGAGTACAAAGGCAAGGTAAGAAAGTACAAAAAAAAAGTACAATAAAGCCACTCAAGTGGCTGGAGCAGTCGAGCTAGCAGTGGGGGCTGGGGCCTTGGAAGACGGGGCAGCTTGAGAGTCGGCAGCAGCAGCAGTAGCAGCGGGGATCTCGGCGATTGGAGGAGCAGCTTCTCCAGACCTTGCAACATCCTGAGCAGGAGGATCCCTTGGTTCCTGAGTTTGGGCACCCTGCTCGCTCATATAGGCATCCACACCCACCTTGAGCTTGGACATATCCAGCTCGGGGTATTCCTTACCCAAGACAGACAAGTTGGCCAGCTCACTAACACTGGAAGCCTCCAACTCTCCCACAAGCTTCTCTCCCATATGCCTAGTAAAATCCCTGACATAGAGATCGGTAAAATCGGGTTGCTGCTGCTCCTGAGAGCGCCTGGATCGAGACCTGGCCGAAACGACAACCCTCGAACCCCTCTGGGGTGCTCCTTCTGCTGCTCGCTCACCCTCCCGAGCAGGAGGAAAGGCCCTGGTTGGTGAGGCAGCAGGGTCAACTTTGGACCACTTGGGCAGAGTAGAGGAGTTTTTCGGACGCTCTGCTGTGCTCGAGAGCCTTTTCAGTCGATGCCGCTCATTTCTTCCCCAGAAACAAGGCCGAACTCGACATGGTTGTGAAGTGTCAATAACTCCTTGCACGAGCTCGCGTTGTCCAAAGCAGTGTTGATGCGCGATTGAAGCTCCTCCCCAACTCGATAGGACGCACTCCTAGAAACTGCGACAACAACCAGGAAAAATAATAAGAAAAAAAAGTGACCAGAAAAGCAAAAGCAAAAAATATAATGAGCAGCAGACGACCTAGAGTACAAAAAAAAGAGAGAATTTGAGGAACCTCCTCAGCGGCAGAAGCTGCTGGCCCCTATTCTCTCCCGGCAAAGAATAATTTACCCTTCTAATTCCCACCAGAGGTAAGGAGGTCAGTGATGGGTTTCTTACCCTTCAAGTTGGAAGTGAGGTAATACCAGCCTGCGTCCTTTGAACTGCTCTTTAACTAGTAGAGATGCTTTATTTCATCTACCGTTGGCTCACCCATATTACACCACCTCCAAAGGACATACAGCCTCGACAGAACCCTCCACCCATTTAGGTTCAGCTGCCCCAGGGCTAGACGCAATTGGGATAGGACCCGGGCAAAATAGGATTAAAGGGGCAACCTAACACCCTACCTGAAGCATTCTAAGTAAAGGGTGATATACCCCCGGAGAGGACGGCTGGGCGTATTACTTTTGCCAGTAAGACACAGATCCATACTGGCCGGAATGTAGTACATGGCCCTAAGCCGGTCTAAGTCTTTGTGTAAAGTCTCACACCTCATGTTGTCAATGGCAAACGACTCGGCTTCTGACCTCTGGCCGGCCCTTTGCCCCTATTGTAACCGGATTTCCCCCACAGCCTCGACCCCTACGGGGCTTGGGTCTTTCACCAGAATCCCATATTGGTCTCGGAGTCACTCGAAGAAGATGACTCTTCAGGGGACATCTGGCGGGGTTGTTAAGTGGCTGACATTTTTTCTTTTTCCTAGGTACACAATCTTCTAAGTGGGAACCAGAAACCCAAAAAATAGAAAAAACAAGAACGAGAAAAAAGGAGAGGAGTTTATACTTGAGATGGATTCAACGACGACAGATGATGACGACGCAGGAAGGAAAGTAGAATGCACTTGCAGGAGGCTGTTTTTGGTTTAAGCAAAGATTGGAACACAAGAAGCACAATAAAGAAATTAGGGATTTATAAAGGGGAAAGCAAGCCATGTCAACAGGCGGCATGCTACTCAAGGGACGCGACTGTTCTAATTACCACCTCTTCAAAATTCAAATGAGCTGCCTAGATCGACCCACGCGTCCCGCATTAAATGGGAGGTGACGGAAAAGGCGGACAACTCAACGTGGGAAGGTAACAAGGTGGGAGCTTGCCCAAATAAAAGTTTCTAATCTTATCCCGTTTCACTCTTAAGACTAGAAACTGGGGGACTGGTGTTTGGACAATGCCGAGCAGACCCCCTCGAGCACAATCCCTCCCGAGCAGCAGACCTAATCGCTAGCGCGAGGACACCACTAGTCGGTGTAAAGGCTAGTCGAGGTCAAGTGCTCCAAGGCTGTCAGATCTTGAACTCCTCATCCTGCTCGGGTATAAGAGACCCTCAACCACCGAGCTGGACCTGGTCGCGTTATGGGAAGCGCCACGGACAAAGGGAGACCAAAAGCTCGAGCAGAGCAGACCTGAGCATGGCGGTCCCTTATCCCGATAACTTATCACGATGATCAATGAACTGACAGGCGCCCCACGCTGTGGGGCTTCATCACTGTTACCAATGGCCGGCGCACGCCTTCACGGTGTCATCATTTCACACAAGCGTACACGGCACCATCATTGGGTCACGGGAACCTATATCCGCCTGACATCCCACGTCTCCAGGGCGTGCCGCAGCAACCTTAGCTGTCAAGAGGGATCAGGCGCAATTAATGCGGAGGGTGGCTGTCCAAGCAAATAAGAACGGGAAAACGAAAGGATAAATATCAGCCGTAGGACAAGGTAAATGGACTTCTGGACCTTTGGGACTTCTTTTTCTTTCTTACCATATTTTCCTTCTTCAAATCTAAAACACTTCAACTCCAACAAAAAAACCACCAAAAACTTAGACTTTCTCTATCACTCTTCCCCCTCAGACGCTCCACCTTTCCGGTCTCAAGCTAAGAGGGATATCTAAAGAATCAACCCGATTACTGACTTAAGCGTTAGAGGGTTTTCGCCAAAAAAACACTCGGCCACCCCTGACATTCTTTTGTGGACGCAAGTCGGAGTTCATCACCGTTCCGGCAAGGGGAAAAAGACAAAAACCGACAAGAAAACCCTGCTCGAGTAACGAGCGAGCAGAAGTCTACAGTATCATATGGGAACGAGCAAAAAACTACATCAATAATAACTCTACCAAATACTTTAATATTATAACTTTTAAACTTTAACTATTTAATCTTAATCTTTATTGGAACAAAAAATATAAAGAGTTATTAGATCAATTTGTTGAAATGTTGAATATGTTAATTTTTACAACTAAAACTTTATTAAATATGTTGGTAGTATTGTAAATGCGTAATTATGTACTTTATGACTCTCAACTGTGTTATGATATAATTACTAATGGTAATTATTACCGATATGTAATTCTTATTACCTTATCATCTCTTATGATCATTAAAATAGTGAGTAATCATGAATGCGATACCAAAATCAAACCATCATTAAGATTACATTCTCATAATAACATCATCATCTTCATTGACCATTATTTCTTGTAATAAACTTTTAAACCACTTAATATATATATCGGTAATAATTATGAGAATGTAAATATATATAGTCTCATCATAGCTAATATTAAATCATAACCTTCAATGAGGCATCACTAGTTCATTACTGTCACTTATTAACTTCAAGATCATTTGTTGTAAAAATAATTAATTTGTAAATGAAAAATAAATATATTAATTTTTTAAAAGTAATTTCATCCTCTAAAAAATTTAAAAAAGTAAAAAAAAAACCAATTTAAACAGACAAAACTACTATAAATTTCATTTTTTCCATTTTAATTTAATTGAGATAAAAAAAAATTCACCATTTTTCATAATATATCATTAAAAATGAAAAAAAATAAATTTACAATAAAAATATTTTAAATCAAGGTTTGAACTGCTAAAGGTATCATGACCACAGCCTCAGCATAGCAAAATCTAATAATTAATAGCAGTAAAGCTGTGAGATACAATTATCGAGTCACAACCCTAAAATTAATTTTATTAATTTATAAAAAGACAAAAGTTCAATGCTGAATTTTTATTGGTTTAAGTAAAAGAAATAAAAAAATAAAACATAAAATAAATCTTAACTATTAATTCTTTACTTAGCAAAAAGTAAACTTGAATCTTAATACTTTGTGAAAGTATTATTTAAATTTCCTAAAAAATTTAGTATCCATTAATATATATATTTTTAATTTTTTTTTACCCAAATAAAAAACATATTGTGCACGTGTGTTGTGGACCGGAGAGAATTGAGCTACGGTCTACTGGAAATAGTCCATGATACAAATACGTGATCACAAATAAATTTTTTTATATTTTTTTAAAAAAATCCCTGTACAGCTTAGTATTACGTGTCAACAAAAAAAGAAATTAAAAAATAAAAATAAAAAATTCAGGAAAGATGCGATTTTCACGCCTAAATCAAACAACAAACAATGAGGAGAGAAGCCAAAAACGTAAACATGGATAGATAGCAGCAGCAGCACAACACAAGACAACACAACACAACGCAACGCAACACAAAAGCTGTGCAATCCCTAGCTTCATTTTCTCCCATAAGAAAAAAAAACCATATATAAATATAAAAATAAATATAATCTAATTTGTTCTTCTATCACTCTCAAATTTCATAGCTTTCAATTGAATATTAATTTACAAGTAACAATTCTCTCTCTCTGTCTGTTGCTTCTATTTTTGTTTGTTTTATTAAATTAGTTAATTTATATTTGTTTTTGATAATGTGTGTGTGCGCGTAAATTTAGCTTTTGTGGTTTCTTTATTTTGAAGGAGAAGAGGAGCAGCAAAATGGAGACGAATGAGTCGTCTTACGTTCCGTCGCCGGAGGTGCATGGAAAGCGATCTACGGCGCCGGTTAAGTCGCTGTCTTCAGGTCTCTGATCCGATATTTTCTGTTTCCCTATCTCTCTCGCGCGCTTTTTTATTTTATTTTTTGGTCGAATATTGTGAATCGTTTGGTTTCGAATTATGTATTTGTTATTTGAATTGGAATCCTAACCCTTGGCATTTTGAGGTGTAGGCTCAGTTTGGGTGCTGAGATTAACAGTTTCTATTATTGTTCTGTTGAAATGCACTGAGTGTATGTTTTGTTTGGGAGTCAAATGTGATTGAAACTAACAAATAAGAGGTCTTCACACTCTTGTAGAAGTTAAAAACGAAGTGGCTATTGTTATTATTTGTGCTGTTAGATAAAAAAGTGGTTCTTATTTGGATAATTTCTTGAGTGCTTTTGGCAACATTTTAGATGTGGCTGCTCCAGATGATATAGGATTACCATCAGCTGTTATCCTGCAAAATTCTTTGGGTTTCCTGACATTCTAATTCCAACATTTTATTTTTTGAGAAATAAATAAATATGAAAATAAAATTCCTTTGTACAAGTGATGGGCAATGCTTCACCAAACACTTCCCCTTTCCCCGCCCTCTTGTTTTTATTTTTATTTTTTTGGTCCCATGCTGATGATATTTGATATAAGGAAACCATAGAAATTATAATTCATTTTTTTTATATAGAGAAGGAGAGAGATTCAAGGAATAATAGAGGAAAATGTAGCCAGGTTAATGTTGGACTTGTAAGGAATGTCTCGATACCCGCCCAACTTTGCCTCATTCTGCCAATGTGCCTACTCAAGGTTCGGTGTCAGTCCTAGTAATTGGATTGGTTCAGATGTATTACTATAAAATTAGTTATCTTATGCAGTTAAATGACCTTTGTAGGGAGTGACAAGTTGGGCTTTCTGAGACGTAAGAGTTTTGATTAATATATTTATATGTATGTTTATGTCTCACTTCTTCTGCGAAGTTCCTTTTCTCAAGTTGGTTTTCCCTTCCCTCACCTATTTTCTTTCTTATTCTGGTCTGGATGTGCTTAGGCTTGAATTGGTGTAGCTGTCTCCGCGACAGTTTCAATCGTAGTGAATGGAGAGAAGTATTCTCTGTTCTAGCATTTGGGAATTGCTGGCTCTTCAGATTTTAGGGGATATCTCTATGTCAGTAAGATGTGGAGCTGTTATAAATTTATCATGAAGAAGATAGTCTTCTTACTACATACTAGCATCAGAGGTTTACATATTCTGGAATTGTTGTATACTGGCATATGTATTATTAAGTTTATGGCTACTGTTTCCATAAACTTTTCATCAATCTCTCTTAAAATATCCTGTATTATTCTGTTTTAATATTGCATTTCTGTTAACATATGCCTGCTGGGTTATAGCATAGATGATTACAAATTGTTGACAATTCAACAAATGTTTAGTTTATAGCATAGATGATTACACTTTCTAAGATCTTTGGGGTGTTCGTGTTAATGCATAATAGTTGCATTTGAAGTGACATGTAAGTACCTTTAAACCAGCCTCATCTGTACTGTCTGTCAGTGTTTTGTTTTTTTGTTTTTGTGTTTTTTTTTTTTGGCACTTTTGTTTGGTTTTGTGTTGGCATTCGAGCAATGGAGATACTGTTCATATTAACCGTGCTACTTCTTTTGCTAAGTGCTCTCATCTTGCTTGATTCTGCCAGACCCTACTGAGAAGCCCACATACATTAGGTTTCTTGTCTCAAATCCCTTAGCTGGTGCCGTCATTGGAAAGGGTGGCTCCACAATTAATGATTTTCAGTCACAGTCTGGAGCAAGAATCCAGTTGTCTCGCAGTCATGAATTTTTTCCAGGAACAACTGATAGGATCATTATGATTTCTGGAACAATTGATGAAATTCTCAGGGCTGTGGATCTCATTGTTGATAAGTTGCTGAGTGAGGTATTCTTTATGATGCTGGAATTGCACATAATAAGGCTATTTCTTTCTATTATTAATAACTGTTTCTATTTTGGTCAGCTACATGCTGAAGATCAGGCTGATGATGTTGGGCTAAAGACAAAACTGAGACTAATTGTTCCTAATAGCTCCTGTGGAAGCATAATTGGGAAGGCAGGGGCCACTATAAAGTATGAAGACTGCTTCTTGTTTTTTCTGCTTTTAAATTGTTCAGTTGTCGTGCCTTTGAAACTTAACTGATGAAAGCATTTTTGTATTCTGCTATATGTTGAAACTTTTTTGTTAGCTTGAAAAATAACTGCGTTATGAGTACAATTTTGTTCATCATTTTCACACAAATGTGGTGTTTGTTTATGGGAAACCATTTTTGAAGTTTTACAGAATTGACAAATATTATTTGAACCTAGAAGATCCGAGAAATGCTTTTGTGATGAACAAGTCTCATCCCAAATACAGTTCTACATTGTTTTTGTAGTGTTTTTGGATTGTTTTATAAAATTCTTGATTGGTATATATTTTCTGGCACTTGTTTGCTATTAACCTTAAACTCTCTTTTTTCCAAGCTGATACCTTAATCTAAAATCTTAACATCTTGGAGTTTGTGGGGAATAGTATTGATGAGGTGATTAAAGATTGCTTCATCTCAAATGTGAAATTCAATCGGCCTTTTTCTATAATGCTTTACTCATTGCTTCTGAGGGAACCCTTTGTATTAAGGATTAGAGTTATGGGTCCTCTACAGGATTAAGTTACTTGTTGATGGATTATTTATTCTTAAAATTATATAATCCTACAGAATGATTGGTTATATTGACCTCAAAGCCTAGTAAGATTTTCTACAAATTTGGATTTCGTGCCTTCATATATTTGTTTTATCTTATGTGAATACCTTCAACCATTTGACAAGAATACACCCCTCATGGTAACTGTTCGAAAGGAAACCAAGAAGAATTTGCGACAAAGAAACCTCATGTACTCTTACTGATGTTTAAATCTTTCATAATGGCTTAAGCTACTGGCTCCATAGCCTCCATGTTGTATTTAGCCTATGAGAGCTGTCTCCTAACTCAGAGTTGTTGCACTTTATCTTTCTGGTTCCTTACATTTTTTTAGATTAATAATAGTTAGATTAATATATAAGACAAGTATTACAAGTGTGTGTTGTTGGTTACTTTAGAGGAAGCACCTTTTGTACTCGTTTCTTTAAACACCCCCTCCCTCTTCCCCCTGTTCCTCTTCCGAAGAAAAAAAAAAAAAGGAGAAGAAGAAGAATAAATCAGGCTTACCTATCAATAGATCTATAGTTGTATGGCCGCCCAAACCATAGCCCTGGCTGAGGTAAAACTTAGGTTTACTTACTATAAGGATCATTACATTTAGTTTTCTACGGATATTGGATTTCAAGTTTGACCATTTTTGTATTTCATGGTCCCTTAACAGTTGCTCCTGTGAATATAGTGGAAAGAAAATGGTCATTTATATATCCCTATATTTGCTACCAAAGCCAGTAGAATTAAAAATAAGTCAGCACTGACATCAGTTTGCCCTTGTGCAGGTCATTTATGGATGACTCCCAAGCTGTTATTAAAATATCTCATCTGGATCGTAGTTATTATGGGTTGAATGATAGGCTAGTGACCCTGACAGGAACTCTTGATGAGCAGATGAGGGCTCTTGAATTGATTCTATTAAAGCTATCGGAAGATGCTCTTTACTCGCAGACTATGACTGTTCCCTATACATATGCCGGTATGTCTTTATGATTAGTATATTCAATCCAGCTGTAGTCACACCATCTTCATGTAGTTTCTTCTGTGCTACTTTCAAGTTTTAAATGCTTAGGTTTGTGTAACTATGCCTTTTGCATTGAGGTATGCTCTAAACTGCTTATTGACAATTTATTTAACCTTTTGTCTCTGGTGATTATGTTTTGGCTCTGGTATGAAATGCGAAAGTCAGATTCCCTCTATCTGTTGTTTCTAATTATTATCTTGCTGAAAGAAGTGGCTCGAAAGCACTCTATCTTGCAAGTTTAAAATTTCCTGATGTTATATATTTTCGGGTATTTTGGGGTGTACCATGAACTAGAACTGGAATTTGACACCTGTCCACTCTTCCCTTTCTCATTACGCCCTTCTTTAAATCGTGCTTCCTAGTGTTTCTATATTTCTGCTAGCAAAATGTTCAAGAGTAAACAAGTACACATCCTCGTTATCTATAGATCATGTAGCAGCTATGTTGATGGAAAAATGACTGGAATTGGATTAGTGGAATCTGAGACTGAAAGAAAATATTCAGGAAGATTACCTTGTGCCTAATTCTGAAGCAGTATATGAGGGAAAAGAGTTGTTCCATTTATGCATTTTGGGAATTTTTTTGAAAGATGTTTTAAAAGAATTTGGTCATTAGTGAGTTCTATGGTTTGTACTAATTTTAATGTTCATTTGGCCATTGTAACTTCCAAAAATTGCGTGTCGTAATCAATGTAGCCATGGTTCCTAGTGAGTACTGAAATTATGCTATGTTGGTAGTTTTTTATCTTTGAATTTTCAAAAGTATTTTGGTTAGTAGTCAGTTCTATGGTTTTGTTCCCTAGTTGTTAATGTTCTTTTCTCTTTTGTAACTTATATATATATATATATATATAAAGTCTGCTAGTTGATTAATGTAGTATGATCCTCATGGTTACTGGAATTACGTTGTCTCAATTATTATGTTGGAATTTTAATTAGCTTTTAACTTGAACTTTTTAGGT